>JBAMCM010000428.1:1927500-3127500 GCA_037075145.1 Scaptodrosophila latifasciaeformis
GCTTTCAATAATGATTACGCCGCTTGTTGGATGGGCAATATTCGGCATATTCCTCCCAAGTGCAACCGGTCCGGGTGCAGCATTCGTTGGTAATGGAAGGAGCATCGGCACGTCGTGTGCGCAACAACATATTGGCATAATTAACATGCAACCAAGTAGATCCGGCATTGGCATCGCTCGCTGTGCAATTAACCAAATTTATAGAATAGCTCAGATTTTTTCGACTCTATATACCGTTACTTACGATTATAGCTCAAGTCCACATCCAGCTGGGGTGGCTGAATGGGCGGGGCCGAACGTTTTGTCCACATTTCATCGGTGCGCTTACGATTGCGTCGAGTCAGACGATAGATATCCTTTTCGCAGGCCCAGTACAGTTGCCTCACCAGCTTATCACGACAACGGGAATGCGTCTCATGATGCCAGACATTCTCCCAATCGGATTGTGAGCGCTCCCGGAAAAGCAACTCCAAGCCCTCCTCGGTATGCTGTATAGCCTCCGGGGTCTGCAGCAATTGCAACACTAGGAGAACCAGGGCCAAACCTGATCCAAGACACATTTTTTTTTTCGTAGGTTTTTTTTGTCAACTCTTTCTTGCTTAGACGTGGCCAACACGGCGGACACGGGCCAACTGAAGCATTCGGACAGTGGGCTCTGGCATTTTGAAATATATCTGCTCTGCTGGCTGGTTGGCTGGCTGGCTGGCTCCGGCTGCTCTTGGCCGTAACACATAATTAAATGACCAGGTCTCTTTATTTGAAATAACGAGCCAACGTGGGAAGCCTGTCCCTCTCGCTAAACTAATGAAAAGGAACACACACACACACACACATACACACAGTGAGGGCACATGCCGATCATATTGGCCAGGGCAGGTCAGTGTATGTGTGTGTTTGTGTGTGTGTGCTCTTCTTCACTTATTGCCTTGTTTATTTGAACTGCAATGGTAAATTGGTGGGACCACAAGTTGCTATCTCTTTTTACCTGTGGACCATAAAATCGGCTTGTTATGTTTGTATTTGTGTTTGCCTCATAAAATCCAGAACCCCGTCCTGCCAATGCATTTACAATCTTGCCTGGCATTAATTCAGCCACACACTGACTCTCAGAACTATATCAGAATTCCCGATTAGCTCGGAACCCGGTGTAAGCATTTTTTTTTTTTTTTGTCTTCTCTGTAATTGGTGGACGTTTGCTTTGGTCGTGGGTGTGGATTGTCTGTGTGGCGCCCAATAAACTCAATTGCATAGCTAAATAATGTCCTTGTTTATCCGGGTTGTCCGGATTCGGGTCAGAGATTTTCCAAAGTATTTTCATCGCTTCAGTCTTGGTTTGGATTGCCCAGCGCGTTGAGTGTTGAAACCGAAAAGTTGTTTTTTTCAAATAAAAAAAAAAAAGTTTTTTTTTTTTTTTTTTTTAGTTTTTATTTTATCAACACAATAATTGAATTTATTGTAGCTTTTCTTTTTTTTTTGGAATGTAAATTATTTTTACACACACACATATACATATATATACATATATATGTATATATATATAAATGAGCAACAGGCTCGATTTATTATTTAATTATTATATTGATCTACTCAAATCGATAAACATTTGAATTTTATTTTAATACATTTAATTTCTTCACATATAAAATACTTAAAACTTGTTTTCTTTTTTTTTTTTTTTATTAATTTATTTCTTTGCTTGTGTGCGTGAGCATTTTATTTCTCATTCATTTTGTGCCTTAAAAAAAAAAAATATTTTTTTCTTTATTTTTTTTTTTTTTTGCTAACCTTAAAATATTTAGTATATATATGTATATATATTTTTTTTTACTTAATTTTCTAATTATTTTTGAAATTTTTTTCTTTGCAAATGTTAAATTCCAATTATTTGGTTTTTCTCAATTTGTTTTTTTAGTTTTTCTTTCTTTCAATTCCACAACTGTGCTAGGAATGCAGTTAGTGTACACAAAATTACTTTTTTAATTATTTATTAAATGATACATTAATTTTTAATCTAATTTTATTTATATATATTTATTTCTTAATTGTAAATATTTTTTTTTTTAATTCGGCAAGGCCGAAGCAAAACTAAAAAAGTGAGAAAATTAAAAAAAAAAAAATAAAATTTTGTTAAAAAAAAAAGAAATTAATTTCAGCCTTGAATTATTACAAATTAAAATTATAAAATTATTTAAATTTATTTTTTTTATATAAAAAAAAAAAATCTTAAATTTATATTTTTCTTATTTAATTAACAATTCAACAAATTTTTAATTAATTAATTTTTTTTTTTTTTTTATAAAAATATTGAATAAGCTTAAATAATTTTTTTTTTTTAATTTTAGGACTTGTGTGTGTGTGTGTGTGTGTGTGTGTGTGTCTCTTACAATCTAAAAAATTTGCTTCAATTGTTTTAGAGAACAGTGAAACCTGCCTAAACTTGTCTCTAACTCTCTTGCTCTTAATAATTTTATTTGATTTTTTTTTTTTCACTGTACCAGTTTTTTGTTTTTTGTGTTAATTAAACTAATTTTTGGAACAACTAAGTTTACACTAATTTTAATTGTTTCACATAAATATTGATTTTTATTTTTATTTATTTTTTTTGAATATATTTTGAAAACCTGACAACTAGGAAAATTATGTTTACATTTAAATGCGCACACCTATGCAGTTACAGTTACAGTTACACAAATACAAACACATACACATATACATATATAATTTAATAATTTTCAAGTGTGCTTTTGCTTTTGTTGTTGTTTTTTTTTTGAGTTAACAAGAAATAGACAAATAGATAATTAAGATTATTATTTTAATATGTTTTTTTTTTTTTATATACAAATTAAACCGGGTCCGTAGTTGGCCGGAGGTTTTTTTTTTTTTGAAAAATCCTTTTAAAAGGAACCGTTTTGCTTATAAATAAATTTCTCAGCAATCAGTCAATCCATGGTTTCTCCTTTCTTGCCAAGCCAAACCAAGCCAAGCTCCTAAAAAAAAATAAATAACAAAGAAATCAAATTCTAAAGGACTTTTGAGAAAGAAAGGATATTTGCAATACTCACACACACACACACACAGAGAGATATTTGTGTATCCGCTTAGAGCATATCAATGTTGGAGGTGCCATTGCCTGTGGCTGTCCTTGTGGTCTTTGTCATCTGCTGATTGGCTATAATAGGAGGCGGGCTGCCACACCAGACCACCTGTTTCCCCATAGAAATATAAAAATATATATATACAAAATTTAATCGGATTTAAAAAATGAAGAAGAAGAAGAATGAATATTATATATATTTACCTTTCGGAAGGCCTTGCGAAAGTTATCGGATAGAAATGCATAGAGTATCGGATTGATGCAGGAATTTGTATAGGCCAGAACATGTGATATTATCTGTATGATGACCGATAAATGTGTACCTCCATACATATTCAAAGCTTTCAGCACAAGTATGACCTGATGGATTCAAAAGTGGTGGGTGAAATGGAGAAAACTTTGTTAGTCTAGAATCTTTCTAAATGCAATTTGCACATTTCATTAGTTTGATTTATGTACATAGAATATGCCTGATATAACATTTTCCACAATCAATAGCTTCTACTTCCGAGGCTAATTTCATTTATGCTCACACACACACACACACACACACACACACAGACAGACAGATAGACAAACAATGAGCATTTGAATGCAAGTGAATGCAGCTGTGACTTGGCAATTTTGCAAGAAAATAGTAGAAGCTTTTGCTATTGATATTAATGCAAGTATCTTGAAGATTCAGATACAACAAAAAAAAAAAATAAAGTATCTCAAGCTCACTTCAAATGCAAGTGGCCCCAGCTGTTGCCAGCTGTTTTTCAAGACATCCCCCCCTCTTGTCTTATAATATTAATATTATTATTATGATAATAATTATATAGTTTTTTTATTTTTTTATTTTTGTGATGATTCATTGGTTTTTGATAAACTTACATGTATGGGTAGCCAGCAAATGGCAAAGGCCAAAACCACAACTACAACCATTCTGGTGACACGTCGCTTGCCTTTCCTAAAGTATTCCAAACAGAGAGAGAGAGATAGAGTGAGAGAGAGATAGAGTGAGAGTATATAAATAATATTGCATATATGCAATTGCATAATAAATTTCATGTTGAGAGAACATGGGCGGGGGGAGGGGACAAGCCCATTGGGCCTTTGCTAGTCTTACCAAAACCAGCTCAAATCTGCCAGATACTTATAGTTTATGGGCCACCACCCTAACCGGCCCAGCATTGCTGTTTTCGATGTGATTTATGAACTCCCCCAGCATACCACTAACTTTGCCCTTTAAATCTATGGCCACATATCTCTCAGACACAGACAGAGAGAGAGATGGGTCTGGCTTATTGTCAGCTGTTTTTGGTAACGAATTTAATTCAAATGACTGCAATTAGTTTATGCCGAGCTCATTATTACCCCTGTGTTATCCATACCCCATTTCACATTTTTATTACTTTTTATTTTTATTTTTTTCAACAACAAGGAAAAAAAAAGGGTTAAACAAACAATCGTCAACTTTTGACGCGGAAATTTAATAAAAATGTTTGTTGACTTGGCACTTTTATTTTTGCTTGTTTCATTTTGGCGTCATTTCTCTTTTTTTTTTTTTGTATTATTTTTCTCTCAGCATTTTTTGTTTGACTTTTTTATTTCGTCTGAAACATTGAATATTTCAATAATTTCAGATCGGACGAGATACGGCTTAACTCTGAGACTTATGGTTTGGGTAGACTTGCTTCGATCATTTTGGGAAAAAATCTCTGATATTTATTGATCCATCTTAATCAAATTTTGTATGAGGAATACTTATGAGCTGTCTCACATTTACTTCAAATTTCACTTGGATCGAACTATCATATCATATAGCTTTATATCTGTGATATTTATAGATTTAACTTTATCAAATTTGGTATAAGGAATCTTTATGAGCTGTCTCACATTTGCTTCAACGTTCACTTGGATCGAACTACTATATCATATAGCTTTATATCTCTGATATTTATAGATCTAACTCTATAAAATTTGCTAAGAGGAATATTTATGAGCTGTCTCACATTTGCTTCAACGTTCACTTGGATCGAACTACCATATCATATAGATGTATATCTCTGATATTTATTGATCCATCTTAATCAAATTTGGTATAACTAATCCCTTTAAACAGACACATATTTAGATCAAATTTCACTTGGATCGAACTACTATATCATTTAGTTTTGGATATATCTCTGATCTCTGATCAATCTATTTCATTTTTTACGTTTAAACTAACTAATTAAAAGTACATGAGTATTTCAAATTTCATCTGGATCGAACTACTATATGCTGAGATATCATGAGACTAGTACACATATGAATTTCATAACAAACATTTGGAATACTCATTCATATTGCTGTTGCTACAAATTGCACTTAGATCGAACTTTAATATTATTTAGATTTTATGGGAAATCTGCCAAATTTATAGACACATAACAAGCTAATGGAAACTACATATATAAGACTCTTATAGTTAGGGATATGTATAACTCAAATCGGCCTTGGACTTATTTGATTTTTGGCTTACGAGTTTCAAAAAGAGTCTGCTGTCTTTGGCACTTCCGAGTTAACCTAGTTTATCGAAGTTTTTAGGGTAATTTGTGTTGACTTTGGCATAATTTTCTTTACTCGTTACTTTCTGGAGTTTTTTGTTTTTTTTTTTTGTATTTCTTGTCTTGTCAGTTGGACATGTTTTAACCAAACAGAAAGAAACACTCAGCCATTGGTTATTTAAAACTAGATAAACACATCAGACAAGTCAAATAAAAAGCAGAGAGGTCAGCAAAAAAAAAAAAAAAAATTACTACGAAATTTGAAAAAGAAAAAGCTAAACTCCAAAAAAAAAAAAAAAAAAAAAATAAGTGAGCAATCACCGTTTGTCGCATTAGACTCGATTTTCTTTGTGCTTCATTTTCTCTCAGTTGACCCTGAGCCCTGACTTTTGGCTTGTAATGGCTTTTCTTTTCTTTTTTTTTTTCTTATGAAAAATACATGTCTCTGCTTTTATGTGTACTTTTACCCAAAAAAACAGAAAACAGTTCAATTTTCTGGCTAGCCAAGAGTTGACAATTTTCTGTATAAAATTTATAGAAAAGTCAAAAAAAAAAAAAAAACACCCACACAAAAAAACACAGTTAAAAATTTATGAAAATTCTTATGAGTATTTCTCTTTATTTTTTTTTTTTAGAAAAAGAAGAAGAAGAAGTGAATTTATTCATTTTGCCTCTTGGGAGTCAGGTGCGTGTGCAATTTGGTAACCAAGTAATCAAAACAGCCCCTGGGCTGATTTTAACTCACACACATATACACACACACAAAAAGGCCAAGAAAAATTTTATAGGATTTTCTTATTTAAAAAAAAAAAAAAAAATTAAATTTTTGTTTGAAACTATAAAAGATACTTTACACATTTCTTGGTCCTTGTCAAGTTTGAATATATATATTTCAATACTTGGCCATATGGCTTGTATCTGTTTTTATTATTATTGCTGTTGTTGTAGCTGTTGTTGTTGTTGTTGTTGTCTACTTACCGTGACTCGGCGGATGGTTTACAACCGGGAGCACTCTTCCACAAACGCGCCAACATTCCTATATATAAGAAGCAAATCAGCGTCAATGGGGCCACGTACGATGACAGGAAAAATGAAACCTGAACAAGAAAAGAAAAGAAAAGAAAAACGAAGAAACGAAACAATCGACAAAACTGTTTTATTAGCCAAAGTGTAAGACAATAAAAAAGTTCCACACAAAAGTTCAACTCATCCAGCCAGTTGACACAGTTTCGATATCAACTCCAAACCAGACCAGACCCAGCCAGACCCAGCCAGACCCAGACGCGACCAGATCAGCAAAGAAGAGTTCGTCTGGCTTGGTTTGGTTTGGAGATGAGATGAGTTGAGTTAGCCAAGTTGTTTGACTGTTGGCAATTAGTCGGGCTTCTTGTCTAATTACACAATGTTTGACATACGTACGTGTCTCTTTCGATTTCCATCGTTTACTTTATGACTATATCTTTGTCTGGTTTGTATAGTGTATAATCAAGTCAAGATCTTAAATGGTTAATAAAATCAATTTTTAAAGCTCTTTCCCGGCTCTCTGTTTTAGGCATTGACCCGTAACGCCTTCTGTCATCACCTCTGACCTTTATCTTATCAGGGCTGAAAATGTTTCCTTCCCAATTTATTCTATAAATTTCAGATTCTATATAGATTTCAGAAAATTGGTGGTTCTGGTATTTTCGGTCAAGCGTTAATGATTAAAATTTCTGTGCCTGGCAGAATTGCGCTGAATTTCCCCCCCACCCCGAAAACAGGGTGAAACCAATAAAATAATAAATAAATAAAAAAAATCCCTATAAATTCACAATTGGCAATGCTAAATGAAATATGAAAAAAATTTAACGTACATACAAAGGGAAAATTATTTTTATTATTATTTTTTTTTGTTGTATTTTTTTGTTTTTGGCCTCAGTTCGGTTCAGTTGGTTTGGTCAAATTGAAGAGTAACGGTAACGTTAACGGGCCAAGCAAACGCTGCACAAACAAATTTTTTAAGCCTCATTGCTCACTCGGCAATGAAATGCTTAACCAATACTAACAAATCCAGAAACACACACACACACACACACACACACACACAGAGAAACACATAACTCTCGAAAGGAAACCAGGTAGGCTGGCTAACCGTATGAAAATTTATACTATATAAAATATGTATTCAGTCATATATATATATATGTATCAAGTGGCCTGTAATGAAACGGAAAATGGAAAAAGAAAAGAAAAAAAACAGAAACGAAAAATCAGAAGAGGAAGAAAGAAGCAGAAAACTGCTGAATTGAGAGAAGCCTCTGGCAAGATCAAAGAGTAGATGCTCTTTTTACTTAAGAGAAATGAAACAATTCGAAGGATCTGAATTATCTAAAAAAATTGCGGAAAATTTCAGAAAAAATTCCAGAAAAAATTTTAGAAAAAATTCCAGAAAAAATTCCAGAAAAAATTCCAGAAAAAATTCCAGAAAAAATTCCAGAAAAATTTCAGAAAAAAATTCCAGAAAAAATTCCAGAAAAAATATCAGAAAAAAATTGCAAAAAAAAATTTCAGCAAAAATTTCAGAAAAAATTTCAGAAAAAATATCAGAAGAAAATTGCAGAAAAAATTCCAGAAAAATTTCAGAAAAAATTCCAGAAAAAATTTTAGAAAAAATCCCAGAAAAAAATCCAGAAAAGATTCCAGGAAAAATTCCAGAAAAAATTCCAGAAAAATTTCAGAAAAAATTTCAGAAAAAATATCAGAAAAAAATTGCAAAAAAAAATTTTAGCAAAAGTTTCAGAAAAAATTTCAGAAAAAAATTTCAGAAAAAATATCAGAAAAAAATTGCAGAAAAAATTTCAGAAAAAATTTCAGAAAAAATTTTAGAAAAAATCCCAGAAAAAAATCTAGAAAAGATTCCAGGAAAAATTCCAGAAAAAATTCCAGAAAAAATTCAGAATTTTCGAAAAATTTTCAGGCCAACAAATAACCTGGTTAAACTGGGTTTACTCGATTTTTTTTTGTTGAAGAAGTCGTGCAAATCTCGCACATGGCACAATTGTTAATAAATGAAATGCTTTTCGTTTCATTTCACAACAACAACAACAGAAAATATATATGTATATACATAAAAAGAAGAAGAAAGAAAATGCCTGACAGCACCGGAATCGAAATCACTTTGGCTGGATTACGTACCATGGCCAATGAACATGTCGTTTGTTATGCCATCGATGTCGTCGTTGTTGTCATCATCATTATTATTATTGTTGTTGTTGTCTGTGTCACTGCTGACATAATGCCCGCTGACACTTGCGCCCAGAACCCTCACACCTCAGAATAACAAAATCAAAAAAAAAAAAACGAACCCAAAGAAAATATTTTTAAGAAAATCAGAGTCGAAGTTGGGAGTGAAAGTGTCGTTTGGTTTAATTATTGTGTAAATTGCAAAAAAGGAAATTATTTGAAGCCCATAGAATATATGTATGGAATATTAATGCTCTACAGTGGTATCAAATCTCTTGAAAAAGTTTTCGAAAAATTAATTATAATTTTCTATCTCCATCAAGTTGGATTTTATTTGATGGTTCCACATCGACTTTTTCAAATAGGCAAAAGCACTCAGGTTTTTTTTTTTTTGGGCAGTTTTGGGTTCCCTTCAAAAATTGCTTTTGGCGCCAGCTAAAAACTTTTATTTATGATGACACCAGCGTGAAAGTTTTATTTTATTCCCATAATATATCCTCTATGATTTTGACCTGAAAGCACACACACAAAAATTCCTTTAAGTGGCCTGTCAGGGCTGGAAAGTTTATAGACATTTTCCGCCTGATTTAAACTTTATTGACATGTCTTGACTTGGGGGTGGAGAGAGGAGGAGTAGGAGGAGAGGGGGGGGGGGTGATGTGCTACATCTATATATATTTGGAATTTTTATAGTTACCAATTTGAATGAAAATAATTGCTTCAATCTAAGAAGATCAACAGATTGCGTATACGCCATGTTGGCTGGTTGGCTGTCTGACTGAATTCAAATTTAGCTAAAAATTCAGGAAATTGTGGCATGTCTTGTCTTTGATTTTGCAATATTTACGATGACAGTCGACAACAATGGAAATGACAAGAAAAATTTCGACAAAACTTGGGCGTGTCTGGTGGCAAGTTGGCTAGTCGGAAGTCTCTTGACTGAAACTAGCCCAACCCACACTTGATTTATCTATCATTCTTCTTTCTCTCTCTCTCTCTCTTTCTTTTTTTTATTATTTAAAAAAATAAAATGCTTTGTCCGAATTGACCTGAGAACCTGGGACATGATTATCATCATCCCGCAGAGACAGAGAGCTACGAAATTTTCGTACCGATGAATGGAAGGCGAATGGAAAATTTTTGTGTGAATGACACAACGAAAGTGCATATTAGCACGAGCTACAGATATCCCCTAGAGAACCAAAAAAAAAAAATGGAATGAGCAATGCTTTTGTCTCTGCCCTAAGAGACTGAAACAGGAAAGAGCCTTGGCTGACGGGGGAGGGTTTGGGGAATGGAGGAAGTCACACAACTGTGGGTTCCTGTATAACATACTTCCGGCATAAAATTACTCTGACACGCCCTCTTGTCATTGTTGCCCGTTGATGGTTATGAGAACTGCTGTCGACAACTTCATCGTCCTCATCCTCATCCCCAATGTCATCATCATCATCGTTGTTGTCTCTACTGACATTCTTGTGCTCATTGTGGTTGGCAATGCACGCCTGCCTGCTTGGTTGCCTGCCTGCCTGGCTTCTTTGTCTGCAGAGACGTGGCTTATACTGGGCCAGCTTATTGCCCAGATTGAGTCCAAGTTGATGAGGTCTTGTCATCTTTCTTGCTGGCCCTGCACTTTAAATTCTTGATAGGCCTGGCCAAGTTCATCCTAATTGAGAGACAAGCTGGTTAGCAGCTCTCTAGCCCCCATTGCCATCTGCCTTTACACCTTCCATGTTCTTTGGCATTTGTGGCACAAAGTGAGAGCACTTGCCTGGTTAACTAGCCAACTAATGATGAGGCACGGGGGGGTATGGTAAATGAATTAAATGATATAGGGGAAACCATATGATCTGATTATTATTTTTATTTTCATTCGAAATTTTTCCCAACTCAACCGTGTGTGCAACTAGAGACCTCTCCTGCCTGGCAATACAGACTATCTGATGCCTCGCTCGTTCTCTCTGAACCTATCAGCTTTCACATACAATTTCACACGTATTCCTAGTCAGGATGGGGGAGAGGCGAGACTATCGTTCGCTGGCTTTATCCTTGTCATGTGCGTTTCACGCAAGCAAAGTGGAGTGATTGAGTGGGTGCGAGGGTTTCTCTTTTTTGTTGTTATTGTTGCATGAATCTGTATGTGTCTGCTAAGTAGTGAAAATATATTGCACACAATGCTTGCTACCAGCTACCAGCTACCAAGTACTGGAAAATATGAGTTTACGTTGACAATAAGCGATATATATATGACAAATGTACCACTCAAGTACGGGTATCACCACCAATGCCAACCAGCTAGGATAGCTGCCTTTTGCTTTGTCTGTCTCTGGTCTTTGTCAATCCAGTCGACACACTTAAGCTACTGCAAGATATATATATATATATATATATATATATTTCGAATGAATGTAGCCTTTTTTTGTTGTTGTTGTAAAGTTCCCTTGGTTTCAGTGGCTTGATAATGTCTGATGAAATTCCTGGCTAACATGTGAAGCATAACTAATTTGCTTTTATTAATCATTCATAGGCATTGCTCTTTCTATCTATCTGTCTGTCTGTCTGTCTGTCTGTCTCTGTGTGTGTGTGTGTGTAAGTAATAAATTTGTTAATTATTTTGTCTTACCTGAAAGCCCACGAGGCTCCAGACCTCCTCTTCAGTGGAGAATACGCACGAGGTACCAGAATGTCCCGCATACTGATAGATACGAACTGAATGAGATAATGCCACCGGTATGGCAGTTGTCACAATCAATACCCAGGCGCACATGATGGCTCTATAAGATTGAAAAGACCACAGCAGTTGCATTAATTTTTTTTAATAATTCCTTGACTTTAGCCAAACAAAAGAAAAGCTAAGCCAAGTCGATTAAAATTTGATTCATTTTGGTTAAGGACTTGAGGTTAGGTTAGGGGTTGGGCAATTTATTTTTCGATTCGGTTTTAACAAATTGGTAGCCATTAACTTACAGAGTGGCATTCCGTTCGGTCCTCAGGGACATGCTAGTCACTGGATGGACCACAGCCAGAAAGCGATCAAACGACATAAGGACCAAAGTGTAAACACTGCAAAACGAATGAAACGAATGAAACGAATGAAAGTTCAAGTAGTTAGGCAACCAAGTCTTTTTGAGGTTAACTGAAATCGATGCTCAATTGGTTTCATTTTTCACGCCCACTCACCTGCAATGGCATGTGACCACAATCATGTATTGGACAAACTTGCAAAGGAAATTACCGAATGGCCATTCGGGTAGAACGTAATCCAGGGCTGTGAATGGTACACAGAATATAACAAAGAGTATATCCGAGACGGCTAAATTTATAATCAATAGATTTGTAGTTGAACGCATTTGTTGATTCACAACAACAACTGAAATGAAATTTAAGAAACACAATCACACAATTTTAATTACTCTATTTATTTATTTTCGAAGTCAAAAAGGCAATATAGAAATATTTATATTTTAAGATACCCAAAAATGACGCAAGCCGGAATCGACCGGTTGGGTTGATTCTATCATATTTCTTCAAGCTAATCTCTAACGGGTTTGGGTAGATCTCTGTTATTAATGGAGAAACATTAATCAAAATTTCACAGTTGATAAAATTAAGGACTGAGTAAGAAAAATATCAAGTTTCTTTAAGATCGACTTACTATATCATTCACAAAGCGGTTATTTCGAACCCCACCCCGCCCATTGGCTTTTGAAAAATTTTCCTTATTTATTTGATATCTGGGATGTGACTTATATCAGATATTTGCCTTATCAGTCCAAATCGGCTTTAAAGAAATCTTTAGTATTTTTGACCGTTCTTGATCAGACTTGATACCTTTAACACTGTGAGATATGTGACCAAAATTTGGGGTGGATTAGACTACTGTCTATCAGTCCAAATTGGCATTATTAAAATCTCCAGTTTTTGTTGATCAATTCTTATAAGACTTGCTACCTTTAATATTATTCTAAAGACAGATATATCATCATCTTGATTGAACTACTATATCATATACATCCTAGCAGCCCAAATTGGCTTTGTAGGAATTTCTAGTCTTTATTGAATCATCTTGATTAGACTTGTTACCTTTACTACATTCAGCCCTGCCAGTCCAAATTGGCCTTAATGAAGTCTCCAGATCTTTATAACAAAATTCTGCCCTTAATACCTTTTTTAAAGTGCAGCAAGTTTCATCTTTATTGAACTACAATATCATATTCATCCCTCTACTCATTATATCCCAGCACCCCCAATCGTTTTTGAAGAAATCTCCAGTATTTACAGACTGCTCTCTATCAGACTTTCTATATTTTATACCTCCATAAAGCCAGATAAATGCAACAAGTTTCGGCTGTACCGTTACCTAAAAAAAATCTTTGAAGAAATCTCTGGATTCATATATGAATGTTTCAATCAAAAGGTTCTACTGTATTTTGAGTCGACTCTCACAGAGACAAAATGTTAACCTTTCAAATGACCAAAGTTTGCCGAGCCAATTTTACCTAACCAATTAATCTTACCCAAAGAATGTGGTAATAACCTTTAAACCATTTCCATTTACTTGTACCCACATCATTTTGTCTTATCCATATTTTTATTTATATATTTTTCTGGTGTGTCCTTCTTTTGTTGGGCGATTGCTTTTTATTATTTGCCAGGCTATTTTAACCTCCGCACTTTTCCTTTTCAAAGATTTTTTTTTTCCTTGAACAGAAGCCAAAAAGCCACTTGCAATTAGCCAACAATTTATGTAACATTTTATTTCACATTATTTTCTGTTTGTTGTATTCTTCTTCTTGTCTGTTTTGTATGTCATAATAAGGGCAAGACAATGACACAACGACAACAAACAAAGTCAACAGCGTTGAACTGTAATAAAAGTTGAAAGATGCTGGTACCCAATTCCGTGTGCCTTACCATGGTAAAATTGATGCGGGCAAAGTGCCAAGTTGATTTGACCAAACACTGCTGCACAGACCTTTTGAAATCCCTTGATTTGATACACGTTTCACCAAAGATATAGACAGAGAGAGACAGAGAGACAGAGAAAAAGTGCAGTCATTTTAGTACAGGAAACGTAACCGAAATGAAACTGTTTACATTTTTACTGTTGCAGCTGTTTTGTTACGCGGCCCTTCCAGGGGGGCTCTGGGGCATAAATTTATCGAGTTGTGAAAGTCTTTGGAGGCAGCTGTGAAATTACATTGTATATACTATATAGTATATATGTATTCCTGTTCAGCAAGAAAAATTTCACCGATACAACTTTTGCTCTCTCTCTCTGGTAAAGTTAAGCTTAATTCCAATTGATCATCTGGTAGTTTTATTTTTTTTATTTGATTTTGGGCAAAGTATTTAATAGTCTACAAATTCGAATAGAATTCTTTGTGTGTGTGTGTGTGTGTTTGCCTGGGACTTTTAGTGTTTTTGGTGGTGTGCAAAACAATTTCCTTTATTGTGTTGCTTGAAATATATTTAGCACAGGATGTCGAAGCAAATAAATTGGCAGCTAAAGCCAAGAAATCCAAATGAAAGTCAGACCCATTCGGCATACGTACGTACACCTTTCAAAGTAAATAAAAAATGTTGCCTGTCATGCAGAGTCGACTCGTATATACCTATATGTCTATGTGTGTGTGCAAATGTCTGTTGCAATCTTAATAAAAAAAAAGTAAAAAAAAAAACCTGAAAACATTTTTATATTAAACATCTGCATGACTTCGTCACATTTACGGTTTCAAGGTTTGCCAAGGTGGCCGGGACTCTTTCATATTGGATTTGCCTTTACAAAAGCTGGCAAATTCCTAGGGATATCATATTGCCAGTAAATAACAAAAAAAAAAAAGTTTTATTTTTTTTACTCTTAATTATTTATTTCTTTTAGGCTTTAAGCCTTTTGAATTAATTTGAAGAAATCTTGACATATGTGTAAGTACAGAACGGGTCACACACTGACTTCAGTACAGTCCCGCACGGTCATTACTCTTTCTCTGCCCCCCTTCTCTCTCTCTCTCTCTCTCTGTCTGTCGGTTTGTCTGCCTGTTTCGGAGAAACTTTTATTTTCGGTTTACAAAATAATAAAGTGTTCCATAATTTATGGGGCATTAGCAGTGTGAGTATAAAGCTGAAAAAAGTTGCTCAAGCGAAAAAAAGCGCTCGGTTATTTAATATCCAGGCAAGCGGGAATATAAACCCCCCTCCCCCCAATACCCTAATACCCTCTGCTCTGCTGTGAAGATATAAACAAATAATCAGGGGAAGAGACAGAGACAGAGAGCGAGTGACTAGACCTATTTTGCCATATATTTTAAGACACACACACACGCATGCTTGCAGGCAGAGACTCATGTCCTCAGATGGGTTCTTTTGCATTATATAAATTTTGCTCTTCTTTTCATTTTTATAGAAGTTTAATGTCGCTTTAATGCCCTACATTAGGCACATTATTGATGCATTTGAAGTGTCTGCCTCTAATGGTGTTGTTGTTGTTGTTATTGTTGTTTTATTATTATTTTGCCCTAGATTTTCAGGATAATCAAAGCATATTGGCGAAAGCCAAGTCTATTGAGAGTCAAAGGCTTGGTGGATCCCTCGTTCCAGCATTTCTAAAATTCTTTATAGAAATATGGGAATTATGTATAATAGAGTATCTCAAAGTCTATGTACTCTTCGATGCTATAGTATGGTATATGGTATTTCCGGATTGATTTAGGGTCAATTGGTTTTGAGAGAGATATATATATATTTATGTAGGACTCTTTATTTTTTATAGGTACTTAAAGTACACTCTAGCCCTTTTGGAAATTTATAACCAATTATATTGACTTTATATATATATATATATATATATATATATATATATATTTCTGAGAATCTGAATTACCTGAAGAGCTCTGAAAACACACAAACCCATTCATTATACCAATTAAATTGAAACTGTTTGTAGTTATTATTTTGGTTGGGAGTTTCTTTTTTTTCTTTATGATGTAATTAAAGTTACTGGCTTATATTTATGACTAAATGGCAAACGAGACTGTAGGACAGACTCTGGTAGACTGTGAGTGAGTGAGGCCAACTGGATTAGACAGGATATTTTATTTTGCAATTTTATAGTCATTTAGTTTTTGGTCTTTTGTGTTGGCTCTCACCATTGCGCTTGTATCTTGAAATGTTTTCACCTGTTTCATTTTCTTTTGCTTCGGCTTCATCTTAGCCATTGTTTTCTTGGCTCGAAGAGAATTTTGTGTTGTAGAAATCTTTTGGCTTTATAATAAATGCATAAATAATTACACTTTAAGCTCAAGGCAATGCGAAAATTTGAACAACAATAAGAAAGCAAATAAACTGGCACACCCACACATACACACACACACTTGTGGAAAATTTGCGATACAATGTGTGGCAAGCTCATGTGTTGCCCAGATAACAGAATAGATCCTTTTGTTAGGCACTCAACAATGGCAAAATGTCGGCTTGCATTGCCAAGGTGTATGCGAGGGGGGTGTGTGGATAGATAAAGGAAGTGGCTAAGTGCGAGGGGGGAGGGGGTGGGTGCGAGATTGAGAGGGTAGCAGAGAACTTAGCCAGTGGGTGGCTTGAATTCCTTGGAAAAAAGCTCTTGGCAATTTTGTAAAATATTTAAAATTGCCTGCCTGGTTGAGAGTAGTCTAATTTGTTGTTGTATTCTTGTTACCTCCTAACCTGGCCTAATTTTGCATCCTTAAAGAAAAATCACTGCCCAATGTGAAATCTTTAAAACTGAAACATTTCCTTACATTTATTTTGTCCCATTTGAAAATGACGGAGAAGAAGAAGAAGCAGAGAGAGAGAGAGAGACCCATGTCATCTGGTCTTTAAGCAGCAGCATAACAAATTTCAATCAATCAATCAATCAGGCTTGAAAATGGCTTAGGAAAAAAGCAAAGTCCAAGAAAAAAAAATAAAAATAAAACTGAAATAAATTTAAATTCGGGTTAAGGCGATTTCGGAATACTCTGTGAATATTTACTGGTTCAGTGTGATCCGATGTAATATTTTCCTGAATATTACTTTAGAGACTTTAATTGGTAATTTTTGAATGATTTGTCCTATATGACATTCTGATTCTGTAGCTTACAGCTTATCTTATTTACCCTTTAAGCTTATAATGATTTTACGAAGCTTTTTCCATATGGGAACTGATATGATATATAGAAGTCGATCTAGATGGAACGTAATGGCCATTAAGTACTTTAAGAACTTTGACGGGGTCAAAGGTCTATGAAAGGTTTAGCTGTGAAAACGATAGTACCCAAGTCTTTGGGTCTCAAAAGCTAAACCAAGTATTTCTGAATGTATTTGAAAATATATGGAATTGGAATAGAAAATATACTGCTCTCTAAACTAAAGATATATATTTCCATTCATCCGAGTCTATAACTCATTAAAGACTTTTTTATTTATTTATTTATTGGAAATAATATCAATTAATATTCTTAGTTTCCATTTGTTTGAAAAATGTAATAGTTTTTACTGGACTCCTTTGTTATCTAGATTAAATAATTTTGCAAGCGTCTCAGCTGTAATATAATGATTTTTATACCTTACATAAATCCAATAAAGCTTGATCAAGAAGTCGGATCTTTTAAGCGCTTACTATATCTGTGAACGAATTGCTCATGCAGACAGACAGACTCCCCCCCTACGAGTTCTCCCTTCCTATAGTATTATGCTTCTTATTCCCAACCTAAATCCGATATACACTCAAACTGCTTAAATCAAGATGATAGAGCTTTTACTATCTTACCATATATATCATTCTCTACTTTGCCCAAAGTGATAGGAATTTTCATGTATCCTTTGCATCCTAAATTGCAGGGTATGAAAACTTTCAAAAATAGGTTAAAGAAGAGTGAAGAAAAGTGAAAAAGAAAATCTGAAAATTTGCTTGCCAATTTTTCTAGGTTTTTCCTTTTTAGAGGAGGTCGAGGTGGGGATTGAGAGGGCTTGACATTGTTTCTATTGTTGATTTGTTAGCTAAATGGAAAAGGCATTTATGGTCAGAGCTGGGGCTAGATTTAGTGCAGCTAACCGAATCAACTTCATTCTTATTGTGTCTGCTCTGTTAGTGTCGATAAGTTGATCAAGGCCGTTATGAGAACAAAGCAAATATTCTTACCCCAAAAGTGGCAAAAGGCCAGTCGAGCTCGACGGAGGAATTTGATGCAAAAAAGCCTAAAATAGTCGAGGTAGAGAAAAATAGTCGCAATACTCGCCTCTTTGGCATATTGTGGGCTTTATATGGCCTCTGTGTATTTAGCACGTTAACTGACATACAAACACACCTACACAACTGTACACCTGTACGTGCACATATGTCTTTTTGTACACACTGAGAATCGTCAAATAAAGCTCGCATAGGCAAAACTCGAATGGTCATTTACAGGGTGTCTCAAAAAAAAAAAAAAAAATACAGGACAAAAAAATATATAGAAAATCAAATAATTGAAATCAGGAATTGAGAGAAATATCTCAAGACTATTGAATGACATTTTGACATTTGGGAATATTTCTTATAGCCTTTTGATCACCTTCTATGCGAGTCTATTTATTTGGGCGTGTAAGTGCGTTCATATTGTGTCATTGTTTGTACTTTTCTATATTTTTTTTTCAACAGACATTCAAAAAATAAGACAATAAAATTTTTTAGATACATTCTTTCTTTTCTGGTCTTCTCTTCGACATATTTTACACAGTCAAAGAGGGCGAGGGGGGCGGAAAAAAGTATGTCACTTCGTGCTATACAATTTATACCATAAATTTCACGACTGTGCAAACAATATACCAGTCACAGTGGTTTAAAGGCTGATTGAAAATTCCGAAAAATATATCTCAAAGATACAGCAAGGATAAATATAACTGGTGAGCTTTGGTAGAGATAGGAGAAACTTTTCCTTTCCGGATTAGCTGGGAACCCTTTTTGGATGTGAGATTATTTTTAGTTGTGAAGTCTTTGTTTTTGCTGGCCTGTCAAATCATATTGAACCTACTGTCTAAACAAAGAACAAAATAGCAAGAGGGAGGGGGTATGGGTTGGGTGGTTGGGGGGTGGGAATAGCCGTGTAGCAAGAGTTGATCGAAAATAGAGATTCAGGTGTGCTCTGGGCAGGGGGCAAAGGGTTCTATTTGGCGCGTGTGAGGACACGTACAGACTTGCAAACACCCACACACATACACACACACATACATATACATTTACAATTGTTGTGTGCTTTGTGTTAGGTGTCGGCCACTTGGGCATTGTTTGCCATACGTTCATCTATTTATTTGTTGCTGTTTTTGTTGTTGCTGTTGTTGCTGTTGTTGCTGTTGTTGTTGTTATTGTTTTTGGTTTTTGGTACTCAATTTTGGTTATAAATTTTATCACTATCACAACGCAGTTACGACTTTACGCAGTATAATAAATTCCACTGAGCAACTCAACACGGCAAATAAAAATAAAACCTGTTTCAATTCATCTGTGGAAATGTTTCTTCCTTTCTCCTCCTACTCCTCCTCTTCTCTTTTTTTTTTTAAGCTGAATTAACTTATTTTTAATAGAGTATTTGTTGTTTTTTTTATTGTTGTTGTTAATTTTTGTTTGGACTATTTGTTGATATTTATTGATATGGTCGAATGAATGGCTTATTTATTTATTTAAATTGATTTTATTCATATTTTTTTCTATATGGATTTTTCAGTATTGAATTAAATAAATCAAGGTCCTTAATTTAATGATGGAGAAATCTTTGCTAATATTTGAAATGAATATTGTTTTTTTTTGGTTGAAATTAAATCTGACCTTTATTTTGTTTTGGTGGGAGTTCTCGGAAAAATTGGTATTCTTTCTAGAGAATTTTTCACCTTGCTCCATATTTTTCAGCCTTGATAGACTTGTTGGTGTGGTAATTTAGGCATTCCGAGAATATTTTTAATAGATATGGAGGCCTACTCATCCGATACATCTGATAGATTTGGAGAGGTGATGCTTTAGTCATTGTAATATGCTTCATAGAACTGATAGTTGAGGGTGCCTGTGAGTCCTAAGAATTCTCCTGATTGAGGTGAATTGGTGGCATAGAAATAAAGCCATATTCCCGACCGATCTGATATATTTGGAAAAACTGTACGCGACCTATTCCGATCATATTATTGATAGGTCTGATAGACTGAGAGATCTGGTAATCCTGAGAATATTATTGATAAGGTTGAAGTAGGGCTCTTCCTAATCGAAGTATATTATTGATACATCTAAGGGATGGAAAGGTGTGATTTGAACCTTCTGAAAGGGGGATGTGGTAATCAAGTCATTTACCATATACTTTTTAGTTTTAAAAGGAGAACTTGGACTTGGATTAAATATTGTTGCCTCTGAACTCTGATTGAATTTGTAGCTCAGTAATTCTGATAGAACTGAAGTTGAGCCGTAAGAATCAAGACATTCCGAATATATGCTTGATAGATCTATTAGATCTAGGGTATTGGTGATGTAATTATTCTTAAAATAGATACGTGATTTAAACTCATTAGCGAGGCCTGATATATTTAAATTTATAGGTCTCAGAATTTACTTAGCTTGATGTTTCGTTTACCTAGTTATCCAAAGTAGAAGTGGAGAGCCTCTAATCAGCGTTATATTCTAGAAAAGGTGGCAAGTTAATCAATGTTTGAGTCAACTAAGAAATAAATTTATAGGAAAAATGTTGAAGCAAATTATCACAATTACACAGACGATTCAAGCCTGAGAAGGGCCAAATACTAAGAGCTAACTAACATAACTATTGCTATGGAGCTTGCTGCCTTATCACAGGCCAGTCAGGCAGATCTTGCTCTCTGGGCTGTAAGCTCATTTGACATGCAATTTTGCAGCCTTGACTTGAGGCAGACGACAAAGCCAAGACGACAATGATTGTGTCCCAGAGAGCCAACAAGCCCAAAGGTGGGGGATGTGACAATTCGTTTTCTTTTTTTTGTTTTAAGTTTCCCTTATAAACTTGGCTGACTTGGCTTGGCCCATTGGGGGTCACACTAAAGCTGAGAAAAAAGAAAGCAACTTTTTGTATGTTTTCAATAAAAAAAAATGACTGATAGGGGGCAACAATAAAAAAAACACACACACACACATACATATATATATATATATATATATATATATATATATATATATATATATATGTATATGTATATTCTAAAAACAGAAGGCTTAAGAAGAGGCAGGTGAAATGGGAACCCTTTTTGCAGGTTCAACACAAGTCGGCGTGGAAAAAAGTGACGCTGCCATTTTTTCCTTTTTTTTTTCTTTTTTCAAATTACTGCAAAATACGCAGCACTCTGAGCCAAAGTAGTGTGTCGGTGTGTGTGAGTGTGTGTGTGGGCAGTCTGCCAGGCCAAGTGCTTGGCTTGGGCGTTGGTGAGAGAGGTAACAAGAAGGGGGGTTTGGGGTAGGGGAAGGGTGTGAAACACGCGCAGTCAAGTTGTAACAAAAAACTTGCACACTTTGCCTTTGCCACGGCTGCCACTGCCACGGTGACACTGTGTGGATTGCAGCGATTTTTTGACACGGCAGCAGAGGCAGCAAAAGTTACCACCTCCAAGTCGGTTAAGGTTAAGGAAAGTGAACCAAGTTCTTCAGACTCTGAGCTCACCGAGAGGGCATAAGAGGATTTCTAAAATTTTCTAAACCTAACATAAACTCAAAAATCTTAAAATACAAAAAAAAAAAAATATATAAATAAAATTTTTTTATATAATTTTTTTTTTTTTTTTATTCATTTGTTTTTCTTTGTTTCAGCAAACCTGTCACTGTGCCACTTTGGCTAAAGAAAAGGTTCATTTTTTTTTTTTATCTTGAAGACTCCAGCTGCAAGGCAAATGCATTTTCTATGCCACAACGAGTCATATATCATAAAAAAGTCTCGACGACCATAGCCAACACCAAAGACCAAGGCCCACTCAAGTCAAAAGTTATTTTCATTTACCAGACCCCAAAGACCAACCAACCAACCAACCAACCAACCAACCAAGCAACCAACTAACCAACCGACAGACGGATCGACCGACCGACCGACCACATGCTGCTCCTTCTCCTGGTCGTTTGGGTTGGGCTGGTGCCACTTCAGCTGTTTCATCAGTTTGCGGTGGCTGCAACTTTTTATTGAAGTTACCGCCACCTGTCGGCAAGGTGACTGCTACCTTAAGAGGACTGCAACCAGGACTGCGGTACTGTACCAAGTCTTTTGATAAATGATTTGTAAATGAAAGTGTGTGGGTTTTTTTTTTTTTATTTTTATTATCTGTTGACTTGCTATATAGAATTTTTCATATTTCATCTTCTTCTTTTTCTTCTGCTGCTGTTCTGGGCAAATTATGAACAAAATTAGCTCGTTTAAAGTCCGGAAGGTAAACTAAGTGAACTGTCTGTTGTCAAGTTTGGATGGCTCTGGGCATATTACTATCAGCACCATATGTATCTGAAGTGAATTTATGGCCAGACATTTAAAAACAATTTATCAAAACTCAAAACCGAAAACCGAAAACCAAAGGAAAATGAAGAAGAAATATCTTCGAGGTTAAGAAAGGAAAATATTTATTTTCGGTTCATAAAGGTCAAGTTTTGATTCCACTTAATTAAATCTTAGTTAAGCAAATATTTGCGGCTCAGCCAAAAAGAATAAATAATTTAGCCCCAAAAAAAAAAAAAAATGCCAACGTTATCTTCGGGGTGCCGAAGATTATCGACTCTTTTCGCAGTTGTTTCTGCCGCGTATATTTATGTAGAAAACGTGTTGGCCGGGTTTTGAAAAGATCAGTCAATAAATGTGCGAGTTATTCCCTAAACCGATTTAGGTTCGTATGGCAGCTATATGATATAGTAGTCCGATCCTTACGAAATTTGGTATATATTTTAACTGCTATAAAAAAAATATGCGTGCTAAATTTGAATAGAATCGGATAATAAATGTGGGAGTTATTCGCTAAACCGATTTAGGTTCGTATGACAGCTATAAGATATAGTGATCCGATCCGAGCAAAAATTAGTACAATTATCAATCGTTATATAAAACACACGCATGCCAAATTTCAAAAGGATCGGATAATAAATGTGGAAGTTATTGCCTAAACCGATTTAGGTTCGTATGACAGCTATGTGAAAGAGTGGTCCTATCTGGCCGATTCAAACTAGTGTACTACCTAGGTAAAAAAGAAGGCTATATACCAAGTTTCAGCAAAATAGCTTTTAAACTGACGGAGTAAATCTGATATGTACAGACGGACAGACGGACAGACGGACAGACGGACAGACGGACAGACGGACATGGCTATATCGACTCCTCTAGTGATTCTAAGTATTCTAGATGTAACTTTTGTGGGTCTACGATGTTTGGTTCTGTGCGTTACAAACATCAGAGCAAAGTGAATAGACTCCTTTTTCTTCGAAAAGAGTCTAAAAAAAAACAGAAAAGGTAAATAATTCCCACAAATTCCAAACTCAAACAATGTCTGCATATTTCGCCTATGTATAGTTTAGTTAAAACCACAAAAAAATAAAACAAAACTAAATAAACCACAAAATCCGTAAGCTAAACAAGACAAGGGATCTAATCTACCAACTTCAAGCCAGTCAGCCCAACTGACAGCCCAAATTTGCATGCCCTGAAAAAGGAAAAACACACACACACACACACACAGAGAAATAGAGGAAAGCTCAAGGGGGACAAAAAAAAAGTCAACTCGCATCAGAATAAATTCATGTGTTGATAACTACAAAACAGCGACAAATGCGCCAAAATCTGACAACTGTCAGTAAAGAGGACAAAACCACAAAAAAAGAAAAAAAAAAGAAAACACATTTCAAATGTAAAACAAAACTAAGTGAATATTTTTTATTTGTATTCTTTTTTTTTCAATTTACATTGAAAGAGCAAAAAGCTGGGGAGAGAAAAAAAACCTGAAAGATACTAACTCAATTGTAACAGATTGCAGATCCCAGAGGATACATCCATCCTTGTGTGCGTGAGACCAGCTTGTCGTGAGAGTCGTGTTATAAAATTGTAATTGGCCAGTCAAGCATGCGGATGTGTGTGTGTGGACATGTTAACATGACTCGTCGACATGCTTCGACTTGTACGTTCAGGTTGGGATTTTCAGAGAGAAACCAAGTACAGTCAGCACCTTGCTTCGGCTGACCAACGGTCTGACCAATTTGATTTGCGGCATATGCAGCCATGAAACCAAACCCAATTTACACATACACCTAGCACCCAACTTGCCGCCGAGCATCCTTTGCCAAAAATGTGAAGCAATCCTTTTGGCAGCGTAAATGAACTTTAATGTGTTGGTGTATAGCCCAGGCCAGAGTCATGTTTGGACTGGAGATAACAACATTATCATAGTCAAAATGTTGTCAACGTAGTTGTTAATTTTTGCGACTACCTTTCTGGGTCTTTGCCTCACTTACACTCTCTCGCTCTCCCTCCCTCGTTTTCTCAGTTTCTCTGTTTGGCCTGTTTGGCCTGTTGTCCCTCTCGGAAGGATATGGTTGCGTTTACGTGAATTGAAATGCTACACGTTATACGATTATGATGAAGGTTGTTGCCGCAGCCACAATCGTGTGGCCTGGTTTTCTCCAGGTTTCTCTATCTATTTCTGACCAGTTAACAATCAAAGTTTGTCTAATTAGGAATGGCTCACAACCCCCATTTGAAGAGATTTCAAGGAATTCTTTCAACTTGACTCGCCAAATTGTTAACAAAATGAACTAATTAAATTGCTTGACTCTGCTGAAACATTTCACTTTTACTCGACAGCTTAAAAAAGCTTAAAAATTACGAAATGAGAAAATAATAAAAAGGGAAACCTTTAAAACTTTAATAAGCTTTTTTCCACCTCATTTTCTTTGGCATTCACAGAGCTCTTTTCAGCTTTTTGCCTTCGACCATTTTATTCTTTGTTTTATGCTCTTCATTTTCTTACTCTTTTTTTATTTCTGATTTGCCTATGCTACTGCTTTTGTTGGTGGTGCTGGTCCTTATCTGAATTGTCTTGCCTTGGCTAAGCGAAACAACATTTATACAATTATTACGCATAATTTGCCAAGGATTTTGGTGAATGCCACCAGCAACGCCATCAATGAAACATGCCAAATGCTTTAGCTCATTAACACTGGCCAACATTTAAAATAGCCATAGGGGAGCCTCTGAAATACTAGATGATTCTGTTTCTGGAAAAAATGGTTTTATGGCAAAACTTTCCGAAAAATTTCGCTACAAATCCGAATGAATTAATTTGTAATCAAACATTTTTTCTTTCATGATTTTCGCTTTGATTCCCAAAGCTATCTACGGATGAATCGACTGGTTAGACTGTCAATCAATGTGCTATGTGAATTATGATTTTTTGTTGAAAAATTACCATGGGAATCGATTGGATTAGACCACTATATCTTGCAATTGTCATACACAACTAAATAGGCTCCTGGGAAATCTCCCATATATATAGACTTGTCTTATTTAAATCAGATGTTTGTGCTACTTATAGATATGCATATATATAGTTGGATCGTATTATATATAATTCTTAGATGGACCCAAGCAAATTTTTAGGATATCTCTGGCATTTGTTGAGCTATTTAAAACAAATTTAATATTTGTGTTTCTTTTATAAAGAGTTCTACCTGATTCAAATTACTTTAGCTTTATTAGAGCTGCGTTATACATACTAGGATCGAATTAATATATGATATAGATCTTAGATGGACCCAAGCAGATTTTGGGGATATCTCTGGTATTTGTTAAGCTATTTTAAACAAATTTAATATTTGTGTTTCTTTGAGGAGGACTTCTACCTGATTAAAATTACTTTAGGTATATATAATAAAGCTCCGATATTTATCCCAGTTGGTTTTAGCCATGTCTCAAGTATTTATTGTTTTATTCCTAAATACTTTAATATATAAAAATCTCAAAAGCAACTACAATTTTTTTATCCTTTTCAAGTAGATTAAATGATATAGTCTAATCGTTCTATATTTATTGGACAATCTTTTTCAGATTGGATTAGTATTTAGACTAATCAGATTGTCTATATGAAATACCTTAGACAAAAGCATACCAAATTGGCTTTGGGGGACAGCTGCTGTATCTAATGAAGAGTCCTATTAAAATTAAATAATTGGAATACTTAAACAAAGGCATAAATGCATACCAAGTTTCCCTTGTATATAAACTATTATGGCAGCTGTCATACCATATTTGAAACAATGGAAAGCCACATGTATTTACTAACGAATACTTGATGAAATTTAATATTTGAAATGTATATGAAGAGTGTTTTGGAGTGGTATTTGAAATAATGGAAATACTTACCCAATATGACGAGCGCATTGCCGAGGAGACCGGCAAAGCCAATGATGCCAAAAAATACGGGCACAATGTATGAGACGACTCGTTCCAAGGGCCAATTTCCCATTTCATGTTCGTATTCTCTTTGTAGCAAATTATCCGATGGAAATGTATTGTTCAAATCTCTTAATTCACTGTTGCTGCTGCCATATGAGAATGCAGAGGCTAAATTGCTGATGCTGTTGTTGTTGTTGATGTAGTTGTTGGTATTGGATTTTTTGTTGCATTCAGTTGCATTTAAGCCCTCAATGCAGCCAATGGCAAATGCTTCATCCGCTTGGGCAAAAGAGATTGCCCAGCATAAGCTAATTAAGACCATCGCCTCGACCCAAATCCGGGTCCGGGTTCGGGCCAGGGTAGGGCCCATTTCTAGGCTGGCTTTGATTTTGGTTATTTTTAATTTGTGTAAGTGTGTGTGTGTGTGTGTTTTTTTCACTTTTGTTTTAGCTTAAATTGGTTTGCTCTTTTTGTTTATTTTAGTTTTTTTTTTTTTTTGTTGGTTGGTTGGGTAAAATTTGATTTACAAGTTCATCGGTTGAATCAGTTTGAGGTCTATTTCATCGTCATCAATTTTATCCTCATCAACATTATAATTTCTGACAGGGGCGCGCCTCTGCTTATTTGCATTTTTTTTTGTATTTTTTATTCTACCACCGACTGTGTTTTATGGCCATGAAAAATCTGTTGTGCCTGCAAGAGACAGAAAAAAAAATAAAAATATACAGAAAATTTGTATGAGAGAAAATTGCAATTTATTTGAAACAAGTAATAAATATTTTTATTATATGATTTGGTTTGTTTGTATTTTATTTTTGTATTTTTTTTTTCACTCTCCGTCATAACAAATAAATTGAGTGAACCGACAAACTACCAAATCCAACTTATCAGATTTTTCACACTTGGAATACCTGAGAATTATCTGGACTATCTGCCAAATTAAATTAAATTTTTGATTTGGTTTTTTTTTTTTCGCCGCCCCCTAAATGTTTAATCAATTTTGTAATATGATAAATTTTGATTAAAAGAATAAAGTTAATTTGATTTTATTTTATTGGCAAGTTGTTAAAAAGTTCATTGCTCGAAATTTGCATATTTTTATAATAAATTTAAAGGAAAATAATTTTGGAATCGAGTCTATGTTGAATCAGGAATACTCTGACCATATAAGAGTATATATTCCAGCTCTGAATTCCTTCCGATCGATTTGATATAAAAGCTTTCTCAATCTGTCAACTTCCGTTGTCTCCCAATGAAAAGCATATTAAAATTTGTTTATTTTTATTTTTTAATTAATCATTATAACGGTTGATTAAAGCCGATGGCTTTATGGGATATATATTTTTTTTTGTTTCACTCTTAATAGTTTTCAATTGAATTGCAAATTTGATTCAGCCATCTGATCTCTACTTTTTCATACACAAATCAACAGGACATATAGGCTGTCATGTCATATCTCACACAGAATGGACTGGCACTTCCAGCTAAAGAAATCAAACTGTGACAAAGGAGAGAGAGAGAGAGAGAGTGGGATAGGGAGATGAATGAATGCTGACAGGCTTAAGCTGTCAATTAACATATTATTAAACGAGCAACAGACTTCAAAATCCTGACAGGCAAAGGCGTCAACATTCCGAGGGGCGGTGAGGGCAGCTTCGAAGCAGCAGATAAGCCAACCAATTTTCTGACACCCAAAGAAAGAGAAAGAGGAAGAGACAGAGGCATTTGACAAACGTTGTTGCATAATTGAGATGACTTCACCTACATATAAATTGTCAGTCTATTTTGCTTTTGCTCGTTTCGGCTGTGTGTGTGAAGTGTTCGATTTGGTTGTCCAAAACAGAAAGGAAACCAAGCCGCTACAAAAATTGCCAGTTCTCATGACACCAGGGAAGCGACAAGTCAAAATCGTGAAGGACTTTTCTTTTTTTTTTCTATATCGCACAAAAAGTACACTTTTTTCCAGGAGAAAGTAGAAGGCAGACAGACAAAGCAAACTTTTCTAGGGGCAAGCTTTTAATTTAAATCTCATGAAAATTTCAATAACAAAGAAAAAATTTCTGAAGTCCATCTGAAGTCAATTTTTCTACGTATTATATAGATATACCATATTCAGATCTTACCTAAAATGGATAGATTTTAATGGGTTGAGCCTAAAAAGTCTGAGACTCCCAGCCCATTTGATAGTGGGTTCCTCTGGATTCCCTTGGGTTCCTCTGGGATCCCTTGGGTTCTTCTGGAATCCCTTGGGTTCCTCTGGGATCCCTTGGGTTCCCCTGGGTTCCTATAGGATCCCTTGGGTTCCTCTGGGTTCCCTTGGGTGCCTTTGGGTTCCCTTGTGTTCCCCTGGGTCTCCCAAGTCTTTTGTCAAAACTCTCAGCAAAGTCCATAGACTCTCTCGAAAAGAGTATCTAGATTTCCATTTAAGCTTGATTTGTTTTCTCTTCCATACATAAATTTGCCTAGCCAAGCGTATTCATTATGATGTATTGAGGAAATATTTCCAACTTGCTACCCAAATAAGTAGGCAATGATTTTTTCTGTTTTTTTTTTTGCTTATTTTTTGCAGACCAAACTACCTACATAAATTATGTAAATAGCTGACAATGTTATTATCGCTCTTTTTTTTGCGTACTTTTTTTTTTTTTTTTTTTGCTTAGTTTGCTTAAATGACAAACGAAATAATTTTTATGGCAGCTTAATTAAATACAAAAGGTTTATATTTTTTATGCCCTCTACCTTGAGGGTATATTAAGTTTGTGCAAATGTTTTGGGATAAACAAAGAAATTTCGAAGATCCGGATGATTAGAGACATTGATATAGCCAAGTTCGTTCGTATGGCTATCTAAAGTTCTTGGAGACTATGAGAACTGGAGATTGTTAGGACTGTGGCTGCCAACTTGTGTTCAAGGCATTCCAAGCTCAACCCTTTTCGAGTTGAATGCTTAACTTCATTTTTCTTCGATATTGTTTCCATTGAGATTACGTATACGTCATGTGTACAGCTTTAATCAGATCTGCATAGATTTGGGGCGGCCAATGGCCAATGGCATATAGAATGGCTAATGCAATTGAATTGAAACAACTGGAGAACCAAAAGTGTCCACTTGAAGACTTGCCAGAGAGAGACAGAGAGCTGAGAATAGCGACAATGTGCTACTGATTATTTCAATTAATTCAATTATCTGAACCGAGATACACCCATATACACACACATACACACACAAATAAGGAGAGAATTTTTATTGAAATTGTCAGTGGTTCGTCTCTATTGGCCTGGCACGGGTTGGCTGAGATTTCCCATTGACATAGCCATTGCCAGGGGCTTTAATGGTGAAAACATTGAATGCTTCTTCGGGCTGACTTTGTAGTCGCGTCTACTTTTTGCCCCGTTGCTGTGTGTTGTGTATTGTGTGTGTTTAATCTAATTGCAATTTTATGACGCACAATAAAAAGAGGCTGCCGCACACACACACACACATGCCTCACTTGATTTCTTATTTTCTTGGCAACAATATTGGCCAGGAAACAAACTTGTGCACATTGGCTGTGGCAGTGGCAGTGGCAGTGGCAGCAGCTGTTGTAAATTAATTATTAATAATTAATTAACTCAAAACAAAGTGATTTTAAAACGTATATCATAAACATAAGCACACGTCAAACAAATAAAAAAAGGGGGAGGGGGGGGGGGAGTAGAAAAAAAGACTTTTAAGGTCTCTTTAATCAGAGGGAAACCCGTGCGCCATTTGCTCACCGCAAATCCCACATGGCTTTTAGGTTTATTAATTCAAGAAAAAAAAAAAATAAATAAATTGCATAGATTCTTCAAAAGTGTATTTGAAAGTCGGAATTGCCGGGTCATATTCTGTGGTTTTGGCCACACCTTTTTGTGTGAGGCAAAAGGGCTAAAAAGCAGTGAAGCAACCGTTTTGTGGTTTGCCTTACGGAATAAATTAAATATTTATAATTTAAACATTTGCAATTTGTGAAATTTCACCCCGAAAAATGTGTAGGCAAATAGATTTAATTGTCAGTCGAAAGAAATAAAAAAATTTTTTTACCCTTTAATTATATATTTATTATTATTTGAGGTTAGCCAACACATTGCGGTCAGTGGAAATTTGCTCAAATTGCTCGAACTTGGGTGGAAAGGTTTTTCCTTTTTTTTTTTCTTTGGTTTCCTATGAAAACTAAATCAGCTCACTTTGGTTTACTTTTTGCCACACTTTAATTCTGAATTGTCGATGCTACCTTTTTTCTTTTTTTTTGTTTTGTGTGTGTGTTTCAGGCAATCGAAAAATAAGTTTGGCTTGATTCCGCTTCGATTGGTAGTCAAAAGCGTTCAGCATATTTGAGAGAGAGAGAATGATGATAGGGGTGAAAGTGGGGCAAGTTGTTTTTGTTTTTAGAGAAACTCATTTGCAGTTCGATTTGTTTATAGTTGGATTTGTTGTATGTATTTTCAGTTCATTGCCAAATGCCAGTAAAAGTTTTTCATTCGCATAAAATTGCTTGCATTTCAAACCATTTGAAATTGCTCCATTTTGCCTCTGACACAGAAACTGGGCGACTCGCCCAGAGAACATGCAAATAAATTTCCCATTTGACTATGCTTCTGTTGGCTCATTTTTTTTCTTCCTATTTTTCTTTTTTTTTTTTAATATGATTTAAATAACACAAAAAGAGAAGAAGAAGAAGAAGAAGAGGAAAAAAAGGGAGAAAGAAAACTTCAAAGTCTGTTTGAGTGAGTCGACAAGAGTGGCAGGAAGAGAGCGAGTCGAGTCGAGTCGAGTCGAGTTGAGTCGGGGAAAGTTGATCAAAAGCCCACAACCACGAAACCATAAAAACCGCCGACTTTGTCACCAGAACAGATTAAGTTTTTTAATTAATTCTTCCTGGCATTTCAACGCTTAGCAATTTGGTCGAAGTCATAGCCAAGCTTCTTCAGCCCGTTCCGCGGCCGGTGAAACCTTTACTTTTTGCTTTTGTCGTCGATGGCTTGGAAAGTCAATTAGTTTCATAAATCCAGCCTGACATGCATAAACTTTAAACCCAAAGACCACAAAGCACCACAAAAAAAAAAAAAGAAACCGGCTTCCCCAACAGTTTTTGGTTTCTCCTCTTTGCCATTTCTGTTTCAGGTTTGAGATAAAAAGAGACTCTCTGTAATTTATATCTCAAAAATATTATCATTGACACTTTACTTAATTTAATATAATTAATATTTGTTTACTAAAATATATATATAAAAAATGTAATGATGAAACCAAGAAAACCCTCACAATATCTTTATGAAAATTTATGTGCAAATTTACTTTTAATTATGGCCTTGCTCTTCCAAGAAAAAAGGAAAGCCTAGCATGAAAAATGAATAGGTCAGAATTTGCTATATGACTTTGGTATCTAACTTGATCTAGATTGGGAATAGCTTGAGTATTCATTGGTATACCTATATTATATTAGCTATGCTTAGGGTAGAGTTTAATCTTGACTCATACATGTAGACCTGAATTCTGCTCTGAAGTGTATCTCGAGTGTTTATGGATCAAAGTCAATCAAATTCAATACTTGGAATCCCTTTATATAGGGGTGTACCGTTATACCTAGTTTCATTTAGATATGACCCCTATATCATATAGCTATCAACTAGATCTATATTGCCTGTTTTCTTCAGAGCGAACCAAAGCTACCATAATCCGGTTCGGGGAAATCTCAATTGCTCATAGACCAATCTTGAACAAATTGAATACTTGGATAGCCTTTAAATGGAAGTATATTCGTACAGAGTTTCAGCTGATTTCAACCAACTTAATGAAATATCTCAAACATAATTTTGAGCAATTAAGTTTTGTAAAAGAGTTTTTAATATTCGGTAAATTGAAGATAAAAAGAAAAACTTTTTCCACTAATGGAAACTATTCATTTGACGCCTCTTTTGATTTTAAATTACAGTTCTTTGTTTTTTTTTTTGCCTAATAGAAGAAAGTTAAAAGAAGACAAAATATAAAAGAGCAGAAGAGCAAAAAAAAAAAAAAAAAGACTCTGATGATGAAAACTTTGAATAAAAAACTTTTTCAAATGGTAGTTTTGGCACGAAGTATATTGGAATATTACCGTTATCTCAATGATGATGGGGCCATGATAATGGGGGCAAAAGCGGAGAAAGTTTTTCATTAAGATACATTTTCATATATGAGCAATTCTGGAGGGCGACAAATTGGCTGTTTTCCAACTTTTCTCCCCTCCGAAATTGTTCTTTTCATTTTTGTTTCTTTTATTCATTTGTGAGTGTGATTTGTTTACTATAGTTCGCAAGTGTTTTTGCTTTGTAAACTTAAAGTAACGAGTAATTTTGGGCAATTTGTACAAGTAATTTGCTAATTGGTCCAAGCAATTTCAACTTCTCAAATATATCTCAAACTGGAGTATTTCAAGTTTTTATTGGTCAACAAAATTTTGCGATGAAAAATTTTAGATTGATTTATTCTTTCTTAAAGCTTACCATTTTATATTTATTCTAAACAATTTTCATTTCTCTTCAAGTCAAAAAAAAGGAGAATGAGATAACAAAACTTTATCCATTTAAAGTTTTCGATGCCTTTGGGCACAATCCATACAATCTATAAATAAGAAAGCAAACTCTCAATTGAATAGTGAGTGCATTGTCTATTGGTCAAAAGTTAAGCACTTTGCCTACCGGTAAATGCCCGATAAAATACTGACCAGAATATCACAATATACCATTATGGGCGAGGGAATTTTCAAACTTGTAAAAGATTCACTCATGGTTAACATAGTTCGCAATTGATAGAGGCTTGCCAAAGCCACCGAACACGGAACAAGAAACTCACTTGCCATTCTCATTCTCAGCAAACAGCAAACTTTCCAAACCGAAGCCGACTACATTGTCAAAGTTTTTGCTCTCCACCTACACCCTTCCCTGCTCTTTTCTGTTTTTTTTTTTTCTCCTTTTTTGGGCTTTCCTAAAAAAGAAGACCGCTGCATGCCTACAAATTTCATTTGTCCAAAAAAAAAAAAAAAGAAAAACACTTGGGGCAAGACAGAGAGAGAGAGAACAAGTGGCCACAGAAATCAAAGTTATGTAACTACGTGCATGGTGACGGTTCAATGCACAATATGTTCCTCTATGTATAACAGGTCCAGGTTATTTTTTTTTTTTTTTTTTGACTTTAGCATACTCTTTGACTTAAAAATAAAGAGGCCACTGCTTTTCAAAGGATCCAAAAAGAAAGTTCTCTCAGACTCTGAAGAAGGCAAAAGAAATTACTAAAAAAAAAAGAGTTGAAAAGGTTTCCAGGAAATCCTAGACATATCTGATGAATTTTAGCTATATTTTCTATGAAAAGGTATCGATATTATCAAGTCCTCTTCAGATACTTAAAGTGGTTCACAGCTTTCAGGGTTTCTTATGTTTGCAGTCTTCAAAAGAAGCGTATTCGATTTGTTAGGAAAATGTTCGAAGGGTTGCAAGTTTCTAAAGATTCTTGAGGGAATTATAGTTACCTAGAAAGAAGTTCAAGGGATTCCGTATATTTAGAGAAGGAAGAGGTTCGATGGGTTCCAAGTTAAGAAAGATTCATTAAATTTGAAGTAGGAAAGATATCTCTGGGATAATCTATATTTGGAGGAAGAATTAATGAAAGAAGTTCAAGGGATTCCGTATATTTAGAGAAGGAAATTACTAGCTCTTAGGAAGAGGTTCGATGGGTTCCAAGTTAAGAGAGATTCCTTCAATTTGAAGTAGGAAAAGATATCTCTGGGATAATCTGAAATAATGTTTTTTCAGCAAGAGAATCCAGGGTTTTCGAGTTCCTTAAGATTTCCGAGGCTTTTATAATTCCTTGAAAAGAGTTTCTACCGGTTCTAAGTAGCCTAAAGTTTTTTTTTTAAGTTGAAGAAAGAATAAAAAGTTTCTCAAGTACGAAAGAATCTAAGTCTCTAAAGATACAAGAGGATATAACCTTTTTTCTTTAGGGCCTGAAGCATCCTTAACTGCTCGAAATGCTGCGAGTTCCTTTGGATTGATTCTTAGTAAAAGAAGTAAAAGAAGTAAAAGAAGTTACATGTTCCTGAGATTTCCTTAGAACTCAAAGTTGCTGAAAAGAGTATTTTCAGATTTGGTCTTGAGGGTGTCCTTTTTTTAGTCTTTGTTCGATTTCCTTTCGTTCGGGTAGCTGCGTGTGTGGTAAGTCGTGCGTGTGTGTTACCGTTGTTCTTTTTTCGGGAAGCGCAACAGTGCCTAAGGATGCAGGAGTCTTGTTAGGGCGGGCGGGCAGAGAAATGGAAATGGAAAGCTAACCAGCATTTTTCTTTTTCATAGCCAAGCCTGAAGTGTTATCGTTCAATGGTCAACCAGCCATTCAGTCAGTCGGGAAGCTCGTGAGTCACTCGGGCATTCAGTGAGTCAGCCACTCAATGAGCTGCTGCTTTCTCCTCTATTTTTTCTTTTTTCGGTGAAAAGTCGAAATGGTCAAGGCTTAAGGCCATGATTGCAATTCTCATTTATTCAATTCTCTCTCTCTCTCTCTCTCTCTCGGTCTTTCTCGTTTTTATCAATTTCTTCAAAATAGCTTGACAGACTTGAAAGATTTGAGTTGAAGTCTTTGTTTTCGGAATTTGCAAAAAAAAAAAAGAAAATGAAAGAGTGAATTTGATTTTGTATTCTGTGTGAATTTCAAATTGTTATCTGCTGTGCGATTCAATTCGAATCGATTTGGAATGTGAGCGCAATGCCTTGCATTCTTGATTCGGCTTCAGCTTTGCGGTTCAAAAGCCAAACAATTTGGTTTAAATTTTTAGAAGATTCTCGATTAGGTTATTTCAGATATCAGAAGTGTATTTTATAGGCCAATAATATTTGACAGAAAAAAACAAAAATAAACTGAGAACTTCCAGCATTATTAATAAAGAGAAAAAGGAAATACTGTAACCCTTTTTGTTTTGATTTGGTTGTTTTGGAAAAGTTTTTGTATTGTGTTTTTATGAGGCCATAAAAGCTACATGATTTTCCTTTAATTTTCTGCGAGAAAACTTTGCAAATAAATCAGTGCGTAAAATCAGATGTTTACGCAAGTTTATTTCGGTAATAAACCCTATTCGATTTCAGGGGAATACTATATAGACTGGAAGTCTTTTTCTAATTTTTTTTTGATATGAAAAGTTTGTAATATTTTGAATGACCACTTCTGTTCAAATCATTTAAGGACATAATTGAATTGTGATTTTTTTTTGCTTTATTTTTGGTGGCATTTCTCGGGAAAAGTTAATCAGACTGTGGGCGTAACAATTTTAGTCGAGAGCTGCCTTCCGGTTTGTTTGACGGCGTGTGAAATTTAATTAAAATTTACATTTGAATCGGTGGAGTGCCTGGGGTGTGGCATCAATTAATAGGTTGCCAGAGTGCGAGTATGTGTTCAGCCAGACGGATTAATTGAGAGAGAAAGAGTGAAAATGTATCTCGGGCTGCTTCTTTGACAAAGAGAATTGTTGAGTATCTCAAAGATACATTCAATTGACTAAGTTAATTTCACCTTGAGGTAATCAAGAATCATGTATTATTTCATTTCTTTTTTTCTGTATTTTAACAAGAAAAGTTACACACTCGCACAGAGTGGCAAGTTGTGAAATTTGCAAGGATAACAGAGAATTCAAACTTTTCCAACTATCAGATACTGTCTGGAGTCTCTCTCTCTCTACATGTCATGATATTATCAACATACTAAATAGTTTAGTACTTCCCATCCGTTCTGTTTATCTCTTGGTTACCTGAATCGGGTTGAGTTTTGTTTCTTTTTTTTAGTATAAATTTTTATTCCCCACCCGACGGCCTGAACTATTGCAACATTTTGAACTTCATTCATTTCACTGGATTGTCAATGTGAGGCGTTATATTGGAAAAGTTTTTTCCATGTCTGTGTGTGTGTGTGTGTCTATGTGTTAGCCCACTTAAAACGTTTGTTACAAATCAAATGGCAGCTAAACGAGAAAGCATATAAAAATGAAAAAGTCCAACCATATATGGTTTCTCAGAAAATCAAATTTCGATTAAAGAAAAATATTTTCACCGGGCAAAAGAGTAGTTTCCAGGGTTTCTCATCTTTCTAAGCTTCAAAAAAATAGAAGAGTTAAAAGATTAAAAGATTTCAGGCAAAGGTAGATGAACTATAGATGGACTATATTGACTGCAGTGACTGTACTGACTGCCTGTGGTGACTGTACTTTTAGTTGTGCCATATTAAGTGGTAACGGAAATGACAAGCGCACATTTTCTTTCACACACCCACATGACTAGTGAGAATGGTTGTGTGTATCAGAGGAGTGTGGAACGGGGGGTTGGGTGGTTGAAAAGTTGACAAAGTTCGTAGCGGACATGCAAGAGTGTAGTCATAGTCATAATTATGGTAGACGTGGTAAACTTTGAAAGAATATAATTGGATTGAGATAAAAAGTAAAGAGAGTTGCAAAGTGGTGGAGGGCAAAACTGGTCAGTCAACCTTTGATTATCGCAATTAACCTATGTCATTTTTTAATATTACCTAAAAAAAATAACAATGAAAACTATCAAATGAAGACATTAAAAATTATAATCAAACGAAAATGGGAAAAGTTTCGAGCTATTTTTGAATTTTATGGAAACTTCTTAATGGAATATTAAATTTTAGGCTCATTGGAATAATTTGATTTTCCCTTTGCTCAATACTTGAGCCATTTTAATTAATCGCTCTTTAGGACTTTTGAAGATTTTAATATTTAATTGAAGTTAACCAAAAAAGTCTTTGGCTATTTATAAATTGAGCACTCTTTGAGCTCCTCTTCTTAGGTAAATCCTTATGATTAAGGGTAAAAAACATTAAAAATTAAGCCAAATTCACTTGGGTCGAGACAATTTAAAATTTCAATCTCAGCGAATTCATGTAAGTGTGTATGTGTGTGTGTGTGTGTGTCATATCCTGTCTAGGCAGGTTGCTATATAAATTTGTCAATTGTATCCCTATAATTAAAAGGTCTTTGGAAACAAGTCGGGTTGGTAGGATTTTTTCAAAAACAAAAAAAAAAATTGGGTATCCCTCAATTTTTGGGGAATTGTTTGAGTTATTTAAAAATTTATTGTTAGCACGATAGACCTGGGCCTGGCTCTATTATAGAATACTAAAATGGGCAGATACACACACACTCACACACACACACACACACATATATGTGTGACATAGACTTATCGAGCAAGTAAGTCAAAATTTGGCCAGAGGCGTTTCTAACTTGACGACAAGTGGCAAAAATGCTTGTTCCTTTTTGTGTCTCTCTGTGTGTGTGTGTTTGTGTTGAGCTCATCAGTCTTTGGCCTCTGATGCCTAGGTTACTAAACTGAGCCAGCTCTCTACCGCACTCCTCCATGCACTCCCTCTCCTTGTGTTTGTTTTCAATTTCAGTTTAACAATAACGCCGTTTGGCAGCCTGCTATATATACTCTATATATACTGTACTATATATATAAATATATATTTTTTATTTTTTTCGTTCATTTTTGTTTGCTCTTTTGCTCTCCATTTATAATGAATAACGGCACAATTTCACACTTCCTTTCATTGGAAAATTACAGGAGAACAGGCACAAGGTTCTTACTTCTCACCTCCATTCCCCTTGTCAGTGTACATTTTCCACATCTATCTAACTTTCTGGGGCTGCGTAAGTGTTTCTCTGTTGTTGTTTTCCCCAAGCTTTTTCATAAACGTTGGCTACAAAATGGCGGATAGCCAATTGAGGTCGATGATTTACGTATTCGTTAGGAGCGGTTAGAATGAACGAAAGCACACACACAATGCAATCAATTGGGCAATGTTTTGGTGAAAATATTTTCCAGACCGAAAAACCATTTCAGAATGAAACCAGTTTTACCCTACAATTTTTTTTTTCTTTTTTTTTTTTTGGAGTATTTTATTCCTTTGTGTTGTTCTTTTTCTATTTTCTAATGACAAAACGAGTATATGCATTTTTTGGGAAAAATCTATTTTGTTAAAATATTCTAAATGGAATATGTGTGCATATCTATCTGAATCGAACTTCTATATTATAAAGATCTCAATTTGTTTCAGAGATATCTCGAGTATTATTTGACCAATATCAAATTAAATTTGAATTAAGGGACAAGTGATATTTAAATCAAAATACTATAGGATTTAGCTTTATAGATCCAAAACGGTTATTTTGGTACCTAATAAAGGAAACCTATATAAAGACATGTATTAACTTTGGCTTGGATCGAACTAATGAAACAATTTCGAATATATCTCAACTATTTCTGGATCGATTTCAGTTATTTCTGAAACGTTTTCAATTAAAATTAGATATTTCTTATCGCTATAAGCAGACACATAATTGTGGCAAATTTCATTAGAATCAACAATCCAATAAGAAATGTACAGATTAATTGACCGATTTCGAATTCCTGGAATTTGGTCATTTGAAATTGATTTCGGAGCCAACATGAAGCTATACCGAAATACAAATCGGTTATTGTCAAATACCCCCACTTAGTGTAAACGATATAAAGACATGTTTTAAAAATTAGCCAGCATCGAACAATTGATACAATTTCGAATATATCTCAACTACTTCTGAACCGTTTTCAATTAAAATTAGATATTTCTTATCGCTTTAAGCAGACACATAATTGTGGTAAATTTCATTAGAATCAAACAACTATATGAGTGGGCAACAATGCAATAAGAAATGCAGATGTACAGATTAATTGACCGATTTCGAATTCCTGGAATTGCAAACTTGAAACTATTCCGAAGGACTTTTGGAATTTACAGACACCTACCACCCCGCCAGCACCTCCTTTTCCATGTGATAATCAAATCAACCTTATAAGTGAAAGATACTTTAAAACACTTAATCATCTTCAAGGTTCGGTGAAGCTGAATTCAGGGCACTTAATTAAAAGTGTTTAACAGGTTTTGTTGTGCAATTGCATTGATTAAGATGAATCTCCAATGCACAATTTGAGCAGACACTTAATTTTCTTCCATTTCGTTTACCTTTCTTTTTTTTTAGGTTTATTGTTTTCTGCAATCTGTCAAAATGGAGAAAAAAAGGTGATGCTAAAAACGAACAAGAAAAATGAAAACATTTCGCTTGACCTATTTTTTTGTGACTGAAAGAGAGTCCAAGATAGATTTATGTGGCATGATTATATGAATGAAACAATAACAGTTTCGGTCTGTCCTTTGTTTCTGTCATCTTATCATTATGGCCCTGCAATGAGGCGAAACTATGCTCATTCTAAGAAAATCTTGGCCACAAAACTGTCCAAGACAAAGCTAGATAACATGCTCATTCCACCCAACCATCTGGGCATGTGGGCATGTGGGCATGAAAACAATGACCCATTTGTGCCTGTCAATAAAAATAACAAACATTGGTTACGCACAACAAACACACATACATAAACTAGGAAGGAATCTCTGGCTCTATGGCCGTTTGGTTTTTTTTCCCTGGGATATGAGAAGCTTTGCTTGTTTTTTTATGGCTTAGGTGAAAATCTTGATTCTTTTTTTTTGTGGTTTCATTTTGATTAACGAAACAAGATACTCTATTTCTCTCCAAAGAGATAGGAATCTTCTTTGCCAGTTTTTTGGGTTCGGGAAAGTGTATACAAATCCTTACTTTTTCCACATTTTTATAGTCTCTTTTTGAATATCTGTATTTAATTTGTCTCTCTCTCTTTCTTTTTCTTTTTTTTGTTTTTTTTTTTTTGCTTGGGGCCATTTGATAGATGAGTGAGTCTGGGTTACGACTCGTTGGCGTTTGGCATTTGATGTAATATCAAATGTTGTGGCACAATTCTCATTTGTCTTGAAACCCCAAAACAGAAAAAAAAAATCACAAATTCGTTTGCTTTTTTTTTTTTTGTGGCCTGTTTCAGACACCCAGAGGTAAGCAAAGTTCAACCTGAAGTGGCAAAAAGAAAAATCACGTAATTAGATCAAATTTAATTGAATTGATTACGGGCATTCAAAAGGTATGAACGAATATTTAAAGAGTCTCTCAACAACAAAAAAAAAGGTGCAAAAGAAAGCTGTTTGAGTGGTGCGAAAAAGCAAAAGGAAAGGCAAACATATTTTTCCCAATTACCCAGAAAAAAAAGAGAGAGCAAAATGAAAACAGCTGCATAAATATTTGACACAGCCAAATGGCAAATTTGCCCTGACCTGCTGTGTTGTGTGGCGGTAAATTAAAACTTCTATTAAAATCAGGTGGCTGTCGGGGCTTTTGGGACCATTCACAGACGACAGACGAAAGACGACGGCTGCGATGGCGGCGACCCACTTTCAATGTATGCAAATCACAACAAAAACGAACAAAAACTGAAACGTAAATAATTTCCGTTTTTGAAATAGACAAACAAATAAAGAAAAAGAAAAAAAAAAAAAAAATAAAGAAGCAAAACGTCGCCACCTTTGAGCAACAATAGAAAAAGCGAGCAAAAGGATTGGGCAGACCGTCTCCATCTACCCGATTCTGCTTCTGACAGACACAGTATCCGTTTCCTTTGTAAATATATGAAAAAAAGAAAGTTAAAAAAAAAATAAAATAAAATAGAATGGAAAAAATGATTGCAAAAACAAATTTCGAGCAATGAAAAGAGTTGCAATGTCGCTACTATTTTGCTCTTGGGTCACGCAACGCCGCCTAAGTTGACATGATTTGAGCTGGGTTCATACTATTTCAACAAATATATAAATAGTATTAGGAAATTCCTCAAAGCTTTGTTCGCCAAACATTCTTAGATTCCATTCAAAAAAAGTTATCTAAAAAGCTTGAAAGGATCCAATCAAAATTAGATTGTAAAGGGTTCCATAACTCAGTTCTCGTTTATCCTGGAAGCCTGAAATTTGGTAGACAAGTTTTTAGAAACCCTTCTATATATCAGAATTATAAAATAATGAAGTAACCCATTTCTAACTGAATTGTCTTTAGTCTAGAACGACTAGGAGCCAAGGTCTGAATAATTTAACGGAGCCTTTCTCAACTCTACTCTCTTAATCCAGTTCTCGTTTATCTTGGAAGCCTGAAATCTGGGGGACGAGTTTTTAGAAACCCCTTCTATATATCAGAATTATAAAATAATGAACTAACACATTCCTAACTGATTTCTCTTTAGTCTAGAAAGACTAGGAGCCAAGGTCTGAATAATTCAATGGATCCATTCCCAACTCTTCTCTCTTAAGTTTGAAAAGCCTGAAATTTTGGTGTACCAGTTTGGATTTACTTATCTGAATCAGTACTTTAGTAATGATAAATAATAATATCATGTATCCCTCCCTAACTCAGCTGCCTTTAAGTTTAGAAGCCGGAAATTTGGTATATAAGTTTTTAGGAAACCCTTCTACTTATCAAAATTATAAAGAGTGGAACCTTTAGAGTCTAAGCGAGTTACCGTATAATGAAATGACCCATTCCTAACTCAGTTATCCTTAGTCTAAAGAGCCTGAAGCTTGGGCTAAAAGTTCGTATTTCTGAATCTGAATTATACAATATTGCATGTTTCATTCCAAATAAGAAATAATAAAGTAAAGTTATCTTTGACTTTAAGCTACAAGAACCTCAACTTGATCTATTCCAATATGCCGATTGGAAACCTCAGAAAATTTTATTGTTAAAGTCGAAAGGTCTTCAAATAATATTAATCAATTCCTAAATAGTATGCAAAATTTTCATACTTTTTCTCTTTGGCGACACTTGTCATTTTTCTTTTTCTGCGTGCTTTCAAGTCTGAAAGTGCGTGTGTGTGTGTGTGTGTGTGTGATGTTTTTGTATCAACAGGATGGAAAGAAGGTCTCTAGGCAGCTTATTGAAATGACATTGGCCCGCTCGCCATATTGCTGATAAACAAGCTCAAGTGGAAGGGACTGAAGTAAGCATTTTGCCAACTGTTGTGTCGCTTTTGATATTTGCCCTTTCGCCTCATTCTATTCAGCAATTTGGACCCCTTTCTTTTGGCTCATTCTTTAGTCATACTTTTGCAATTCCTTAGCCATTTTCTAGTCATTTTGTTGTTGGTGTTGTTGTGTCCTCTTTACCATTCTTCCTACTAATATTGTCTGTGTGGGCAAACATTTAAAGCGGAAAATCTCTTTTAGAGTTCGTGTCTATTGCTTCCTCTCCCTCAGTCTGTCTGCGCCTTTTCGCTCTCTACCTCCTGCCCTCTCTCTCTCTCCCTCTTCCTTACACTTTAGTTGTATTCATTTTTTGTTTGTTTCTTTAGTTGTTGTTGTTGTTCTCGTTGCTGTTGCGTTTTTACGACATCGTAAACAGAACATAACACTAAAGAGTCTTGTGGGCGTATGCCAGCCCAAGGACTCTTCCTCTGCTTGCACCGCTTCCTTCGCTTCACTCCCGCCAGTCAGCCTAGGCAGCCAACAAAACGTCTGGCCAGAAAATTTGTAGCCTACTTTGTATACGTTGGAGGGTAAACCCTCTCAGCTCCCAAGAGGTAAAGATTCTCAGAGAAAATATATATATATAAAAAAAAAGTAAGAAAGGGTCTGGTGGCTCTGCTGGCGCGTTTTTCCTCGTGTGAATAATAAAATAGTTTTGAGTATCCATTTGCATATTTAAAAACGAGACTAAATATTGTCCAAAAGCATCCCCGTTGCGGGCTTCTACTATGTTCTATTTTAGCCTCAAATTTTCACTTTCTTTAATGAGAATAACAACTTAAATGGAAGGCATTTTATGGCCTAAATTAAGCGAATTTCTCATACCCTTTTTTTGGTCTCACATGTGAAACTGGCTATAATTTGTTTTTTTTTTTTTTTTTTTTTTGGGTCTGAGCATTTAATTCTTTGTACGCTTTTTATTTTCATTCATTAAATAATATACGAAAGGCAAAGCTCCGAGGTCAGCTGAGAGAAAAGTTGATTCAGCGCCAGCTGTTCTCATTCGCTCCACCCAAGTTTTAGTTTTGCTAGTTTGCCATACTGTTCCCATTGGAGCTGCCTAGAATACAGCAAAAAAAAAACAAAAAAAAAAGAAGCAAGCTTTGCCCTACCAAGTTTATTTAGGTTAGGTTTGGTTAGTCATATATTACAGCCAATTTCTTTATCCCCGAAATCCGTGGCTCAAGTGAGACTCGTCTTTGGGGAATCCAGCGGACGCAGGGAGCACGAGTCTCCTTTTCTTTTTTTTTTTTTTGGGGCCAAACAGTTTCAGGGTTTTCGTCTTCCCTTTTAATTAAAAGCCAATGTATACGAGAAACCAAAAGCGCATCATATTCAATTTCAATTTGTTTGAGATTTTCTTTTTTTTTTTTTTTTTACTTTCCTTTTTCACAGTGTTTTCTAGAGCTGCGAGAATTTCAACCCGTCTAAAGCCAACAAAGAGGATACCTTTTTTTTCTTTCAATTTTCTTCATTAAAAGTTATGATTTTCTTTTCGTTTTTTTTTTTTGAGAATCTTTAAATGAATTTAAAGTGTCTTGTTTTTCTATTTGAAATTGCCTTGAAAGTTTCTGTCAAATGGCAAAACTCTTCAAGGCAATTATAAGACAGTGCATTTTGTTTCCTGTGTCGACAAACTTTTTCACACTCGATGTGCCAAAAATCTTTCACGTTAATTTGGCTAATTAAAGTGCAAGCAAAAATACCCCGAAAAATGAGAAGGTGAGGGAAAAAGAAAACAACCACAAAATTAACACTTTGAGTAAGTTTGGAAAAGCCTTGCTTAGGACTCGAACTAAAAGTATCTGCAAGTTTGCCACACTCTAATTTGAAGGTGTTGTTTCCCTAATTCCCTAGGACACTTGACAGTGCTGGCTTACTTGGAGAATAAATGTGAAAAGTAGTACAAAACTACTACTATATATATAAAAGGGGAGAATAAAAAATAGTATTTCGTTTGGGTCAGAGCAAACGGACGAACACAGTTTTTCAATTATAATTATGTTGAGAACTCACCTGGTCTGACTGACTTTCGCCTTGACTCATCTGGCCGGGAGACTGGGAGAATCTGTGGGTGAATATACGTTTGGCGAGTTCATGTGCCTAGGGGTCAACGTAATCAACATGATTAAAGTGAAGTATCTGCTTTCAGACCGTAAGATAAAAATACCAACAACTATAAGACCAAGGTGTCTGCTAAAAGGTTTGGGGGAATGTTTGGTGGCTGTCTTTTTACCCTCTGTCCCCTAACGTCTTTTTGGCCATTGTCATATTTTATTATTGCATGCACATGTTGCCAGACATTTATGAAAAGTGCTCACCATTAAAAAAAAGCAAAAAAAAAAAAAAAAAAATGGCAAAAGAAATAGAATTTTTTCATGCGATGATTTTGCACTTTTCTCTCCTATTTTAGGGCAAAAAAAGAAATTCCGTTTTACTCTCTTCATAAGATAAAAAAAGAGAGTTTAAATGGGTTGAGATGATCCAAGTTTTGATACCACCTTTATAGGTAATACTAAGGGTAAAATACTTTGCTCATAACATATAAGTCTGAATATTTGTTAATATAATTAGGACCTTTGGTTTCAGGACTTTCCTCATAATAAGTAAATCTCAACAAAAATAAATCTAAGTCAATAATGATGGAGGGATAATTCGAGATAGTTGAGACATAATGGATAACGACTTATATGAAATATATACAGATGTTCCTTCGGTCTCAACAATTTTGTGTCTAAAGCTAACTAAAGTCAATAATTAGAGAGCTAATTCAAGATAGTTGAGCATATCACAAAACACTATAAAATAGGTCTTTGGACTTGAAACTTTTCTCATAAATGATGATGTGTCAATGGGACTATGACTCAAATCATTTTAATCTCAGAATACTAAATATTTGAGAGCCTATCGAAAATCAAGGAAAATAACCTCACCTATACCAATTACCTAAGGATTCCATTTGATTTATTCTTTTAAAGTGCCCAAGTCCCAGAGATACACGTCTCCCCCTTTTCTCTCTCAATTCTTGTCCAGAATACACTTCAAGTACAGTCAACGCCAAGTAGATTGTGATTATTCAAAAGTACAGTTGCTTTGCCAAAACAAAATAATTCGAAAGTCGAAAAGGAAAAGGAAAACTAACATTTGTGTTTAGTTCTCAAGTCAAATACTTAAATGTTGTAATTAAAAGTCCGCTTTTGGCTGATGCATAAAAGTAATTGCAATTTTAGTGCTCTGGCAGTTGCCAGACTCTGAACGGGCCAACAAATGATTTCTCTCTAATGACTTAACTGAGATTTTTAACGTTTTTATGATTAAGAAGGCGTGTAGTTTTTTATTGCCGGCTGGAACTTTTGCATTAAAACTAAACAAATAAAGTGTCTTTTTATGAGGCCGCTAATGCCTTGAATGTGGTTCATCTTTCTTGTCTCCGACCTCGCGAATCTCTGGCTACCGCCCTGATACCAGGTCTACCAGCGGCAAATTGTTTATGAGCCTGGCACGTAAACTGCTCCTTCAGTTCCACGTGCCTGCATTCGCATAGTGGTTTCTGGCCTGGTCCCCGAAATAGTTGACTGCAACAGCTGGCAGTCAGGCGCTGCCAAGAGCTTGGACCCGTTCTCCAGTGGTTCGAGCTTTTATGTGCCCTGTTGCTATAACAGCATTAATTTAATCGGCATGTCATTTCATGTTCAAAGTTTTTGTTCTCTGCCCCGGAAGACAGGCAGGTCGAAAGTTTACGCCTTTGGCCATAAAATAGCTTTAGGCATGTTGATGTGCATTCGGGTCACCTCACTCATTGGAGCCCCTGCAATATTGTTTTTGCGTATCGTTCATGCGTGTCCCTCAATTTTATTGCCCTGTCAATTGGGCGCCAGCCAAAAAGAGAATGCTCGAGAATTGGTCGAAGATTCACAGGCAGCAACTCTCCCATATAAAATATGAGAGACATTTTGATCTAGAGTGAAACTCGCTATATCGAATTCCCTTTATATAAAGTTTCACAAAATTCAATTTGAATAAGATTGATCAAGAAATGCTTGGACTATTGTCAGGCTGTGTCAAGCTAATATACTTTAGTTTCTTCAAAGAGAGTAAATAAATAAACCATAGGCAGTCGTGTGCTCTTGTTTTAAATGGGGACTAAATTGTCAATGGCATTGAAGCGGAAGCAGAGGCTGAGACCAAAAAGTCTCATCAGTGTTTGTTTTGTGGCTTCTTCGGTGTGCTTCTTCTTGTGCTTTTGCGTTCCCCATATAATTAAAGTACATTGGTGGATAATGAAGGACATCAACTGTGCTCTGAGTTCTGAGTTCTGAGTTCAGAGGTCAACATTTCTGACCACCAACTACGGACTGTCGTATCGCTCAATTTAAAGCCACTTCAAACTGGCAGCCTTGTCGTCTTTCAGTCCTCAGTCAATCTTCAGACTCTGACAGCCTCACATGCTGGCCAAGTCAGTGATTTAAGTGGCTGCTCTGCTTCAGATAGTAAAGTGCTTTCCCAGAAATTTATCTCTATATATTTTGTTTTCATTTTATTTCACTTTCCTTTTATGGTTACTTTGGCTACCAGGATTACTCTTTTTTCTTTTCTGTTTTTTTTTGTATGATAAATAAAATTTTAAAGTTTACAAGAAAAATTATACGATTGAAAAGTTTCGCCTCTGCTTTACTCACCTCTTGAGGAACTCTTGGTTAAATTCACACGAGTATCTGTAAAGAAAATATTAGATGATGAAATTATTAGAAGATCCCGGAAATCTTTAATTTATATTTTCCGGTCTCATTACTCATTTACAATGAATCGATCAATTAAATTTGTTTGTTGTTTTCATAATTTTCCAGCAATTATTGATGAGTGTGTTTTGTGTAAGCCAAAAACAAAAATTTGCTCAATTTAGTTCAATGAACCAAATAAATAACAAACAATTCGGTGAGAAGAGAAAATTAAGTCCTGATATGTGCGTACCATTTTGGCAGGACAATGATTAATGAGTTATTAGCATAACCAACTGACTGAAATCACGGCCTCTGCCAGCCCAATCAAAATTGACCCGTCCAGCCCACTTCAGACCACTCCAGACCGGCTCAGTACAGCCCGAATTTTGCCCAATAAAATTATGATATACAATTTAATATTTAAGAGGTTTATTTCATTTGCTCAATTTACGACTAAAACGTGATGCCTTTATATAAGCGGGTGTGTGTGTGTGTGTGTTTTATCGTTCACGTTTAAATACAAATAAGCAAAAGTGAAGCATTAAAAATAAAAATTATAAATTAAAAAACAAAATAAATCAAAAAAAAAAAAAAACACACATTTTGTCATAATGAAAATGTAGCAAATTGAAAATGCCATAGAGTTCCGAGCGGGCAGAAATTGTGTGTTATTAAATTGGCTGGCAGGTTGGCGAGTTGATGTACCAAATAACGGAATAATAAAAATATCAAGCATACGCCATGTTGTGCTTACAAATTGTGCAATTTGGAATATTATTATTTTGGCGGATATTTTCGTCCCACTCCCCTCTCTCTCTCTCTCTTTCTGTCTCAGTTTTTTTTTTTTTTATTGTCCATCAAACAGTGTGACAAAATAATTTGTAAATTTTTAATTAGAAAATTTCTTCAAATTTATATAAATTTTTTTTTAACTTGCTTAGAAAAACTAATAAAAAATTGTTACTTCTTCTTCTTCTTCTTGTTTTGAACCACTGTGCCTTGATGAAATTCATTTATGACTGGGCCAAACTCATCAGCTCCTATCATTTACCTCGGCCACCGCCCCCCCCAAGCCCTCAAACCAATGGGGAAAAGACCCGTAATTAAGCATAAATATTTTGTTTGTTTCGCTCTCTGTTTGTATGTGTTTGTGTGTGTGTGTGTGTCTGCTGGTCCCCCAAAAATTGTCGTGGCAATCGTGTATAATTTTTATGATATTTTTGGCCTGACATTTCCCGCCCCATTCCGCCTCTTGGACTCTTGATGTACTTTCCTCTCCTTTCGTTTTTTTTTTTTTAGAAATTCACATTTTTTATATTTTTCTGCTTTGTTTTTTTTTTTGGTTCGTTTTTAGTTGTTTTGTTTTATGTCGCATAAAAATGTTTCGCTTTGTTTTTGTGCTTTTTTGCTTTTTGTAGCATTTGATTTTTATGACACCGCATCAGGCATATTATTCCTTTGTCTTCCTCTTCTGGTATTTGTTGTTATTGTCACTTAGGTTTATTGACAGTTATGGCTGTCATTTGGTCTGTCATTGTGTCAACATTTTCCGTACTAGTTTCCACCCCAAACGGCTATGGAGACGTAGATAGAAGATGAAGTCAGAGGATTGAATGAGTAAGTCTTTGGGTATTGATAAAAATGATCGCTGAAATTATTTGAAAATCTAGCCAGACTTGTGTGAAATGAGTTTGCTGGTCATTGAGGCGCTCACCATGGGCTTTCCCTTGAATTCATTCAATATTTTCGTTTATTTTTTTATTTTTGTTGAGAAATCCTCTCAAAATATTTGAGCTTTTGATTGACCACAATCCCTTTGTCGGGACAATTCTCTGTTGAGAAATTAAAATTTGATTTTGACATAATTTCAGTGTCACCAGGGCAACCGCTAACCACAATTTTCAATTGTTTGGCAAATGGTAACAGGCAAATTGCAAATTGTCAGCGCCCTAATAATCTCTGCCAGACAAAACCAAATCGAACCTGCCTTTTTCCAGGCTTTTCCACTTGTACACACACACACACACACACACACAGGCACACACAAAATTAAATCTCATGACCCTCAACTTCTCTCGTCCCAAAAGGCTGGCTGAGAGAGGCTGAGAAATCGAGTGGTAAAATTTTCCTATTACTGGGCAGAGCCGGATATGGCACAAAACCACAATTAACTGGCAGTAGTTGCATTACAACAACAACAACAACAACAATTGAAACGTTCATGGCCAAAGCTCAAAGTGTACAAGTTAATTTGCTTTACCATTAATGCTTTTAGCAACAAACATAGACAAACAGAGATAGTGCGAAATATATTGGAAGAATGTTAAAACCAGAGAAGGCAATCTATGGTAAAGACCTTGTCAGAGACTTTTTAATTTCTCTTGTGGTTTTTTTTTCTCATCTGTTTTTGCAATAATTGAATGATTTGATCGACTCAGCTTCAAGGTTTCCATTCTAACAAGTCAATCTCAGCCAGTGAGGCCCTACGAGTCACCCTGAAAAGTTAATCTCCACAATTTTATTACAAAGAGTCCAGGTAGAGGTGTCAAACCTAGAGCTTTAATTTCAACAAATCAATTCGAATTATTCAGACCCGACGAGTCCCATCGCGAAAGGAGAATTCTTTCCATCCCCAACGAGGTAAACACAAAGATTCCTTTATAAAAAGCAAATATCAAAGTTATAAAAACAATGCCTCAATCTCAATAATTTCTATAAATCAATACAACGGCTATAAAATCAAATCAGAAGAGGCAAACCCAATGATACTATACTAATCATACTATCCCAAGCACTTAAGCCCAAGAGTAAAAAGGCTTTAAGGTTCCAGTTTCGTCAGGTTAATCCCATGATTTCCATACCTATTTCAATACAGCGCAATGATTGTATCGCATTGTGTGGATCCCAAAAACTTGTTTCATTGTGACGAGTCAAAAGATTCTATTTAAGCGATATCATGTCAACGAGTGGGTTTCTCATTCCAACCTAAGGATGCAAAGTCAACGAGTTAATGTCAAGGTTTGCAGCTCAATTATTCTATGCCGTCGAGTCAATCACCAAAAAGAAAAACATGTATTCAATTGCTCTCAAATATGTCCCAGATTTCGACTGGCTTGTTGGCCCTTACTCGTTCAATTAGAAGAGCCCACTCGCTGGATGATTCAGCGAGTCCATTGTAGCAAAGACTCAACTGTTCCCATGCAAATCAGCTTAGACTCTATTTAAGTTTAAAAGAATAATATATAATCGATTGCTTTTAAATATGTTCCTGAATTCGACTAGTTTGTTTGGCCTTGCTTGTTCAATTAGAAGAGCTGACTCGCTGGCTGATTTAGCGAGTCCATTGTATCAATGAATCAACTGTTGCCGTGAAAAATCATTTCCACTTATGGCAAAAATGTTCAAATCATTTATGAATAATGAATTGATCTGTACACCCACCACTGCCATTGGTGGGTGCACTTACTATGCTCGTTTACAATTCAGCATAAATTAGTGGGCCGAACTCTACTACCTGATTCTCATATGGTCACCGCCCGTTCAGTTTGGCCAGGCGCTCTGAATTTGAATGGAGCTGTTAACGTAAGCAGCGTTGTCATTGCCGTTTAATATGCACTCCAGCAAATAAATGTGCAAATATCTAGTGTAATTTTGTGGCCAGAACCATTTGGCCCGAGTGCGGTGCTGCAGCTCATTAAGAAAATATAAAAGGGAGCCAAACACAAAGCATCCATGCAAATGTGTGGGCCTGTGGATGGGGCAGGGGCTTGTGGGGTAAATGGGGTAAATGGAGCACCCGCCACTTCAATTAGGCACTCAAGTATTTTAGCTTTAGCTTTTCCCCCTCAATGGCCAGCGAAATAGAAAAGGCAACTAAGGTTGTCAAGGCAGCAAACACTCGAACACTCGAACACTTGAACACACTCAGTTGCCTTTGGCGCTTTTCAAAGTGAATGACAAAATACGTGGAGCATTTATTTCTCTATGATTTTCGAAAATTCAAGGTTTTTGTTTATGAATTCCCCGGAAATGGTTAAATTCATGCTAGTACTTATTTTTGTTATTTTAAAGTAGAAGGAAATTGATCAAATCAAAGAAACGAAATATTTTGAAATCCTTAAAGTTGGTCCAAACTAAAGGCGAGGCGGCTGCTCTACGTTCCATTGGCTTTATGGTAATTGTGAGGGTGGCAAAATGTTTTGCTTATTCTGTTATTAAAACAAGATGCCGAGCACCGGACACGGTGTCAGCTGTGAAATATGAGCTCACGTACACGGGCGCAAATAAAAGCCAAGAGTTCTCTTTGACTTGAACTGTTTCTTTTTTTTTCTTTGCACTCAAGACGCAAACCATCTCAAGTAGGTGAACAAAAAAAGAAGAAGAAAAAGAAGAAAAATGCCAGCTGACACATTTGGCAATGTCAAATAAGAATTGAGCAAACAATTGACCATGAACAATTTGCCTTGTCATATGAAAATTACGGAAAACTTGCCAATTTTCTCTGTTGAAAAATAGAGCACTTTGCCAATTGTCATCAAAATCCAATGAAAATCTTTTCTATATATATTTTTTTTTTCAAATTACTCTTGTTAGCCCATCAGACTTTTGCTTTTGTTTTTAAACTGCATCTTGCCTTCTCCTTCTCCCACTATCTCTCTTTCACTCTCTCAGGCAGTTTCTCTGTCAGTTGTCAGGTTTCTTGATATTTTTATTTAGTGATATTATTTGTAGAGTTCTCAACACAAACTGACAGTGTAAATGACGTTGATATAAATAAATACGAATTTCCCCACAGAGTGAGAAAATATTTGCCTACCTTTCAATTAACTTGATGTTTTGCTTGCTTTCTTTTCTTGGTTATCAAACACATTTATATTTATTTTATTTTTTTTTTAATTTTTATTTTTGTCAACTGCATATATGTATAACCTTTATCATTGGGTAAAGGAATTTCATTTAAAAAAGAAATAACTTTGAAATAAAAATTGATGAAATTCCTTGATAAATTCGCGTGTCTGGACCAAAATGCCAAAAATTATTTGTTTGTTTACGTATTTATATTTATTTTCATAATGTCGAAATACTTAATTTTATTGTTATTCCGTGGTCGTTAAAAATGTCTAAGACTATTATTAAAGATTGTACCAGGCTTCTCTCGCTTCCACTCTGGCATATCGACTCTATTTCTATATCTATCTCGCTTGTTTGCCATTAGCCATTATCTTAGTTATTTGGTGTGTGTGAAATTTGTACGCGTCAGTATCTTTAATTTAATCGCTGGTTATTGGAGACAAGCCGCCTTAAATCCCTGACAACATGTGACAAATAAATGCGTACCAAATAAAACCAAAAGAAAACGTGCAAGACTCTCACAAAAAGACAGAGACAGACAGAGAGAGAGAGAGAGAGAGAGAGAGAGAGAGAGACAGAAAGACAAAGGGACAGAGAGTCATAAACAATTGTGACTTTAACTAACCGACACATGAGACAGGTCTCTGGCCAAATGGCCACCAAATGGTTAAGCGCCTGGACAGCAATTGTCTTTGCTGCCGGGAATTATTTTATTCGTTTTGAAGGGCGGAGTAAATGGAGTAGTCACGCTTAATGTCTTATTCGGAAACTATTTCAAGCAAAAACCGACCAAAAATTTTGGTCTTTAAGAATCTTTTGTTTTTGTTCCCGCTGAGTTCAAAGGATTGCCTATCTGTGCTGCTCGTGAGTGTTTTAATCTTTGATATCCTTTGTCTTTATTATTTTCTAGAAAATTGCAGGGCATTTCTTGCGATACATAAGAAACAACCTTTTATGGAATATCCACATAAAAAGGGTTTCAGCGAAAACTTGTGAATTTTCGAGCCTTCCAATTGTTGTTGCTTTTTTGTTTTGTTCTTGAGATCCGAGTAAAAGTAATTTTATCTTTCAATAAAATCTTATTTGCAGTTTCTCTTTTCGAATGAAACATAGTATAGATTGGTTCTTGGGACAATCTGTCTCTGTCTCAGGCCAACATAGAACTTGACTATATCCTCCAGATTCACTCACCAATTTCGATTCATCTTGGTATGTTGTGTGCTTATATATAAATAAAGATATCACTATAACATAGTTCCCCAAATCTGGTTCGCCCAGGACTCGGATCAATCTAAATCAAATTGGGTATATGACATTCTCATAGATAGTCACTTCTGTGTACCAAGTCATAGATATACTAAATAGCCGACATACAAAACTTAAATGCTCTCGGGAATATCTCAGATTCCAAGAAGAGCTTGTAGTATTCGACAAGACGTTGAAGAGTCCTTTCCCCAGCTTTCTCTAGATTATATGGTATATTTTTTTTGCTCTGTTTATTTTAGCTTTGTTAGCTTTGCTTTTTACCCACACCCGATAAATTAATTGCTTTGTTAGCTTTTTGTCATGGCAATTTACATTTCATTTTCGTTTTAGTTGTATAGGAAAATTAAATGTTTGCCATTCAATCCCCCACTCCACTCCACTTCACTTCACTTTATTCCAGTCCATTCCATTCGATTCACTATAATATCAGCTTGGCAACTTTGTTGTTATCGAAATAAAATGTATAAAGAAACGGGATTCAAAATGGAATCCGAACCGACACTTGTCAAGTTATAAATGAGCAACTGTTAATCTGCTTGCAGCTCTCGCCAGTCAATTCATATTCAATTTCGACAGAAAGTAATAGTGTGGGCCGAATAAGCAAAAGAAATCTATTGCTCATTTGCACACATGCCCACGCCTAGATACAGATATGTAGAAAAGTGATGAGTTTGCTTTGGATAGTTTTCTGTAATGGTTGGAGGCCCTTTTGCCAGCAATCGGAGTCTTCAGACCTTGTCAGTTGTCGAGTGTGCAAACATCAAAGCAGGGACAGGCTTGTCTTGGCTTGGGCTGGCTTGGCTTTGGCTGTCTAGCAAAGTAGAAAGGTCTCTGTGATACTCAAACTCAGAGATACTTTTTTGATTGCCAGTGTGTGGGCCTGTCTATTGCGTAACGGATTCTTGCACCATCATTTCTGTCACCAACAGCAAAAGTGTCTCTGCAAGTGCTATGGACTGATGACTGCTGGTGTGCGGTGAGGGGTGAGGGTTGAGGGGTGTGAGCCCGGCCAAAACTATCACCAAACAGCTCATTTATTCTCGGCCGTCTGCAGGTCCTCAACTTCAAGTGGCACTTAGTTGTAATGTGCAAAGTGGTTGGGTGGTTCCGTATTCACCCATTCGACCTTTGGTTAGAGCGAAAAAGAGAGGAAGAGTGAGAGAGAGCAAGAGCGAGAAAGAGAGACATTATCACATATGCTGCTGATGTGGGTTGGCTTGGCTGGATTCGTTATAATTTTTGGCCATTTTTGGGGAATTTCTTTTTTGCTGGTTAGCAGGACGCGTGTCTCATCAATGGTTATGGCCTTGACGGGTTTCAATCGTTGCCCATTGCCTGCCAAGTCAATGTCATTTGGATATTCAAATAAATTGTTGTCCTGGCTGACTGCTTGACTGACTGACTGACTGGTTGCTGGCTGGGTCGGTTGGGCTCGTTACCACGGGCGCCTGCAAATATGCAATGAAATTTTGTAGCCTCTCGACGACAGGTGAAATCCCAAAGTACGTGCCGGTATTTTTAAGCACTCCTTTTCCTCTTCTAGCGTCCCCTAATAAAAGGATATTACAATACTGTTGAGTATATTCTTTTTATGGCCAGCATTTCTGGCTAATCAGAACGGGCCAACTTAATCAAGCAATAGAAAATTAATTTCACCCTTGGGCCCAGATTACCCAATTCGCTACACTCCAAGTTGTTGTATCCAATGACACAGCGCGAGTCATCAAAAATTATATAAAGGAAGGAAAGCCAAATACCATTTTATGATTATCATAATTATAGCAAGAGAGAATATATCTCGTATTAATGAAAGCCTTCTTTTCCACCTTTCAATCAGCTTTCTTTCATTCTTTCTTTCGGCCTTTAGTGATTTATTTAAATACCTTGAGAGTGACCCAGGCGAGGTGAGAGAAAAATTTAAATGAATTAAACTGTGTAAAGTTGTAAAAATCTCCGTGATGAGAGAGCCCTTTCATACGCTGTTGTAAATTTAAATGTAAATTGGCCAGAGCAACGACCAAACTCTGGCTAACTAAGATTAATGAGCTACGAGTGGGAAAACAGAGCGACTGGCGCAACCAATGCCAGTTAGCTCGGGTTAATGCCAATAAATGTGCCTTGCCCTTTTTTTTTTATTTGTTTTTGCTTTTTCTCCCCTTTTGTTTTCATTTTAATCCGATGATTTATAAACGTTTTTATTTGACTGAAGAATGCGCACACTCTCGAAATGCGTGAATCTTGAAAAATAATAATGAAAATGCTGCTGACCGATTCACTTTTACCCGCTAACCAAACCGCTGTCAAAATCGACTCAGCAATTGCCAGACATTGTTAAAAACAATTTTATAAGCCACAAAACTTAACCAACTGAGACTGACTGACTGACTGCCTGACAGACTGCCTGTCCACTTAGACAGGAATGTTGTGTTCATCAAATGATTGATTGATGAAAACAAAAAAATTAAATCAAATGGATAAGGACAATGTCCCCTCTTGAATATTTCACGAGTCTGGCGCTTCTTTTTGTTTTACATGTTTCTCTATTTATTTTATTTTTATATTTTTTTTTTGTCAAATTAGTTAATTAGTTTGACTTATTGATTAATCTGTTTGCAAGGGTCTTCGGCCAAAAATTTCCAGCCTTTAATAAATAAATAATCAAAGCATTTCTTAGTGAAAGCCAAAAACTCTTAAATTTCGAGTAATTTCGTAAGCTATTTGAAGAAGGATTTGCCATGAATTACAGCCAAAAAGACTTCAATCAAGCTAAAAAGCTTAAAAATGCAATTTACATTAAGTCTCAACGAGTCCAACGAGACTTGACTTTATTAGTGATAAAGAACATTTAGTTCCTTTTAGAAAAATCATCAACTCTTTTTTGGGTGAGAAACATAGACTTGTACTCCTTTATAGAGTTGAGCTTATAAATTGATTCATTTGGGGAAGTGAAAAATTGAGTTTCTTTATCCGTAAAGAATCCAGGTGGTATCTATATACTTTTTTATGGGTATTCAAAAAGGAACTTAAGAGTTTAAGGGACTTTGAGGTATTCATTTCTTTTGATATTTTTTTTTTGAGAAAATGAATGAGAGATTACCCCCTTATATAGCCGAGTTAGCTGAATGCAGGGTATCATAATTACCTCTTTATCTGAATGTGCCACCAGCAGATGTTCATTATTTTGTCGCTGGTCATCAAAAATGGTTAGTTTCTTTTTATCGCCACCGCACAATTCATATAAAAATCACAATGTAATTTAAATGCATATAACCCCTTAAATGCTCGCGAAGTGCTATGGACTTGGTGTGGGTTGGGGTGGGGGTAATTTATCGCTGTTTTATCATTATAAGCCATTATCCAAGAGCCGTGAACCTCCAGGTCTCCTATGCCTCTCCTCCCCCTAACACACGCAAAGCTTTTATAATTTTATTTTTTTGCACGCCATTTTGTCATTGCGTTTGTGTGTGTGAGTGTGTGTGTGGTTGTTGTACAGTGTTGACATTGATTGGCCAGGGTCAGGGTTAGTTTATGGCCAAGTTGATGGATTCACCGCCTTTTCAAGATTCTTTAAAAAAAATATTGAGATATATATTTATATATATATATATATATGTATGTATGATGCTTGTGGCATTTATGTATGCATGAAAATGTCTGTCGTCCGAGTCATGAAATTTATTGAGCAAATGACGCACTTTAGCGGCACATTGCATCTGACAAGGACCCACCGAACCCCCATGATCAGGCCCCAATGGGCACTGGCTATTATTGCTAAATATGCACTAAACGGCAAGCTAGAAAGAGAGAGAGAGACAGATAGAGAGAGAGAGAGATGTGAGTGCAATACACACTTATAGATACATTCAACATAAAGTGGAGAAATGATAAAGGCAGTGAAAAATACTTTGGACTAAATGGCAATGGAGCATGCAGAAATACTTTGTCTTTGACAACGGCAAGAGCAGAAAAAATAAAATCATCCTCTACTCCCACTTTAGTTTCCCTAACCTTTTTCAAACTATTCTATGGCGAGTCTAGTTTGTGTAGGAATTCTTCCTCTCTGTCTCTAAAGGTGTTTCTAATTAAAATACTATAGAATTTGTCAAATAACTTGCTTCAAACTATTCGGGTACAGTTGTGTTTGCTTGACTTAGCGACATGACTCGATCTGAAAGTCGGGAACTTTTGGTTTAAAGAGAGTATGAAAGGCATTTAGCTGTAATGACGGTCATCAGCATTGCAGTCGTCCGTTGTCTCATACTTTCAGCTTGGCGCATCAATTTCATTTCAGCATTTTCCTCATCTTCTTCTTCTTCACATTCGTTGTCCTTTTTCTTTTTTCTTTGTATGCATGCAAGCTCGCGCGTTTATTCTGGTCTTCATACCATTTCATTTTACCAAAAACAAAAAGCATAAGGGATAAAAATAAAATAAAAAACGAAAAGGGGAAAATACTCAGAACGAAATAAAGTGTAAGAAGAAGAAGAAGAAGTAGCAGAACAGAAGGCAACGAATCTGTTTTCCCTTTTGGGGCAGACATACGAATCGTGTTCGGCCTGTTAAGCATTCACAGTCAAGTCAGAATACATTTATCCTGGCACATGAAAGTTGACGTTGTCCTTCTTCTTTATTTTTTTTTTCACTCTTTGCTTATAAAAATATATATAGTATATGAAAATTTTTTCGACGGCATTTAACGAGCTTTGTACAAAATGCAATTCCAGCTTGTCGGGGGTTTTGTTTGTGTCTTTTCGCTAAGCATATTAAAGCAGCCTCAATACAAATTACTCTGCTTGTATTTCTTTCAGATGCCCTTTTTTGCAAAGATGAGTCGAGTGTTCGGTTCAGAATGAACGATATCTTCTGCATAAAAAGACCAAAAAGACTGCAAACAGGTAAGCCTATATAGCAAATTTAACTTAGATCGAAACACTATATCATATAGTTTCCTAGAACACCTCAATCGGGTTTGAGGATAACTCCAGTTCTTAACTAGCTTTCAGTGAGAAATATAATATTTGTAATTTGTGTAGATCAAAGCCTTTATCATATAGCTTCCAGGTAGACCTAAATCTGGCGTGAGTATAACTCTGGTAGTTATTGATATATCTCGATTAAATTTCATATATGTGATCCTCATAGATCGAGGTACTATATCATATAGTTTCCTAGAACACCTGAATCGGGTTTGAGGATATCTCCAGTTTTTAAGGAGCTTTTAGTAAGAAATATAATATTTGTAATTTGTGTAGATCAAAGCCTTTATCATATAGCTTCCAGGGAGACCTAAATCTTATGTGAGTATAACTCTGTTAGTTATTGACATATCTCGATTAAATTTCATATATGTAATCCTCATAGATCGAAGTACTATATCATATAGTTTCCTAAAACACTTGAATCGGGTTTGAGGATATCTCCAGTTCTTAAAGGAGCTTTCAGTAACAAATATAATATTTGTAATTTGTGTAGATCAAAGTCTTTATCATATAGCTTCCAGGGAGACCTAAATGAGTATAACTCTGGTAGTTATTGACATATCTTGATCAAATTTCATATAAGTAATCCTCATATAAACTGACTCAGATTCACCAAGTTTCGAACCGGAGTAGCCCAAATCATCTCCTTGTGTTTCCAAGAAGAGTTTGCAGTCTTCGGCAATTCGAACTCTTATTTTTTTATATAATCCTTGCCTGCTTCTTCTTGTTCATTTAGGCTGTATGGTTGACAGCTTTCATCTTTTTTGTTTTTTCTCAGACAAAGATAAAATTTATTTGGACAAGGTTTTGATTGTCTTGTTAGGTTGATTTGATTATGGTTATACCAAAGTAAGCAAAATTAGCTGCTAATGCAGTATTTGAATCAAATTGATTTTATTTTTGGATATAATTTAAATTTTAATTAAATAAAACAATTGAAACAATTCGAAGCTGAACTATTTAAAAAGTCATTCATATTTTACCCATTTCATTTAGTCTGCATAAATTATGGCAGCACTTTTGGTTGCTTTGTTCGCAGCAATTTGAAAATGTCATTGAAATGAATAGAACATAGAATGAGGACTGAGGAGCGGCGGGGAGAGCGGAAAGATTTGAAGTTTTGTGGAAAAATTGTCAGTTGGCATTTTGCATTTGATGGGGTCCTTTTTATACCCTGTACCTAAAAAGGTACAAGGGTATATTAAGTTTGTGCAAATGTATGTAACATAGAGAAGGAGACGTCGGAGACCCCCCAAAGTTACCCACAATATGATCAGGGTGACTAGAGAAATTGATATAGCCATGTCCGTCCGTCTGTCCGTCTGTCCGTCTGTCCGTCTGTCCGCGCGTACGCCTAGATCTTAGAGACTATAAGAGCTAGGATAACCAAACTTGGGATTCGGACTCCTTATGTGTGTACGCTGGTCAAGTTTATTTTTTTTCTCCCCCCGCCCCCCCTTCCACCCCCTCATTTTTTCAAAGCCACATAATTTCTAAACCTTTCGGATTTAAGTATTAGTTGCTTCTGAAAAGTTGTTAGGAATCTAAAAATCTTTCGATTGATATCAAACATGACTAAAATTGGACCATATTTACTCGAGATATACAAAAAACAAATTTTGAGGGTCAAGATTTTAATTCCCCTTGCCTAACTGGCAAACTGCCGAATGAGCAGTCCGATAGAAGGCGTGCTTGCAATATTGTGAACAATGTGTTTTTGGATTCAAAGGAATATTAAGACCAGAGGTTTTATGTGAATGCAGGCGACCAGGGTTACCACCCGACTAGGGTTGCCACCTTTTTTTTTTTTAATTCCGTCTACTAGGTACAGGGTATCCCAAACTCGGCCGCGCCCGAGTTTAACGTTCGGCTTCATTTCTATTATCTTTTTTCTTTTTTTTTTGTCGTCGTCGTCGTTTTATTTGTTCTTTGTTATTTTGGAATGGTTTCAGTGCGAAATGGTTTATAGTTAATTAAATTTTGTTTGGCTGCCGTTTAAAATCATTTGGCAACAACAAAAGAGTAAATCGAGCTGCTAATTGAATGCATAAATCAAAATATAAGCAAAAAGCGATTAGGCATACAAATCAAATTAGGCGAAAAAATATTTCACTGATTCCCCATTACCCAACAAATAAACAAACTGAAAGTAATTTAAACCTAATCCATAACAAGTTGATGCCAAAAAAAAAAAACAGAGAAAATGGCAAACGTTAGTCTCGATAAGGCAAAGGGTACCAATCTAGGGTTGGTTGGGTTGGAGTGTGCGGAAAATATTAATAATGTGATGAAGCCCTATGCCAGCTTCCTTCATTTTTTGTATTTTTTTTTTTTTTTTGGTCCCAAATCTGCTGACACGAGCTAATGAACTTCTGCTCCGCAGCTTTCGAGTAAGTTTTTGCCCAACTTTTTACGGAAGAGTCCATACACTTTTAGAGAAATAAGGAAATATAATGTCTGAGTAAGGCTTCCTTATATGTTTTGGAATCTGTCTTAGCTTTGACGGATTTTTTTCAGGTTGATCTTAGGGTTATGAATGATATATGAAATGGGCTTGAAGGGTGCCTCTTACTTTCATTTCTTTTCAAAGACTATTCTAAACATATCTGGTAAGATTTATAGGATCAAGGGTGATAAATTTCTGGAGCACTTTTTTATGTCTTAAAGAGTTCCCATAGGATCATTTCTTTTCAAAGACTATTCTAAATATATCTGGTAAGATTTCTGGGATCAAGGGTGACAAATTACTGGAGCACTTTCTTTATGTCTTAAAGAAATCCCATAAGATCACTCTAGCTACTTAAGTTCCGATTAATTTCTCCAATTTCTTTTTCTATGGATTTTGATGGAATCAGTCTAGTTATCTAGTTTTTATAGAACCTATAAATCTCTTTCAAGTTAGTCGTATATTTCTGAAAAATGTGCAAATATTACCAATCAAGTATAGAATATATTTTAAGGCATGATGAGTTGTGGTGTTTGGTAGTGGCTTTTGGCTTGGCTCGTCCTGCTGTGAGTTGGCAAGGGTTCCCATTTGGCCCGTTTTGCTTCCACTCATTTACTCCGAGGCCATAATTCATTTCCAGATAATTTGACTTGTACACGCACGCTTCGCTTTCGGTGATGAATCGACTGCAACTAAAACATTAAACCAAAAACTTGGAGCCCCACAGAACGAGATTAGAGGCACAAGGAGGAAGGTAGTACGAAGCCGGGAGCGGTGGGGGATTCAACAGAAACAAAAAAAAAAGAAGCTGCTAAAAGCACCTGTTCAGTTGGCTGGCAATTCTTCTTCATTTTCACTTGGCTCTGACAATCTTGAGGCGGTTTTTATGTCAGAACAGTTCATCGTTGAGCTTTCCACAGTTGCCACAGACAGCTGTCACTTAAATTCACTTGCTTACAATTGTGGTGGCAACAACGATGACGTTGACGATGAGGACGATAGAAAAAGTGTAAAATGGATTGAGCTCGAGCTCGAGCCTCGGCGAGGGCGTGGGCGAGGACGAAGTGGGGGGGAGAGCAGCCCGAGGGTGTTGTTGGGTTAAGAACCAAGCCAACTAAAAATGGTACCGATATGCTTAAAGCCTTTTTAATGGCATGAGATATACTCTCTTCCACTCTCTCTCTCTCTCTTTCTCTCTTTCTCTGTCTTTCTCTTTTTGTCTCTCTTTCGACTGGGCTTGGCCTTGGTGGCATTATGTGTATATGGCAGATTTTTAAAAGCTTTTCGCCTTCAATGAATGTTCCTTGAGTGTACTCAATTGTTGGTCCCATTGTGTGTATGTGTGTGTGTGTTGGGTGTGTTTGTTTTTTTGTTGTCTTGTAATTTGCTGCGTTTATTGTAACAAATTTGTGCAAATTTGATTTTTATTGTTACGTGAAAATGAAGGAATCAATAGAGAAGATAAAAAAAAAAATTAATCATATTTTTTTTCCACCTACAAAAAAAAATCGAAGGAAATAGTGGGTGAGGTAAGGGGGGAGTCGTTTGCTTGAATTTCAAATTCTTGCAAATATTTTGATAGCCAATACTTTGTCAAACAGGCTCTTAATTTTTTCTCTCTCTCCTTCTTCTTCTTCTAGCTTCTTCTTTCTTTTTGGGCAGCTTGGGTGAGTAAGATTATTTGTGGCAAATTTAGCAATTTTCCATCAAGTTAAATGTCAACAACTTCAAAATAACCACACAAAATACAAAAAGCCACAAGGCTAAGGACCACAGGATCAGACCCACTCACTCACACACACACACAGACACACACTTCTTGACACACGCCAGGCGGAAAACAAAGAGGAAGAGACAAAAAAATATATATATAGAAAATTGCCAAAAGACAGGCCACACGAATAGAAGCCCGTCAAAACATCCGAAGAAAGAAAAAAAATCTAATTTTTTTTTTTTGAGAAAAAAATTAGTAAAAAGCTTATACTATTTTTTTTTGTAAATTTTCCAACAAATCCATGCTTTCCCTTTGATCTGAAAATTCGTTACCTTAGCTTTGGTCTTCCATTTTTTGGGAATACTATAGACTCTGGGAAAATAGTAGAGGAATGTGTCATAAGTTTGAACGATGGGCCGGGAGACTAGACGCTTGACGCATGCGTCTCCTCTTCAGACCCGAAAGCTTCTATGTGTGTGTGTGTGTGTGTCACTGTTTGCGGTGTACCTCGTGGGTTTATTTTGTCTTCTTCTTCTTCTTGTGTTTTTTTTTTTCCACTTGGAACAAGCAACAAGGTGTTTGTGTTACACATGCACTTGGTGGATGGAGTCGTTGGAAGGGCGGGGGGTTGGGGTAGGGCCAAGTAGTCTTGAGTCCAATGGAGCTCTTTGGTCCTTTGGTATATGGCTTTTCTATATTTAAAGGAAATCTAGCTTGGACCGGTCTGGTCTGGTCTGGGTGGTCCTTCTGTGTCATCCGAGACACTTTTGGTCTGCTTGGTTTTTCACTTTGCTGTCTGCCTCTCTCTTTCTCTCTCTCTTTGTCTTTGTCGCTTTCGGTGTGTGTGTGTGTATGGCATATCTCGTTTCATGGCGCATCAAGCATGAAGCCTGATCCTCTTTCTTGTTGTTGTTGTTGTTAAGGCTCCACTTCAAAGCTCAGAAGACCCTAGCCAAAAATATTTAGTTGTCAGCACATCATGTGCTACTTTTTTTTTCACACACACTCGCACGCACACTCTCACTTTCTCTTTGAGGTCCTCGAGAGAACCCACATAATTTCCTTTTTCATTCTGTGTTTTTTTCTTCTTTTTTCGTATATTATTTTATATGGTTAAATTAAAGTGCTTTGCAAATATTTGTTTTCGAAAAATTGCACATTTTATCAGCCCACAAAATGTTCCACAGAAACAGATACAAAAATGAAAAACAAATTGAGGAGAAAAAAAAAAGAAAAGGTAACGATATAAGTTGCCCAGGTTACAGGTGAAAGTCAAAAACGCTGTTGACAAGTCATCAGCACGTGTTCCCAATCAGACACCATTTTCACACAGCCAAAAACAACAAACACAACAAACTCAGCCCAAACGGTAAAAATAACCCTAAAAAAAAAAAAATCAAAAATGGTACAAATTTATTATAGGATTGCCCTTCCAAAATCTTAAGATAAAACTGTGATTATGTTGAATGACTTTGGTAATTCATTTACAAATTCGATTAAAAATCTGAAGATCTTGTCAGAATTTTATGTAAATGAAGATTTAATCCAGTGAAGTCTGAAGCCTGAAGTCTTCAGTATTGGAAATATTTTCCCACACTTAGAATGATCTTTGAACCAGGACCAAATTACATTTGTAATTCCCTAAATTCTTAAATATTGTCAAGGCTTTTCTGAAAAGAAAAAGAATCTTCAGATTGTAATAAAATTTTCCAATTCAAATCTTAAGGTAAAACCGTAATTATAAAGAATTACTTTAGTCAAAGATCCTTTCCAAATCATATGTAAATCAAGATTCATACAACTTAAGTCTGAAATCTTAGAAAAAAAAAACTCGGGACCAGATTGCCCGAACCTAAACATCTTTCCTGATTTCCTGGATTCATGAATTTTCCTTTCAAAGTCGATTTCCTAAAAAAAAGGAATTCTTATTATAAAATTTCTCAGCTAAAGTCTTGAGATAAAACCGTTCTTGTAATGAATTACTTTAGTCAAAGATCTTGTCAGAATCAGATTTAAGTCACTAAAGTCTGAAGTCTTCAAGACTGAAACTATTTTCCTTAAATCTAAAATAGCTCGGGACCAGATTGCCCGAACCCAAACATCTTTCCTGTTTCCCTGAATTTCTGAATTTTTTTTTCAGAGTCGACAAGTCTTTTATTTGATTTCCTAAGAAAAGATGTCCTAATTTTTCAAAACAAATTCTTAAGATAAAACCGTTCTTGTAATGAATTACTTTAGTCGAAGATCTTGTCAGAATCAGATTTAAGTCACTAAAGTCTGAAGTCCTCAAGACTGAAACCATTCTCCTCAAATCAAAAATAGCTCGGCACCAGATTGCCCGAACCCAAACTTCAAATTCAACAAGTCTTTTATTTGATTTCCTAAAAAAATATGTCCTAATTTAAAAAAAAAAACTCCTAAGATAAAACTGTGATTATATTGAATTAATTTTGTCAAAGGTCTTGTCAGAAATATATGTGAAATCAAGTTAAGTCTGCAAAATATTTTCCTCAAATCTAAAATAGCTCGGGTCCAGTTTGCCCTACTTTAGATTTCTTTCCCAAATCCCTGAATACATAAATATTTTGCTTAAAGCCGATAAGTCTTTTATTCCTCAAATAGATCTCAGATTATTAGCTTAAAAATTATACAACTAATTTATTTGCATTTCTACTGAGTTTTATTCTTTTTTTTCACATCGATTTAATTTGTTTCGCAAGGCCTTCGGATCTATTTTAATACCATAAAAAGACAGACTTTCCTTTGTCGTACATATATAGTTTTTCCCCCCTCTCTCTCTCTCTCGCAATTATAATTTTTATTTATTATTTGTTTTCCTTATTTTCTTTCTTTTCTTTTTTTTGAGGGAACCAAGCCAAGCCAATCTAGATGGTTTCGTTTATTTCCCCATTGCTTTCATTTGTACTGCAATTGTGTGGTGTCCGCTTCTGTGTGTGTGTGTGTGAAAATGTCCAAGTGTATATTTTGTCCTGGTTGACTGCATGTGTTAAAAGCTTTATGGGGATTATGTTTTAACTGCGTTTTTACTTTGTTCGAGTCACTTAAGCCGGGCCAAAAGCTAAATGTTAGCATGAGACAGAAAAAGCCAGAGAGAGAGAGAGAGAGAGAGTGAGAGGAGGGGGGAGGAACCAAATAATTGAAGCCGAGAGAATTGTGTGTTCTTGGTTCTGTAAATTTATTTGTCTAATTTGAAAAGAAATATTTATGAATATTTAATTCAACGAGTCCAAAGAACTTTATCAAACTAAAGCAGACTGTTTATTTTGCTCAAAATATTTCCATATTTTTTGATGTTTATTTTGTTTTGAAATTAATAAACTTTAAGCTTAAAACTGTCAACTTGAAACACTCTCAATTTTTGATAGAAAATAAATTTCTTATCTTGATAATCCTTTAAATATTTCCACAATCAATTCAAACTTGCCTGGCCAAAGCAAGTTGAAAAAACAAAATGTCAACATTTCCCAGCAAACTGAAAGTGATCGCTTTTAATTAAATTTGAGGTACCCATGAAACTGATTCCAGTTTCTATTCTCAGAATATCTTTAGTCTTCTTTGATATTTGGATTATTTATACACAGACAGGCAGTGATACCGTGTTTCATCGTTTTCGGACCCTACCGATCTAAGTCGGACTTGAAGATAACTCCTATATTCATAGATCTATCCTGCTCTAATTTAGTTATTTGAATAATTATGCAAAGAAGTATTCGCTTATCAAGTTTCACCTTGATTGAAGTCAAATCGGTTTGGGGATAGCCCCATTAATCAAAGATCTAGCTAGGTCAATTGCTTAAAGAAATACACCCAAATACACAAACTTTTAATTTGATTTGATGACATTTTTTTTTTAATAAAATCCACCATCAAATTAGCCTCAAAAAGATTTTTTACATTTCACAATTTTTAGACTCTTTTCGAAGAAAAAGGAGTCTATTCACTTTGCTCTGATGTTTGTAACGCACAGAACCAAACATCGTAGACCCACAAAAGTTACATCTAGAATACTTAGAATCACTAGAGGAGTCGATATAGCCATGTCCGTCTGTCCGTCTGTCCGTCTGTTTCTATGCGATTTACTCCGTCGTCTTAAAAGCTATTTTGCTGAAACTTGGTATTTAGCCTTCTTTTTTACCTAGGTAGTACACTAGTTTGAATCGGTCGGATCGGACCATTATATCATATAGCTGTCATACGAACCTAAATCGGTTTAGGCAATAACTTCCACATTTATTATCCGATCCTTTTGAAAATTGGCATGCGTGTGTTTTATATAACGATAGATAATTGTACCAAATTTTGCCCGGATCGGATGACTATATCTTATAGCTGTCATACGAACCTAAATCGGTTTAGGCAATAGCTCCCACATTTATTATCCGATCCTGTTCAAATTAAGCACGCATATGTTTTTTATAGCAATTAATATATATACCAAATTTTGTAAGGATCGGACTACTATATCATATAGCTGCCATACGAACCTAAATCGGTTTAGGGAATAACTCGCACATTTATTGACTGATCTTTTCAAAACTCGGCCAACACGTTTTCTACATAAATATACGCGTTTGTACTCAATTTTATTAAAATCGGACTACTATATCATATAGCTGTCATACAAATCGAAATCGGCCCTATTAACTGACCAACCCCGTTCATGTGATTTACGGCAGAAACAACTTCGAAAAGAGTCTGTAACCTTCGGCACCCCGAAGATAACGTTGGGATTTTTTTTTTTTGTTTTTTTTCAATTCCTTTAAAGAGAATATTATCGAGCTTATAGTTGGTAATCTGTAAGCTTAAAAGCACATAATTAGATTGAATACGATTTCCGAGAATAAACATTTTATCCATGAATGAAAATAAAAGAGAAACTACTTTTCAAAAGAGCAAAGAGATTTCTAGCTGAATTGATAGATTTTCATTGGTATTTTTATAAAATGATGATATACCGGATTATTTAAGATTAAAAATTATTAAATTGTTGCAGCATCCTTGACTTTTTCATAAAAAATTCTACCAAACCATCCGCCCCCTCTCAATTTTCTTTTGAAAGAAGATAATTTCCTGGCAAATGCATAAAAACGTTTGAATTCAGCTTTTATTCATTTGCTTTAATTTTTTTTTTTTTTTTTGAATACTCCCAAAAAAAAAGAAACCTCATTAAATAATTCCCTTTGGCCTTCATGCCGTTTGTGGGCTGTGTTCTCTCCACCTTTCTAACTAACTGGGTCTTTTGTTGAGCCAGCATAATAACCACAAATGTTGTGAGTTTTGCTCTATAGTTGCGACTTTTCTAATTTCGGTTTTCGGGGGGCATTAACTTTTCCAGCAAACAGAATCGCCAAAAACCTCAATTATCAACTTACAACAGACAAAAACAAAAAAAATATATGTATGTATATAATAATAAAGGAGGAAAAAGTGGTGCTTAATTAGGTGAAGCGACAGTGAAATGAACAAAACCCAAAAAAAAAAAAAAAAAAAAACCAACAGACAGGCGATCAAATTGTGAATGAAAGGGCTGCTCTTTCTCTATCCCTATAGCCCTCTCTCTTTCTCTGTGTGTATGTGTGTGTGTGTGTGTGTGTAATTTAAGATGTGCCTGTGTGGATATGGCTTAATCTCTCAATATTTCTCTCAAGTCAGGATTTGCTCTTTTGGCCACTTACAAATGACACCTTGGAAATGAAAAGAGCTTAGAAATAAAATCACACAGACACAGACACACACACACACATACACATACACAGACACACAGATAACCTCATAGCTTGTGTATAAAAATGGCAATGGAATAAACTGAGAAACTGAGAGACGGAGAAAAAAAATAGGGCAGGATTGCGTATACGCCGTGTGTGTGCGCCCATTTATTTTAACAACATTCCAGTTTTAGTTGTTATTGCCATTATTATAGTTTTCTATATTGGCCTTTATTGTTATTGTTGTTGTTGTTGTTGTCTTTCTCTATTTATTTTATGAGAATTATGAATTTTAACAAGTCCCACGGCAGAGACAAAACAAGGAAACAAACAAACCAGCAAAAAAAAGTCACATGGCGACAAGCAAAAAGAAGCTGAAAAAAAAGAATGTGTGGCATTTTGCCAGTGTCAGTGATCTGACAAAAGTGCCTTCAAGTGGATTAAAAACAGCACAAACACACGCGCCCTCACCCACACACACACACACACACATACACAAGCTAAGCAATTTGTGCCCTTTGTGCTTGTGTGTGTGTGTGTGTGTAAATTCCTTGAAATTTTTGTATACCAACGAAATACTTTCTATTTAACGCTTTTACCATTTTATTTATACAAATTTTTTGCTCTTCCATGTTTTTTTTTTTATGAATATTTTCTTTATTTCCCTGATTTTTTTTTTTTTGTCAGCCCTTTTTGTTTTTTTTTTTTGGGTGCCCGTGGCAAAATAAAATTACTTTTATGTTTTACATTTTTGGTTTTGGTTGGTTTTCATTAAATTGTATCAATTTCGAAATTTAATAGAATTAATTGGAGTGTGAAATTATTTGAATTCACACAGCATCATCATGAATAAATCATAAATAAATCAATAAATAAACAAATTGAGAAAAACTGTTGAGTTTATTGGGAAATTGTTATCAGTTTTTGAGAACACTCGGAATAAATTATGATATCTCCATTTATAATGTTTTTTTTTTTCTAAGAATCTGCAAAACCCGAAAAGGTAGAGTTTTGTTTTTTTCTTTTTTTTTTCAATGAAATCAAACAAATCGCAATTTTATTGAGAAAGTTTTATGCCACTTTTTTCAGAAGAAAAATATCTCCTTGGGGCATTCAATTATTATTGAGAACTTGTGGAAAGAGAGCGAGAGAGAGAGAGATCATTTTCCCCTACCCTCAAGTCATAACTGATAGGCCTTATTTGTTGAACTAACTCATTTCTCATTGTTTTTGCTTACTTACCATGTTACTAACTGCCTCAGTCTTACCTCCCCGCCCCCTCCCCCCCCCCCCCCCCACCACACCATCGGTTGCTGTCGGCCCCAGCCGTGTTGTTGCCTTTACAGTTTTGTTGATATAACAGTTGCTTAATTCCTTGGATTGCCAAGGGCAGAGTCAGAGACAGATGCGAAAGAGAGACAGTGGGAGAGTGGGAGAGTGAGAGAGTGAGAGAGAAGGTAGGGAAAGTATTTTGCTTTTTTCTTTGTCTTCTTGTGGTGGTACACTGATTACATTTTGCTTTTAAGCGTTTTGAAACAGCCAACCGCACTTAGTTTTTTGGAATCCAATCAGGTTCTTGTTGACAAATGGCTTATGGCACGTGCCTATGCCGAGCAGACCGCCAAGCCAGGCAGACCTCTGCTCCGCTCCCTTGGCCCACACCTGACAAAGAGCATTTGCCACTTTGGCAAAAACTTTTTCAAATACAATTTTAACAAAACAGACACACAAATAAAGGGATGGCCTGCCCAGAGAGAGAGGGAGGTGGAGAGCAAGGTGGGCAGCAATGTGAGTAAGGAACCTGCAAAGAGGCTCAGATAACTTTTCGCGAAACCCATAGAGAAAGTATTTCTCAAATTCAGAATCACTTGGGCGGCAAATGAAAACGAAAGAAAAAACCCGTGAAAAAGCCTGCCTTTGCTATAACAAAGCCCACAGACTCTTTTCGAAATGGACTACTTTGGTGTGGGCTACTTTTCCGGCAATATTATAAAGCAATGAAGGTGAAACTTGGTACGATTGTTTGTCTCTAAATACGCCTTTCAAATATCAAGTTGCATTGAAATCGGTCAATAGATAAGGGAGATATCCCTGAAACCCATTTAGGGTATGGACAGAGCCTTTTAGTCAAGCTGTGACTAGTTGTATTTGTCTGACTTTATTTCAGTATTTTTTGATCAGGATGGGTTAATACCTTGCCCTATTGAAACTAGGTATACCTATATAAGTATAACTGCTATAAAATTTAAACAAGATCGGTCAAATATGGGAGATACCCAGAAAATTTGCTTGGCTAAATATGATTTTGATATAGTGATTAAATCGGGTGAACCTTGCTAGACTTATATGAAAGATATTCTCTAAACCTTCCCAGTTATCATCACCATTTTGATGGTAATTTTGTTGGTCTATCTAGTCATAAATACTCTTTTATCTTGAAAGAAAAAATATATCTAAGAAAAGTATAAATTGTATATTTTTATTTTGTATGTGAGTATAAATTAAGTTGATAAAGTTCCACTTTGACTTTGGAGTGTTGGAAGGGCTTGAGGGATTTGAAAAAGAAGAAAAAAAAAATGAAAGAAGCCCTGGGCCACGCCCACGAAGTCCACGTGCGCCCAACAAGAAAGCCCTTAGAAATTTTCACGCGTAGTTTGTCAGAAGAAAAAGAAATTCGCATTATTTTCTTATTATATTTATTTTTTTTTCTTAAATGCCAAAAATACCATTGCAAGAGGTTCTTTGACTGGGATTTGCCTAAAGTTAAAAAAGGCAAAAAAAAAAGAAAATGACAGAGCGGGCAAAAGTTTCAAATAAATCCAACAAAGTGACCTGCTCGGCACAAAAGGTAATTTTTTTTTTTTTTTTTTAGCTTTTGCCAAATTACAAACGATTTGGCAATGAAGTGGTGGCCACAGGGGAAGTTCAAGTCTGGGGGAAGCAATGACAAAGCATCGACTTAATTAGGAGTTAGGGAGTTCAGAATATTCGTTTTGTTCTGCTTATGAAAAATAGGCATTATGCCGAACCCGGAGCCTCCAGCTTGGAGCTGAAGCTGGAGCAAACAACTCAAAGATATAAATTAAAACAAATGTCGACTAATTTCGAAAAGACAAAGCAAAGAATAAAAGCCATGGTATATATTTTTAAGCCGCTTAAAAATACAAAAAAAAGAAACTTTTTTGAAACTTAATTTTTTTGTTTTTCTTCTTTTTTCGAGTATTAAAAAAATCTACCCAACAGATTGTGAAAATAAATATTTATGCCTGGCGTGCCATTTCCATGGAAATGGAAAGCTTAATCTGGGGGAAATAGCAAGTCCTCCGGTCATAATCGTAATAAAATACAAGTTTAAACAGTTCACATTTAAGTTATTTGCCAAATTGCCTGAAGACAAATTTAGTACTACATCCCCCAAAAAAGTAATCGAAAAAAGTTCATTGACTTGACCAGAACAAAACGAAACGAATCGAAACGAAACTCTTCTTGTCTAGTTTGGTGGGGGGAAAAACTTTGCAACGAGACTAATTATGAAATCAATTCATTGCATGTTAAAATGAAAAATTAATCAAAAAGATTTGAGTTCATGGCACTTCACTCAATCAATTGAATAGGTGCAATTTAATTAAACGAAGCTAAAGGATTAACAAGAAAAATAATTAATAATAATAATAATAACAATGAATTACAACAAATAATTTCATGTTAATCGAAATTTATATCTGGCATTCAATATGGCAGCGTAAACTTTTTTAATTAATATGAAAAAAATCCAACTGGAAAACGCGCGGAGGCGGCGGCTGAATAAAACGGAAAATGTCTATCAATTTTTAGCTTTGACGATATGTCCCATTAGTGGGAGTCTCTCTGTTTAGGTTGGCTTTCCTATTTTAAATTCATATCATTATATCTTAAGTTGTTGCTTTTGTTGTTGTTGCTTAAGCTCGTTACGCCTCGCCGAAATATAAAACTAAATTCTTCTTTGTTTGACTCCTCACATTGGCAAAGCTCTCCCTAAACGACCAAGAGAGACAAGAAAATCCACTGGGCTAGGATAATTTGCTTGGGGCCGAAGGGTACACACTCTTCTTAGCATCAGATAACCCAAATCGGCGCTCATTCTCATTTCAAAGGAAATTTGATATACCTGAGAATTTATTTGTATATTTTTTAGAGACATTTTGAGACGGATCACTTGAATCACAATGAAATAAGTGAAATAAGATTCTTTCACTATATTAAATATGATCAAGATGGCCTCATGATTTCCCCAGATATGCCCAAATACCTGTTGGTCTATTCAGATTCTTTCTCTATATAAAATATGATCAAGATGGCCTCATGAGTTCCCCAGATATGCCCAAATACTTGTTGATCTATACAGATTCTTTCACTTTATAAAATATGATCAAGATGGCTTTATGAGTTCCCCAGATATGCTCAAATACCTGTTGGTCTATTCAGATTCTTTCTCTATACAAAATATGATCAAGATGACTTGATAAATTCCCCAGATATACCCAAAGCCTAATATGGGATCTGCATCGCTTCGGTCCCAAAAATTAGGTATACCTTTAGGCCTTTTCATATTCATTCAATATAAAGAGTTCGATCTAGATGGACTGTTAAGAACTCCAGTTGTATCCAGAACCCGATAGTGATCTGGATTGTTTGGATATCTCTGGGTCTATTCAGATTTACTGGATATACAAGTCTGAAACCTTTCGCCAAATGTTCTCCAATATCTTGAAAAGAGTATTGAAAGTAAAGCACGGTCAACCAGGAGACTCAAGACTTGAAAATTGCTTGGTCTTCAGCTTTCAAATTGTAAGAAGCCAGAGTAGGAAAGTAAGGAGAAGCCAGGAAGCCAGGAAGGCTAGAAGGCAGTCAACCGAGAGGTTGAGCAGGAGGCGTTGGCGAAATCCTTTTTGGGTAATGGTGGGTAATTATCCTTAATTAGTTGTAAAATATTGAAGCAAAAGTGTTTTGGTTAAGCAAGCCAAGGATTATTAAAATGACAGCCAACAACAAGGAGAATATCTAAAAACATCAACATCAAGACTAAAATGGCATTGGCATTTCTTGGGTGTGCTCCGCCTTGTCAAACAAAACAAAAAATTTGGAAATGAGGAGAAACCAGAAATCCACACAAGATGGAAGAAAAGTTTTGGCTTTGCCAAAAAAAAAAAAAAAAAGAAAACCGCATACAAAAAGAAATGAGGAAAAACCCGTTAATCTAGAACAGGCAATGGAATAATTCTCTTAACCATTTATTTATTCATTCCCCCACATTTGCCATAATGAGATTAGGCCCAGAAAAGAGTACAAAAATAACGCCCAACTGACTTTCATCAGGCCAGCCCTGCCCTGCCCTGCTCTGTTTTGCTCTGGGCCGTCGTACCCCTTCCAATATCATGTCACTCATAATGATGAATTACTTAATGGAAAATTCAGGAATATGCAAATGACTTTAATTCAAACAAAAAATTAATTACCCAAAAGAATAAAGCACAACAGATTGTTCACATATGGCAGGCGGTCCGTTGGTCGGTTGGTCGGTCAGCAGCGGAAGCAGCCTTAACTCCTTAAACTGTTTAAATAGTTGGCACTTTGCTTCTACCAAGTCGTAACCATTTGCTCCATGCCTTGTGCCCTTGTTCTGCTCATAAATTTAATTAACAAGAATATACCCTCCACTCCACTCCCATTTCCACTGCCATCTCCTTACCAGCCACCGTCATGACCGGGCAGAATCAGTGGCCTTAGTGACTGGCGCCACTTTGGTCACAAGACACGCGAGTCTTTCTACTTGCCTCACATTTTCGTTTCGAGCTCTTCGAATCAGACTTGACGATCCTGGTATACTCTTCTTTGTTTATTATTTTCAAAATTCCTACTAAATTTTTGGGCAAATTCCTTTTAAAGTTGTGAGAAGAAGAAAGCGTGTACAGTCACCACAAAGGCTACAAAACATTTATCCATTTGGAGAGCCCTTAAATTTCATATACCAACATAAAGCTGTGTTGGCTTGCATTTCTTGGAAAGACTTGTCTGTCTGTCTGTCTGTCTCTCTGGCTGGCTGGCTATTTGTCCACTTTGAGTTGTGGGCAAACGTGTTTATGCATGTTTATGCATGTCTGTGTGCCAAAGGCATAACTTTTAATGCACACCAAACAAAAAGACAGAGACAAACAGGGACAAGACACTTCTAATGCCCGGCACTGCCAGTGGCAGGACACACGACACAGCTGCATGCGTCTCTGGTAATCTTTTCACTACTCTTGATGCCTCTCCACCCAAAACATATGCCAACCAAATTTATATAAAGTTTTCTAGGTGCAAAAATTTGTTAACAAAAATCTTAAAGCTGCACAAGTTTTCTCGGACATTCGAATTTGTTTCAAAAGTTTTTCTTTGATTCTGCAAAAAAAAATCAAAAAGTTGGGAAAGTTATGTTTTCATATTTTTTGGGAAACAAAATCCTAGAGAATAAAGAAAAAGTAGTTGGAAAATTATTTATAGACTAAGCTTGATGGAATTCCATATGTAATCTGCTCTGTGTTGAAGTAGATAAAGGGATCCTCTCAAAAGTATCTTTAAGATACAAAATGTATAGTTCTCTTTTCTCGCTTATTTAATTTTCTTTTGGATTTGACGACCTTCTGAACGTAATTGTGTTTCGCTAGATTGCCAACATTTTTTGTTTGAAAGATTAAAATTGTTTTTCGTTTTTTTTTTTTTTTTTTGTTTTTGCCTGATTTTTGCATATTTTCATAAATTTTATTTAAGTGCATATTTGCAATTTGACTTTAACAAAAATGAGCTTACCAGTGCAACTGCTAAGTACAATAAATTATCTCAGATTTGCGTGCGGACTGCAATGCGCCAGCTAGAAAAGAGCGAGATAGCCTCAGTCAGGCTGAGCGAGACAGGAAAATCTGCGCCAGGCCAAAACCAAAATCACTTGAAGTAGTGCAAAAAAAAAAAAAGTAGTTTTGCGTGGGCCAAGAAACGAAAGAAAATAGAAAGCAAAACAAATCGACGGTGTAGTAAGAAGAAGCAGAGTCAGAATAAGAAGAAGAAGAAGAAGAAGAATTCATAAAATTAATGTAAATGGGCGGACGGAAGTCTTCGTCACGTACATGAGCGCAAAATGCAATGAACACAAAACGTATACACTTTCCAAAAGAATAAGAACAACAACAACACCAACAACAACAAAACGACGATGACGACAAAGAAGAAGAAGAAGAAGCAGTAGAAGCAGTAAAACTAACTAGAAGGGCAAAAAGGGTGTGACAAATTAAAATAAATTTGCATTTTTATTTTGCGCGTTCATTTTTTTCGCCTCAGCCCGCTCTTTGGCTGGGGCGTTCCTATTGTTGTTGTTGCTGCTACTTTGGCTGCAATTTAAATTCATTTTTCTGCCAAGGCCCTTCAGACCACGTAGCGGCGGTTTCACTGGCAGTGGTTGCTTTTGGGTTAACAAATTATGCAAAAACTTGCTTAATTGGCGGCTCCCGCTGTAGTTTTTTATTGTCGTTGTTGTTGTTGTTGTTGTTGTCGTTGGAATTTGTAGCAATCTGGCAACTCTCGCCGGCACTTACAATTTAATATAAATTGTAAACAGCTTTTTAGATCTCAGCGTGTGTGTGTGTGTGTGTGTGTGTTGGTTGCCAACCCGCTCAGCCAGAGCCCCCCAGATTTCTCATTCGCTTTTCGCCTGGTTAAAGTGGCCGAGACCCTTTGAGACAGTCCCGCCTCTTTTTCCTCTTTCTCTTTGTTTATGGTAAAATTGAAAAATTAACTTGGCATTAGTTTGGCAACAACAACAACAACAACAACAACGACAACAAGTACGAAAAACCACAGCATGGCAAAATTAAAAAAGCTAAAAAAAAAAGGGGGGAAAATTATGGCAAGAAACAAAAAAAAAATACATAAAAAACAAATTCAATTAAGTTGAGTCAAAAAGTTATATAATTCAATTAGGATCTGAACAAAAGAAACAAAAAAAAAAAGTAAGCAACAGAAATTTTAAGCTGACAAAAAAAACAAAAAAGAAACATAACAATTCGAATTCAAATTTATTTAGAATTTCAGTGTGAAAAGTTTCCCTTTATCCTATTAAATAATTATGAAAAATATTATTTCAATTGAAGCCGAAGTAAAATATTTTGAATATTTTTGCTTTGGAAAATTCAAAAAAGTAATAAACTATTCAACAAATTTAAATTGTTTGTCAGAAATAATTGATTGTGTGGTGAAATTTTAATGAATTTTGCCTTCTAACTAACCCAAATTCATTAATTTGAAATAAGGAAAAACCCAGAAATAATAAGCACTTGGAAATAATCTGAGCATAACCAACAGGTGGCAGCCCTGATAAGCTCTCAAGCACGCCATCTAAGTGACTGGTTAAGCAAGTGTGGGCTGGTGGCCCTGGGGATTATATAATTTCAGCTTAAGACGAAGAAGTTTGAGGGAACTTAAGACTGAGAATTGGAAGAAAAAATCTGAAAATTTAATCGATTGAACCACGTTCTAGGATAGTCCTTGGTCCATATAACAGGTTGGATCACATTAGACTATATAGTTTTTGAAATAATCTTACATATTTATATCATCCCTAAGGTTATTTTTTGTTTGATCAAGTAAACTCAAGTCTACTCTATCTACCATAAGAATGGATAGCTCCAGCTCGAGGTCCCTGTAAATTCGACTTCAGAGCAGTTCCTTGCTATATCAATTATATATTTGTTCGATTTCTCTCCAAGTAAACTCAAGTCTGTATTCTACTCCATATAACTCTAGCTAAAGGTCCCTGTAGACTGTACTATCCACTCGGCTTCAGAGCAATTCCTTGCTTATTAAGGTTATATCAATTATATATTTGTTCGATTTCCCTTTAAGGAAATTCAAGACTGTACTCTACCCTATATCAAAATGGATAACTCTAGCTCAGAACAGTTTCTTGCTCTGGGTTCTAATTATATCAATTATCAAGGTTATATCGATTACCGATTTGTTCGATTTACCTCCAAGTAAACTCAAGTCTGTATTCTACTCCATATCAAAATGGATAACTCTAGCTCAAGGTCTCTGTAGCCTGTCCTACCCACTCGACTTCAGAGCAGTTCCTTGCTATATCAATTATAGATTTGTTCGATTTCCCTCCATAATTGAAAAAGCATTTAACATTCAAACCGCATCAGAAATCAGATTTGTTCTCACCTCGGGAAAAAAAAATTTGAAGCCAAATAAAATCATTAATCATTCAGTGAGAATGAGGGCGTAAAAAAATAGAGGGGGAGGAAGCAAGCAAGCAAAAAAAAAAAAAAATACTTTACATATCAAAGTGCCATGAAATTGGCAAAACATTTCAAATGCCAAGCAACAAAAAAAATTGAAAAAAAAAAAAAAAATGAAACGCAAAAGCCAAGAAACCCACTCGGCACGCACTCAGCTGATATATGACCCTGAAACACGCAATATAAAGAAATAAATATAAATTCTGTGGTATAAAACTGCGTGTAGTTTTTGTGACTGTTTTGTTGTTGTTGGTTTTGGTTGGTTTTGGTCGGGTTTTTGTTGGAATATTCATGGGCTTTCAGGGCCAGCAACATCATAAAGAAATCTTGTTGATGAGGGCAGCTTAAAAACGCCCGTCAAGTGCGAAAAGAAATTGAATTCATTTAGTGATGTCATAAAAATGAAAACATTTAATTCAAATAGCCAATTACCTGATCTTATCATGAACAAGCCAACAAAGCCAATAACAGGCCCAGCAAAGTGCTTCCACTTGGTCTCTTCGGTTTTATGATATGATACTAGCCGAGTCGGCAGTTTCCTGCAAATGTCAGAATATTATTGCACAATTATTTTGATTTCAAATGTTTCCGACTTAAAAAAAATAAAATAAGTAAAATGTGAGGTTTGAATTCATTTGATTGGGTGAGTGAATATGTGAAATGAATATAAAAAGTATTCATTCAATATTCATGTATTCATAAGTTATTTGGCTTGCCATTTCGTTGGCTTTGAAAGCCATCTTGTTTCACATTAAAAATGACAATATACACAGAATACAGAAAAAATTATAGAATAAGATGAAACATTTAAGGCAAACAACAAAATGAATGAATGCTCTGCCATGTCAACAGATTCAATTAGGTTTTATTAAATTTTATTAAAATTTCATTGCTGGCAACATGTTTGCTTGGTCTGTATCTTTTCTCACATATTCTCCTAACTGACTGGATTACCTTTTTGACAAAACAAAGCCAAAAAAAAAAAATATAAAAATAAAATTAGGTGTCGGGGCTCTGAGGGTTACCATGGGCGCCACTTTGAAGGCAAAGCCAAAAGGACCCTCCCAAAAAAAACAAAAAACAAAAAAAAAGGGCACGACAAATTCAATTAAGTCTTGACAACTAAGCTAGCGGTGTGTATGAGTAATTTAGATTCGAGCCACAGCTATTTGAAGATTTCCTTGTATGCCGAAATTTCATACTCTTAAGACTTAAATTGGTGTGGTTTTGTGCTACTTTATATCTCTTTACTTTTTATTTATTAGTCTATGCAACCTAAAAAGATCTTAAAGCTATGAAATTCTGTCAGACTTTCAATGAATTGGAAACTCTAAACTCGTATTTATCGAAGGTTTCAAAGCTTGAGCATATCAAATATATATCCTATCAATCGGGGATTCAATTCCTACCTGGTTTAGCTTTCAGTCTTCTTAAAGAGGTAAGCTGAAGATTAACAACTTTAGCATCTCAATTGACAGATTACATTAAAGTTTAAGAAGTTTCCTGTGTCTCTGTCAAGGCTCTTTGATATATTCGTTTGGGTGGAATCCTGAGACTATAACATGTTGGAACCTTAGGCTAAATATTGAAAGCTTGGGATTCTTAGCTTGAACCATGTCTTATAGTCCTTACGGAACCAGTTCATAGTTTGTCTATATTCAATATCAATATATATTTTGGTCTAATCCTGAGAATTTATCATATAGGACCAACACAGACTCTGAAGTTTTCAATCTTCAACATATATTCGTTTCGTATATACAAAGCTAAAGTGTAATCCTGAGATTATCTTAAACTTGGGATTCTTAACTTGAACCACGTCTTAAGATTTTTACGGAACCAATATAGTCAATATCAAGAGTCCTTCGATATATATAGGATATGCAATCAACTAGAAGAGATTCAACAGATTCTGAAGATTGAAACATTAAACATTACTTTGATATCTAGTTGGAACCTATCATCTATTACGAAAACAATTCCTTTATCCACCCTCCGAAACTCAACTCAACTCAACTCAACTCGCCGCTGTATTCTTTTAATTGCTGCTTCATATTTTGTCTCATATTTCAACTCATATTTTGTCTTGTGAAATTTTTGACCGCCTAGTTTCTTGAACTTTCTCTTTGTTCTACCAGCCACCTCCTTTCGATTTAACCCATCAACAGCCATTTTTATGATGCTTAGTTTTGACAGGCCATTTTGTTTTGACGATCTGTCATTCCGTTCATTCGGTCTTTGTCTGCGAAATCAGAATTAAAAAAAAAATAATAATAATAAAATAAAAGTAAATAAATAAAAATAAAAGCAAATTTCTAGTAAAGAGTATGAAGGTCTGTTGGTTCAGCCGTTCCTAGTGCCAGTCTAACCCGGCGTCTGGTCAGGGCCAGAAGTTGGCGCTGTGACGGCGTCGCTAGCTTCGCTGACGTTGCTGGCGTCGCACTTAATTTAATGACCAAAGTTCTTGGTTCGTTGTAGGCGTTGGCCTGGTAGCCACTTGCTCTGCCTAGTCTCCGGCCACTTTCCACTTTTACTTTGCATAAACAGAAGTCAAATGTCTGGGGCATTATGGAGCGGAGCGGGGCGCGCGGGGCCGGGCGGGGCGAGGCGGGCTGGAGCGCGTATCTTATTCTCTACGAGACAGTCCTCTCGTCCTTTAGAGCATGTTTATTTACATTTGTGCAAATTGTTATTTAATTAAATTTTAATACGCTTCATTAAAACTTCGGCCCGCTATATTTAATTTTTTTTTTTCTTCCTTTTCTTTTCTTTCTCTAGTAGTATTTTTATTATTCTTCTTTTCGACTTTGAGACTGCCAGGCGGTCTGGCCAAGACAGGAGCACACGGCAAATTGTGTTTTGTTTGAGGAGGCGGCCACAGATTCAGTCAATTTTATTTTGCAATGATAATCAGAAATCAATTTATTGTACAGACAACAACAGGCCAAATAGACGGTGGACAATGCCAGCGACCGGACCGAACCGGATCGGCCCGGGACAAGGTGAGCAGAGACAAAACAGTTTCCCCACCAAATCGGATAAACAGTGGGAACAAAAGTAACCGAAATGGTGGTAACTTGCATACCCTAACCAATAGGATGATCAAAATTATTCGAAAAGACCAAAGTTCTTTCGGAATCAGAAGAGGTTTGGAGGCTTGACGCGAGCCAGAAGAGGCTTCAGTGCCCCAAGTAAAAGGACTTTCCTCGCCCATCTAGATAGGCCAGAACAGTATAAGACAAAGGGAAACTGGCAGGCACAAAGTGTGGCAAATAGTAGCAACAAGAGAAATCAGTAAATAAAATAAAATGAAGAGCAGCGCACGCCTTGTCGGGGTCAAATTGTGGGTCGAATGGTAAGCGGCAAAATGAGGGGGGGAGGAGAGCAACGGTTTTTGGTGGGGTCCTAGATCAAGTCAATAAAATTCAATTTGCTGTTCATCAGCGAGCCAAGTGAAGTGGGCGCTAATGTGGCTACGTACGCCACCATTTCGGTTCCAATGTTTCTCCGATGACAATCCTTGGTGACTGAATCGAAGCATACACTGGAGAGTAGGTAAGACCGATAGAGCAGACGTTTAAGTAAATACAAGCACATTAGGCAAGGTGTATGTGTGTGTGTGTGTGTGTGTGCGTTTGTGTGTAAAAGGAAGCAGGAATAGATAGAAAGCAAAAAAAAAAAGGAGAAAAGAAGAAAACCAAAAAGCTACTTAAGCAAACACAAAAATTCAAAGAGCATCGCAAAATGAACTGCCTGAAAATAGCGCACAAAACGACCCCAAAAAAAAAACAGAAAAAAAAGAAACAGAAAACGGCTTTCTGGGTAGGCACACACCCTGGCCCCACCGTGGTAATAGGGCACTAAATCAGTCGGTCTTGCCAGTTGGCAATCCTCGCACAGCCCTAACAGCCCCAACGGCCTACCCAGCCCAGTCGAATTGCTTTCTGCCATCAGCATAAGATGAGGCGCGTGCCAATGGGCTCAGACACTGGCTTCATTTTGGCATATTCCGAGACATCAGCACGCCCCATCCTGCCTAGGCAGTTCAGCGAAAGATACTCAGTGTCACGGCTGCTCTAATATTCCAGCAAAACGTTTATATTAATTCTTTAAATGCTTAAGATTTTAACACTTTTGAAAAGCAAATCTGTTTGCTCTCAAAGCTGCGCCGAAGCTGAGAAAAAAAGCCAACGCGAATGAGACGGGAAGCGGCTTAAATGGGCATACCATTGCCAAATTATGTTGATAATTTGCTAAGAGGATTTGTATGATATACTCACTCACTCACTCGCTCCCCCGACTCTACTCAAGTCAACTCAAAAATACACATAATTGACTGAGTTGCCTATTAGATTTGTGCTCACGAGTAGTTTGAAATTGCCCTCTAAATCGATGGCTTTAGGATAAGAGAATTCCAGGCATTTTGGGGTCTCGTTTTGGGTCTGAGCATAATGATGAGTTGAATGAAGTGGAATAATTGCTGTTACCGAATGGGTTTTTGGGATTCTTACAAATGCTTATTGGGATCATTGTTCCGCTACCGAGCAGTAATTGAGTGTTGAAATATGTTGAGAATTTCTTTCACTCCCTCGGGCAATTTCTAGCTTCTAATCAAGCTTATCAAGCTTATTAGAGTTCCCACTCTCCTTACATTTATCTCTTTAATTTTCTCATTAAATTCTTTATATATAAATATATATATATTTGTGAGCAGGTGATTTCTTTTTTCTGTCTTTTGGCAATAATATTTTGTCACCCCAAGATTGATGAGGCCATCAAAAAAGAAACCACAGATTTATATACTTGAATGAGTCCAAAGCACTCTCAAACATTTTGCCAAAAGTTCAAAAGCCAAAAATTTTAGCTCGGCTCAGTGGCTCACTGATTCACTGACAGACCGACTCATTGACTGCCCGCCCGACTGGCCATTACAATCGCTCGCAGTTAGCCAAAGCTGAAAAATCTGAAAAGCTCACCGCCGCAAATTGACAAAGTGCATGAGCAATGACCACTCGCCGAGTGGCAACACCGAGCGAATATTCAACCAGAAAGCCACACATTTCATTCTTACTTTCCGAGTGACTTATTCGTCTGGTTAACTGAACAGCCATTTATCAATAGTGATTAACGGTGACTTAACCTTTTGAGCTTATTGCTTGCTCTCACTGAGAGCATGTTGACTCGGGCCATCACTTTCGATTGAGCTTATTTAATTATTGACAAAACTGTCCAAACTGCTCTCGACAAAGTGAAGAATGAAAGCGAATACTTGGCTCGGGCATTCTAAACAAAGAGAAAAAAAAGTGTTTCTATTCTCTTTCGTAGCAAGTGAAATATGATTTTCGAGGCTTGAAATTAATTGACATTTATTTGGATTCCCTAATAATTTTGCCAAGGAAAACAAACAAATACAATTAAAGCTTGTCTTTTATTCTTTGATTTGTTGATTTTATTTTTCATAATTTAATATGCTTTATTTGTGTAGTCAGAAATTCCGCAAGTTCTTCGATTACAAATGTAAGAGAATTGAGCCGGAACGGAAACAATGTTGCCCGCAAAATAATCAAAATCTACGGACCAATTATTTTCGAGTGGGGCTTGGTTAGAAGGAAATTGAATTATTTTGTTTTTGCCCAAAATCAACAAAATCATTTGCCATATGATTTTGAATTTAAGGCTTTAGCCGGAAACAAAATACATTTCGGTTATTATTATTCGAAAGGTCAGCGTATGGATCATATTAAATTTCAATTCAGCTACTCATTCAGTCAAATTCAAGAAATGTGTGGAATCTAAGGAATCCAAAATATATCTGAAGGAGTTTCTTATAAAAAGAGTAAACCATAAAGACATATTTATCAAATAAGTAAGGAAATTTTCGAATGGTCTCACCAGCATTCTGGTCAAGGACTTGAAAAGCCAAAGGCTTTATTTTGTTTATTTGCATTTTGGAGCTTTGGTCTATTCGGTTGCATTGCCAGAGATAAAGTGTTTGTGGTTTCCATTCTACACAATAGTCTAACGAGCTGACCAACCAAGCTGACTCTGAAAAACGAGTAGCAAGGAGAAATGCAATGCTTTCGACTTGGATTTCTAATCCACGCACACATTATTATTTAAACTCCAATTAGTAAATAAATATATATATATATATATATATATATATATGTTTTAATTAAAGTAGTTAGACAATGGGTGCTAATCACCAAATTCTTTGCAAACAATCTCACAATTATTGAAAATATCAAAAATGTAAAATTGGAGAAAATATATATAAAATACATTTCTTTTATTTTATAGAAATTATTCTTGGAAGGCCTGTTCATTGCCATCAAATATTCATTAAAATTAAATTTTCTGAGGCCACTTACAGAAAGCTTAAATGAATTTTAAATGAATTCTTTGAGCATATGTTTTCTAGGCCAGCTTCAAAAATTTCTGGGAACTTCCTTTTACTATGAAATTCGGCTTCCACAATTAAGCAGAGCAGTAGAAAATAGTGGGAATAATAAATATTTGCAAAGCTCGGCACTTTTGAGCTTGTTCATTTGAATTTCTGAAATATATTTTAAAATATATATAAGTATACTCTTTTGGTTTTTGTGGGCTACTGTACATTTAATATTGTTGATTATAATTTATTTGTACTTGCGTGCATGCTTGCTTTCTGTGGGCAACTGTACTTTTGAGGCAGGCTACGAAAATCTTTTCTTCTACTTTGTGGGCAATTGTACTTTTGTAACTGTTTATTATGATTTCCGAAGGATCCATTTAAATATACTCTACACCTTTAATTAACAAGTTTTTGAGAGCGACTGTACTTTTACAACTGAAACGTGTGTGAAAAGGCAGAGGTGTTTCTGCTTTATGCTTTTGGAATATTTTGTAGGCAACTGTACTTTTAAAAAGCCCCTATAGACCTTATACTTTCTGGCCTAGCAGTCAACCGGTAGACAAATTATTAATTAACATGTTTTTGAGAGCGACTGTACTTTTACAAATGAAACGTGTGTGAAAAGGCAAAACCCCCTCTGCTTTATGCTTTTGGAATATTTTGTAGGCAACTGTACTTTTAAAAGCCGTTATAGACCTAATACTTTCTGGCCTAGCAGTCAACCGGTAGACAAATTATGCAGGCTGCTTTTCATTTATATTAAGACAAAATTAAAAACAAAAAACCAACGAAACAGCCAACAGCTGTTGGCGTTTATTTAGCCAACTAAAAGTCACTCAAAATATACAAAAAAAAGAAAAAAAAAAATTAATATATTACACCCTACAAAGGACTGCTCTCAGTTTTAACCCTTTGAGGTCTGAGTAAAAGGATTGGCAGAGTTTATAACGCGCCAGTTTGACGCCAGTCATAACCCAGTCTGCATGGCATCTGGCAGCTGGGTAATGTCTGCTCTCTCCTACCTCACACTCAGTTCTCGGCTTTCAGCTTATACAACTCTCTGCTCATCTAGCTTCTATCGCCTCCTGGCTGGGCCCTCTTAACACTTGCCAAAAAGTTACCCACAAACAGTCATTTTCACACTCTTCCCCCAAAAACGCTACCAGCCCAGCCCCGTTCCAATGAGCTGGCACACATTTTATACATGTATAATTTATTACATAAACATATTAATAAACATAATCCCAACCAGAAAAAAAAGAGATGAAGAAGAAAATCATACGAATATCAACATTTGAAGGCCATGATGTTCATCATAATCATCCTAATGATGATGCATTCAGTGAGGAGTAAAAAAAGGTTGCTTACTTGAGTAAACTTCCCTCAGTCAGCTCCGACTTCCTGTCACTTTCTAGTGGTACCGCAAACAAAATACTTCCTCCTTTGTTTCTCCACCCAACCCAAAAGGGTGGCTTTCTTCATTTCCGTTACCATTTGTTTGCTTGTACAAATTTTTTTTTGCCCATGTCTGCTATGGCTGTGGCTGTGGCTTTGACTGGTTGCCCTCACCCACAGCCCATTGCAGGAAAACCCAAAAATGATGATTTTTCATACTTTGTGCATATTAAATTCAAAGATTTTGAAACTTTTTTGCAAGCAGCCAAATTTTCTCCAACATTTTATGAAGGTGTGAAGAGACCAGCTTGCGGTTTGAAGTTTCTTCTTCTTTCTTCTTGATTTTTATATATTTCGTTTTTTTTTTTTATCAAGCTCACCACCCGCCGGCATATAACAAAAGGTGCCCAATAGAGCAAGCAACGGGAAACAGCAAAATGTCTGTAAATGAGTAATAACTCGGCCTGGAAATGTTCAGAAGAAAGAATGAAAAAAAAATATAAAGTCGAGGCAAAAAGTAACTTGGCCTGTTGGCCAGGAGAGGGCGGATGTCTAGAACAACTTGAAAAGCCTAAGACTTTCTTGCCAAGTAGACGGCAAAGTTTTTTCTTCGTTTTTCTTGTCTTTTGTTGGTCGATGTTTCTAATTTAAAGTTGTAAGAATATTTCAAGTCTATAATATAGAAATTTATGTCTTGGTCCAACGACAACATCATCCGAGCCTAAATAGATATGCCTGATCCCCCAGATGTCTAAAAGAATTCTCTATTTTCAAAGAGTTTCATCATCATTTTAGTAAGACGAATTAATTGTTTAATTTGGTAAGTAATTCTATTAAAAACAAGTTGAGAAAGCTTAGGAGATTTGGCTTTGGTGGGTTGAATTTTTAGGAAATCAAATCCCTCTCGAAAGGGTTTCAAAAATTTCACAGGCTTCTTTTCAAAAGAGTTTCAGATTGTAGAATTGATATTTTTAGGGGTATTCAGTCCTTTGATTTGTCATAACAAGGTTTCCTTCAGGGCTTCCGATTAGTTTCAAAACTTTCTCTTTTTTTGTTCAAAATTCTTAGAACTCTGAGATATTATACCGAGTTCACGCCTTACTTTTCACTAGTATCAAAATAACTTAATCCAATAAGTTTTATTTTTTTTTTAAGCTTAAGAAATTCCAAGAATTCTCCAGAGACACTTATCACGTTTTTCTAACAAAAAAAAACCCGGAAAGAAAATGTGTTTTTCCTTCATTTGTCATTTTTTTTTTTGCTTGAGAAATTTGAGCCTGAATGAATTCCAATTAATCATTTAATGAATAATTGATAGTTCATATAAGTAGTATATATATATATATATATATATATTTTTTTTTTTTTTGATTGTGTCATGTATGTGGTGGCATGAATGAAACTCGCATAAATTTGTCATAATTCGCATATCACGTTTTTTATCTCTGCTTGGCGTGTAAATGTTGATCTATAAATAAATTCATCTATACATACGCACATATATATATTTTTATAGATTTATTATCGGTTTGGTTTTGATATATAGAATAGCAGTTAAATACATGATAATACAAGGTATTCGTGTGTTTGGATTTTTGGTTTTTTTTTTATAGGGTCTCAGATACTTTTTTACTAGGGCGCTGAGAGGGATTTTCGGAAACATGGCGACTTACTTCAAAAAAAAAAAAAAAATGTCGACTGGCACGATTTTCGGCAAAACACTTCCAAAGCAATAAAATGCGCAATTTTTACGATTAATGATGAAATAAAATATCTGCCGCTTCTTCTTCTCAGGCACCCAGTCACCCAGTCACCCAGGTTCCGGACCTTGCCGACAAGTCTGAAAGGCCGAGCAATGGGGCAATGTGCGTGTGTGTTGGCATGGAAATTTGATAGCCAGGATAACCGAGACAGTGAGAGAGAGTGACTACATTTTGTCTGTGGGTGGACAAAGGGAAACTCTACTCAGCTCTGCTCACGCACAGTTGGGCATAAAATATTTTCATGTTTTTTTTTTTCCTCCTTCGCACTTTACAGCCGAACTCAAATCGCAACTAATGTGGCCGGAGTATGCCCGGCCAATTCTGTGATTGGGAATTGAGGTTAGCTGGTGATGGTGATTTTTTAATACACGAACCAACGAGACTGTTTCGATTGCGGTTAGTCATAAAAATTCTCAAATAAAATCGAGAATTAATCAACTCGCGAGTGGCACATCCAGTCAATCCGTCCGTCCGTCTATCTGTCTGTCTGTCTGTCTTCTCTGTTGCTGGGCCAAAGGATTTATGGGCTGGTTCGGGCCTACCTTGGACCCGATAGAAGCCAGAAGGATTGATTGAGACAGGGTATTAGGGAGATTTGGTTGCACAGTGGGTCTGGGCTCAAATAGAAGAAAAAGAGTTTCCCCTTTTTATGTTTTGTATTGTAAAATTTTATTCAGACCAAAAAAAATATGACCCCATAAAATGTTTGTATAGTTTCATTTGATACAAAAAAAAAAAGAATAAATAAAATCTGCTGTATATTTGATTAGAAGCATTTTAAGTAGCTTAAGTTGGCAAAGCCTCAGATTACATAAAAAAATATAAAAATGTTTCGGAACTTTCAGAATAAGACGAGGTAAGCCTTTTTAAATTTATTTCCCACAAGAAAACAGAAAAAAAAAATTCTATGCTCGCCCAGGCATTTAAGCAAGTTGACAGAGTTCATGTTCCTTCTTCTATATTCTCCAATTTGTCTTATTTGAACAGCAAAAACAAAATCAAAATAAAAAAAAAAAGAGCAAAGCAAAAAAAAAGAAGAAAAATAAGATTAATATTAAAGACAAACGGAAAGTACCCTGGATAGGTCATAGGATAGAATCTGTAATTTATGATGCAAGAACCTCGAACAGATGAAGTGTGAGCCTGACAAGATACAACCAAGACAACACACACACACACACACACACACACACAATCAAACATTCTGATGCCACCTTTGCCTTGACTGGGATTTTATTTTATTTATTTTTTTATTTTTTTCTCTCACGCCTTATCGATAGCTTGTACACGTGCCAGCATACATAAAACTTCAATAAAAATTCATAAATTATTGTGTATTCGTATTGAATTAAGCGGCACAAAAATTCTACAAAACAAAAAAAAAAACAACAACCAAATTCTACACATGAAAAATTTAACTTGACACGCCTAAAAAATATGAGAAAAAATCTGTCATGCCATTTGACCCGCAGAAATTTTTACTTTGATTTTGAAACATTCTCTTGGCTTGATTTCCTAGGCACAGTTAGAATTATATATATATATATATATATTCGACTTGGTCTCGAGTTATGTGAAAGGCAGGAAAAAAAAGGAGAAAACAAAACAAACAAAATACAAAAAAAAAAAAAAAAGAAAGATGCCATTTCTGTCAATATAATTTACATTTTTGCATTACATTTTTTTGTATTTTTTTGTTGTTGATGTTAAACAAGCTAGCCAAATGACAGGCCAAACGATCAAGAGAAAAAAATATATATATATATTTATATATTAAGGAAACCGAGTGGCATTGAGGAAGCTGACATACCCTTTAACATTTTTTGGAATTCTTGAAATTTATTTGAAAAGAGCAGAAGATTCCTGGGTCTTTTCAAGGCTGCTTTTTGAAATAAATTTTGTTATGGAACTGGAAACCATTTGATTAGATCCTGGCTTAAGTTGAAACAATCAAGCTGAAACTTGACTCACATGTGTATCTGTATATAAGAACCCGTCGTATTGAATATGATTAAGTTAGATCCTAAAACACCAGAGATATACCCAAAACCCAAATGGTATAGTGATTGGTTCAAAGTGAAACTTGGTAGATTTGTGTGTCTGTCTATGAGCATTTCATATAATTAATTTAAGCTAGACTATTCGATACTGCTAAATGATATAATAGGGTTCGAATCAGTCGAGATTCTAGATAGTTATACCCAAAACCCGAATGATATAGTGACTGCTTCAAAGTGAAACTAGGTATATTTGTGTGTCTGTCTATGAGTATTTAATATAATTAATTTGGGCATGACTATTCGATAGAAGCAGGACATATTGCTAAATGAAATAGTAGGATTCCAATCAGTCATTCTCCTAGTTGATAAGGTTTCATTTCAAAGCCTCAAAGGCTAAGGGAATCAAAAGGAAATGGGTTGATTGTTAAGTCTTCGTTAGCCCCAGAAAACTAAGATATTTGGAGAAGAGTATCAAGGCTTGGAACCAATTTGTTTGTACTCAAGACAAGTTTCTCTATTTGAGTCTTTGTTTACTACTCCAAACACACACACATACACATAATGAATAGAAAGCCATTCTTGTTGATACTTATTCATTTTGTAAATATTTTTGTTGTTTACATTTGATTCCTTTGTTTTGGGGTCAATTTGTGCGAAATTCAAAAAAAAAAAAAAAAAAAAGGAAAAGGGTCACCAGAACGAAATATTGCTAAATTTTAATCTTGGACAAATTGGTGCGGGCTTTAAGTAAACGATAACTCACATTTTAAGTTGATGAAGGAAATTTTATGTAAATACTTTTGTCTTCATATACACTCCATTTATTTTGTGATAGTTTGGAATGGAATTTGATAATTTGAGAATTGCTTCGATACAAATTTAGAGCAGAGCAATTCAAACTACTCGGGCTTTCCCAAATGAAAAAGCTCAGACATTTCATTTTTTTTTTTTTTGTATTTTTTATTTAAACTTTAGTGCATGTTTGTTTGTTTGTGTGTGTGTGTGTGTGTTTTTTTTTATATTGTTTTTATTTGTATTGTAATGTAGCATGATTAAGTTTCCAAGTCTATTTCTGTTGGCATTTCCTTCAGTCAACAACATGACAACATGAATGGTCATGTTATTGAAATATTTGAATACACATATTTGTGCATTGTATATATATATAAATGGGTCTTTGTGTTAGTGTATGAAAAAGAAGAAGAAGAATGCGCGGGCGTTGGCTAATATGTCAGCCAACCAACCGTACTGCCTGTCAGTGTATATGTTATTTGTGTTTTCAGTTGTTGTTGTTGTTTTTTTTTTTTTTTGTTGATTTTGTTGTTCCTTGCCTTTGGGTGGAACTGGGGCAATGTGGGTGTGGCATGTCAACAGTCAACAGGCAACAGAAGATACAACAAAACTGAACCGCAAAGGCAAAAAAAAAAAAAAAACGAAACGCCTAGATTGTTTCACTGCCAATGCCAAAGGACACTGATAAAAAGTGTTTTAGAAAATATTTCGATTTATTCTTTATTTGAAAAAAAAAGAAGAAATATTTCAAGGATTTCAAATAAATAATTTTCGGTTTTTTTTCTCTCAGTGTATTTTATTCATTGTCAATTTATTTAACCGAAATTTTTCAGGGTGTATGGGAATCGTGCCTTTCACGTGGCGTATGAGTGACGTTACGTATACGCTTGGCTGTACTTTGTGTGTGGGCGTCAGACAGGCATGAACCAAAAAGTACTTGCCCAACTAAAATTTGTTGCTGTTGTTGTTGTTGTAGGTTTTTTTTTGGCATTGTCTCATTAAGGCATAAAATTAAACGCTTACTTGTTTACCATCAACTGGCCATGCCCATTGAATTTATACACCTAACTACCCTCGGCTGGGCTTTGAGTCTTTTTCTTTATTTTGCTTTTTTTGTTTTCATTGTTTTTATGACAGTTTTTTTTTGTCTTATTTATCTGTTTATTTTACGCTTCAGCTTGTTTATGTTTTTGTGATATTTTATCTCAGTCAAATGAGGCAAATATTTAAAGTTTATAAGCCTTCAAATCCCCCACACAAAATTAATTAAAAACTCAAAAAAAAAAGAAAGAAAAAACAAGATAATATTTATATACATTGTTGTTGTTGTTGTTGTCCTGTCAAGTGATTGACTTGATGAAGGACACTGGCAGCTGAGACAGTTTCTCGGTGGACTTTTCCCTCGGTTTTTTTTTTTTTTTTGGGTTCAGGCCAGCTTAGGCAACGCATTAATTAACTTAATTGACAACAAAATACAATTTGTGAAACATACACACACACACACACACACACACACACACACACACACACACACACACACACACACACACACACACACACACACACACACACACACACACACACACACACACACACACACACACACACACACATACAAGTTGAACAAGGCCCAGATCAATTTATTTTAAAGCTCGGCTAAATTATGAAATTAGTGGAAAAGCCAAAAATATTTTTGAGGTGCCCCAAAAATATTTCATTTTGCCCTTTCAGATGACAACAAAAACAACAACAACAACAAAGAGAGCAGTATTTTTGTAGGCTTCCGAGAATTATTTAAAGATTCGAGAAAAAATATTCCTCGAATTTTTCGTACCCTAAAAATAATTTATTCGGGCATTATTCTCTGTGTTTGTCTTAATTTTCGTAATCCTCCAGCAAATCAATTATTTTCACATTTTAAATCAATTTATTTTTTGTTTTTTTTTTTCACCCCTCCTTGCCGAGTTACACATAGACGAAGCCTTCTCGCTGGAAATGAAAAAAAAAAAAATAAAATGGCAAAACTTTTTCAGCCTTAAATTTTAGAGAGAAGGCTAAGCGGGAGCGAGGGTAGGGCAAAACATATATGCAAAAGAAACACTTAAGCACACATAAAATCTCTCGCAGTGTGCCCAATGGCAGTGGCATAATTTATGGCTTCGTTTAATTTTTGAATACCCAATAAGCAAGAAAAGCCTAAGACAACCCTTGCCACCGCATTTTCTTTTTGGTTACTTTGATTTGTTGCCTGGCAGCCAGGAGATGGACGAAAATCCTTCTGGACATTCAACAAGACGGCAAATGCAACAGTGCGTATGCTTGATATACGATTTAGCCTTTTTTTTCGCCCCACTTACGCAGGCTTTAAATTTAGCTTAAATTCTTGGCCTGCACAGTGGAGCAAGATTCACTTGGATTTTTATATAAATTAAAAAATTTTCTTTTTTTTTTTTTTTGTGTTTTCAATTTTTCCCTCATCGCTTTGAAGTCGATAAGAAATGTAATTTATGAGAAGAGTATTTTTAGATTTATTGACTCACTCAGATTTCCCCCCCATCTGCATATTCAAATAAATTTATTGAATTTGTAACCAATGTAGAGCATCTTATGGTTACTTTCCCAAGACAAACAGTTCTTATTTCACTACCCACTCTCTCTCATGTTTATGCTCTGGGCCAGCTGACTCTGACTCTGACTCTGTCTGGGTGTGGGTGTGAGCTTGGTTGTCTGTCTTGGCTGGCTATCTTGTATCTTACATTAGTATCTTTTGAAATGCTGGCTTGTGGCTTAGGGCTTGGGCACTGGGCACATGAATTTGTTATTTCTATGAGCTTAACATATCGATGGTGACAGCAGCGCTAAAACCAACTAAACCGCGTGCCAATCCACCCTCGATCGACCCGACCTCTCATATCCCCCTAACTCCCTACCCCTTGGGAAATTGCATTCGGCCCTGTGCCGGCATTGTGTAAATGTAAATACAACTCAGAGTCTCTCAGTCAGTCTGTGAGTGTTTTAAACTTTTGGTTTTTATAGAGACCCAAAAGAGAGAGCCCGAAAAAAAATGTATTTGCAAATTGTCATAAAATATAAAATGTATTAAAATACCGTCAGACAAGCTAAATCCGTGGGAAAATAAGAATATGTTTTTTTTTTTTTTTTTTGTCTTGGCTTGGGAAAACTTTATGAAATTGCATAAATAAGATGTCACTTAGTTTTTGCCGAGAAAACTCCCAAAATGCCATACGAAACCTTACACAAAAATGATCAAAACGTTTATCGGCAATCCGACACCCACAGACCTGGCGGGTCCCTTGCCAAAAGCCTTTTGGGTTTATTGTCAAAATGTTGTAAGTCGAATGGCTGCAAGGGTTCATTAGGCCTGGCCAACAACTTCTGAATCAAAAGTTGGACCGAAAAAGGCTTAAGCACCCAACTCGAAACCAAATGGCAAAGAACAAAAAAAAAAAAAATGAAAATACTAAAAGAAGAGAATAAAAATACTTGATTCAATTTAAATGTTCGCCATTTAAGGAAATGTCTTATTTGCAAGGTTGGCGGATAGCATATTTGGGGACCACCCCAGGCAAATGATGAGTCCTGATGGGCAACGTGCCAAAAAAAGGAACACAGTGTGTGGCTGAGGGGCTGCGGGGCGGGGGTCTAAGGACCTCGGGGCCAACATAACTGCTGGCTGTTCACGTTCGTAGGTGTATCTCGATTTGAGTAGCTTTGTGTCTGCTCGCCTCTCCTCCTTTTGTGTTTGTTTTTTATCTTGTCTTTGAGGCTTCCTTATGACACTTGCCTAATGTACAAAGCACTCACACGAACTCACACACACACACATACACACACGTACACACACTCCACGAAGTACACTTGCAAATGTTTGCTTAGCATCCCTGCAAAAAGCTAAAATGAAAAAAAAAATAAACAAACTTGAGGGGCGCAACACTCTGGTTAGGATGTGAGAAGCCCAAAGTCTTCTGGTTTGAATGATTTCGTTTACTATTTACCATGGGATTCATTAGGATGAGCAGCTCTGGGAATTTATCATATTACACAACTGTACCGATTCGATTAGTTGAGGTAATACGAAGCTATTGAATATTCAAATGATGCGAGTGCCTAGAGAAATTATATGCTTTCAGAAGAAGTTCTAGAAGAAGATTATTGTTTAATCTTCGTACCCTCAAGTACTTTCAGATTCATATACATAATTCCTAGATTTGGGCTCAATGAACTATTTCAATCCAAGTAGAGATCAGAAGCTTACTGAGTACTTTGAAATAGTATTGAGTATCATATAGATTCTATTAAATAATCAGATTTGGAATGAATGAATATATACGTCCGAATATAATATTAAACTAAAGTTTATTTCCAACAGTTTTGAGTTGGAATATTTTCAAGACAATTCCCAGAGACTCACCCTAAGGACTAAAAAGATTTATCGAATATATCGAATATATTATTTGGTTAAAGTATTTTTTTCCTATCATCACCTTTCCTTCAATGAGTACTTTAAAATAATTCCAATTCAGATTGAAATGATCTTTCGAATACCTTTGAAATTTTGAATATATGTAAAACCTAAATGGTTGAGAAATTGAAATACATTAACCCTCCATTCAGACTCCGTACTCTAACTAGAAATAGTTGGAATCAATTTTCGATGGGATAAATTATTTTCGATTAATCAAAGCTCTTTCTATCCATTCTGAGCTTAATTGAATATGTTTTCTTTTTTTGGATATTTGCATTTTATTTTTTTGCCCATTGTGCAAGTTTGGCATTTATTACAAATCGACATTTCTATCTATCAAAGAGGCAACTGGGTAACACTGCCTGACTTTTGGCCAACACACACACACACACACACACACATATCACTTGGAGAAGAGGCAACATTGACACGTATAATACATTAACATTGGTTATTGTCTCAGCGGAAGAAGGAGTTGGAAGTAAAAATGTCAGCGTTGGAAGAGGAAGAAGAAGAAGAAGAAGAAAAAGTCGAGGAATTTCTTGGGCTAGATGGATGGTAGGCAGGTCACGATGGCTCGGAGTGGTTGGGCTAGAATTGGTATATGACGATAAGACAAACGTTCGCAGTGCTCAAATTTATCCTTGGCTGGCAAACATTTTGTCATCACGTTTAACGCCTCGACGCCTCTGTTCTTTTGGCAAGGCGCCACGCCACGCCACGCCACGCCGCGTCGCGTCGCTTCGAGTCGCGTTGCGTTGCGTCGCATCGCTTTTCGTTTCGTTTCGTTGCGCCACGTTTGATTTGTTTGGCTTAGGTGCGCCTCAATGGGCCACGTCTCCTGACGGCCGTAGTCAAACATATCAAACACACACACACACACATACACATACGGACACTCATACACCCAACCACTCATTTACATGCTCATCCAGTTGCTCACCTACTCAGCCAGCCGTTTGGCTTGGACCGAAGAAGAGGCCAGGGCGGATAAATTTTCTTCGGGTTGGGGTAGAGGGTTAAGGGGCTCCACATCTGTCAATGGCATCTATATTTGCATTTCCCTAAGCCTTTTCTTTTTGCCCGCTGTGGTGAAAAATTGCACTGGAAGACCGTAAAAAGGTTCGCGACTCTTTCAGTTCAATGTTCAAATATTCTCACATATGTAGATAGTTTGACTTCCCGACTAACAATGACTTGCCCTTTCTTTAGTTGCCATTAACATATGAATGGCTTACTTGGCCATTCTCTATTTGATTTCTTCTTCTTGCTTGGTTGCTTCGGTGGGCTTTTGTGTTGACCAACAATGGACTAACAGGGGCTCGATGAAAGTGCTAGCGAATCTGTCAAAAGTTCACTTGAAAGGAAAATCTATTTAAGCCTTGATAGTTACGAGCTTCTATCTGTATTGGATTTGAATGGAATCTATCGATCAAAAGGTTGCATCTCAAGTTTCGTCCACACAATCTTGAGGAAATTGAGATGTCAAGCATTGAATTGGTTGATGATTGCTTGGATTCATAGAACCCTTTTGGGATTGACATAAATGTAATACCAGCAATTTCATCGGACCAGAAAAAAGCTATATAATTTAACCCGCCATTCTTTTTTTTTAGGAAAAGAATTCCGAAATAAATAAAAGTCCAGGGGTCAAGAACTTTTGAAGCTTCTCAAGAATTCAGGCTTATCTTGTTATGATTTTCATCAAGCTTAAATTCCTAATTAAAAGAGGGTCAATTCCAAGACTAGCTGAGATTAAAAAAAAAAAAAAAAAAAGCAAGCCCTTTTACATTTGCTTTCGTCCTTCAAGAAAATATTTTAGTCAATTGTTTTTGTCTAGGTAATTTATATGTTCTTAGCCAATTTGACAAGCTTCAAAATAAAACCTATTTTGAAACTGGGACAAATTTATTTTCGATTCCAACTCACCTCATTGGCTTATGGACAAGACCATAATCAATGTGGCCTTACACTAACAGCAACAACGATTTTCTCTCATTAGTTAAGGGCTCAGCGTGAACAACAAAAACAACAACAACAACAAGAACAACTGACACAAAATGAGCACCATTTACAATTTCCTTAACATGTGTTCCAATTTCATTTAACATATTCTCAGCGTTTGCATTGTGTGGCTGGAAATCCTTTATTGTTCTCGTTTCGTTTCGTTTCGTTTTGGTTGGTTTCACGTTTTCTTTATTTTTGTTTTCTTTTGTTGTTTTTGTTGTTTTCTGTTTTGTTTTGTCTGTCAGTGTATTTTCCTTTGTTGTTTGTAATTTGGTATGTACATCAATTAATTTAACACGGCGGCGGCGTTGGCAATGTCGACGCTTAAATGAAAATGCATAAATACAATGGGGGGAAAATGTGAACGTGTCGGTGGGTTTGGTGCCTGTGGCTAGGACGCTTCACTTACTACAGCATAAGCAAATATTTAATTTGTGTGAATGACCACAGAACCGTTTGCCGTTACACATATTTACCGTTAGGCTTTCATCAGTCAACATGGCGAAATTGGGGACAAATACGGCCACCACCAAAAATGAATGACTGAGTTTTGTAATGTGTCTTTCCCTCTGTGTGTGTGTGTGAAAAGAACAAGGCCACTTGGTCACGCCCAGGGCTTAGGCTGATTTGTCGATGGTCAGAAAAGTTAATCACGATTTGGTCATATGGTAAATTAAGCCCTGGAATCCATTCACCTCACTCCCACAACAAATATAAAGACAACTCTGCTCTTTTGACTGGAAATAAACAAAAAAAATTAAATCAAAAGGAACTGGCGGACAATCACGATCAATCGATCTATCGTTCAAATGCGCGAGTTCACTTATCGAACTTTGTCTATGGTTCCGGTTCAATAAACGAACCAAAGAGATCGTTTGTTAAATTTCTACACAAAAACGTTTGGTTTCTTTTCTTTAATTATTGATTTGACACTAGCCTTGAATCCAATTAAATCACAGCCTATATGATTTACCACTCCACTTGGGCTATAGCTGCCCACTCGTTGACCTTGTTCCGGCATTATTTTTACCAACTTTGTCGTCTCTGCTCCTAATGATTTCATTAATACAATCAAATTAACCTCTTTTGTTATTGTGTTTCCCGTTATTCTAGCTTTTGTTGTTGTTGTTGTTGTTGTTGCTATTGCTGGTTAAGAGTAAAGTTTTGCGAGAGTGGTTCGGTTGGGGTTTTGGCATTATTTTTTTTTTCCGGCTGTGGCTTTGGTGATGATTGCGGTTATTGTGGCCCCACTGAATATGGTTTGCAACTACTTAACATTTAAGCAGAAATTATGGTTACTATTATGCTTCAGTAATTTTAGTTTACTTTGGCAAATAAAATAAGTGTAAGTAAATGGGATTGGCCATTTCATGCCTCCTTCTTTGTGTAGTAAAAGTGTAGAGTTTTAATACTTTCCACCAAAGCGCAGATTCACAAACAAAGCTTTCATTTCTTCTCTTTTTGTTTTCTTTTTGAGAATTTTTTTTATATGCTCTTCAATTCCTGGCTGACTGGCAAAAGGAAGGGAAAACTGGGTAGCACAGGAAAAAATGCGCTCATAAAAATACTAGAAAATTCATAAGGATGATTTCACATATGCAATGTAGATTTGCCCGAGAGAGGTGGATTTGATGGAGCCGGCAAAAGTTTATTGTCTTTCCAGAATGCCGAGCATCATTTGGATTTCCCTCTAGTCCGTTAAAAAAAAAATATATATATACTTGCCTTCTTATTTTCCCTCTCAAAAAAGTGGAAAGAGTTGAAGACAAAGTGAAGAGGATTTTCATGAAAAGTTGAAGACAATTTTTCAAATTCTTCCAAAATACAAATTTTTACACAAAATATAAAAAAGTTTTCTCCAGCTTAAAAAGAGTATTTCTTGGCCCTTATTTCTGGGGGTCTTGTCCTGTGCATTTCGTCGTCTTGGCCAAAGTTGTAAAACTTTTGTGTGGCAAACATAAAAAAAAAAAAACAGAGAAAGCGAGAGAGAAGGAATCATTGAAGCAACTCCAAATAAAAAAAACAAGAGCAAAAGTAAAGACATCTATCATAAATTTTAATAAGTCAGATGGGCTAAAAAAGTAAGTCTTCAAGGAGTTATTGGACCAGAAAATACACTATAAAAGCAACAAGATTTTTTCTCAAAAAAAAAAGTGAATAATTCATTTCTTACCTTTGCAAAGAATTTAATTTTTGATCTTTGTTCTTTTTGGTATTAAAATTATATTTTCATTAGGATTAATCAAGGCCCCCAAGGAAATGGCCATAAAATCGTCAGCTTTTATGGCCAAAAAAAAATTTGTTAGCTCTGTAATAAAGTCAACAACTTTGTCAAATAGGCAATCCTTTTTATTTCCAGTTGGGTTAGTGAATTTCAGTCTGAGCTCCATGGCCACCGAGACTGGAAACTATTTTTACAGCAGGTGCTGTAAACTTGTTTACCAAAAGCCGAAAGCTACTTTTTTTTTGTCTTCTTCTTCTTCTTTCAACAAATTTTATGGGCCTCCCCTCCCTCCCCGTTTTCATATACATTGAAAGCTGCCATATAAGCATATTTGATTGGTGGCACTTAGGATAAAAATCTGGCTAGAATTCCGCTAGGCAAAATCATAATTAAAAGTCAGACAAATGGTGTGCAAATTGTTGAAACTTTCAAGGCAGAGCAGACACAAGGTAAACAGTTTAATTTCATATTCAAATTATTTGCAGATAGGCAGGTGATATGAAAGTGATAAGACCTTGCCAAGTACCTGACTTTCAGATACTCTTCAAAAGGGGTCTTTGCCTTTTCAGCTTAGACTTGGCCCAGACTGACAGAATAAAGGAAAATTTTAATCACACACACACACCCACACACACTCACACACAACACACTCATTACCAATACCCTGGGGGGGCCAGGCCAACCAGGCTGAAATGGGTGTGGCAGAACGGAGAGGGGGGACGGTGTTGAAGGTAATGAGGGAAAAATTGCGTGCGCATATTTTGACTCGATTAGCATGCAATGAGTGAAAACATTAACAATAAAAACAAATACTCAAATATATATTAAATTAAATAGGTCTCTTTGTGTCTGTGTGTGTGTGAAAGATATGTGTATTTGTTACGGCTGCCTTGGTCTTACCATTCCCGGATATTTGCTCAGTCCTTCGTCTCTTCATCTCCTCATTCCCTTCTTTTCTTCTTTCGTTTGTTTTGTTTTGTTTGTTTATTTGTTTGTTAATTTATTTGGTCGTGTGTGTGTGTGTGTGAGACTTCAAAGTGACTTTTGTTGAAGTTATTTCTGCTTAGAAATTCTTATGGCTTTCATCTTGATAACTTTTACGCAGCAATCAACCACAACCAAAAAAAAAAAAAAAAGTAAAAATAAAAATGAAACATTAACATTTTAACATAATTAACTAATTGTGAAAACGGCAGGCAGACAATTCACATAAATATTAACTGAGACAGTCTCACACACACACACAAGAGCAGAGTGGATTGTCAAGAATTACGCTGCAACAACAACAACAACAACAAGACAAAAGGACAAGATAAAGAAATTTAATAAAAATTATGCATACGCCGTGTGGGACGACAGCAACTCAAGGCAAGGCCTTACCGAAAATAAAACAACAAAAACAAAAATAATAATAAGAAAGACAAAGGATGAATAAAAAGAAATTTATTTATATTTTTAAATGAAATTATTATTATTTTTACTCGGGCTTTTTCACGCTTAAACGATTGCAATCAATTAAATTTACAAGCGCAAACATAACAATGCGGTTAAGGCGATGAAGTCAAAAAGGCGAATAAGAAATTAACAACAAGCCCAACAGAAGGCCGAGAGGAAGCGGAAGAGGAGTAGGCGAAGCAATGCCAAAAAGTTGCCTTGTTCTTTCCCGGAATTTATACATATTTCATGATATGCCGCAATGAGTCCTCGAGTATTCCGAGTAAACACGTTTGTCTTGTTTTTCAGTCATATGTATATATATGTGTGTGTGCGTGGGATTATCTATATTTTCAAGCCCCCATACACACACACACACACATAGGCACAGCCGCACCCACACGCCCTCAAATCAAGCATCTCTCTCTCCCTCTCTCTCTCTCTCTCTCTCTCCCTCTCACTTTCGACACTTTCTACTCTGAAACTCTGAAAAGTATACTTTCTTTTTTTCCTCTCCCCCAACCCCCCAATTTGTTTTCTCCTGTTTTTTTTCGTATTTCCTTGTTGTCCTTCAGTGTTTCTTTCTATTAACAATTGCCTAAGCTGATCGAAATGCTGCAGCTGCTCATTTATATATATTTTTATACCCTATACCTTAAGGGTGAGGGTATATTAAGTTTGTGCAAATGTATATAACATGGAGAAGGAGACCAAACCTACCCACAATATGATCAGGGTGACAAGAGAAATTGATATAGCCATGTTTGAACGCCTAGATCTTAGAGACTATAAGAGCTAGGATAACCAAACTTGAGATTCGGACTTCTTATGTGTGTAGGCTGTTCAAGTTTATTTTTTTTTCTCCCCCTGCCCTTCCTTCCACTCCCTTACTTTTTCAAAGTCTTGTAATTTCTACAGCTTTAAAATTTCGTTATTAGTTATTTCGAAAAAGTTGTCAGAAATCTGAAAATCTTTCGATTGATACCAAACATGACTAAAATCGAGCCATATTTACATGAGTTATACAAAAAACAAATTTTCAGAGTCAAAATTTTAATTCCCCTTGCCCAAGTGGCAAACGGTTGAATGAGCAGTCCGATAGATGGCGTGCTTGCTTTAAGATGAGCAATGTGTTGTTGGATTCAAAGGTATATTAAGATCAGAGAATTTTATGTGAATATAGACGATAAGGGTTACCACCTGACTAGGGTCACCACGCGACTAGGGTTACCACCTGATTAGGGTTACCACCCGACTAGGGCTGCCACCTTTTCTTTTTCAATGCCGTCTACTAGGTAGAGGGTATCCCAAACTCGGTCGAGCCCGGGTTTAATGTTCGGCTTCATTTTTTTCTTGTTTTTCTTGTTGTTCTAGCAACTTTTGTTTACCATGATTGATGTTTTTGTATTTGATATGATATATGGGGTATATTTTTTTTTGGGGTGTGAAAAGCAAAAAAAAAATATATATATATGTATATGCAAATGTCAGCTGGATAAAGTAATTGGCTCATTTAGAGATTTTTGTTTTGCCTTGTTACACCTAAACGATTTCAATAAATTCAATAAAATTTCTAAAATTATTTTCACCAAGTATTGTTTTTCATTTCTTTCTTTGTGCCAACTTTTCATATAAATTTGAAAAATTTATTATTTCCTTTTTGTTCTCAAATAAATAAATCTATGAAAATTTAATTGGAATTTTTTTTTTTTCTTTTTGATTTTGATTCGCGTGGATTTAATTAATTTGGCGCATATTTTTTTAGTCGCAAATTGTTAACAAAACTAAAACTATTTATTTAGACCAAATAGAATTGAATTTTTGTGCATGAAAATAATTCAATGGAAACAATGTATGCTGAAATATTTTCATATCTGTTTATTTTTCTCCATCGACCAAATAAATCTTTCTCAATAAATGCTTTACGCGTGTTTAATTTGAATACACTTTTCGATGAATGAGAGTCTGCTCATTCTAATGTGATCAGAGAAGCGACTTCGTAGGAGCACCTTCAGATTGGTTAGTATCTCTAGTCAAATATTTGTAGGCTCCAACCGGATCGGACCTCTATATCAGAAAGCTTTCACATGGACCTAAGTATGCTTTAGACTTTACTCTGACTTTTATTGATCGACCTTAATGGAATTAAATAGTTGGGGTTCTTATACTATTATCTTAAAGCTGTATCATATAGGGGTATATATAGTAGTATCAGGGCTCCAAATTCGAGTGAGATTAGTCAGTGTGGGAGCTATTTCTAAGATCGATTTGGATTTGTACAAATCGATCTTAGGAATGGCTCCGATTTGGGTTGGTATAAATCGATCTTAGGAATAACTTCCACATGAACTGATTTTACTCAAAATTAGTAATAATTGTAAAGCTTATATACTTGGAATTTCAGATCGGTGAACTATATAGTATACCTGTCAGAATTTTAGGAGCACCTAACCATTTCCAAAAACCCTTTGAAAAGAATCCAAAGTCTTCGGCACTTCAAAGATGCCCTCTTTATTTTTTGTTTTTAGCTTGAAATGAACCTAAAAAAAAGTTAAGAAATCTGCTTAAAAATGTCTGGCGCCGCTGAAAAAATGCAAATATTAAAACTAAAATCATATGGTCCTTGGTACTTGATGGTCTTTGGTCTTTGGCCTGCACCCTCAGCATTACTCGCAAGCTTAAAATCAACCGCAGACACAAAGCCGCATAAAAGTTTAATAATCCCCTTGCATATGACAAATCTAACAATCAAGTATATAAACATTAAAAATATATAGTATATATATAAATATAAGAAATAAATTAAATAAATTATTCATATGTTTTGTCTGTGCGAAGCTTTGCCAAGAAGTCAAAAGTGTCTAGACCGCTGGGACCAACGAGATTGACTTTATTTTTTTTTTTTTTTTTGTAAATTTTAGTACAATTTAATTGTTATAACAAATTGCGATGGAACTCCTAAAGTTGCCTTGGTTTCCTATTTGCGTTGAGTTTGAGTCGAGGACGGAAGCTGATCTAAAAGAATTTCAAGTGTTTGGCACACTTGTCGAATATGGAATGTGGTATTTTCTTTTTAACAGTTAACAAAGCCCGAGAGTCTTGAGAGTCTTTGAGTTTGTCTCAGGCTGGTGTATTTTGATTTGGGTAGGTCGTCCCAGCAGTTTTCCGAAAGGCAAAAACGACAGGCCACCACATTGGCCAGTCTGTCCCAGCCTGAGGCGTTAAATTCTTGTTAAAATATTATAAATGCTTTTCCTTCTTTAAGGTTCTCTTTTTTTTTTTTTTGGTATTCTACTCGTTTGCCCTTTCCAACTTGAAACAAGAACAAACAACAACAAGCAAAAAAAAAATTTGACTGCGCCTCCGCCGGAAAAACATACTTTTCAGCCTTAACACTCGGTGAACTTTTTAACCAATGCAATTTTTTTTTTTTTTGCCCCCCTCCCCCCTAACAGTCTCTTCTGGGTTTTTTTTTCAGCCCACATTTCTTTTTTTTTTGGGGGGGTACTTTTTATAATTTGTATGTAAAGTTTGTTCTGCTTGGCTTACTTATTTGTTATGGACTTGGCTTGTTTTTGGCCAAAACATTTGTTATTTCAAAGTTATGAATGTCTGTGCGTGTTTATGCGTGCTACGCTTTCTGGGAATCCCGTGCCAAATATATTGTAGATTATTTGCGGCTTTCCCGCTTTTCGTGTGACTTTCCCAAACCCAAACGCAGAAATATCCCACCGCCCTCACATTCCGGCTTAAAGGCAAAGGCCGAAATGGTGTTGGCTTTGGCTTTGGCGTTGACAGCAACAACACTCTCTCAGAAGGAGGGTAGGCAAGAAGGGGGGTAGGGGTGGGTGGGGTGTGGAAATAGGCACACGCTTAACCCATTAAATACGGACATTGCTCATTAATTTTGATGCGCATTTATTTCACTTCACTTAATGTCTTAAATTAATTACTCAACTTGCCTAATTTGCCAACACTTCCTGACCTCGCCAACACTCGCCTTCCCCTCTCTTCCCTCACTCACTCTCTCACTCTCTCACACTGTCTGTGCCATTTGCCTCAGTGGGCATTTTGTCACTTTTTGGTCATGTCTCACATAATTAGGACAGTTAAATTTCAAGCACAATATTTCAATTCATTTTTATGACCTCACAAAAAAAAATAAAACAAAAAACGCAGGAAGAAAAGCAAAAAAAAATAAAAAAAATATTTGGAAATTATATGCCAGGGCGAGTATATTTAAATATGAGACAAGTCAAGGGAAATTTGCATTTTTATAGCCTATAATATCACAACACATACAAAAAGATAATATTCCCATTGTTTTTTTTTTTTTTTTTTTTGAGAGAGAAATTCAGGGAGAAAGCCCAAAACGGCCTCATTGAAAAGAGCCAAATAATGGATTTTTAAAAGTCCATAAAAAGTCAACCTTTACGTGTGATAGAAAATAAATTATTAGACCAAGAGAATTAAAAAATTATATATATATTTGGATCAAAAAATTCAGGAAAGTAAGGAACTATTTTTGGAACTTGAAGAAAATCCGAAGCCGTTTCAAAAGAGCTCAGAAAAGTAAGGAATTATTTTTGGAACTTGAAGAAAATCCGAAGCCATTTTAAAAGAGCTGAGGAAAGTAAAGAATTATTTTTGGAACTTGAACAAAATCAAAAGCAGTCTCAAAAAAATTCAGGAAAGTAAGGAATTATTTTTGAAACTTGAAGAAAATCCGAAGCCTTTTCAAAAGAGCTCAGAAAAGTAAGGAATTATTTTCAGGGAAGCTTGGGAGATCTTCCCTAGACTCAAGGTCTCTCTCTCTCTCTCTCTATTTCACTCTCTCTCTCTCACTCTCTCTCTCTGTCTCTTTCTCTCTCTCTGTCTCTTTATCTCTCTCTCTTTCTCTTTCTCTTTCTCTCTCTCTCTCTCTCTCTCCCTCTCCCTCCCTCTCTCTTTCTCTCTCTCCCTCTCACTCTCTCTCTCTGTCTCTCTTTCTCTCTCTCTCTCTCTTTCTCTCTCTCTCTCTTTCTCTCTCTCTCTTTCCCTCTCTCTCTCTCTCTCTCCCTCTCAGTTTCCTACAAAAATTCAGGGAAGTAAGGAAGAATTTTTAGGGTACCTTGGGAGATCTTAAGGACTCACTCTCCCTTCCTTTTTTTAGACTCAATGACATCCTCTCTTTCTTAAACTTGTCCAAAGTATTTTTTAAACTTTTCAAAAAAAAAAATAAAGTCAATCTTAAGTTGATCAATTTCTTGACAAACCTCAACCAAAAAAGTGTCACGATTATTTTTTTTTTTTTTTGGTAAAGAGAAAAGTTTTTTTTTTTTGGCTGCCAACTTAAAGTCAATCTTAAACGAACAAAAAAAAAATACAGGTTAACAAGTTTTTCCTTTGTTTTACCTTTGTTTTTTTTCGTAGAAAAGGTTAATTTAACCATTTCAGCCCACATAAACTGTTCCGGAACTGAGCCAGAGCCAGAGCCAACCACATTGTCAGAAATAAATGCTGAGACAGCATTTCCAGTATCATGTCTGTCATATCATTAATCAAGTTTCTGGGACATCATGAACATCTGCTCTACCAAAAAAGAGAACCAAAAAAAATAAAGTGAAACTTGACTGAAACTGAAGCACACACCCACCCACACACACACACGCACACCTTTAGGCTCATTTCGAAAACTGCAATTGAGGTGAAAAGGCAAGAGTGAATCGGTATGGGACATGTTAAGTTGAAGATATTCCTGATTTACTGCCCGAGATATGCAATATTCCTTTTACAGGGTTTTGGGCTTAAGTTTCCACTGACTGCCTGACATATGACTTGCTCATTCAGGGACACACACACACAGACACACATCGAGTCATTCATCCATTTATCCATCGAGCCACCTGGCCATGTCAACTATAATTTTATCGAAGCGAGATTGAAGTTTCGAGTGTAAAAAATTGTTCAATACAATTTTGATTCATACCCACTCATATCGAATTTCGAATAGACCAAACTTTTCATTTTATTTTCGGTAAGCCAAATCAAAGACGAAAGACATGAAATTTTCAACTCATCAGTTTCAAATGAATTATCTCATCTTTTGATTCCACTCACCAATAATGATGATGATGATGATGATGATTATTCCCCAAAGGTTCCATCTCAAACTAAGAAAATAGACAACTTTTATTTCGACAGTCTTTCGTTTCGTTTCGTTTGGCTTTTAGTGTCGACGACTGCCAAAGCAAATTTCCCTGAAACAACATAAACTTTTCCTTTCTTTCAGCTCTTTTCTTTTTTAGAAAACCCCGCCTACAAAATTCACACAGACTTGTTGGCTTCCATTTTATTCATTTATGCCCATTTACCCATCCATTCACTTAATTCCCGCACTCATTTATTCATTTATTAGAGGGAAGCCAACGGAACAGACAGACTCGTTCAGGGGTTGGCGAAAGAAGTACTTTTTGAAAAGCCAAGAAAACGATACTTTTTCAAGTGTTGATGGAAAGTTTTTCAAACTGTTTTGGTTATTTTTTTGTTGCTTATCTAAAATTTTCTTGAAAATATTTAAAATATTTATTCATTTATTCGAGGGAAGCCAACGGAAGAGACAAAGTCTTTGAGGGGTTTGGCGAAAGAAGTACTTTTTAAAAAGCCAAGAAAACGATACTTTTCTGAGTTTGTTTTTCAAACTGTTTGAAAATTTCTTGATAATATTTAAAATGCTGCAATTTGATACTTTTGTTTGCCTGAATTCTGAGAAAATATTTTTTTCCATTTCCTGGTAGCTTGAGGAATTTCAAAAAGCTCACAAGTATTTGATTTGATAGTTCTAGGAAAGAAAGGCTAAGCAGAAAGTATCATTGAAGGGGGGTAAGAGGGGGTCGTAGCATCTTAAGAAAAAACACAAATTTTAGCCAACTAATTGAATTAGCTTTGAAAAGTTTTCAGTCATCCTTTTGTGAATAAATAAGTTGCCATTGCCAAGAAGACGGAACAAAAAAGGTTGGCGGAACACAGCAAATTAGTCTTTTTTTTTTTGATAATAGAATTTCCAGCTATCGACTTACCTGGGGCCACTCAAAATGTCCAATAAATGAATCACAAACCATCACACAATCAGATTGAACTTTCTTTTCAAAAAAAAAAAAAAACTTAAAAAAAAAAAGAATTTTAAATAAAAAGAATAACCAAATTGTTCACTTGTTTCTCGGTTTTTTGAGGGGGGTTGCGGTGGGGTTTAAAAAGTAATATGATATTTTGTATTTTTCCGCAAAATTTCGAGGGACTACAAAAGGTTGACCCCTTTCAAGCTGAAAGCAGAAAGTCCCGCGCGAATATTAAAAGCCGCACAATCAGCTCGAAAAAAAGTTATTTTTGGTTTGCCTTTTATTCTATTGTAGACTTTTTTATTTTTATTTTTTATTTTTTTGTTTATTTTTGTGCCGCCCCCGCGCTCTTTTCAAATCACTTTCGATTTTGTTTATTCAATTCATTTCATTTGGTTACATTTGAGTTGATTTCCTGTCTGCCCAGCGAGATGGCCAACTTGTCTATTTTTTTTTTTTTTTTTTTGAGTTAATAAAAAGAAGAATTCATTTTGGCTTCTTTCGAAAACACTTGAAAAAAAATTATTCAAAAAAAAAATTTGAAACTTTTTTAGTTTTTCAAAATTTTTTATGTTTTTTGTTTTAAAAAATGATTTGAAAATGTTTTGAAATAATTTGTTGTTGCTCCGTTTTGTTTGTCCGCCCACACAACCGTTGGTGAGGACATTCGCAAGCGAACTGTGTCCGTTTCATGTTTTCAAATTGCCAAAGCCGCCCGTTCTGTCTATGTTTTTATCGTAAGAAGTTAAAGCCGACAGCAGCCGAGAGACTCAAGAGCCGACAACGTTGCGTATGCTTGATGTGCTTTATGCTTTGCCTTGCTTTGCTTTGCTTTGCTCCGCTGAAACCGAGTGAGCCCCTTATGTGTGTTCTCGATGAGTGAGTTTTTTTTTTTTTTTTTTGAGTGAGAAATTTGCAAGCCTGCCCAACTGACTGAATCTGTTTTCCTGGAAGAGGCAAGCACATATAATTTTAAAAGATCCTAGCCCATGGAATTCTGAGAATATTTTGGTTAACCATTTTAATGAGCCAAACTAGTTGGTTCTCTTGTCTGATTTCAGGTGATTTTGGTTTGTAAAATTTTAATGAAAAGTCGCTTTAATTTAGGCCAAATACGAGCTTAATTTGTTCTTTTGATTTGACAGCAAACATGGATTTTCCTTACCCTCCGCCCTTTCCCATTGAGTTGACTCGTAAAAAGGATAACAATATTTCAAGAGACTTACTTATGTTTCTAATTAATTTGATTTGTCCGCCCGAATTCCTTTTCAAATTGTTGTCTGCTGCTGTTTTGTCCCTTTTTAGTTTTATTTTTTTTTTTTTGGGTCTTTAAGATTTTCATAAGTCATCAGCAAGACAGGCCAGACAATACCCGAAGAACTGGATGATCAGCCCGGTCAGGGTGCCCAGCTTAAGGCGAGGACAACACTTGATTAACATAAAATTAAATACCACCAACTTAGCTGCTGATAATCAGCTTCGAGCCCACATAATTTGATTAGTCGAATAAGCACAGAAACAAAGTCAAAAAGAAAAATTTTCGCACAACCAAAAATAAACTCAAAATTTCTCGAAATATTTCAGCAAAATATAAAAAGGGAAAGGGAAGGGTTAGATCTGAAAATAAAAGGGGAGTGGGCGGCACTATGAAAACCTACAGAAAATTTGTCCTGCACGCAACAGGCGCGAGTCAATTTCTATGCAAATCTCAAAGGATTTTCCACCACAAACAAGAACCACTCAAGCCATTCAAAGCAAGATGAAATATTTGTAAACAAATACATATGTATTCAGAGTTATTTGGGGAGCGAAATAAAACTCTCCCTAGTAGCTAGTTTCGAGGCGCACGAAGTCTTTTGAAAACAGTTGGGAAAATAAACAAAACTTCGTGGCACGGAAAACTCACTCAATTTGAGTGAAAATTTAACACAAAATAACAAAGTTTGGTAGCTTAAAATTTCAGGTTATTGGTGTGGTAAACTCTTTCTTAATATTTTAAGAATATTCAATCTATTCTGAGGTGTAATTTCAAGATAAGAAAAATGATTGGTTAAAATTTTATGTTGACGAGTGTAAACACACAAATTACTCAGTGAAAGCACTCAGCTCGGTTATGAATGAACATTGGTCACTAAAGCGTAATCCATTAGCATAACTATAAGATAATGAAGCCATAAAATCGTGTATGGACTTGGAGATTTGCTTTGACCCCAAAATCCACAGGTTTCTGCTAAGTACGAGGCTGATATATGAATTTTAAGCTGATATAAGCTAATAACAGAGAAATAACGTTTTCAATCTCAAGATATTTGAATTACTTTCTATTTTATAATATTTTGATCATATTTTCAATTATTTTGTAAATTATATTGAAAATTCCCGCGTTAAATACAACCCTGCCAGTCAACAGCTGACTGGTTTCGATAGCTCTGCTTTCAGTTCATCGATTTATTTGTTTTTGTTCGCTCACAGCGGAACCACTCACTCTAATTTTTTTATATTATACGTAGTGTGAAGAAGTTTTGCAAAAAAAAAAAAGAAAAAAAGAAAAGAAAGAAAACGTAAAACAACGAATATAATATAATTTCGAGTAAAAAGAAAAACACAAGTGTTGCTGTGAAAAAGCCCGAGGAAAAGCCAGCTGGCGTCTCAGAACGAGCGCAGTTGTGGCAGCCCCAAGAATTGAAAATACAACGAAATTTGTAAGTTGTTTTGGAAAATAAGTTCTCCAGCAATACTTTTTTCTGGGCTTCGTTTTTTCTTTTTCTCTGTTGCCTTTTTTACTATGCGCTGGGTTCTGGTGGGGCCAACGTTTTATAAACAAGACCAACAACAATGACGGAGGCTAAACAAAAGCCTATCACAACAATAATGCGAAACAAGAGCAGCCACCAAAAAGTCAGAGAGGGGGGTCAAGCGGAGACAGTGGCAACGGCTCAGCTGCTGTCATTGAGCAGCATATTTGGTTATTTGGTTGTTGTTATTGTTGTCCGCTGTTGGCAGCGGCGGTAGCGGCATCGGTGGCTACAGAGGAAGTAGAGTTGAATCATCGTGCGGAACTTGTTTTTGTTGTTGTACTGCGTGAGTTTAATTGCCTAAGTGTATGTGTGTGTGTGTGTGTGGGGCAGACACCGCAACCAATACAGGCACACGCACAAACTGATCCGCTCCAAAGTCTAAACGACAATTTTCCAACAATTCTACTCGAAACTGCATTTGTCGGCTTCGCCTACTGCTTTGTAATTTGATTTCGATTTCCCCACTGATTATGCATCGGAATTTTGTGGAATCAGCGAAAAATGTAAACATACATACAAGGCATTTGAAAAGCCCCACCCCGAACCGGCTCTTATTTATTTTATATTTATTTATATTTTGCTTATCTTATCTCGCTTTGACTTACCGAAGATCCTCCAAACTCGTTTTAACCGGTTGCTTTCAATTTATTTTGCAGACACAAAAAACGGCCACTCAATGGAGGAGAAGCGCATAGCGGATTATTTTGTGGTGGCCGGCATGCCCGAGCAGCCCAAGCTGCTGCAGGAGAACATATTCAATGACTCGGGTCGACTGAGGGCGGCCCACACAATCGAGCCCATCACCGACATAGGAGTTTTCTTTCCCCTGCTGGGCGAACAGATCCCCGAGGGCTATGAGGTGCTCGAGCACACACCAACAGGTCTGCCGGCCAATCTGAACTATGGCTCGGTGCGAACCACCGAATGCTACATCTACTTCAGAAGGGGCAAGGATCGTCCGCCTCTAGTAGATATAGGTAAGTCGGAGATATAATAAAAATGATAAGCATTTTTCGATGGTCTTAAAAATTTTTGGTTGTTCCGGCCAGGTGTGCTTTACGAAGGTCACGAGCGGATCATGTCGGACGCTGAGATTGTGGCCGAGACGCCTGGCGGTCGTGTGGCTAATGTTAATAATTCTTCTGCCAAAACGTTTCTCACCTATCGACGAGCCCGCCTCGACATGCCCTGCAATGAGCTGGTGGTCACCGACCTCTGCGTCATCGTCCAGAGCAAGGGCGAGCGTCCTCCGCATGCCTTCTGCCTCATCTACAAGACTCTCAACAAAGGCTATGTGGGCAGCGATGTCTACTTGTGCTACAAGAAATCCATGTACCGTCCCAGGCACATTAGCTATCAGCCGGAGATTCTCTTACGCTATCCAACCTATGATCACAATGACTTTCCCCTGGAATTGTGTCCAAGTGTGCCGCTTTTCTGCCTACCCATGGGCGCCTCCCTTGAGGCCTGGCCGCATGTCAATGGCCGTGAGAAACGCAAACCAATTAGTCCGGTTTTTAGTACATTTGTCTTGACTGTCAGCGATGGCACCTACAAGGTCTATGGCTCGGCCTTGACCTTTTACGAGGATTACGAGTGAGTTTCCTGTGTATTTGAGGAAAATTGAGTTTTTTCTAATTTGTCTTTTTCTTTGCCAGTGAATCACTGTTATCAGCTGAGCAGAGGGAACTGCTTGGCTGGGACGAAGAGGACTTTAGTCAACAGCACTCGCTCCATATGATCAAGGCCATTTGCCTGCTCTCTCATCACCCTTTCGGCGATACCTTTGACAAGTGGCTCAAGTATCTCCATGTGAGTTGATTCGCTTTTACAGACGACCTTGAAACAGTCCCTTAAACTCTTTTACCTTGACACACAGAGAATGGTGGCCTATGGTCTGGACATACCCATACCTTTGGAACGCTACATAACCCAATTGCTGGACGAGGTGCCTTTCCCGGCGCCCAGCATACACCTGCAATTGTCGAGTGAATCAAACGATCGAATCTTGCTCACTCAGCCGGAGGACTCACCCTTGCCACGCAGTGGTGCCGGCTTCCAAATGTTGCTACAAAACCTGGGCACCGACAATTGCCTGCATGTAGTCCTCCTGGCCCTGACCGAACAGAAAATACTTATACATTCATTGAGGTGAGTCGGGAAGAGCCAAAGGAATTTAGTCAATCAGCTCATACATTTGCCTCTTTACAGACCTGCAACCTTGACTGCTGTGGCCGAGGCCATTGTCTCCTTGCTGTTCCCCTTCAAGTGGCAGTGTCCTTATATACCGCTCTGTCCCCTGGGCCTGGCCGAGGTACTGCATGCCCCCCTGCCCTATCTGATTGGTGTGGACTCGAGATTCTTTGATCTCTACGATCCCCCGTCTGATGTGACCTGCATAGATCTAGACACAAATACCATAAGCGTGAGTTTCCGGCTCCAATCTTATCACATTTCCCGTTATATTTAAATTATGGATTTCCCCTTTCTCCCACAGTTGTGTGAGTCACAGAAGCATTTGACACCGAAGCTGCTACCCAAGCGGGCTGCCCGTATTTTGCGCAACATGCTGACCGAACTGGAGAATGCCAAGCCCATACCAAGTCATGATTCAACCAACAGCCTGGATCGAGACATACGTAAGCGGAAGAGAGAGGTGAGCTCCAGAGATTCCCAGAAATTTCGTCTTAGTTTAAATAATTTGAAAACCTTAATCATTTCAGTTAATCCTCGAGCAGCGTATTCAAGAGGCCTTTCTGCTTTTCATGACCTCGATATTGCGTGGCTACCGCGACTATTTGGTGCCCATTTCCAAGGCCCCCTCAGTGGGTGCCACAGACCCCAGTGCCTTGTTTCAGTTGAAACCCTTTCTACGCTCCCGGGACAAATCGTATCACAAGTTCTTCGAGTTGCTAATGAAAACCCAAATGTTCATACGCTTCATCGAGGAGCGTTCCTTTGTCTCGGACGGCGACCATGGTCTGACCTTTTTCGATGAATGCTCCGAACGTGTGGTCGGCCTGAACATAGAGGAAATGGCCCCTGGTGAGCTGCACCTGGTCGATTGGGACACGGGACACAATAGTGAGCGTACCAAATACATATTCCCGCCGGATAGCATAGGACCCACCAAAGATCCGCCCGGGCCTCCGGCCACTTATCGTTATGCCAACTTTACCCTCGACCCGAAGCTGCTGCAGAGCACCAACCGCAAAACGGCAATTTCCAAGCTGCTGCAATTGCAGTTGAACGCCTCCCTATCTCCGGGCTCACCCATCGCCCGTCGCACCAAACACGAGATAAAGCTCTCCCAGAAGCTGGCCACTCGCTGTCAACAGCACCCGGAGGCCTGGTCCAAATACCTGCTGGCCACCTGTTACTCCCTGTATTTCCTGATTTTACCCTCGATGGTACTGGACACCCGGCAGGCGGGCAAGGAGCACGACACCCTGCGAGCTGCCTACGATGTCCTGGTCCGAGCCAGCAAACTAAAAATCACCTGCGACGAATTCTGCTACCGCATAATGATGCAGCTCTGCGGCATCCACAATCTGCCCGTTCTGGCTGTGCGCCTCCACTATCTGATGAAGCGTTCGGGTGTCCAGCCAAATGCCCTTACCTATGGCTTCTATAATCGTTGCGTGCTGGAGTCGCAGTGGCCCACTGATCGCACCACCCTCAGCCAGATTCGCTGGAATCGCATCAAGAATGTGGTCCTGGGAGCAGCCCAGTTCCGTAGGGCTGGCAAGCGTCGGGCGGCAGCAAATGTTTCAAGGTCCTTGTCGGCCTCGCATGACCACAACTTAAGCACCCTGGAGACCGTGGATGGGCAGTCGCGCACCAGCCTGGCCTCTTCGAGTTCCTCTCATCTAGAACGAGCTGGAGGCGGCTTGGAAGGCGGAGGTCTTTTGGACTTTGCCGCCTTTGACAAACTGAGGAGTAAGTTGGGCAGTATTGTCCGGCAGACGGTTTCTGGAAATGTCCAAGACTCTGTGGCTACGAATGATATGATAAGCAGTGCAGGCCTCCTCATATCTGGTGAGTCTGGGAGTACTCCGCATACGCCGCGTACTCCCCACCAGCCGAGCCCCACGACCGAGGCAAATGGCAAGCATGAGAATTATGCTGGTGATGCGGAACTCGCCAGCAAATTGCATGGCCAGAAGCCCAAGCAGTTCATGAGCATAGGCGATGGCGATGAGGACGAGGAGGATGAAGATGGAGAGGGCCAGAAGCAGGCTGAAAACGGCACAGCCAAAGCCGGCAAAGGCGCAACGAAATCGACAAGTGATTCTCTAGAGGAACTAGAGGGCTACATAGGCGAAGAGGACGAGCACGAAGAAGAAGACGAAGCCGATGATGATGTGGACGACTCAAGTGCTCTGCCCCGTCCGCGAAGCCGTTCGCGCTCCGTGCAAAGCCCCACCAAGTGAGTAAATCCAACAAAACTTAAAAGAATTCAAAATTAAAACATTTATATTTTTGTGCAAATCAGAATCTCGCCGCGCACACCGGTCACTCAGAATGATCCTTTGGGAGCTCTCAATGAAGAGGAGGCGGCCACACCCACCCAATCGCCTAGCGTTCCAGCCGAGCCAACAAACGCCTCCACCCAAAATTACAACAACATTTACAGTGATAAACCGATTCTGTTCCGTGGTCAACGCAGCGCCACCTTCGATGAGTCCACCCAGATAGGCAAGAGTATGCATCGGTCGGAGACTATGCCTGTGGCCAGCAGTGGTGTCACTCACAGTCTGGCCAATATTGGTTCCTCGCTGAAGCTCACCTTTGGGTAACTAGAAAAAAAACAATGAATTTTTTCTTTTTTTTACAAAACAAATTGAGGATTATCTTTTTTTATGTTTGTTGTTGTTGTAATTCGTTAGCTCCCAAGCACGTTGAGTCTCTAAGAGAATCACAAAATTACAAACACAACTCACCAGATTCTGTTCATGTAAATCATTAATCTCGATTTTTCTGTTTGCCTCACTTTGAAAACAGTTTTTATATCATTTTTAAAATCATCTCAAAAAGAAAAGTCGGAATCACCCGATTTGTATATACCCTGTATCTAAACTGTACCAAATCAGATCGAATCTGACGCCCTATCTAGCGGCAGGTGAAAGACTATGTTGTTTCAAAAACCTTGTGATCTTTGAATACTGACCGAACGGGCTTAGGTTTTCTCTGGTATTTGTAATCCAAATAACCAGTTATCGTAGACCCCAAAGGTCAGCTGCAATAGTCAGTATCACCAGACAAGTCAATTGAGCCATGTCCGTCTGTTTCCATTCAAACTAGGTATACACCCTTCTTTTTTGTGGAGCCTGCATTTGTGTCAGAATCGCCCGGATCGGACTACTATATCAAATCGATTTAAGGAATAACACGAATTTACTGACTCAACTCTATCAAAATCTGATATTATATAGAGATACACACATATGTGTGAAAGTTCATTATATAGCTATCCTTCGAACCTATATCGGTTTCAGAAATATCTCCTGTATTTATTGACCGATTTTACTCAAAATTGTTATCTAGGATTCTTGTATAGAATTTTAGTTAGGTACGACTGATCTCATTTAAATTTGAGTTACTAATTCCTAATACAGTTAAGATACATATATGTATGTGTCATTCATTAAGATCGGGAGGCTATATGTATTATGAAATTATAGGACTTGGAAATTGTTAAAAGAGGAAGCCTTAGGAGTCTGGCTTAGGTATTTCCAGTGAACAGGTCCTACTCAGGGTCCCTTTTGGTACAGGGCATATATAAATACGTTTCATTATTTCCAAAATATCGAAATGATCAATAAGAAGAGAGCAGAAGAACTCATCTGCTCAAATTGATTCCACTTGTATGCATTTCGTATCTTTTTTGAAATGAAATAATGATTCTCTTGCCTTTTGTAAATATAGTAAAAATTTTCATATATAAATATTTTTTTTAACATTTTAATTCGAATGTATTTACTCTTTCATACATCCTCCATTTAATCAACTTAAATCTTTTTTTTTTTTGTTTTTTTTTGTGTGTGTTTGCCAACTTTTTTTTTTTGTGTTTTTTATTTTTTTATTATTATTTTGAATATTTATCGTAGACGTTATTCACCCGCACGAATGTCCTTTAAGAAAGACTTGAAATTGCCCACCAATATTATAGAAAATATATCAAATATAAGGTAAGTAAAAAAGAAACCAACTTCAAAATGAATTTTTTTTATTTCTTGAAATTTTTTTCTAATTTTCTAACTTTATTTGGTATCAGATTTTTTGTTTTTTTTATTGGCTTTATATAAATATATATATATATATTTTTTTATGATAAAAATTTAGTCACAGGCAAAAATGTTGGTGGCGGGCAATTCAAGGTTTGATTAAACAAAACAAAAAAAAAAAATGCTTCAACCATTTCTTCAAAAAAAAAAAAAAAAGAAAAAACTAATAAAAAATTCACTCTGAAATAATCCAATTAAAATTATTAACAAATCACTGAGAATAAACAAAAAAATTAAAGTCTCACCTCACCTAAAAAGCCACACTAAATATTTTAATTGTCTAGAATTGAGTATCTTTAGTTGTTTTGCATGCTTGGAAAATTTCCATAATTTTTAAAAATTATTTAAATATATATATCTTTTTTGTATTTTCTTATTCCGACCAGTCCCAGCTTGACGGGCAAGAAGTCCAACGAGCTGATCCAGGGCAGTCTGAGCAGTATAAAATATGCGGCCAACTCGCTGACCCGAAAATTCGATGAGATTAAAGGGGCCATTTCGGCCAATTCGACGCCGGTGAAGACGAACAACTCGGGTGTGCCGCACCATCATCTGCATCACCACCATCATCACCATCATCATCATTACGAGACTAGCAGTGGTGGGAGTGGCAGTGCTGGCCTCGGGGATGACTACGATAGCAATCAGACGGCCCAGCTGATCAGCGAAGATGGGAAATTGCGTAGGGTCTCGAGTGATCTGGATCATCCCTGGAGTCGCCTCAGTGAATCGCGGAAGTCCAGCTATAACAACCTGGTGCCCCTGGGCGAGAACAGTTCCACCAATGTACACTTGAATGCCTTTCCCGCACTGCCCGACAATCTCTACAGCAACATCGGGGATGTGAGTATATGGAACCGATATATATAGTTCTGTTTAAGATTTCATAATTTTATATTTTCAGAGCGCCATCAGTCCCGAGTGCGATGTGCTGATACAGTTGACCACCTGCTCGCAATGCCGCAACTGCTCGGTCCTGGTGTATGACGAGGAGATTATGAGTGGCTGGTCCGCGGAGGACTCTAATTTGAATACCACTTGTCATGCCTGCAATAAGCTGACGGTTCCCATACTGAGTGTCCAGATCAATCGATTCGATGCCAATGCCAAGCCAAGTGTTAGCAGTCTGACTGTGCCGTATTTGAATCCTTTGGTGTTGCGCAAGGAACTCGAGAACATACTCACCCAGGAGGGTGATCTGGCCCTGATCAAGCCCGAGTTTGTCGAGGAGCATCCGATTATATTTTGGAACCTCCTCTGGATTATGGAGCGTATCGAGGGCAAGACCCATTTGCCTGAATTGTGCCTGCCTGCCAAGGTGAGTTGAATTGCTCTAATCCGAACTGAACTTCTAATTATCTCCATTCTCTGCAGGGCGATGAAGTCGACCCGCTGACCAATGTGAAGACCGTGCATATCCAATGCCTTTGGGATAATCTGGGTCTGCATAGCGAGGCCACAGGACCGCCCATGTATATACTGTATCGGGAGACGCAGCCCACCAGCCCGCTGATCAAGGCCCTGCTCACTGATCAGGCCCAACTCAACAAGAAGTAAGCACACCAAGGACTGAAGACTTGACCCAATTTGATTGTAATCTATTTCGATTTTAGTGTCATCCAGCAAATTATATCGGCCATACGCTGCAATGATCTGGCCACACCCCTGAAGCGGCTGGCCAACGAGCGGCACAAGCTCAAGAATAATGGAGTGGAACGTTCGCACTCTTTTTACCGGGATATACTCTTTTTGGCACTCACTGCCATTGGCAGATCGAATGTGGACTTGGCCACCTTTCATCGGGAATATGCTGCCGTCTTTGACAAGCTGACCGAACGGGAATGCAACATGTTCTATCGGAATCAGGATTTACCTCCTTCAGCCACCACGATTTTCTGTCGAGCTTATTTTCGACCTTTGCTCCTGCCTTGACGTTCCCAGCAGGAGGATGATGAGGATGGAGAAACAATGGCACCGGAGGAGGAGCAGGTGGAAGTGGAGGCAGTAGCAAATGACAATTGCGAGGAAAGTATCGAGCAAATATAAAAGACAAAAAAGGAATAATTCTAGGCCAACCAAAAAAAAACAAAAAGGAGACCGCAAAAAGAAATTAAACGCTTAACACACACACACACACACACTGGGCGAACATTGTGGGTATTTGATTTTATTTTTTTTTTAATTGTAAAACATTAACTTAAATTTTAAGTACTTAAAACATTGCGATATTTGAAAAATATCCAGGAAAAGAAACGAGACAACAATTGTTATGAATACCTCTCTCTCACTCACAGCCACACACACACACATAGATAGATATGCAGACTCGGAACAGTAGCCGCTTTTCTATTTTGGCCAAAAAGCACAAAACAAACAAACAAACACACACTCATTCAATTAAGTCATTTTTGAAATAATTAAAAAAAAATTAGATTTTTTTTCGAAAATAAAACGGTGGTTTCTCGGACAATACTAAAAACACACACACACACATCAGACACTGATTAAAACAAAAAGAAGAGGAAGAAGAAGCAGCAGAAATTCGAATACAAATAATTTTGAAATATTTTTTGTCGACGAGTTCAAGCGAATTATGCGTTTCAATTTTAAATTCCTAAAAGAGAATATTCAACCCAAAAAATCATTTGCCTTAATATATCTAATATAAAACTAAAAAACAAAAATCAGATAAAAATCTTAGATATATAAAATTAATTATATATATAAAAATATATATATATATATATAGATTTAATATTAATTAATAAAATTAAAATAATAAGAAACATTTTGTCTATTTAAAATGAGAAACCTAAACAATTTTTATGTGTGTAAAAAATCAATTTGTATTTTTTTAAATGTGTAAAAATTTGTTTTTTTCAAAATGTTTATTACATTTTCTTTTTTTTTTTGGAATTTTATAAATGTATTCGAGTGCAGACTATTTGCGCTTTGTCCAAAATGATAAATCTAGAAATTGTTCATTCAGCTAATTTATTCTTAAAAGATTTGCAAAAAAAAAAACTAAAAAACTAAAGTATTTCTGTTAAACAATTGTTTCAATTTCCTTGTGAGCTTAGCAAACTTGGTGATTGAATTCTGGGGGGAAGGTAAGAGAGTTAGGAGAGTTAAGAATCTGGCTTGGGGGGAAATGGTGCAAAAAAAAACAAAAAAAGAACAACAATCAATGAGTTCATTTTGTAACTGTAATTATAATGACTAATTTTGGTATGATGTATTAAAAGATGAAGAAGAAGAAGAAGAAGACGACGTAAAAATTATAATTGTACTTAATGTTTATTTTCACAATATTTAAAAGTAAATTCATACACAACTGAGAGAAATTTTATTTCAATAAAAATGAAAATTGTTAAAACGAAAAAGAAATTTATTTATTTTTTATTAAAAAAAAAAAGAATTATCGATGGGAAGAAGGGTGGATGGGGAGGGGGGGAGGCTTGTGAGAATAGACTTTGAGTCTCAGCTGGCTGTTTGAGTCATTTTGTTTGGCTCAACTCTGAAAGTAAAAATTTAACAAAATTTCTTCAGAAAACGCTGTGAATTTCAATTCATTCTACCAGGCGAACAGAAACTGAAAGCAGCACGCCGCCGGCCACCAGTTGGCTGATTTTTTTGGGGCAAGCCTAAAAGTAGGCTACACTTTTTTATTAGAAATAAATTTGCTACAAGCCGAATCAATTCTGATATATAAAAACAAACTAGGAAAAGGTACTCGCCTGGACCAAACTTTGATCCTGAAATATATCTCCATAGATCCGTTATATCCCCATAAATAGACCAATCAGAGCCCGGCTTGTGGCAATTCAATTTGAATGGTTTATTTTTACATATTTATAATAATCTTAAAAACAAAAAAAAATTATGAATTATTACAGAATACATATACTTATCTTGTATCGATCTATATATATCTAACTAATTCTATATTTATTGCCAAATCAAAAAAAAAAAAGGATAAAAAAATTGAAATATTGTTGGATTTATTCCGAGAGGACTACCACATCGTTCGATTTCTCTGGCTTCTTTTTGGTCTCCTCATCATTTTGCTTTTTGAGGTACTGACTGATTAGGGCATTCTTGGTGGGCCCATGAATGGCTTGATCGCGCGGCACGGACATCAGGAGGGCAACACGCTTTTTGCGACCCGAGGAAGTACCTTGGTTAGACGGCAGGCTGGAGCTGGCTGGTGACGAGGAGGCAATTGTGGGAGAGTTTGTCAATTTTGCCTCTTCGGTTTTGGAGAGTTTTGATTTGTTGGTTTTGCTGGGCGCCGTGGCGCTGGTGTCTAGGGCCGAGTCTGCGTCCTCTTTCTGAGTGGTCTCCGCCGTTGTAAGGATCTTGGGGGTCAGCGAGTAGTTCCATTGATTTTGCAAGCTCAGCTCGGTTAGTTGATATTTCTCAAGGGTTTCGTCGTTGACCAGCCAACAGGGTCGCTTCTTGGGCTTCTTGGTTTTCTTGGTGGTTTCGTTTTGGGTCAGTTCAATGTATTTCCAAACTGCAAAGGCATCGAAGAGCTCCCTTAAGAAGGACTTGGCCGGCAGTACTGCTTTCGTTTGGGATTTGAGGTATTCCAGGAACTCCAAAAGTAGGAAGCCCTTGGCATTTGGATTGCCATGAATGAGGCGTACAAAGGCTGCCGTTTCAGCTTGGGTGAGTTCCTCCTGTTTGGGCGGCTCGGGTGGTGGCTCCAGAATAATGGGTGCCAACTGCCAGGCGCTGTACATGTCGAGGGTCTGGACGATTTCCGATTTGTTGCCATTCTCGTCTAGCCAAACAGGACCCAAGAGACGCGGCTTGATCTTTTTGGTCTCCTTTTTCATTTCTCTGGCAAATTCCTGCTGGAGCACTTGCAGCTTGGCCTGCTGCGCCTCCCGGGTATTGGCATCTTCGAGTTCACCATCATTCTGGAGCTCTTCGTCACTGAGATGCCCATGGGGAACGAACCACTCATTGTCCACCTCATAGTCCTCCTCGTCTGACTCGCGTTCTTTTTCATCTTCACTGGCGCTCAGAGATTCACCAGGCTCCTCTTCCTCCCACTCGCAATCCGAGTCCACTTCATAGTCAAAGAAATTCTACCGAGAGAGAAAGATATTAGAACCATCTAAGGTCAATTCATGGTAGTAACTCACCTTATCCTGTTTAAGAGGCCGTCGGGCTGTGATCAGCTTGCTACACTTACGCCAGGTGCCATAATAAGGCGGTCTTCGGTTATCCGCAAAATGAAGATATTTCGAGCGCATTCTGGGCAGCTGTTTGGGCTTCTCCTCCACAATAAGCGTGCCGGCAGTGCTAAGCTCGTCTGGAGAAGATCACAGGTGGGTAAGTTAATCATAATCAATTGGTCGAGGGAATGGACTTACCTATCACCTGGACATCATCATCCTCTTCATATTCCTTGACTCGCTTCTGTAGGCGCGCGTCACGTTGGGTTTTCTGCGCTTTATGACGGCCTGAACGGAGCTCCGAGAGATAGAGTTGACCTCGGGACAAGGGTTTGCGTCGCACAATTTCGTCTTCTTCCTGGCTTTCATCCATTGCTTCTGTCTCGTCCTGTTCGCCTTTGTGGGGCTTCAGAAGGAGGAACTTTTCCAATGCTGTTTTGTTCTGTTTGTCCAGACTGGCCCGGATTACGGGAGCCATTATCATATCATCTTTGACCTGGAAGGGCTGGAAGGCCAACTTCCGTTCTGGGGTCTGGCTGCTTTGTCCGCCATCCGAGGAGTTCTGATCGTTTTCGTGGTGAGCACTCTGGTTGGCTTTCGGCTGCTTTTGGACAAAGAAACGTGAAAAGGATTCGGCTGCCCGTTTTTTCTTCTGTTCGGCTTCCTCCTTTTCCTGTTCCTTGCGACGCTTTTCTTCCTCCTTCTTGCGCAGGACCTCCTCTTTGGCCTCGATTCGCTTGCGTTTTTCTTCATTCTTTGAGTCGGCCTCGGCCTGACGTTTGCGTTCTTTTTCGTCTCGTTCTTTGCGGCGTTGCTCTTCCTTCTCCTCTCGCTCCTTGCGACGTTGTTCTTCTTTGAGTTCGCGTTCCTTTTTCTTGGCCTGTTCGCGTTCTTCTTTCTCCTTTTGCTTTTGCAGTCGCTCCTCTTGGAGTTTTCGCTCCTTCTCTTCACGAGCCTTACGACGCTGCTCGAGGAGCTTCTGCTGCTTGGGTGTCAGCACCTTGGGCTGGCTGGGCTCGGTGGCAGAGGTGTTGGCTTTCAAAAGGTTATTTATTTGCTGGCTATTGCTGGAAGTGGTGGTGGTCTTGTCCAGGTCAGTGCTGGATTGCTCGGCTTCATCGGTTTTATGATCGGTGTCGGTGAGTTTTTCATCTGCCTCGTCCTCCACTTCATCAGTGCTCTCCAGGACGATCGCGGACGTGGTGGACTGCTCCACCTTTTGCATTGGTTCATCTTCCTTGTTTTCTGTTATTGGTTCGGCATCTTCTTTTTCTACTACTTCTTCGTTGTTTTTCTGTGGCTGCTCTGTCGAGGCTTCTTTATTTTGAGGCTCCGATTTGTCCTTTGTGTTGGGCTTTGTTTGCTCCTCTTTCGTCAGTGCTTTCTCATCCACTTTTTGCTTCTTCTGAGGATTTAGCTCTTCGGCTATTACTTCTATATCATCGCTGGAGTAATTGCCACCCTCGGATTTGGCCGCCTGCGGCTGGGCCTTGTGGTGATTGTCCTCCTGCTTTATAGACTTGCGTCGCTTGCTACGCTTGTTGACTATTGGCAGCTTGATTTGGATTCGGGGCGAGCTGTTCGATTTAGAGGCACTCAAATCTTTATCTTTCAAACTCTTGTCTTTCTTTGTATTTTTCTTTTCCTCTTCGCTATCGTCATCTAGTGTCATCACATCATCGGCCAGTCCCCCGTTCCCTTCAGCACTAACCGAGTCAGCGGTCTTCAATTTTTTCGTGGTGGTCACGCCTATATCCACATTTTCCTTGCTATTTGAGCGTCGCCGAAGTCCACCATCACTGCCATCAGTTGCCTCCTCTATTGTGTCTTTATCTGAGCCATAGGATAGTTTACGCTTGCGCACGGTCTGAATTCCATCCTGGTCGTCATCGATGGTTATGAGCTCAACATCCTTAGACACACTGGCAGCTCCGGGTTTCACTTTACTGTCCTCTGTGGACCCAGGGCCTATTAACTTGAAAGGCAAACGCGTTTGCACTAATTTCTTTCCACCGCTGGCACTTTGCTCCTTCGATTGATTGTCTTTCTTGCGGCCATCCGAATTTGGTGTCTTAATAATGCCAGCAGTAGGCATTTTGTAATAAATTCAATATTTTAATTACTGAGCGAGCAATATTATTTTGTTTTGCTTTGTTTTTCTTCGACCGCGCAAAAAGTCTGTGGATGTAGGTAAAAAAACGCGCCAAAAACACACAAAAGTACTCACAGGTGCTTTTCGATAAGTGAATACCGATAGGTTGATCATCAAACTAGAGTTAATTCATAGCCACTAGATGTCGCTAGATGACGGCACACGCAGTGTAAACTGTAGATGGCACTAGTGAGCCCTTTTTAAAGTTTTCAAATATTTTTGTTGAAAGTGTCTGGCTTCTTCTTCTTTTCGGTCCCTGAAAAGTTCACAGATGCCAAAACTTTTTTAATAATGACTAAAGTAATGTTTTTTTTTCTCCTTGTGGGATTGTCTTTGAAATTTCTATGCGGTTGTTAGGATACGGCTACAAGGGAAAAAAATGAGTAGCAACTTTTACATTGTTTACTCAGTTAAATGTGGCATTTTTACTAATCCAGGATAAGTGAAAATCGCTTGCGGCCACAACCATAGCACCCCCCTGCCACACTCTGCACCCTTCAATTCATATGAATTACCAAGCTGGTTGACATGGCGACTGCCACAAATGATTTTAATGTTGTTGTTATTGCAGATATATATTCATTTAATTACAATTTGTTTCAATAAACAAGCACGCAATAGACAAATCAATGCCTGAACCAACCCACCTAACCCCAATTCAACCGGTCAAAAGTAGTTTTCTTTGAAAAATTGCAACTGCTGCACAAGAGGCCGCAGAAGCGGGAGGTTACTCCCTCCAGTCCACTTTCCCCCTTTTATTAATTGTGTTAAGCCAATACACATAAATGTATATGTATATGTGTATGCATGTGCGTAAGCGTATGTATTTGTCTGCTCCTTGTAACCCATTTAACTTTCGCTCAAATCTTAAATCTAATATTGACATGTGTAACAGAAACGGAATAAAACTGTGGGTCCGTCCCTCCCGTCTCGCCCGGTTCGCTCTTAGCATAGTTGGCAGGAGATTTTTCCTGCGGTTTTTGTGTGTGCAGTCGTGCGGTGAGGAAGCGGGCGACTGGGAGTTGCGGGCCTGGCATGTGGCATATTAGACACATTTATGCTGAATACCGAGCTAGACATCAACTCCTTTAATAATGATGATGATAATAGTAATAATAATTTTGCCGTTGGTTCCGCTGGGATTTCATTTCAACAACTACAAAAACCGAAAAGTCCCTGAGCGTAAAATGGAAATTCGGTCATGCATGTGAATGAGGAAAATAGAATGAGACGGCAACGGCAGCAGCGGTGGCGGTGGCGGTGGCGGTGACGGCGCTGGGTCACAGCGGCCTGCCTGTCAGTAGGTAATAGAAAATCTATTAGCGCGCACAAAAACGCGTTGGCAGGGGGTTGCCATCCTTTTGATGACATGTCAAGCCAAAAGCAAAATCAGCACAACGCCTGAACGAGAGGGCGCATCAAACGGAGAGTGACAGTGATAGAAACAGAGGTCTGAAATAAGAGACCTGTTGGCGTGAAACGCGTGCCTGGTAAGGCATAAACACACACACACACACACACACAAACAAGCCAGACTAACTTTTACCAAAAGCAAAAACAAATAACAGTGTCTAGCAAATCATTGCGAATGCAAAATAGCAAAATAATTATAATAATTGACAAGTGGTTAGGCCCAAAAGGTAGGGTTGCAAATTCATTGGCGCCAAGCAAAAATTTAAATCTTCAGCTGAAAGACTTGAGCCAGGATTGTTGATTTAATTTAATGTTTATAATATTTTTAATTTAATTTGCGTGTACCACTGTGCAGCGCACCGCCCCCTTCAGTTAGACAGTCAGTCAGTCAATCGCAGTGAGTATTGTATTTAAGTAATTGGAGGGTAAAATGTGTTTCCAATTTGTTGCTACAATTTTCTTTTATTTTATTTTTTTTCGTACTTATTTACTACTTTTGCTGGGACCGAGTACTTGCTGTTCTCTTCTTCTTCTGCTGCTGCTGCTTATTTTTGTTGTTGTAGCGGCAGTAACAAACAGAAGAAGATTGAAAAAAGTATTGAATTACATTTATACAACATTTGCTTGAATAGCTTTTTACGTTTGTGCCAGCTCTCCTGAGTGGGTGCTTCTGGTCGAAGGGGCAGTGGTGGTGGTGGCGGTGGCGGATAAAATGGTCGAAGCTCTGCTTCGGCTGCGGTTTGAGTTTCCTTTTGTTGCGCCCTAGGTGGGCCAACATATTTGGGTAGGGGTTAGGCTTGGGTTTGGGGGTTGGGGGTGGGCGCGTGGGTCGCTACCGTTTCGTACTTGTGGGCTTTTTTTTTTTCAACTACGGTTTGATGGGCAGTGGGCGTCAAGGTGGGCGTGGGCCGCATTACAAGCCAAATGTCTCTTTTTAAACATTGAGAGGTATATTTGTGGCTTCACGGCTGCCTTGTTGTCGATGTCTGATGTAAATGTTGTTTGCCCTGTTGTTGTTGTAGTTGGTGTTGTTGTTGCTGGCTTTTGTTTGACGTCTGTCGGCCGTCAAGTTAAAAGGCATTCCCGCAGGAATCGACGTGAAAATTCATTAGTTGCCCATTTTTATGCTATTTTATTTCAGCATATGAAGAGACCGAGTTGGCAACAAAATGAGTGCGTAAATGGGAGGAGAAGAATAAAGACAACAACAACAAAAAAAGAAGAAGAAAGAATGAAAAGACAACGGGCGGCATTTTTCTCTTCACCTAACTGCTTCCTCTTCTCTATTTTATTATGCACTTTGTCAAAGAGACGAGACGCATTAAAATTGTAACAGAACTGAAGATCTGAAAAAAGGGAAGCGCAAACAGGTACACACACACACACACACACACACAGACACACATATGCCTGCATACACCGACAGACTCCCACATATTGAGACACTTGCTTGGCCAAGACATTTGGAAACATTTCGTCCTTTATGAACTGACCGCCTTTGTCTGTTTTTGGCCCTTTTTCCGGACTTTGGCGTTTTCCTCTACTTCATCGCCTACTTCGGTATTTTTCGTCGTCTTAGCATTTCGTTACGTCTGGTCTACTACTATTATTTTGTTCCTCTTTCTTTGGCACAAAAGAAAAGGCCTTTCCCACACTTTTACCCAGGCCACGACATTCTTTGTGCCCACGCAGACGACAGTTTGTCTGGAATCGAAACACACTCTCTCTTTCTCTCTCCCTCTCCCTCTCACTCTCTGTTGATCTAAAAGTCGGTCTGATCTGCTGTCGATCGTCTATAATAAATATCTGTCAAATTCAATTCCGGGGCATTAAAATTGTGTTTTCCTGTTTCCCCAGCCTCCGATCTGAAAGCCATCAATATTTTCATTTTGGGTTTGGTTGTTTTCCCCTCTCTCTCTCTCTCGCACTCTTTGGTTCCGTGGTATTTGTTATTTTTATAAGCTTCATTGCAACAAATTAGCTTCATTCATATTTTACAATGTTTCGGTCTCGATCCACCGAGTCCCATGATCTTGCACTTTTCCCCCACTAACGTGACGTGCGTGTGAGTCGTGTCCGGCGAAAGGTTCCGCTCCAGCTTCACAACCCACAAGTCATGCTCTTAAATTGGCCCAAACAATGCCCACAGTGTGAACCCATCCAACTTGTTTGTCACATTTCCAAAAATACAAAATCGATGATAAAGCCCCCTCGCATCGATGCTAGAAAGTAAGACAGAGGAAGAGAACTCAGATGCCTGGATTGGACCGTGGCTCCGCTGGACCTTTGAAGTCCTCTTTCATAAAACAATCTATTTTTAGGTTAAGAGGAAGGAAGGAAGAAGATATTTTCTCAGCTTTGTTTTCCCAGGAGCCCCAAGGAATTTTCTTATATTTCTTTATACTTAAAAGCCCCGAAAGTATTCCTTAGATGATTTAGTCTGATGATCAAGCTGATAATCACAATTCTTAGTACCTAGATTAAGAGTCTTGGTAGTCAAAATTATAGTAGCCGAAATAAAAGCTCAGATGATCTAGGGTCTAGCTTGGTATATTGAATCCAAGACTATAGATCCAAAATCTAAGATCCTCTAAATAATTCTTGATCTGACTTTGGTCTATTAGAATCCCAGAAAGGATACCTCAAATAATTTTAGCTTGTCATAAAGAATCCAAAACTAAAGCTTTCACTTTTCTTAGTTTCCGAAGGGACTCCTCAGTTTTGACATTATTTAGCTTCGAAATTTAGAGTACCCAAAATGATTTCTTAGATGATTTAAAAACCCAAAATTATAGTATCGAAAGCATTGCCCAGTTTCCGCAGGGTCTTGATATATAGAACCCAATATGATATATGTACCAAGCAGCCCCCCGAAAAGTTCTCTAAATTATTGGAAAATATTTGGTCTTACTTCAAATCAATAGCAGCGAATTCAATCCATAAATAATCAATGTATTCTATATGAAGTCGGAAACAATGAAAATCGAGTTCATAGTCAATTATTTAGGTTATCATTACCGTTTGTTTCCTGCTCATTAGGCGTGGCAGCGGCGCCCTTTGCCTTTGGCTTCCTTTTATTTTCACTACGCTCTCGATAAGTGAAGGAGAACAATTTTTCGAAATGCGTAACGAAATCTGTTTTGATTTCTATTTGAAATTTGTTTTACCAAAATATACACACCGAATGACTGACACCGACATTGAGACTGAGACTGAGGCTGACAGAGAGAGTCGGTTCGGCTCAGGGAAACTGACAGTTGAACAATTGGCAGGATCCTCAATTGTTTTGCGCCAATTGCACATAAAAGAGGAGACTCCCGAAGGTTGGCAACCTTTGATTTGAAAAGGGAAAATTGGAAAACTCAAAAAAAAAAAAGAAAAAAAGGCCACAGGAAGTCAAAGTGTCAGAGAGATCGGTAGGCTGGTCTGGTTGGTAGGTTGGTTGGTTGGTTGGTAGGTAAGGGGAGTCGACGGAAACGCGTATAATTTTGTTTGCGCCCCTCGTTGCTCAGTTTGTTTGGGATTTTTCAATTTAGATTCCTTCCGCTTCTCCCTCTCTCTCTTTTACACACTCTGTTTAGATCTATGCTGCTGTCCTTGTCTGTGCAAAATTATTAATTTACGAGCTGTCAACAGTTATTGTTTGCCCAGCCTCGTGTTTACATCCACACACACACACACACACACATACACACCCAATCAATTTTTTCTTCTTCTTCTGTCTATTTTTTTTTTTTAATACCTTTGACAAATTTGTGTTTTTCCTGGCCGAAATTTTTGGATTCTCTGGGCTTTGTCCAACTGTCTCTCTGGGCCTAGGCAATTATTCTCGATTAGCCAATATTGTGTTGTCGCCATTTATACTTCTACCCCCAAAAAAAAAAATAAAAAATAAAAGAAACGGCTTCGTTGTTCTACGCAATTAACACGGTGACTTGGTAAGTTTTTTTTTTATGGCTTAAATTAGCGGGGAATCGGTGATCATTAGCACGCTAATTAAATCAACTGTACAGTGCGGGGATTTATGAAATTTATTATTATTTTTTAACTACGTCATTGTTTGGACAATATAAATCAAAGTCAGGCAGATTGCGGCGCTGGTTGATGGTCAATTGACAGCAATTAGCTTTGGGGCAATAAACTTCTGCTCCAAGAAAAACCAAAAAATCGATCTCAAGTCTCAAGTCGACTCGCTATTGCTTTGGTTGGGAAGGATGACAAGCAGAAAGGGTCTTATGATTTTCACAAAAAAAAAAAAACAAAAATTGTTTGTAACTAATTAAGAAAAATTCAAAATTATAGACTAAAAAAAAAAACAAGTTAAGCCTTTGTTATTTTCTTAGAATTGCCATATCTTTGGTCTCTCACAAATTATAATCTCGTATGTTTTTTTTTTCGAAAAGTAATTCTATCTAAAAGTAGAGATATCACAATATAGTTAAGGTTATATATATATAAATAACTTTGGCAAACACTTTGATTATCTGATAAATTCTACGACAAACAGATCAGAGTCTAGAGCCCTCGGGGCCCTCAAAAAAAAAAAAAAAAAAGATACTCCTATACTCCGGTTCGATCTTTCTCTTTTTTTTTTACTCTGTGTGACGGGATTGTGGTGATGTGGTGATGATACTGATCCCTTTGCCAAAACGCTGCTTATCGCATTAGGAACAGGGTAATCCGCCTGAGCCGCCGCCTCTGAGTTCGGTGTCACTGATCGCCAAGACATGCTTGAGCTTGTTCCGCTCTGCTTCTTTCTTCTTCTTCTTCTTCTTTTTTTTTTTTTTTTTGTTTTGTTTGATTTAGTTTGAATTGTGATAAAGCCGGCGGCATTGGTGGATTCATTTTTAAGCTGCTGTGCAAACTTAAATGACAAAAATGCCTAAGACACTGGCGCAGGTGGCACTTGGTATGCCAAGTGGCAAATGGCAAGTGGCAAGTGGTGCCGGTGTCAACCAGGCGCCCACTCCATAAGTCAATTGTTTGTCATGTTTTTCTTTTTACTTCGTTGCTCTCAGTGTTTTTTTTTTCTTTTTTTTCGACCAAATAATGAAAGAGACCAAAGCATACTCCAGGGCAGGGCTCCACTTATTCACAATTGTCCTTGTTTTATTCCTTGTACCTTTTTTTTTGCAAGGCAGAACAAAAGCCAACGCGGCAAAGCCACTTGAGAGCTCTCTGAGTGGCCTCTAAATGAGCAATTCATGTTGGGCCGGACTACTTGAGGCAATGGCCCTCCACCCTCTCCTGCTACTGCCACCGCCTCTGGTTCGTCCTTTTCCGACTGTGTTTGACTTCATCCTTTATTTCCTGACCGGGTATGTTTGTCACCATCCCACCTCTGCCACCCTCTCTCTCTCTCCCTCCCTCTCTCTGTGTGTGTTCTTATTATTATTATATTTTTATTGTACTTGTATTTTTTAATAATAAACTGAGTGATTCTCTTTTCCTTTTTTTTTTTTTTTTATTCTGTGGTTTTAGTTGGCCACAGTGGACTTTATTAAGGCACTCACACATATGCCTGGCAAGGCCTGTTCGAGCCAACCTTAACACAAGTTTTTTCCAAAAAAAATTCAACAGATGATGAAAGTGAAATATTTCCATCAAAAATAATATCAACTGAGCTGAGCAGGAGTTTGCTAAAGATTCCAAAGACTATCTTCATATCTGTCTTTTTATATATCTCGGATTGACTGATGACCTTTGGACTGACCTGAGATTTCCTCAGCCTTTATCGATAACTGTTTCTATGGGGTTTATTCATAAGAAATTTATATGAGTTAACTTGGTATAGGCTGAAAGGGAGCTTGCCTATGATTCCACAGACTGTCTTGATATAGTCTTATGGATCACTGTTTCTATCCGATTTAATATACATATATCTCTGACTGACTGATAGGTCCTAGGCCGACCGTAGGTTGCCTGAGCCTCTGTCATGGACTTGAAATAAGCTTAGGAGAAGCTTGTATATGATTCCACAGACTATCCCGATATAGTCTTATGGATAGCTGTTTCCTAGCCTAGCCTATTATCTTTGATAGATTGAAAGGCCCTGGGCTAGTCAGAGATTGCCTAAGCCTTCTTGTAGACTTATCGATAACTGGTCAGAGTATTCTTAAGCTGTGTAGACTTATCGATAACTTTTTTTTATTGAACTTTATTTGAGTGCTAAGGGGTTTCCATTAACTTTAAAAGATCTCTTATTGACTGATATGCCTCTTAGTTATTGAACTCTATTAAAAAATATTGGAACTGCTGGCTAAGCGCACCTCTAGGATTTTTAACTTTTCTCAACACGAATTGATCTTTATTAAATCTATATGTTTGATAATCTGATTAATTGGAAGGTAAGTCAATTTATAACAGTCGGCCTATAGCAAATGCTTATCTATTAAAATCCGTTTGACTTTTATCAATCACTCCCAACGTTTCTAGTCAGTCTTAATTTCTGAAGCTTCGGAAACTAGCTTCAAGAATCCCTTGATATTTGATTAATCGTTATCGAAAGTTATCGAACCAATTGACAAATTCCAGAAGCCACTGTAACTCAGACAAACAAACACACATATGTGTGTGTGTGTGGAATAAACGGGTGCGGTTTTTACACTCGAAATATTCAATTACGCCACGGGCGGTCCACGCTTGAGTCTTTTGTGGGCTTTTGGCTGCCCGAAACCCCCTCGCGCTGCCCTCGACTCTTCAAGCATTTTACTCCCTGGGCGTTGTTGACACTTGAGCTCAGGCGGTGGTATTTAATATGCGGCTCAACATTTCTTCTTGCCGTTTTTTTTTTTTCGTCTTCTCAACTCCCCCTTACCTGCTCCCCCCTTGGAATATACTCAAAAAATCTATAATAAAAAAAAAAGAGCTGCGAAAATGAGAACCGCCTACCGACAATGACAAGAACAATGGGGCGGCGGGGGATAGAAGGCAGTCGGCTTTCGATGATGTGATTTGTGAGATTGCCAATGCAGTTCCATTTGACTACGACCCCCGGTGATGATGATGATGATGATGATGACGATGAAGATGCCCCTGATAAGGCAAAGTGCGCGGTAAACTTCCTGCTGATTGCTTAATTGACAAAGAGCATATGGGATGCATGAATGAATAGATGGATGCGACTCTCCGATTCTCTCAGGCCACTCCAATCGACTTGTCATTGTTTTGTCCAAGCTATCCCAACTGTCCCAGTTGTCTCAGACTGTCCAGTCTGTCACTCTGCCCCTGTGTGGCCATTAAGCCGATGCCGCTGACTCGCTGACTTTGGAGGCGTTCAATTCTTATTTTGTTTTTTTTTTTTTTTTCTTTCTTTCTTATTTTTTTCATTATTTTTATTTTCGTTCAACGTTGAAAATGCATTAAGCTAAAGGCGAGGAGTCAAATTCACCGTCTCCACCTCAATTTTTGTTTTTTTTTTTTTTTTTTTTTGTGTGGCTGCTCTCTGATTTCTTTTCTTTTCTGATGGCGGTGGCCGTTTGGCCGTTGTGCCAAAGATTAAAATCTAAAAACTGTCAATTAGAGCACACATTTTTCCTCATCAAAACTCAAGTAACAACGTCCATTGAAAGCGTTCAAGAAAAAATAAAAATAATAACAACAACAACAACAAAAAGAAGGCAACCAACACAAACTTAATCTGCAGGCCCGGCCCAGTCCCAGTCTCAGTCCCACTTTCAGTCTCAGTCCCAGTACCGGGGCATGTCCGTCAATATGACTACAAGACTGGCGACTTCCAATGGATCTGTGGATCTGTTGGTTGGCTGGCTGGCTGGCTGGCTGGCTGGTTGGTTGGTTGGTTGGTTAGTTGGTTGGCTGGCTGCCCACCCTGGTGTTGGTGTAGGCTCCATAATGAATTTAGCTCCCTCGATCCAATGAATATGGCATACTCTTTTTTTGATCGTTTGAGAGGCAACTTTGATTTAACAAGAGAAAATTATCCTGGTTTCTTCATTTCCTATATTATTTTGGAATATGTATCCTCATCATGGATCGATATATCACAATATAGCTCATTATTTTCCTATGAAATCAGACACTTTCAAGACGGGAGACCCATTATGAATACCTCAAAATATTCTTAATTATTTTTCTATAACATTAGACAGATTCTGAATATATATCATTATTTTTCCTATAAAATCAGAAACTCACAAGATTATGGACTTATCTTGAATCGATACCTCAGTTATATACCTCATTATTCTTCTCTGAGATCAAAAATTTACTGGATAACCCAGAATATATCTAATTATTTTGCCTTGAGATCAGACACTTTTAAGACTGGAGGCTTATCGGAATATACCTCATTATTTTGTTATGAAATGAGGAACATATAAGACTGCCATCTTATAATGTATCGATACCCTAGTATATACCTCATAGTTTTTCTCTGAGATCAGAAACTTACTGGCGACTTATCTTGGATAGCCTAGAATATATTTCATTATTTCCAGGCACATCCCAGACTGGCTACTTATCATTGATAACTCAGTATATATCTCAATATTTTCCTATGGAATCAGACACTTAAAGGACTCAGAATATATCTAATCAGACTGGCAAGTTAACTGGGGTACCTCAGGATATATCTCATTATATTACTATAAAATCAGAAAGATTCATTTGGCTTATTATGAAACCCTTAGAATAAATCTAATGATCAGTAACTGACAATATATCAAGGATCTGTGGACTGCCAATCAACTAAAATAGATCTAGAAAATATAGTTAATATCGAAAAGAGTATGCCCAAGAGCATATATATGAAGTACCCTTTCGATATTTGTCGCTAAGTCGCTTTGCCCAGTCGGGCATTTGGAATTCATTGACATATTTTTTTTCCAATTTTTTTTTTTTTTTTTTTTTTTAATATATTTTTTCTTCTTCTTGCTTTTTGCTTCTACTCCATGTTATTATTATTTTGTGTTGTTGTTTTTGTGTGTGTGTGTGTTTTAACTTAATTCACTTCCACTTTGGGCCAGTGGTAGGTTTTGAATTACACTGCACCCACCCGGGCAAAGTAATAAACCACAAATAAATACATTTATTTAGTTCGATCTTGAGTCTCGCAACCAACCAGGCGACTCAGGGAATAACTGCCAGCCATCCAGTCAACCAGTCAGCCAGTCAACCAGCCAACCACAACCACTCTGATGTCTTTGGCAGCTCAGAGTCTGAACCCCATACCCACTGCCCAGTGCCCCCCCAGCCCTTGTCCCATTGACAACTCCACCTTCCGACAAAACAGAGAAGAGGGCCTCCTCTGGCGATATATTGTCTCTGTAGGTTGTTGTCGTCTTGGTCTCCGGCGTAGACAATAAAGGGAAGAGCTTAAAAATAATACCTTACCTGCTTATGTTGCGTTTATTTCTTATTTCTTCTTCATACTATATAGTATATATATCTGTCTCTATATATATATATATATATTATTTATTTATTTGCCAGGCATAGTCAGAGCCATATAACTATTGGCTATATCCAAGTACATATTACCAGCACCGATGCCAACCTAAGCAAAGTTAGTCCGACTTGTCTGTCACCAGATACTCGTGGCCTAAAGACTACGAGGGGCTTTTCACTTGCAGTTTTATGAAAATGCAAAACAATTCCCCGAATGTTTCGAGATCTTTTCAATTAAATCAAATCGTGTTTGACTTTAAGAAATTGGATTAGCCAAAAAGTTCACAGCTCGATGAAAGGCAAAAAAAAAAATAAAAATAATATAATCCATTTTTTATATTTGTTTTGTATCTTTTAGAAAGGCTTGAATTTAATCTACAATTTAAGGCCGAATATATTTGAGTATTGAGTTTCGATATTAAATAATTAAACAGTAGCCCCAAACATAAAATTTAACTTGATTGTGATTCCGATTTTAAGCCAACTGGTTTTTTTTTGGAAATACCAATTTTATATAGTAGGTATATCGTTGGGGCCATAAACTTTCAAAATGCCATAGTTATATCATTTGGAATATTCCAAAATAGAATGCGTTAAATTTGAAATTGATCTTTCATGGGGAGAGGAAAATGCTTCGATCCATTACAGCACCCACGAGTTGCCTGACTTTTCTTACAGATTCCTCAGATTTCTCCAGCCAGATCAAAACTGTCAATCAAAAAATGTGCTCGACTTTCTCGGCTTTCAGCTACTCCGATTAGGTGACAATTTCTACCAGTCTTTTGTGTTTCAGTATGAACCTCTTTGTTTTCTTTTTTGTTTTCTGTTCTCACTCACTTGGCTGATAATCAGCAAACTCCTCTCATCTGGCCAAGCCAGAAAAAGGTAGTCATTTCAATTAGGTAATATCTGGGTAATTCAATACGCAACCCTAAGCGATTAGCGATAAAGATGAGTCTCAAATTATTCCAAAAAGAAAAGCAAAGATTCCAACACATCCAAGACAAACATATAACAATGGACTGCAAGCCCTACAGATCCTATTACCAAGACGCAGGCCCTTTGACTAACTAACTGATTGAGTGGTTACCTAAGACCCCGCTCTCCTCCTTCCAAAATCAAGTAAAGATTTTCAATTTTGAACGCGGCAAGTCCCAAAATGCTGCCATATGCAACTCCACAACTCGCAGAATTTTGTGGCTTTGGCTTGCTTCTGAATTCGGAATTCGGAATTTTGGTGCCTTCATTAACTTGCGAGTCTAATGCCGGAGCCTAGCAACCGCTTTCAGAATGTTGGTTAAATCGTAGAGGCGGAATACGCTAAACGGCATAAGGCAAAAGGCAATGCTTCTAAAATTATGCATGCCCACTGGCACAGTGGGACGAGGCCACACAAAAAATGCTACCATCAAATTCTTGGCTTGCTATTTTTTTCATAATTTTGAGTGTCTGTTTTATTGGTATGGAAAAAATAAATCCGCCTTTTGTTACCCTGTCTTAGGGGATCTCTCAAAGTTACCCGCTATATGATCAGGTTGACTAGAGAAAACTATAGATCGGACCAAGTCCGTCTGTCTGTCTGTCTGCCTGCTTGCTTGTCTGACTGTTTGTCTGTCTGTCTGTATGTCCGTCTGTATGAAAGCAAGGATCTCAAAAACTTTAAAAGCTAGCTTAGGCTTGAATTGGAAATATTTTGATGGGTCTTTTTTGATTCTTTTAAGGACAACAAACTTCTGGCAATACCTTTGATATGTCTTTAAGCTTCGAATCATATCGAATCCTTTAACGCTTTAGCCTTATTATATAGACAAAATTTATATATTTCTTATGATAGAATTTTTCAATCCGCAGAATATCCACTGTCTTTCTTCTTATTCATTTAATGATAGGCAAAAAATTATATAAATCCCAAGATAGAATGGGTACAAATTGTCAATATCTTTAGTCCAATTCATTTATAGATTTTTTCTATATAGACATAAATTATATATATCATAAGAATGGGAACAAATTGTCAATATCTTTAGTCTAATTCTTTTATAGATTTTTTTTCTAAATAGACAAGATGGTTATTTTTTTAAACCATTTTCATATGCCTTGGGAATAAATTGTCAATATCTTTAGTCTAATTTATTTATTGATTTTTCTTACATAGACAAAATTTATATATATATATATATCTCAACTTTCCCAGGGAAGGAATTATTTTTTATATAATTAAATCATTAAGAAATTTCCTTTTCAATTTGTTTTCTTAAATCGACTGAAATAATTTCGAATTTTCTCTAGGCTTTTTTTTCGGGATTTTGTTCCACTGTGCCTTGTTACGCAACCTGCCAGCATTCTCACCCCTTTTTGTTTTTAAGTACCTTTGCCATTTCCTCCCTCTGCCCTCTGCCTATTGCCCTCTGCCTATTGCCTTCTGCCCATTGCCATCTCCCAGTGCTGTTGTATTGGCTTTTGGTATCTGATTTTGCCTGGCTGTTTGTGTGCCTGTTTGCCTATCAAATTAGCTACCCGTTTTGCAGAGAGACGGCGGAACAAAGACAGACAAGCCGAAAGCAAAGAGATCTAATCAACCGACAAACGTTTTGCCTGCAATTGTCGAGACCATTCTCAAAAAGTGCTCTCTATGTGTGTGCGTGTGTGCGTGTGTGTGTGTGTGTGTGTGCTATACCCAACCCCACCAATGGCAGCACCCCCCCAAGCCAAGGTTTTGCACGTTGCCCAGGCGAGTCGCTTAATTGAGCATATGCCAATTAGCATAAGAGAGTTAAGTTTTTGGAGAGGCCATCAGTCAGTTTATCAACATCATTATTGAGCCAAAACGACAGCGACAAGGACAAAGAAGAGGCTCGAAAAAAAAAAGAAAGCTGGGACCAGCTAATGGGTTGGTTGGTAGACTGAAATGTCCGTGGTTGTCTCACTGTGTTTGTGGGCTTTACAAAGGATACGATTTAAGATTAAGCTACCCCCGCGGGCCGGCTGATCTCCTCTTGGCCTCTGGTCCTTAGTCTCTCAGAGAGACAGAGAGAGAGAGAGAGAGATCAGAGATATCCTAGCATATGCCTCGTTACGGCTTGAATTGCCCCGGCTACGGTGATTATTTTAAGCAAATTGATAAATTATAAAAGAAGATCTGAAGTACTCAAAAAAAGGAATTCCAAGTAATTCGAAATATTCTCAAGATCCTTGAGCCAAAATTTATATATAGTGTATACCTAAGTCGTCTTGGTTTGGCCTTGGCAGAGTTTTGCCGAGCTTTCTGAGCTCGCTGCTGTTTGCCTTGGTGGCTCAAAGGGAACCGGACCATATACACACTGCCTTCTGCGCTCCTTTCGTCATTTAATTAATTTGAAAGCGTCAGGATAATACCCGAGCAAAGTCAAAATGAAAATTGAAAATGAAATGTTAATGCTTAAAAATAAACAAACAAACAAGCAACAACAACAACAACAACAACAATGAAAACAATTATAACAAAATACCAGAGAATATCTGCTCGGAAATTCCTTCCCTGCCTCTTTAATCTTTCACCTTGCTTTAGCTCTCTCTCCCTCTCTCTCCCTGTCTCTCTCTCTCTCGCTCTTGTGAGTGTAATTTTTTTTTTCCTAGAATTTTGAACTTTATTGTTTTTAATCAGTAAATTACGAAAAATTAAATAAACAGCCAAGCCAGCCATGAAAACTAAACAAAACAAAATCAAGCCAAGTTGAGCCCAGCCAAAATTATTTTCATTCTGGATCTTAAATTGAAAATCTCTTACAATAACAACAATTTCAAATCAAATCAAATCAAATCAAAACAACAAAACATCAATGACAACATTGGAATTGAAATGCTTAAAAATCCAATAATTTATTTTGTGTTCAATTTTGTTCAGTTGATTTGTTTTTGTTTTTGCTATTGTTTTTGTTAGTTTTGCCATTTGAATTGGCTGAATTGTTATTTCAGTAATGAAAACAATCAAATTAAATATAATGTTTCAATGTTGTAATCAAATTATATCACACTGACAGACAGACAGACAGACAGACAGGCAGACATTTAGCTGGTTAGAAAGAGAGAGAGAGAATGAGTGAGTGCCAATTGCTCACTTAGGACTGGCCAAAAAAATATTCTTAACAATTTGGCTTTAATCATTGACCAATGATTTTTTTTGATAACTTTAAAAAGCGCTTCTCATAATTACATTTTGGGGCATAAGTTGAGTCAAGTTTATAGCAACGATAGAACTGGGCTAAAATATTTCTCTATATGTATGTGTGTGTGTGTGTGTACAAAGTGTGGCAAATTAAGCCGGAGTGTTCTTGAGATGCGGCGTAATAGATACTGGGAAAGTGGCTGCTATGTCAGCAACCTTTGCCACTCGCAGGACCAGCTGAGGAGTTGGGTGCCTACTCTCTCTCTCTCTCTCTCTCTCGCTTACATATCAACAAAAATTTTTCTTCTTTCTTTCTTCTTCTTCTTCTTATTTATTTATTATATTCTTGACTGTTTTTTTCTGGTGGAAAAGTGTGTGTGTGTGGTGGAGGGGGGGGGGGGGGAGGGGTTGTCGTTGATTTTGACATTAGTTAGTTAGTTTGTTATCTGTTGGCTGGCAATATAGAACCGCGTCAGCCAGGCCAAGAGCCCAACTAGACAGAGAGCCGTTGGGTTGTCAGCCCACCTCCCCACCATCACCAACATCACCATCAGCACTAGGACCACCTGAACCCAGGCCAACTCATCTGTGTCCTTCTTGCTCTGGCTGTCTTTTTGCTTTCTCGCTTGCTCTTGGTTGTCCCAGCTTGTGGCTTGGTTGGGGAGCTTATGTACAAAAGTGGAGGGTTTCAGTGGCTCTGGGTGGGCGGTGAGTGGCGTGTGGCCACCCTGCCGGGCTTGATTGGCGTTGCCTGGGTAAATGAAAAGAAAAATTGCCAGCAAATGAGAAGAAAAAAAAAAACTGACGATAAAATAACGAGAAAACGTTAAAGAAAAATACGAAAACACACGCAAAAAAAACGACAACAACAACAACAAATAAATAGAAAAAAAAAGAAATCCTTGATGGCAGACATTTCTCTACATGTGGCAGTGGCGCCGAAGGGGCAGCGGGCGTTTGGGTCTGAAATACATAACGGTAAAGCCACCCACAACAACATGCCCACCATAAAGTTGTGCCAAGAAAATTGTGACTTTCAAGTGCGACCGAGGCGCTCTGGCAACGCAAAGTCAGCGCCAGTACCATCCAAAGAGTGGAAAACAGAAATTTCCTCTAGTTGTCTCGCTTGCACGCCGGAAACCCAACAGAAAAGCAAATGGCGAAAATTCTCAACACGCACTAAAAATGCCACGCAGCCAGCGTCACGCCAGCGTCACTCACCACGCCCTCTCAACGGCAAGCCGGCGGCTGCAAGCGGCAAAAACAGAGAGAGAGCGAGAGAGAGCTATGCTGCTTGCCAGGCCACACACTGGCTGCCCAGGCAGCCAAGCTAAAAGAGCAAGCGAGATAGCCAAACTATCGATGGCTGAGTGTACAGTGCTAGGCTGTGCTTCTTCTTTCAAGCAAAGCGGGCTTCGTGTATGCTGTGTATTCCAAGTGGATTGTATTGATGGTAATGGCTTTTCACATTTTTTGGGAACAGTTTGGAACGCATTCGACTGCCAGAGCCCGGCCAACAGGCAAACAACCTTTCGTGTAACTTGGGCTTGATTTTTCATTTATTTTATTTTATTCATTTTTTTTTTTAATTTATGCACAGCAAATTCCCCTCACACGTCACAGTTAACGTGCATCTGTGAATTTGTTGTTTCTTTCTTCTTTTTTTTTATTTTTGGATTGTTTCTTTGGCCTCTTTGGTTATTTTTCGTTTTTGCTTCTTTGTCTACCAACTTGCATTATTTATCGCATGAGAATTTAAATATGTATTTAAAAAACAATAAATCCAGTCAAATAAAGTAACAACAAAAGCCACAACAACAAAGCCAAATACAAAGATGGCCAGCTGCTGGTTGGTCTCATTGTTGTTACTCTTGTTGTTGTTGTTATTTCACGCACAAAAATAACCAACGAAACTGTCCAATAAATATTTCACTTTAAATAATAAACACACACACACTCACACACACACAGAGTGAAGCAGCCAAAAACAGAGAAGATCGTATATAACGTACTTTGTATCTGGCAGATATATCTTTGATATTTTTTTTTTTTTATTAATATCAGTAACTTTTTTTTTTTTTTGTTGTCACCTTTTTTTTGTATTTTTTTTTTTTTTTTTTTTAGTTGTGCCATTTTTCAATACAAGTAGCACATTCCAAGACTTAATACTTTTATAGATACATTTTTTGGCTGGTCCCACGAAAAGAAAAAAAAAAATACATTTTAAATTGGGGATTTTTTTTTTTTTTTTTTTTACTAATTAATCAAATTTGGCTTAGTCTTTTGTTCGGTTCAACGTTTTATTTTCTTGTGTGCTTCTTCTTCTTCTTCTTCTTCGTCGTCGTGTTGTATTTAATTTAACTTAAAGTTATGAGGATTTGTTAGGTTGTTTGTATCTTTTGGTGGTGTTGCCAATTTCAGTGGTTTATTACCTTAAAATCTCATAAGCACAAAAGATACATTTTTATTTTTTTTTCGTTGGGTCTTAGCAATGTTATCGCAATCAGTTGATGGCTTTCGGATCGTTTAAATCAATAAAAAAAAAAGTTTGTCTTTTTTTTTTATAACCCAAGTTCTATTTATCCTTAATGCCTGATGAATTGTTTGCATCTTATGGATTGTTTATTAAACAAATTAAAAATTTGAAAAAAAAATATAAAAAAATAAAATTTTATATTGAATAATTTTTTAATGTAAATTTTCAAGGCTATTTAAAGCTGCTTAAGTGGGTTTGTTCCGGGATTTTTTTTTTGGTAATAAAATTTTGACCAAGTTTGCACCTTTTTTTTGTTATATTCAATTTGATTTAATTCTGAGTCAATGCAATTTGTTTGCTTTGATTTTGTCGAGGATATTGAAACATTCAAATTAGCTTGGCCAACTTTCACCCAAGACAAAATTTTTAGGTCTCTGAATTTGTTGTTGTTGTTGTTGTCTGCTTAATTTTGAAGACATTTGTCAGGCTTGTCAAAGAAATTGAAAAAAACAAAAAAAAAATTTCACAATTTATCAATTAATTATTAGCCGACTCGCTCTGGGCTCTTGACCAAAAAAAAGAAGAAGAAAAAAATTTTCTTCTTCTTCTTCCTCTTCTTTGTGAGCTGGGAAAATGACAGCGCCCCTCGCTCCTGCTCCAAAGGACTGATCGAGCCACTTGAAGGGAAAAGTGTGCGTGTGAAATTGGCAAAGCTTTTACTCTGCTTTTCTTCTCTTCGTTTTGAGCCTTTTCAGGTTTTGTTTTTTTTTTTTCGAAATAATAAAGACACACACGCCGACCATTATCGGGCAAGTGCATGCAAGGTTTACATTGCGGCAGAAGCCAAAAAATTAAGTTGATAAATAAAACCAAAAAATGTGAAAGGGTCTCTGACATGGAAGGGAGGGAGAGGGGGGGGGGGGGATAAATAGAGCCGTGAAAGCAGCCAAAGGCAATGGACACGTGTCTGCAGTCAAAACGAAGAGCTGCCCAGGCAAATCCACCAGTCAGTCAACCACCGCCAACAAAGGCACAACAAACAACAACAACAACAACAACAACATAACTAGCTACAACAACAACAATAACAAGCACCACGAAGTACCAACGCCCACAAAATAGTCAAATCAAAATAATGAGCAGCGCCTTTTTCAGCATCTCGAAAAAGAAAGAAAACTGCACAGTGGGTCAAATCCTCGTCAAATTTTGAAGAAAAAAAATTAATCCCAAAATTTCAAGGAACCCTGAAATTTAATCTGATATGGAAAAAGTTATCTGGGTTTCCGGGGTATACGTCAAATCTGTGACCTCTTGGGAGCCATGGAGACTTATATATATAAGTCTCTATTGTACAGGAATATATATATTTATATAGACCAACTAAAATGGCGTGATATACACTATTCAGAACTCAAACCAAATTGCCAAGCAGATGGAATAAATTCAGGCTTTGAGACCTCAAGGATTACTAGAAATTCTCAAACCAATTATGAATTTCCAAGATCTGAAGGATAGTCTGAGCCTAAATTATGTTGACAAAACAGTTTGATTAGCTCGAATTCCCGAGATGTCAGGATTTATACAAAATTCTTAGCCCAAATTGAGTTGACAAATTCATTTGATAAATTCAAAGGATACCTCAAGGATTATTCCATAGTCTGAGCCCAAATCGTATTGACGAAATCTCAAGGTTATACTGAACCCAAATTAAGCTGATAAATTCAAATTGCCAAGATCTCAAGGCTTATACGATGATCTGAAACCAAATTGAGTTGACAAATCGAGCTGATGAATTCAAAGGAGATCTTCAGGATTATTCTATGTTCTAAAACCAAATCGGTTTGATAAAATCGAATTCCCAAGGTCTTAAGAATATGCCGGACATAAGATCTCAAGATTATACCGAACCCAAATTGAGTTGATAAATGCAAGTTTCTAAGATCTCAAGGCTTTTTCGTTATTCCGAACCCAAATTGAGTTGATTAATTCATATTCCCGAGTTTCAAAATCCAAATTGGTTTGATATAGATTTTTAATTGATTTAATCTGCTTAGAGTTTTGCCAGAGTTTGCCAGACAGAAGGCAGAAGGCCACTGTGCCCCGGGCGCAAAGGCACCCGCAATAAGGCTCTAAGATCCGCAACCACACTCTGATCCACTGTGAAGAGTCGCATCAGAGCATCTACGGATTAGCAAACAAGCAAAGCCTGAAAGGAAGTAAGCCAGTCGAGCCAACCCAGTCAGCCAGGCAAACGGCGAAACGAAGAGAGGCGGAGAGAGGAGGAGAGAGACGGGCAGGCATTCAGTTAGTCAGCATCTCAATTTGCAGGTTTCGAGTTTGGCTTCAGCTTCAGCTAAAGCAACAGCAAGAGCAACGGCATCGGCATTGGCATCGGCTTCCTCCTTCTTAGCCGCAAAATGCACTTCAGTGGCAGAAGCCTCATAAATACCGAATTAGTTGGTAATTCTATAAGCAACACGCGTCCATTGACGGATGACTGACGGTCGACTCGGAACTCACTTTACTAAATTCACATTTGTGGGCGCGTGCAACTCTCCCGATAATAAAAAAGCCAAAGAAATAAATAGATATAAACACACAAAGACAGATAAAGAGACAGAGAGAGAGTGGGGGGGAAATGTGAAAAATGAAGCGACGGCCGATGGTGAAATTTTTTTTGGTTCGTATCTGAAAGATATGAGAAAATAGATTTGTTGACGCGTGCCGAAGGGCGACAATTAGCCGCAAATCGCCAAAGTATATGAAAATCAATTTTCATAATTAATACACAGCTCCCCTGGGAGAATGCCAACAATAGAATCAAAGAAGGAAGGAAGAAGTAGCAAAAGATCTTTGAGATAAACAAGAGGAACCTCTGAGCAAAGGAATGCCAAAGAATACAAAAAAAAAGAAGAAGAAGAAGAAGGTAGGAAAAACTTGCAAGAGGATTAATGAGAATAACGAAGCCAAATGAATGAAGAAAAGCAACTCACACACACGCGCAGTGGGCGTGGCATGTGGCACAAACGCCCAGCCAACTCGACTCCTGTTTATGAACTAAATTAATGGTTTATGTTGATGGCGTTGACCGCCACGGCCGCCGACACTGCCACTGCCACTGCCACCGGGATGACGCGTCATACCTACACTCCACTCCACTCTACTTCAGGTCGGGACCACTCCACTCCACTCCACTCCACTCCAGTCCAGTCGAGTCCAGTCCAGCAACACCTTTAGCATTTCAGTCACCATCTAAAAGTGGCAAAATGAGCAAATGGCCAGCGGGGCAGCTGCCAGTTTTTTTTTCTTTTTTTCAGCCATTTGTATAAAGACCACCGACCAAAATGATTTCAACTCAGCAGGAGTAAAAATAAATAATAAAAAAATATTAAAAAAAAAAATAAAATAGGATCGCCGAAAGAGTAAGCGACGCGTGCTCAAAAAAAAAAATGCCAGAGGCGACGGCTTTTGTCTGTTTGCTTTGTTGTTTTTGTGTGACAGCTTTATATATATATATATATATATATCAAGTTGAAAGAATCCGAAATTATTTTATATATATATCCCATGGCTTTCCATAGAAGTTTCTGGCTTTTTAGGAATTTCGTATCGAAACGAATTGAAATATTTGATGATCTCATGGTAAATTTTTAATTCAATTTCTTTTTGATAGAAAAATGTACCTGGGGAAACACAGACTCCTCAGTTTTGATATAAGCCAAACTGAAGAAAGTAACTTGACTTGGGTCTTCATACTCTGACAATTTCAAGGATTCTTAGTCCATGAAACTCAAGAAGCTGGGAATTTAGACTGATTCTTCAGTGGGGTCTGAGTGACAAAGTCTCATCTATCTGGGCTTTTTATGAGCAAGTCTATGCTCTATATAGAAATCAATCCAAATAACTAGGAGCTTAGACTGTCAATTCTGTAGGAACTGAATCCCAAATAGACTGTCAATTCTGTAGAAACTGATTTCCCATTTCTTATCTAGCTGGCCTTTTTACAGATTCATGGGAAGCCGTATCTCTTTACCCAGAAACTAACTCAAGTAACTGGGAACTTAGTTTGGAATTCGACTGACCTTAAGACTGGAACTGGTCTGACTCATCTAGCTAGAACTACGAAGAATCTAAGTCTAAAATTGTAAGTATAGAGAAAACAGATACCTTATTTTTTGACTAACTCTAGGACCTGAAAATATACTGTGATCCTTTTGAAAGGTCAATTCTATAAGGGATAATCTATCAAGAAATCAGTTTAAGGAGCTGGGACTTTTGGGCTATCCATAGCGTAGAGACTGTCAGGCTTTCGAATTTGTTTGGGAAGACTTTTAATTTCAGCAATTCGGAAGGTATTTGGTCAAGAAACTAAGTCAATCCAGAAACTCCAACAAAGAATCTTTTAGCTCAGGGAATCTCTAGGAATCGGAATATATTTCGATAATTTTGAAAGAAAGTAAGCCTGAAAATATAGGAAAACAGACTAGAAAAGATTGAGCCCCAAATGAATTTAGAAGAAGGCAAATTTCCTATGCAGAATCAAGCTCAAAGAACTCGGACTGAAGGGACTTGACTCCTTAAAATTGAACTTCTTAATTGAGTTTCCATTCAACTGACTCCAATAGTCCTCTTCTGATATATATATTTTGGTCCAGTCTGGTTATTTTCAATATGATCAAGCAATAATTTAATAAATTTAATTAATATTTTCCAGAAAAATAAATATTCCAGAAAAATCAAATCAGTGGAAAAATTTTTGGAAGTAAAAATAAAATTCCCCCAAAAAATAAATCAAATTTTAAAGCAAACAAAAAAAAATCCAAAAAAAATTCCACAAACTCATCCAGAAATTATGAGCTTGCCCAGAGAGGTAGCAGGCGCTCAGAAGCTCGGAATGAGCATACTTTTGGCTGGCGAAGCAATTCATTGCGCCCCTAAAAATAGGCAATGATTTTTGTTCAGCTCATTTAATTCGCTCGCAAAAAAGGTGAAATAAATCTGAAAAAGAAAAGTCCTTTTTTGTGTTTGTTTTTATATATATATATATATTATTCATCTGATCATATTTTTGTGAACTTTTTACAATTATTTTAGTTTATAATTAAAAAAAAAAAAGAATTAACCAGTTTTTTTTTTTGCTCGCTTTTTTTTTTGTTTTTTTTTTCTTAAACATAAGAATATATATTTTAATATATATATATATTTTAATATATATATATATATATATATGTATATATATGTATATGTATATATATATATATACACACAATGATATATATATATATATATATATAGAATGTATATGTATATATATATATATATATATATATATATACACACAATGATATATATATATATAAAGATACACCCACGGCACACATATACAGCTGTTAAGGTATACATATGTATCTATATATATGTATATGGTAATGTGCCTATATATATATATAAATATATATACATATATGAGTGTGTGTATATATCGTTCTTAAATATTATAAACCGTTATTTTGTTTTAATGTTTAGTTTCGCTTAAATCGTATGAAAAAAAAAATTGCTTACTTAATTTTAATTAGATGGTAAATCGTTTCATTTCATTTCATTTCATTTAATAATTATATATATATATATATATATATATATATATATATGTATAAATATATATATATAAGTATAGAATAATATCGTGTGTTTTTCAAACAAAAGTGTATGTGTGTGTGTGTGTGTGTGTTAGGCTTAAATTACAATTCAATTGGAATCAAACTAAAAACTAAAAAAAAAAAAAAAATTAATTTAAAGGAAAAGCAAGACCAAGCTAATTGTCTGTGTGTGTGTGTGAAAAGTTTTAACATTTTAAATTTATTTATTTTATTTTTTTTTTTAATTTTAGCTTAGTTTTTTCTTTTTTAACTTGATGAACATATACACACACATATTTATTTATATAAGTTTTTTTTTTTTTTTTTTTAAATTTTGTTTTAAGTTTGAAGTGGTTTTTTTTTTTTGTTTTTTTGTACATGGTTAAAATTATGTTTAAATTATTTATATAAATATTTGTTGATTTTTTTTGTTCATTTTTTTGTTTTCGTTTGGATTGTGGCATTTTTTTGTTTTTGTTTTATTTTAAATAAAATTTACTATAATCTTTTATATAAGCTTAAAAACTATTCTGATTTTTTTTTTTACTCAACTTGAAAATTTTTTATTTTTAAATGTAAATTTTTTTGTTTTAATGCAATTTTTATTTTGCTTTGCTTTTAAAGTCTGAAATGTTAATTCGTGTTTTGTCGCCTTTTAAATTTTAAATATTTGATAACTTTTATTTATTTCTTAGTTATTTTTTTTTTTATAAATAATTTTTTTTTTTTTTTTTTAATTTTTTATGTAATGACGACAAAATGATGCTTTGAACTTTAAACTTTTATGTCACATGGAATGTTTTGTTTTCTTTTTTACATTTTATTTAATTTAATTTTAATAGTTTTTTTTTTTATGAAATATTTCGTTTTTTTTTTTTTTTAATATTAACTCGATTTTTATGATATGAAATTCTGACAAAAAAAAAAATATTTACTCAATTGAAAACAAATTTAAAAGTTGAAGTAAAAAAAAAGAAAAATGTTGTTTTAAGTTTTCAACAACTTTTAAATTTGTTAACAATTTTTTGGTTTTACTAGAAAAAACAAATTTTGTTTTTTTTCTTCTTTTGTCAGTTTTGTCCCCGCCCTGAAAATTCTACCCCCAAAAATACCATGAAATGGCCTACATATTGCAAATTTTTCTTATAATTTTTTTTTTTTACCACCTAAAAATTATTTTATATTTATTTTATTTTTTTTTTATTTAAGAAGAGTTTCGTTTGCTGTTGTTTTGTTTGTTTGTTTGTTTTTTTTTTTTTATCACTCATTTTCTTCGTTGATCCTGGCGGCTTAATTTAAATATTTTATATGTTTAAATTGTATAATAATATTTTTATTTATTTATTTTTTTTTTTTAATTTTATTTTTTATATTTTTTTACATTTATAAACTTTTTTGTTTTAAGGTTCACACACGATTTCCTACCTTTTAGAAATTTCCTTTTTGTTTTTTTATACACACACAATTTAGTTGTTCATATATATTTTTATTTTTAGCAATATTTTTTTTTTTTAATTTTTAAATGTTTTATATATATAAAAAAAAATTTAATTTATTTATTAACTAGTAAAAAAAAAAAAAATATCTAAGAAATTTCGAGAGAGAGAAAGAGAGAGAGAAAAAATACGAGTACAAAGGTTGTGGGGGGAGAGGGTAGGGGGGTGGGGGGGTTGGGTGTGCAGAGCTCGGTAGCTGTTGTTGTTGTTGTTGTATATCAAGATATGTATGAGTATAGAGTTGCGTGACTCTGATAAGCTTAGCTGTATTGCTCTAGGCCGGAACAAGTTCCGGTTTCGGAACCAGCGCTGGCCCCCTGCTCGCACTGAATTGGCTCCTCCAACATTTCGCCGGGCACCAAATAGGCTCCATAATCCTGAAGCTCCTGTTGCTCCTGTTCTTGTTGTTGTTGTTGGTGCTGATGTGCCTGGACCTGATTATGGGTATGGGTGTGGGAGTGGGCATGGGCGTGGGCTTGAGTGTGGCTGTGGCTGTGGCTGTGAACCTGGGAGTGATTCAGTTGCTGTTGTTGTTGTTGTTGTGTTGGCTGTGGTGACTCAGCACCGCCGCCGCTACTGGCAGTGCTGCCGCCGGAGCTGCTGCAGTACTGGAACAACAGATTCTACACCATATTCACATACTTGTCCTGCGGCGACATGTAGTCGAGACTGTTCTGGGAGAAGGCCTGGGCCGACACGGTGCCGGTGAAAGAGGGCGACGGCGAGAGTCCAAAGTTGGAGGCCGTATAGCCGGAATGGCCCATATTGTAGTTGACCTGGTTCTGATTGCTAAAGTACTCCATCTGGGAGTAGTAGCTGGGCGCCTGGGCATAGTTGTTGGGATACTGTTGGTATTGATTGTGCCAGAAATTGTACGAGTCGTGGTTGGACATGTAGGCCGAGTGGGCGGAGTGATGCGCCGATTGGGCTGACTGGGCGGCATGGGCGGCCGCCGAGGCCGATTGCGGTGACATGGGCGTGATGGGCGGAGAGGGCGTGGTAATGCTGGAGCTGGAGTCCATCGGTGTGATATTGCCACCCGGCTGGACCAGGCGCGGATTCGAGGCGGCCGCTGTGCCATAGATGCTGTGATGGTGGCCCCCGGAGCCGATATCGCCGCCGGCCTCCTTCAGTGTGTCGTAGGGGGAGCGCAGGGAATCGCCAGAGACGCCGACGCCACCACCGCCTCCCACGGCGCTGCCGTAGCCGCCCGTTATGTGCTCCTTCTTGCAAACGATGCTCACCGGACTCACCGATGTGGCCGGTGTGGGCAGCAAGGGCGAGGAGTTCTGATGGGCCGCCGTCACATTTAGCGAACCGATGGCGGCGGCAGCGGCCACCGCCGAACTGCCGCCGGACATGTGGACATGACCGCCGGCACCGCCGCCTCCTCCGCCATTGCTGGTGGGCGTGACGGCGGAACTGGCCGAGGTGGCATTCAGGAAGGAACTGTGATGTGATTTGATCGACTGCGCGGCAGCCACAGCGGCGGCGGTGGCCACGGCTGAGGCTGAACTGCTGCCGTTGCCATTGTTGTTGTTGTTGGAATTGTTGTTGTTATTGTTGTTGCCCATGCCGCCGGCGCCGCCGCTCGACGAGTTGTTGTTGTTGCCGTTGCCGCCATTCTGTTTGCTATTGTTGTTGTTGTTGGATTTGGAGCTACCACCAGAACCGCTGCCGCTCTGACTCTGATTCGCCGAATTGTTATTCCGCGAGGAGCTACCCGACGAGCCGCACGAGCCCGACGAGCTGGCATTCTTCGAATTGCTCAAGCTATTCGATTGCTGTTGCTGCTGCAATTGCTGGCGGCACTTGGCCCGACGATTCTTGAACCAAACCTAAAAAGATCAAAGAGAGAGAGAGAAGAGGGGAAGAAACAATCGATTAGATTTGCTCAAACAGTTTATTCATAAGATTTCTAGGCAATCATTATATTTATAAGATCCTGAGTTATCGAAAGATCCAGATGTCAAGGTCTGAAGTTCTTGAATATTTATAAGGCTTTAAAGGAATCCCAAGACAAGGTGGCAGATCTCGAGCTACCGGTCTGAGGTCCTGAGGTCCTTGGACCCAGATAAACTAAGACAATCCGAGAGATCCTGAGAGAATAGTTCAAAGCTTCTAATTCGTTTTAATATTTTACAGAAAAGCTTGGTCATATTGAGCAGAAACTAAAGCTTCTTGAGTCTTCGTTCCTTCAAATTTATTATATGTCAAGGAAATCGCCTTGGACCCAGGTAAACTAAGATAATCTAAGAGATCCTAAGAACATAGTTCGAGACTTCAAATTCTTTAGACTTGAGTCCTTGGAATTTCAAAGATCAAATCTTTTAGTTAAAGATTCTTGGGTCTTCGTTTCGTCCAAGGAAATCCCCTTGGACCCAGTTTTCGAGGATTGGACAAGCTGGGGGATCCTGAGAAATAAGTCAAAAATAAACCTAACCAAATCTTGAGTTCCTAATATATTTCACATATATACATATATTTTATTGGACCAAGTCCCCAGATGAGAAATCTTCAGCAACTTGAGATTGTTAGACCCTGAATCGCATATGGGAATTATTTGAGTGGAAAAATTTTAAATATCCCAGTGAATATCCCAGAGAAATCGACCAAGTCCAGCTAGCCCAGAATATTGTTAAGACTTCTGCACTGCCCCCCCCCCCCCCCAAACCAGCTCAGTCGAGCGTATAAAATGAATCAAAAGGAATCAAAAAGGTGGAGGCGAAGTGGCAGACGACAAATCAAATCTTATTTTTCTTTACCTCAATCGAACATAAATCGAGCTATTAAGCCATCATTATGGGGGGGGGGGGGGGGGGGGAGGGGAAGGGGGTATGGGGGGCGAAATCTATCGAATCCAATAAACCAGAAGCAGAGAAAGAAAGGAAGCGTAGAAAGTGGGTAAGATTGAAGGCAAAGCTTTGATGTCCTCGCCAATTGTTTGGCTCACTTTGAAAAGTTCATTAAAAGCATTTTTTCAAAATTTGCTTTTGTTGTTGTTGTTGTTGTTTTTCATTTTGATTTGTTGGAATATATATTTTTTTTTTTTGTTTTGAATTGAAGATGGTTTATTAAATTGTGCAGTTCATTAAACGATTTCAAAGTGAAACTTTGCACTTGCTTCCTTGAGGTCCTTGTCAAAGTCAAAATCACAAAGCAGATTTTCGAAAATGCAAAATACCAAAATTAAATTCAAATTGAATTGGACAAAACAAAGAAAAAAAAAAATCTGATCAAATTCAGGGCGACAATTTGCCAGAACTGAGAATCAGAGTGAGAGGGGGACAAGGTTTGGGGGGAGGGGGTGTGGAGTAACTGGAAAGTCTCGAGTGCGGAAGCAAATAATGAAATTTGATACGCCTTGTTTAATGCTCTTTTTCAACCTTCTCCTTAGCGTTGTTGTTGTTGTTGTATTGGTAGAGAAGTCTGGGAGGGGGGAGGAGAGGAGAGGAAACAAAAAAATCAGTTTCTGTTGATCCCGGCCACTGGCAGAGTTGCGCAATGAAACGCTCGAGTGGTTAGCCCAGCCCAGCCGGCATGTGGCAAGTGTTAACTTCAAGCCCCGAAGGGTCCCAGGCCGTCTCGGTCTCGGTAATAAATTCTGCTGTTTACCAAGGCACAAGCCATTAGGAAAGCAACACCATCATCATCGAATCGACTCGGCCCACCCACAACAACATTATCAACCACCCAAATATTCAGGGCTTTTCGAGTTGCTCGACAAAAAAGAGAGAGAAAAAAAAAATCACTGAAATAACATTTTCGAGAGGTGATGGTGATGGTGGTGGTGGAAGGGAAGTAGTCCTTTGACTGCTAGTCAGCACTTAGCGGATTGTTTGGCCGTCTCCCTCAAGCATAACAAACAAGGCTAAGTGAATTCCTTGCGCTCGACTGTGCCGCTTTATGGCCTGTTTATTGTTGTCTTCCGATGCGGTTGCTTCTTCCACCACCAACATAACCATTGCCACTACCATCTCCTCCACATCCTCTTCCCCCTCTTTGGCTGTTGCCAGCATTGCCATATAATCGAGTCAATTTAAGGCAGGCGTGTGCATGCCGAGTGTGTTTTGGTAACTTTATTTTTGTGGCCAAACCCAAACTCAAACCCAAACTCGAACCCAATCTAGCCGACGGCAAAGGCGCGTGACTTTTTGCACTTGTCGTCGTCGTCGTCGTCGTCGTCATCGTCGTTGTGGTGGCCAGAGAGTCTCCATAATATATTCATTGCCGTCAGCTGGAGTGGCCCAGCAGCAGCCAGTCAAACAATCTAACAATAACAACAACAACAACAACAACAGCAACACCAGAGAGCAGAGCACACAACAGTGTAGAACTTGCCCGACGGGGGCGGAAGGGGGGTGTGGGCGTGGTGGTTGGTGTTGCAACAAATTAATTGATGTGGGAAAATATTGAAGTGGCCACAGAAATGCCGCTGGCCTGCCTACCCAACACTTGACTAAACAAATATCAAAACAAGAGGAAGAAGAAGACGACGACGACGACAACGTGGAGGAAGAAGAAGAAGCTCAAAAAACTTAAAGCAGTTTTTTTTTCAAAGTTTGAAGAAGAAAAAGTAAAGTCAGTTTGAAGAACTCGCGAGATCTGAGCAGACTGAGAAAAATTCTTATCAAAATGACTTTTTGGGCCCAGAAGTAAATCCCTTATGAAATCGGGGATATAACCCATTTGGTGTCAACTTTTATTGGCTAAAAAATTAAATCAATTTCTTTTCAAAGTTGGAGAAGAAAAAGCTCCTTTAAAGAACTCGAGAGATCTGAGCAGACTGAGAAAAATTCTTATCAAAATGACTTGATTTTTGGGCCCCTTATTAAATCGGGGATATAACCCATTTGGTGTCAATTTTTATTGGATAGTCTGGAAAAGATAATTTTAGGTTTATAAATTTTTTATCAGAATTCCAAAATTGTTTTCCACAAATTTTCAAATAAAAATGTTGGGGGGTTTCTTTTCAGAATTCCAAAATATTCTAAGCATTTTTTTTTTTTTTTTTTTTTGGTTTCTCAAAAATTCTTAGAAGTCTTTCAAAATATTCTGCATATTTTTCAAATTCATTTCAATCCTTTTTATTTTTATTTAATTTTTTTTTTTGAAGAGATCATTTTGACTTGGATTTTTCACGGATTTCCGGCGAGAATTCAAAAATATTCCTTTTATTTCTGAATTCAATTTTTCGTACTTTTCAAAAGTTCCTTCCAAAAATTTCAAGTTCTTTGGAAGGTGGCAAAAATCTTGAAATTATTTAGACTTGATTCATTTTCACAGCAAATCAGACCGAAGTTTTCTTGATTTGAAAAAAATATTCCTTTTATTTTTGGACCAATTTAGAATAGAATAATTTTTAAGCTTTCAAAAATTTTGAAAATATTTGATTTAATACATTTTGAATTGAAAAAAATATTCCTTTAATTTTTTTTAAATATTTTTAGATTCCGAAATGATTTGTCTTAATTAATTTTCAGACCTAATCTAAGTCTTCTTGATTTGATTAGTTTCCCCCGATAAAAAATCAAAGACCAAAAAAAAATGATTTGATAATTTTTTTTTTCCCCCAGTTTAAATTCGATTCGAAAGTATTTTTCTTTAATTGTTTTGACTTTTGCTGGGCGCAGACATGTTTCGTATTTTTCTGGAAGAGATTTTCTCTTACCCCCCGCCCCTAACCCTGGCCCATGGTACGACCAAATGGTTTTAGATCTTTAAATTGAATTTAAAATTGAAAATTATTTAATGGCATAAATTTTGACTCCCTGTTTTTTTTTTTTTTAATGCCTCATTCCCTCTCGCTCTGCTCCGCTTATTTGGTGTCTTTCATTCCTTTCACTCTCTCTCCGAATGACTGAATTCGCCTGCGTGGAATTCTCCCTTTTTTTGTGTCGCTCCTTTTGTCTGTGTGCGTGTGTGTGTGTGTGCGTTTGCATTTTGAAAAGTGGAAATGTTAATCCGCAATGGGAAAATTAATTTTATAAAACAGCTGGGCGCACATACACACACACACACACGCGTGCACACAGACGAACACATTTGGAAACTTTGAAAACGGAAAGAATGAAAGGAGAAAGAGAGCAAAATTGTTTTCACCCAATGAAAGCCCACCGCCTAGTGACAACGAGACAAATCCCTTTTTACAAAAACAACAACAACAACAACAACAGAAACCAAAAATTATTAGAAAGAAAAAAGAAGCAGAAGAAAAAAAAAAGAGTTGAAATTTTGATAGGGGACTCCCCCGGCGAAAGCAAAATAAAAGTCGTCCCGCCAAATCGAAAATGGCTGCGGAGATTTCAGAATTCCCATTGTCTAGATCATATAATATACCCTCCTATATATATATACCACATGTATACATATATAAATAGGGAAAGGGATGAATTTGTTGTGCCGTCGGCCAAATAAACCAAACAGCTGAAAACCCAACGCGACATTGCGTGTATTTTTACGTTGACAATAAACACCGCCAGCCAGGGCCAGGGGCAGGAGCTGGGGTTCAAGGGATCGGATAGGGTTGTTCAAACTAAAATATATATATATATAGGGGGTGATACAATCGGGTACAGTCTAACCATTGAAGAAGTAGAAGAAGAGAAAATCACGTACAACTGCTTTGCCAGCTCGCAAATATCAAATGAATTCATATTGCCCATTTTAGGCATTACTTAACCCCGTCCAGCCCCAGTCAAACTCTAACCCCTACCCTCCCCTACCCTCCCCTCTCGTCTAGCTGGGCTCATTGCGTTCTAGATGGTCCCGGTGATTTATGATTGTAATGGCGTTGACGACGATGGCGTCGTTTCTGGTTTCCATTTCCATTACCATTTGCCTGGCTGAAAATCTCTTGTCCCTTATTAGCTTAACAATCTCGACGGCAGTGGCTGTGGCAGTGACTGTAACAGTGGCAGTATCAGTGGCAGTGTCAGAGTCCCTCGGCAGGCGTAAATGTTTGCTCTGTTCTGGTGCAGATAAGCTGCGTAAAATTATTACATTATTTGTATTGGTCGCAATCAACGACCGCCCCCAGAAAAACGGCACACGCACACACACACACACACACACACACACACAAATATAAAAAAGGAGAGAAACAGGGCCATGAAGTCGGCAATCAACATATCAAGGGGCCAGGCCAGCAAAGTCTGTGGGGCAGGCACAAATTAGTTGAAATCAGAGTGTTTGCAGCCAAGGGGGAACCCAAGTGGAACTAGTTACAAAGTAAGCAAAGCTATAAGCCTTCCAAGTGGGATCATAAGACAAGCCATATCTCAAGATCAACAGAGAGAGACAGAGAGAGAGAGAGAGAGAGAGAGAGAGAGAGAGAGAGAGAGAGAGAGAACATATAGAGATCTCTGGAGTATCTCTGATAACTTTCAGAGCTCTCCAAGTTCGCAAGAATTTAGTTTTTCTTGCAAATTTTATAATGATTTCAGAAATCTCTTAAAGGGGTTTTATAGAGCTCTAGGCTCCCTCACAATTCTCTTCAAAAAAACTGTCTAAGAAAACCCAATCAAATCTTACAAGACTTTCTCAAGAATCTTTCCTTTTCCCTACTTAACAAGCTCAGTAGTTTTAAGCTATTTTTTAAAGAGATCTAGAGAATTACTTTTTGTCTTAATGTCTTTTAGGAATTTGGTAGAGAAGCTCTGGGTACTTTCACACTTCTCTCAAGAGTCTTGTGCTCTCTTCGAAAGAATTTCCCTGAATTTCTCAAAAAGTTTTCTAGGAAAACTAAGCCTACTTTCCCAAGAATGCTCCCAACTTTTTCGAATTATTTTACTTCTCTAGAATCCTAGGACTGTCTTGAAGAAACTTTGAGAAAAAGAACCATCTCTGGTCTTAGGAATCCTCAGGGTTTTTCTTAAGAAACTTTAGCCTTTGATTTCTTTTAAGAGCTTCAGTAACTTCCTTGAGAAGACTCACTACCTCCACTTTCCAGCTAATTCTCCGATTGAGTCTTTTCTTCGAGCTTTGAAGAATCAACTCTGGTCTTAGGAATCCTCTGGGTTTTTCTAAAAAAAACCTTAGCCTTTGACTTCTTTTAAGATCTTCAGTAACTTCCTTGAGAAGACTCACTACCTCCACTTTCCAACTAATTCTACGATTGAGTCTTTTCTTTGAGCTTTGAAGAATCAACTCTGGTCTTAGGGATCCTCAGGGTTTTTCTGAAGAAATTTTAGGCTTTGAATACCTTTGAGATCTTCCGTAACTTTCTTGAGAAGACTCACTACCTCTACGTTCCAGCTAATTCTCCGATTGAGTCTTTTCTTCGCCCCCTTCCAAAAGTCTTGTTTATTTTCTGGCTTTCATTCAACTCTCTGATTGAAGTGGGTATATTCTGGGTAGGTGTAACCTCTTGGGCTACTTTTATTTCTTGTCTAATTGAGTTGCTTGGCTTCTTCGAGACGCGACACAGTCGAGACTTTCTGGCTGGCTAACTAATTTTCAATGTTTCTGACACTTTTTTTTTTTTTTTGCTTAGCATTTTTCTTTTTTAGCTTTTAGTTTTTCCCTGTAATTTAATATGGCGAAGAGACCGAAGAGACCGAAACGACAGTGGTTAAAAGTTGAGTTTACTCGCAAGACCAAAGGCCAAAAATCTTCCGAGTCGGCCCAAAAACTAATTGAATTAATTAATAAATTTTTGAAACATTTCTATTGAAAATATTTTGACTAAACCTTTTCAAATGTTAAAGAGATGAGCTATTAAAAAGCCAAATTGATGATCTTTTTGCCAAGCCCAAAATTTAATGTATTTCTTTTCGTTTAATTTTATTAGAAATTTTTGACTATAAAAATATGTTTGGATTTATAAATTCATAATTTTTAATTTGTTTAAAGCTTTAAAGAGCGTTGAGGGTTTTTTTTTTAAATATTATTTTCTAGATTATTAAGTGGATCAATAAAAATTGAGAGAGACCTGTTTTCTTTATTGCACAAAAATAAAAAAAAACCAACGAAAAAAAAAAGAGAAAAGAAATGAAGAAGAATTAGAAAAAGTCTATCAAAAAAAAGAGACAACCCACTGTGCTTTGAGCTAGAAAATAAAAAAAAAAACCTCACAGGATATGCGACAGGGAAAATCTATACCAAACAATTTGTCCAGCCCGGAGGAGCCGGGTCTGGCCTGAGACCGATAGTCTTGCGGTGTCTATTTTCAGAATCAGAATCAATTGTTTAAAAAACGTAGACGCCAACTGAAACGGCGAATGAGTGTGGAAATGCATACGAACGTGTCATTTTTCAGTTAAAGGAAACACACAGACCAAAGCCAAATGGACAGACTGCCTGAGGACTTGCATAGAGAAAACAAAAGGAAAAACTCAATGACTTTGCTCTCTCCCTCACTCCCTGTCTCTCTGTCTCTCTGTCTCTGTGGGTTCTCTGGCCGGCTCTGTCCAGTCTGGTGTTGATGACCACTATTCAGGGGCTTCGGTTGTTGACTGTCAACTCGACATACCCCGAAAAAAAAATCATGTCACCTACTCAAATTACACAAGCCAAAGCAAAGGCAAAAAAATATATCAATAATTATTGATTCCTTCAAAACCACGGGGAAAGCCCTTTTTGCCAAATCGAGGAATTCCTAACTCTTTTGAAAGACATCTGAAAAGTGCTAAGCTGATCAAAGAGAAAGGCTTATTAGACAAGATATACCGGAGATATGCCTAGGCCTGATTTTAATTGGATTGATTACTATATGATATGGAAATTCCTTATATATTTTTTTGGCTCTGATATCAAATTGGAAAATATATACCAAAGTTATTCCTAGACCTGATTTTAATTGGCTTGATTACTATATGATAAATTGGTTCGATCAAACTGAAACTCGGAACACACATTTTACAGTCTTTCACTATACCAAATATAAAATTTGGTTCAAATTGGAAAAGAAATATCGAAGATAATCCTAGAATTGCTTTTGATTAGATTGTTAATGTTTCGATCAAGTTGAAATTCGAAACATTTTCATATCTGCCTATAAGCATTCCAAATACGAATTTTGGTCAATATGACTCTATAAATACAAGAGATACTCCTAGAGGCGACTGACAGAGTACCTTGATTACGTTGAAACCAGAGGCCTCTGCCTATAAGTAATCCTAATAATAAATCTATGGAAAATGGACTCTTTAATACCAGAGATATTCCCCAGCCCGATTTTGGTCTGCTTGAGAATGATAAACTAGCTCGATCAAGCTGAAACTTGAAAGACATACTTTTATTTCTAATAGTAAACCCCAATATAAAGTTTGATAAAGATCGATCAATATATACCAGAGATATTCTTAAGCTTGATTTTGATTGGTGTCTTCGAAGGCTTTGAAGCCTCTACCAATAAATTATCCTATTAACAAATTTGCTCATATTCCACTGATAAATAGCAGAAATATCCCTCAGCCCGATAATGGACTACTTGAGAATGATAAACTAGATCGATCAAGCTGAAACTCCATACACCTATACTATCATATTTAAGTATTTGAAATACAAAATTTCATCGAGTTTAGTCAAGAATTGTGAGAGATATCTAGAGACCAAGGTCTCTCCTCCGTTGGCAAAAAAAATATCGACGGCTGTGTTTGTTCTTGCAAACTCTTCCGTTTTTGTGCATTTGCCAGTTGCTTCTTTTCACTTCCTCCCTCTTCTTTATTATTATTATTATTATGTATTTGCTTAGGTTACATGATCAATCGTGTCATTTAGGCAAATAATTGGAAAAGGTGCCCTAAACAAATACAAATGACATTTTCAATTCAATTCCCAAAACTAAAGAGAACCAAACAAACAAAACAAAAAAAAATTGAGTTGTTTTATTTTTATCTTTTTTCAAAGTGTCGAGTCGAGGGGGGGGGGGGGGGGTAAGAAATTAGTGCAAATTATGCTTGACTAATACCAAAAGTAAACCCAAAATGAAGATATTTCCGCCGAGTGTGGAAATGATGAAAATGGTGAAAATACTTTGAGCAAATAAAGGAAAATGCCTACTTCACGACAGCTTCACCCTTGTTCCAAACATTTTTTGCCATTAAAAATCTGCTGGCAATCTCGACAATTTCATTTCACCCCCCTCCCTCTCCCCACTCACTGTCAAAATGACTTGTCTGTTTGCCTAACGCTTTTCCTTAAAGTCATAAAATCCACCCGAGAGTAGTCGACGGCTGTCGTTGTCATCGCAGAAGAAAAAGACTATCATCATATGTGTCTCTCTCTCTCTAGATTTGATTTCCGCATTCCGCCCCATATGTACATATATCTATCTATATGGTTTTTTTGGTTTTTTTCTAACCATTTTTGAAACTTGTTAGCTGTTTGTAATTTGTTTGTTTTATGGATTTCGTTGGCTTTGATTTCTCTCGACTTTTATGGTTGCCTGTCTGTCTACTTGTCTTTTTTTTTTTTTTGGGGGGCGTCAAACCAATTCACCAAACACTCGGAACATATGCCTAATTAAGCAATATATAGGGCGGAGTGGTGGGTGGGGGTGGGGTGGTTCGTAATCATGTGTGGGTCACCAGAAAAAGCAAATAAAAATTATTGTGGATTGCTTTGACTTTTTGAGTTTTGGTCTGGCTGAGTTTGTCAGCGGATTGATCGAGTTTGTTTGACTTACCTGTACTCTGGATTCTGGCAGATTGATTTTGAGTGCCACTTCTTCGCGCATGAATATATCGGGATAACGGGTCTTGCCGAACAGAGCTTCCAACACATCCAATTGGGCACGAGTGAATGTGGTCCTTTCGCGTCGCTGTTTTCTTGTGTTGACGCCTGCGAGCGGGGCGGGGCGGGGCGGGGGGAATCATCAAACCAGCCAAAAAAAGTACAAACCCAAAATAAAATTGGAAAAATCAAAAAAATAAAATAAAGAAAAAAATAAAAGAAATATGTTAATAGAGTTTTTTTTTTTGAGAATATTTGCCTAAATCAAAAAAAAAAAAACAAAACAAAATTTGCTGAAACCATTTTTTTTTTTTTTGTTCTCGGGAAACTTTTCCCAGTTTTTTTTTCTGACTACCGTTATTTGGAAAATGCTTAGGGTGGCTTTTACGGCATTTTGGAAATTTTCCACCCTTGACAGGAGATGCCCGAACAAAGGAAACCAACCCCCTGTGTGTTTGGGCTGCTGGACGGGGTGGCAGACACACTTGGAAATGGTGGCTTTCTCTCTATATAAAACCAACCAAATATATAACGATTTGATATATATATATATATGTATACATATGTGTGTGTAATATTTTTTTTGGGGTGTCCTTTTTTGATTCGGTTTGCACGAGGGCAATGAATTTGTCGGCCTTTGTTCGGGCCTCGTCTCCTTTGCTCCGTCTCGATTCGTGCATTTTTAAGCCGCAGCATTCATTGTTTGTTTTGTCAGGACAGTCGTGTCTGTTCCAAATTTACCTATACATATATAGTTTTTTTTTTGAAAAAATATGTTTTTTTAATTTGACTATTTTTTTTTTGTTCAGCCCTTTCAATCCACGCCCGCTTCTCTTTGACTTTTTCTAAATTGTTAGTTTATTTTTGATTTCGCAGCTGCCTTCATTTTTTTTTTTGACAGAAATTAATTGCAATTTTTTGTTTTGTTTTATGATCTAACATAACTTCTGCACATTTTGGCTTATTTTTACGAGTGTGTTTTTTATTTTATTTTTATTGGCCTGATAAAAACCTTGAATCATTAATTTTTTTTCTTGGAATTTTTTGGCTTTGAAATTTTTTGTTTTTTTAATCTAGACTAGACTATTTTTTTATTTTTATTTTTTTTATGTAATTAAAGGGGGAAAAAAAAACATCTCATAACATCATTTGATAATTTTCTCTCTTCTCTTCGATACAATAAAAATATTGATTACATATTATTTATTTTTTTCTTCTCAATTTTCAGTTTTGTCATGGTTTTGTTTATCTCTCTCAAAAAAGTAAAAAAAAAGGTTTGTTGTCAAGTTGTCAATTGTTTGGTTTTTGCTTTCGTTTTGTCGAATTTGTCTTTCTCCGTTTGTCATTGGCAAGTCTCGTTTTGAGCAGTCATTATTCATTTTGACAATTTAACTGATAATGATGCAATCGAAGGTTTAACCAATATATAACCTCAAACATGAATTGAGTTATCCCTGAAAAAAAATGTTAATTAATGATTTCATTTTTTTTTCGGTTTTTTTTTTCAGCAAATTTTGTTTTTGTTTTTTTTTTTTTTTTTTTGGAGGGGCTAAGAATATTCTTACGTGCTTATTGTTGTTGTATTTTTTTTTTACCAAAATTGTCTTTGCGATATTTACCCCACATACCTTGGGAGAACCCAACAGCCTCCAGACCATGTGGCAGGCCGAAGGGACCCAATGACGGCATCGGCATACCCGGCGGCAGGGGACCATGCGGCACCGAATGGTGCGGATGTGGTCCACCATAGCTGTGCGGATGTGGTCCCAAATCGCCAGATTTGAGAAATCCCGCCGCCATCAAAGCTTCCGTTGAATGCAGCGCCACGGTGAAGCTGTCTTTTTAACCAATTTCACACAATATTTCAAATTGATTCAATTTCGTTTTGCTTTGGCCAAGTCAACGCTTTAGCTTGACTCTTCCAAATCCAAAATCTCTTTAAATTTCCGCTCGATTCTGGAATTATATAAATTTATATACATATATATATATATGATTTGATACGATAAGCAAAACATAAGGATTATGCCAAAAAATGATAATCAAAAATCTCCCAGCTTTCTGGGATGGTTTTTCGGACTCTCCTAGGAATTTTTGATTTGGTCTTAACAGTTTTCATTGAAATTTACCAGATTTATTTGCGACTTTTTATATTAATTTTAGAGAATAATCCTATCAGATTTCTTAATTCTTTATGTTAAGATTCTCCTCAAAGAAGTTCTATCTCCCAAATTAGCAGATCTCATAAGATTTATCCTGAATGAAAGAATATTTCTCTCAGTTTCATTAATAATTTTCTAGAAATTCCTTTTCTAAGTTCACAAGTCTCATCAAGACATATTCCCGATTTATATAATTTCTAAGGTTTTATAAAAAAAAACCTCACAATCCCTGAGAGAATAGGCAATAGAATAGATATTTTATTCCCAAGTTCCTACGACTTATTTCCAATTTGTTAGAGGCTTCAACTTTTAGCGAAATCCTCCTATGATTTCTACGGTTCTATAAAGAAACTTGAGCTCAGAGTTCCTCGCTTGATTTATTGATTAGAGATAACAATTCTATTAGATTCCTTATAAAATATATAGAGACTTTCTTCCTAAGTTCCTAAGTCTTTCAAAGACTTATTTCCGATTTGAAAGAGTCTGAATTCTCTACCGAGATTCTCCTATGATTTCTACGATTTCATAAAAAAAACTTGAGCTCACAGTTTCCAGTTTGAAAGAGTCTTAATTCTCTAATGGAATCCTCCAATGATTTCTACGGCTTCCTGGCTTGTTTTACTGATTTGGTAGAATAATCCCCGAACTTTCCCCGGGAGAGACTCGAGTTTTTCCAAAGAAGCTTGAGCTCACAGTTTCCCTATTAATAATTCTTTCAGATGGCCTAGAAATTCTTTTTATATAACATAATAACTCTAACCACAAATGATTTCTTTCCGAATTGATTGATTTGATCTGAGATTGGCGAACTCATCAGCCCCTAAAGTGATCAACACCATTTAGCCAAACTGTTCATTTCCTTCGAGTGAAACTCTCAAGATCTTTTCGTATTTCTACCCCCTCCAAAGGCCACTGTCTCCCTTTTTTTTTCTTTTGACTGTCGACCAACAATTTTTGGGCCAGATGTGTTATTAATTTGCGTGTGCGCGTGAGCATGTAATTTGTTCTCGGTGGTCTTGGGTTAGCATTTTGCTTTGCGGTTCGAGTGGTTCTGTTCTCAATTACCCCGGCAAAGGATATACGGAATTTGTAGGTCTCTATATGGCTGTACCTTTCTCCATTGAGTTGTGAAAGCGACATGACAAAACAAAACAAATTTGGTTTCGGGAACTCTTTTCAAAACTATGAAAGTACTCAACAAAAAATATTTCCTAAATAGCAATTGCAATTTTTAGGTGACAAATAGTTGTATGAATAGCACCGATTGGCTGGTGGTATATGGGTTTTTGTGTGTCAAAACAAAAGGGCCAAAGGTGAGTCCATTTCGGGTGTCCCTTTTTCATCGACAAGCTAATCCAGCAAATTTTTGGACACACAACGTGTGCCTCGACTCTTCTTCTTTCTCCTGGTTTGTGCTAATTTATTTTTTCGCACGAATACAAAAAAAAAAAGAAGGAAAATATAAAGACAAATTTGAAGCTAAGCTTGAGTGAAAGAGACAAAAGTTCTTGCGTCGGCAAAAAAAAAAAGTATTTTTTTTCCTTTCTTTTTGGGTTATGAAAATTAATCCAGGTCGCCAGATTTCTTGTCATCATGGCGATGACTGGCTTAGCCAAAACTATTGTCTTTTGTCACAGTCCCTGCATATGTGTGTGTGTGTGTGTGTGTGTGTGTGGCTAAGCCCAGATCAAAGATCTTTAAACCGCAAGCAAACCCAAAAGAGATTCTAACTAAATCTTAGGCGTTTGGTAATGAAGGTGGCTACTGATCCTACATATATATAGATTGAGGTTAGGTAATCTCCGAAAATGCTTAGCCAGCTTCCATATACCATATTCCCATCAATTTTGGCTAAACCTAGAAAATTTTTTTCGCCAACAAAAAAAAAAAAAAATAGACAAACCCTACGTGATTTTCTTGTCATTTGCCTTTTTTTTTTTTTGGGTGATTATGAAAAATCATGGCAAAAAAAAGAGGAGAAGAAGAAGAAGAAGCCCGCTGGGCTCTCTATTGTATTATTATATATATCATCCTAACAAAATCATTCAGTCTCCACAAAAATCACGTACAAGCACTTTCATAAAAAAAAAGAAGAAAAGTTTTTTTTTTTTGAAAACTATTTCAGTTTGGTAAGACCAATTTTTTTTATCTTTCTTTGGGTGATTCTATATGCATTTTGAGATATATATTTCTTCACTTTCGATTTCTGTTTCCGGCCATATGAGTCGTCTGATGATTTTGGTTATGTTTTGATAATGATTCTGCAGTTGCCCTCTAATTACGGTCAAAATAATATTTGGAAACTATGGACAAGTGCGTCGTCCATCGATTTGAAGGTAAACAGCCTAAGGAAAACAATACCAACCAACAAAAAAAAAAAAAATACAAAAATAAATAAACCAAATCAGCCTAGGCTAGGCTCGACTCACTCAATGACAGATTGACTGAAATGTCCAGCGGCAGATTTGAGACCGAAAACCCGCACTTCTCCAAAAGCGACAACTACCGAAACGGTAGCCCGTAACTACCTCTCCCTCTACCTCTCACCCTACCTCTGATCTGGTCTGGACTGGTCTAATGTTTTGATTACATGTTGGTTGGTCTGTCCCCCATTTTGGTTTTGGTCTGGGAAAGTTGTCTTTTTTGGTTACCCTGGGAATTTTTTAGTTTTTTTTTTCTTTTCGACTTTTGCAAAAAAATAATAAATATTGAAATATTCATAAATGTTTTTTGATTAATGATTTCAAATAGTTTCTACGTTTTCTTTTCAATTTTTTAAAGAAGCCAAAATGATTACTTAGACCGACTGAACTCAACTCAACTCAACTCAACTAACTGACTCGACTGACTGACTAACTGTCTGAGTGCCCAGATTCAGGTCTCTGAGATCTCAGAGATCTCAGGCTTTACGAGTGCAACCAGCTGTCAAAAGTAGTCACTTGTCATATTGCCAGAGTTTCTATAACAACTTAATGTATGAATATGAAATATAATTGCAAATTTTGTATTTCCATTTCTATGAAAAAAAAAAACTTAGTTCTGACTCGTTTTTGGGAGCAGTGTAAAAATGTATAAATAATGTGTTATGTCAGGCTCATTTACATAGCTGGAATTGGCTACTGGAAACTGGGATAAAAAAAAACAACTCTCAACTCAACTCTTTTTGCTGTGGTTCATCATGATGAACATGGCAGATCTGTCCGACTGACTAGCTGAGCCAAGCCAAGTCAAGGCAAGGCAAGGCAAAGAAAAAGACCAAAATAGAAATGAGTTGAGGGGCTAAGCCAGGCTTGAGCTGCAGGTCTCTCGCCTCGGGCAGACAGTAGCCAGTTTTATGGCAGCCAACAGGCTCATCTCTCCCTCATCCCCTCTCTCTTTTTCTCTTTGGGGCCAACTTGTTTATTGTGCCATTTTTTTGGTGGCAGAGGCAAATGCATTTTGACATTTAAATTTGCAATTTTCGCATAAAATTATTTTTATCTATAAAATATTTTTGCATGTTGAGGTGAAAATTGCCAACCTTGCCAAGAGAGACTTGACAGTTAAACAGACAGACAGACAGACAGACAGACAGATAGATAGACAGAGAGTCGGTTGGATATATTTTTGATTGCCAAGCGACAGGCGACAGTTTGATGCTGCTGTCGACGTCCAAAGCTGAGCGTATGGCTCAAGATCCTCCTCGGCGTTAAGTTCCCATGTTGAAGTTTAATTAAGCAATGTGCCAAATAATTGAAAAAGTGTGAAGATTTGACAAGTTTAAGACGCATTAAATTTACCTGGCCTAGAAATCTTTGCCTAACTAACTTTGATTAACATTATTATTATTTTTTTTTTTTTAATGATTTTGGCAGATTTTCTCATTTAAATGATGATGCATTATTTGTTTAATTGAATTGACAGTTTATAAAAAAAAAAATGCACACAGCTAGTTAAGGCAACTTGAATTACATTAAAAAAAAAAAAATAAATAAATAATTTTAATAGTCTTGGCAAATTAATTAAAATATCACTTTAGTCTGTCAGTTTAAATAGCAAGTTTATCGGTATTTGTACAGTTCAACTTGTCCCCCAAAAACTGGTTACTTAATAACACTAACAACAACAACAACAACAACACTAACAACAAAATGAGGCTATGAATTACAGTTTTGAGGTAGACTGAAACCATCCTGGCCGGAAAATAAAATAGACAAGTCAGTTTGGTCTCAAAAAAAATTAAATAAAATGATTGCATCATAAATAAAAAAGAAATCAAAGAAGAAGAAGAAAAAAAAAACTTCAATTTCAAAAAAAAAATGAAAAAATTGACGCATTGTCAAAATGATCTTGATAGTTGAAACTTGGCCCGGCCTGTTCGCTGACAAAGCCACTTAAGGCGTAATGAGTGAAGAGTGTAGATAAAAATTAATAATACAAATAATTGAAAAAAGAAATAAGAAATATATATATATATATAGATATATGAAATCTCAAAAAGCCTCACTTAAGGTGTGCGCCAGCCAAAAAGACATTGACAACCACAAAAATAACAGAGAAAAAAAAGTATCTGACATGGGCGTGCGATCTATCTATAAAGTGTTTCTACTTTTTGTCAACAATGGAGCCACTTTTTTTTCTTCGTCTTCTCTCTCAACTTTCAATTTGAATCTCTGTGGGGGCACACTTGAGAGTGGAGAGACCCGGAGATTCTAGACTTACAACCTGGCTGGGTTGAGACAGAGATAAGCTATCAGACTGTCGCGCCTCGGTAAGAGATCTATATATATATATATTTTGTCTATAAACTTTATGAATTGGTCTTGAAAGTAACGGATGTGAATGAATTACGGATACAACTGAATGAGTTAACCCAACTGAATTCAATTCAATTCATTTCAATTGAATTGGTTTGGTTTGAGTTGAGTTGAGTTGAGTTGGGTGCGTGAATGAAACCAGTCCAAGTGCGTGGGCGTCTGTCAATTTTTAATTTCAATCTTACATCTTTTCATCTATTCCTTTAACCAAAAAAACCAGAGAGCCTTTTTCTCTCCCTCTCTCTCTCTATGTCTTTCTCCTTTTCTGTGAATCTTAAAATTGGCTGTGGTATGAGGTCTGGGCCTGGCCCAAACAAATTGTCTTGCATATTAATTTCAACAGAAATATGCAAATTTATTTTACGCTCTATGCTTAATAATTAATAACAAAAACAACAATAAAAACTACTATAAAAAACAGCAGCCCAGACGGGTTATTTCTTGACCCAACGAAGTTTATATACTATTTTTTTTTTTTCGTTTTGCCTGGGTTCATCTTTATTTGTTGTTAGAGTCTTGAAATTTCCAGCTATTCCCATCGAGTCTATATGATATCTTAAAAATAGTATTACAACAACAATGAGAAGTTCCAAAATGTATCGTGCTTTATGTTTTGTGTCACTATTCGAAAACCCCAACCCCCCCACCACCCCTGACAGGTTCGAAGATATATTTTAATTTATGACCCATCGCTTTGAAATTAGTTAATAAAGACCGGCTACTAACACAGCAGCAACAACAACAATAACAATAACAAGAAAATGTGTGAATAATGTGAACCTCTTGGCCCCCTTTTTGGATTCTGCTATCTAACCGACTTATTCGACTTCTTTGACTTCTTTGAGTCTTCCTTCTCTGAACTCTTTGTCTAGATCGTTGGACTTTCTATGGGGTTCTCTCTTCTTCTCCTCCTCCCCCCCTTTTGTCATCTTCTTCTTTTTCCTTAGCTTCCTTTTCTTTGGTGTGAGTCAATCGATGAGGTTTTTTTTTTGTTTTGTTACCATTTCATATTTATTTTTAGGTCTGCCTAATTAGCAGTCAAAAGGGGCGATTTTAATATGCCCATTAAAATTATGAAAATTTCTTTCTTTAAAATTGCAGGGTTTTCGGATTTTTCGGGGTTTCCTGTTTTCAGTTTTGGAATGTGATTTAGTTCCAACTGAATCGGTGTACTTGTTGGGAAAATATGTAAATAAATTAATCAATCATTTTCCATTGACCCCTTGGGATCTGATAACGTCGATTACTTGACCAGATTGACTTGCCAGTTTTAGACTAATTGATCTATCAATTAGTAGAAACAACTTGACTAGTCAACTAGTCGAGTTGAAACCAGCTCTACTCTGACTAGGGAAATTTCCAGATGGTTTCTTTTTGAGACTGGCAAAGACCCTGAAAGGCTTTTGGAATCGAGCAGAGATATTTAATAGAACCTTTTGTCCAAGAGACTTTGACTTGAGGAATTAAGACTGAGACCCATATACCATGAGTGCTCTAAGCTCTTGAGTTATACACTCATACTAAAGACTATCTAAGGTTATCTTGATAAATATAGATTTGATTTGATTTGTCTTGAGTAAAAGTCTTAGAAAGACGCTCAACTCAGAAATAATATTCGAAAGATTCTTTAGAAAGAGGAAACTCTCCAATCTAAGAAATCTCAGAGATCTATACTAAATACTCTAGAGTGAAAGACTTCACTTACAAGTAAATTGATCTATCTTGAAATATTCAGATATTAATCAAAAGAACTCTTAAGACAATCAAATTTTCAGATATTCGAAACCTTGGATAGCCCATAAGCCCAAAGAAAATCTTGTCTTGAATGAGAAACTTAGATCTTGAGTTCTTTATTTAACTATGAAGTTTCCATAGAAAATCTACCGAGCCAATCTTAGACAATGAAACCGTAAGAATTCCATAGATCTAAAGACTTCGGGGCTCTAAGGTAAACGAATCAAAAATATAGAGTTCCAAATATTTAAACAATCAGCTCTGCAGGTCCCATATATCTTAAGCTCTAGAGCTATCTAAGGCCCTACATAAGTGAAAACCTCCAAACTATGAATCACAGATATCCAGTTACTTAACATCTCGCCCATATAACTTAAAACTTTGGAATTCTAGAGCTATATAAGGAGAGGCCCCCAAACATATTGAAACTTAGGAAGTATTGAATTAAAGAATCGACTATTTCTACAATCATTTTTACCATATATCTTAAAACTTTGGTATACTAGAGCTAGCTTAGGCAATCTCAAGGTCCCATATAACTTGTAAAAAAGAATCGGAAGCATAGAGATCCAGATATTCATACAATCATCTCTTTCATATACTTTCAAAATTTGGAATACTAGAGCTAGCTTAGGCAATCTCAAGGCCCCTTCGGAACTTTGAAGTGACAGACAAAATGAACCATATATTTATACACCCATCTCTTCTATATATCTGGAAACTTTGAAGCCCAAGAGCTATATAAAGAGCCTCGGAACCAAAGCATGAAAGAATCGGAACAAACGGATCCATCTATCTAAGTAATCTCTCCCGACCTAAGCTCCAATGAGCTCTACTATTAATCAGAAAGACTCCGGGTGTCCCAGATCTATTCTTAATTCTAAAGACTTGGGAATAATAATGAAATAGTTTGGCATAATCCTTGGGTTGTTTTGGACTTTATCCGGCGACAGCTTCAAATTGGTTAGTTTATTTTATTTTTTTTTGATTAAATTTTTTGAGATTTTTTTTTTATTTTACACTCACCAAAAAAAAACACAAAAAACGAACAAGTTATTTCCAAAAATATTTTCTTCTTCTTCTTCTTGAATTGCAGTCACTGAATTCGTGAATTTTTGTATTTATTTATTAATTTATTATTAATTTAATTTTTTGTTTTTTTTTGTTTTGTTAAAATTATTATTATTATTTTGCTTATTATTTGTGTGTATTCCAAAAACAAAAAAACAAAAAAAAACAACAAAATCAATTGAAGATATTTATAAATTTTTGGTGCAAAAAAAAAAAAACAATATTCTTTCTTTTATATTTTTAAATTGGATTTTTTTTTTTGTAATTTTTACAGATATGAAATGATCCGTTTCAGCCAAAGTTGTTGTTGTTGTTGTTGGTGTGTTTATAACTTTTTGTCACTTGTTTTGTTTTTGTAGTATTTCAGTTTTACTCCAAGTAAACAATTTGTTGTTGTTGTTGTTGTTTGTTTGAACTTTTTGCTTGATCAGGTGGATAACGGTATCCTATGCACCCACATACGCACACACACACACATACACACATACACAGGCACCAGAAAAAAAAGCAATTTTCTTTTGATGATAATTTTTTTTTTTTTTTAGTTTTAAAATTTGTCAAGCTTTTTGGGGGCGGCCGTGAGTTTTAGCGGCGGCGTTGGCGTTGGCGTTACGAGGCGGCGTGGCGTGGCGTGCAAATTGTTTTGATATATAAATTTTTTTTATTTTTTTTTTGTATTTATTTGGCTTTTCAGCTAGGTTTTTGTGTGGTTGGTGTACTTTTACTTTTGGTGTATTTTTGATTTGTGATTTTTGATTGTTGGATTTTGGTTGATTGAGGCGACGGATCGCACTCGCACACACAGACGCACACACATACACACACAGGCACAGGCTGAGACATGCACAACAGCAACAACGAGAAGAACAAGATGATTTTGGCGGCTGGACCGAGGTGGACCGAAAACGAACGGCCACGGCTTTTGGGCTTTTCTTTGCTATAACGCTTTTTCCTTAGGAGTCGTAATGGCCCAGCAGTTGTAGTAGTTAGTTGTTGCGATTGTTGTTGTTGTTGTAGTTGCTGTAGTGAAACAGACGACGGTATTAAAATATAACAAATAACAAACGACGCTTTAGCACGCAGCGACGAACGGTACACAACCCGAGCGCACGAATGTTACTTTGAAACTGATTTTCATGTGACACCTTTTGCGGCGGCGGCGGCAGCAGCAACAGCAGCAGCAGCAGCAGCAGCAACGGCTAAAACGGCAGCAGAGCAGAGCGGCAGGGCAGCGCTATATGGAACGACAGCAGAAGTCGTTCGACCAGTCGGTTAAATTTTGTTGTTGTTCTTCTTATTTTTGTTATTGCTTTTTCTTCTTTCTGTTGGTGGCGTTGGTGCTGCTTTTGCTACTGCTGTTGCTTTCGTCATCGAAGCGCACGCGTACATACGAACCACACTGCCGACCGGTTCGTGTCGTTCACTTTCGTACACACACACACACACATGTATACACTTACGCACGCACCTACACAGTAAGCGAGCAGCAGCAACTTTAGCAATGGCTGCTACTCAGGCATGCGAGTAAAAGAGACGGCAGTAGTTGCGCTGAAACGGGTCAGACAGCTGCCCTCGCTAGGCTGGGCTGGCAAACCAAACCAAGCCAAGCAACGAAACGACGAAACGAAACGAACCAAACCCACCACCACCAACACCACCAGCACCAGCCTCTGTCTCTCTGCCAAGGGGCTGCTACTGCTGATTCTGCTGACGACAACACAGACTGGACTGTGCAGACCTCATATACGTTTTAGTCTAGCCATCTCGCTTGCACCGCAGCTTGTTAGAGGGCAAGTTTATAGCTTGAAAGGAATGGAAATAAATTGCTCGGCTTATGCTTTTGCAGCTGTATTTACCTATGTGAGTTTTTGAGCCGGGTCGGTCTGCAAGATGAGCGTGCGTGAGTGTGTTTGTTGGTCTGTTTGGCAACCCAAAAACCACACCCCCAAAAACACATTGCTGCATCGTCGTCGTCGTCGTCGTTGTCGTCGGGTCGGTTCAACAACCAAGTTTGGTTTGGTTTGGTTTGGCTTGGCTTGCTTTTGCTAGCTTGGTGCTTGACTGGCTTGGCTTGGCTTGCCTGCTTGATGATGATGAAGATTTTTTTTTTTTTTCGTTTTCTTCTGCCACATAAATTGTTTGATATTTCTTTCTTTTTTTTTGTGTGTTTTGTTTTTGACTGGGCGCCTTCGTCACACAGAGGCATACACCCTCATCTACATCAAATTGAAAATGAGCGAAAAAAGGCAAAACACACACACACACACACCCAAACACACAGCAATGAAATTTTAATGAAAACGACAGCTATGCAAAAAATAAAAATAAAAAAATTGGAAAGAACGAAAACCGAAACGAGCACGAAACTAATAGAACGTCACGCAAATTTCGTTGTTGGCTAAAAAAAAAAAATAAAGAAATAAGCAAAAGAAGCAGAAGAAGAAGAAGAAGAAGCAGAGCGCCTGAAACAACAACAACAACAACAGCAAATATATTTTCTAGTGGGTGGCAAAGTAGCAGTCGATGTGGCCACTCACGTTGCCGTTGCTGTTGCCGTTGCCGGCGCCCTTGTTGTTTGCCTCGACTTTTTTTCGTTTTCTTTTTTGCTAACGTTGCTGCCTGCCTGCCCCTCAATCTGCAGCGCAAATTGCCATGCATGCCGATAACAACAACAGCAAAAAATAGAAGGAAAAAAAAACAACAACATTATTGGTCCGCCCCATATGAAGGCGAGTATCTCTTTGCCAAATCATTCATATTATTTAAATAATTATTTTTTTTTTTTTAATAATAAATAAATTGAAAAAATAAATGAAATATTTTTAACAAAATTTAAGAATAAATAAATGAAATAAATATTTTTAACAAAATTAAGGAGAAATAAATAGGTTTAAAAATAAATAAAAAAGAATAAAAAATTTGAACCAGCAAATATAAAAAATGATTTAATATTTGATTTTATTCTCATTTATTTATTTTTTTATAATTTATTTAATTTTTCTTATAATTTTTAAAATAAAATATTAATAATAATTTCTAAAAATTCTATTTCTTCTATTTCACATAAATATTCCAGCCAATTAAGCATAAAAAAATTGATTAATTTTTGATACTTCTTTTCCCCTCGAAATCCGCCAACATTTCAGCTTTTTCAGTTGAGCAAAAATTTCCCAGCTTAAAAGTGAATGATTTGAGGGTTCTTTTTTTTGCTTAGCTGGACAAAAGCAACATGGTCAAAATGGTTAATATTGAATTTAGAAATATTTTAAAACCTTTTTCAAACATTTTTTTTTTTTTCGATAAAATTTGATTTACTCAAAAGAGTATCTATTAGTCAAAACAAATTGATTAATTTATTTATTTGGATAGGAATAATTTGGTATTGTTATGAAATTATGTAGCATACAATTCAGCGCATTTAATTCATTTCATTTTGTATGAATAATTAATCAAATTCATTTCCCAATTGAATTTCACCCGAAATCATTCAATATTTCATTTATTGTTCGAATTATTCAAAACAAAAAGAAAACAAAATAAAAATAATAAAAATTCCCTTGCAAAAAAAAAAAAAAACAATTTAAAACGAAATAAAATTTTTCAGAAAATTAAGTTTTCAAATTTTTTTCACAATTCAAAAAATTAAATAGATAAAAAATTTAAATATTTCGGCTTTGGTTTTTTCGGTAATTTTTACCTTAAAAAAAAAAAAAAAAAAAACTTAATCAAAATAAAAATGGAAAATTTTTGCCCAGAGCAAAACTGGATTGGTTAAAAAAATGCCAAACAAGCCAATTTGCAGTAACTAAAAATGTTCACCAACACAAAATTTTTACTTTTTATTTAATTCAGCTTTTTTTTTTTATTTACATTAAAAACTTAGTGCATGAGCATGTGCGTGTGTGTGAGTGTGTGTGTGTGTGTGTATGGCCTGATGCCATTGACATTTTTCAAAGGCGACAGTTTTGATTGCCAGCATGTCCGGCCCAGTGGCTTGATGTCCCTTGCCTCTGTGGTTGCTAAGATTTTCGAATGAAGAGAATTGACTGGACCGGGGCGGGGTGGGGTGAGGTGGGGTGGTGGGTAGGGGCGTGGGTTATAAGAGCCAGAGGGGCAGAAGTGGCAGGAGTTATGCGCGGTTTGTTTACCGTCCAAAGTCCAGGCACCGGCTTAACCCGCTCCTGCCATCTCAGCCGACTCTTTACTGCCATGGAAACTCGCTCATACCAACAACAACAACAACAACAAAAGCAACAAGCAGAATAGCTGCAAACTTTTACCCAGCAAACTTTTGTGCATTTACATTTTAATGATTAGCTCGTTTCACTTAGGGAAAAAAACAAAAAAAAAAATCTTGAGTCAGACATTTGCTTTCAATTTTTCATGACTTCTCCTCAGCAATTTCGCTTTGTGAAAATATTGCAAAAAAAAAAAAATAAATGCATTAATTTTCTTATTCATTTTTAATGGGAAGGAAGTCTGCAACATTTTTGATTTTGAATTCAGAAAAAAAAATAAAAAAAATACAAATTTTTAAAACAATTTTGAGATTTTTAAGGAATTTAAAAAAAAAAATCAAGTTCTTTTCTCAGAAATTGAGGCTGGAGAATTTTCAAAAATTTTAAAATTTTTTATTTATTTTGAGATAAAATAAATTCTGAAGAGCCTTTTTGGGGAAATGTTTGATCTGATTTTGTCTAAAAACTAGTTCAAAATTTTTAGGAATTTTCAAAGTGTCAAAATTTCTTAAGAACTTTGAGAATAATTTCTTTTTCGAAAAAATTGGAAAAAAAGTCAAAAATATATTCAAAAATTTTTAAAGAATTTGCAAGTCTCCAAACTTTTTGAATGAAAATTGCTTAAAACTAGAAACATTTTTGCCTCAAAAAATTAATTCAAATTGTTTGAGCATTTCAAAATTTTGGAAATTAAAATTAAAATACGAAAAGTCTGATTTCGAAAACTTGTTTTGAATTGGGGAAACTTTTGCTTCAGAAACTAATACAAATTTCTTCAGAATTTTCAAAGTCACAAAAATTTTAAAAACTAATTCAAAACTCTTCAGAATTTTAAGACTTGAAAAATTTTTTGTAAGAACTTTGAAAACTGAAAAACTCCAAATTTAAAATTCTCAAAAACTAATTAAAATTTCTTAGAAATTTTAAGAGAATCAAAATTTTTTTAAGAACTTTGAAAATATTGAAAATTAAAATTGGGAAAGTTGAAAAACTTTCTCAAATAAATGATCAAATTTTCTCTTCTTCTTTTTTCCTTATTAATTCGCATATTTTAATAATTTTAAATTTCCTGGTTTTATATTTTTTGAAAAAACTGAAGAACCCCCCCAAAAAAAAAAGGTTTGCTGGGTAACCTCACACACACACAGTCAGGCTTTCCTATTTTCCGAACTACTGTTGGCATTTTAGTATCTCTTTTTTCCACATATTTTTTTGTCGACTCTTTTGTTGTTGTTGTTGTTGTCGTGAATATAGCTGGTTCCATACTGTTTGCTGGCTCTGTCAACTGACTCTGCCATCCTCCAGGCGGCAGCAGAAACTTCCCACTTTTTTTTGTTTTTTTTTTCTTCTCTTTTTTATTCATTCTACTACGCTGATTAACGACAATTCGTTTGTCTGATTTTTTATTGCCTCACGTGTTGTTATTGTTGTTGTTGTTGCTGCAGTCACACATTCATTAGAGAGTCTTTTTTTTTTTTGTGGGAGAGACTGGAGGACTCGCGAGTCTCAGCCCAGTAAATTTCATTAGCACTTTTCAAAATAGCAAAAATTAAATTGCATACTCATACTCCCCTGCCCCCTCCCCACCCCCCTCGGGCACCTTGACACTCCTCGATTTGATGTTTATAGTTTGGTGGGCGTGGCATCAGTCACACCATAATTAAAGAGCAGAATAACTGAACTTTTTGATGACACATCAAGAACAAAATAACAAATAAAAAGGCAAAGCAATCTTGAGAATTATTCGAAAGAAAAAACTAACTCAAGGAAATTTCTGAAGATATTTTAAGCGGGTTCGTAGATCTCTTTTTGATTACATATAAAGAACATAATAACAATCTTGAGAATCATAAAGAAAAAACTATCGCTAGTAACTCGGAATTCCCAGATTTTTCTGAAGATATTCCAAACAAGTCCAAGTTTATTCGAAGCTTTCTTTTTCATAACACATCAGGCATTAAATAATCAAAATCTTGTGAATTTTTAGGAAAAACATCTATCTTAAGGAACTCAGCATTCCCAGACTTTTCTGAAGATATTTCAAGCGGGTTCCAAGCTGTCTTTTTGATGATACATCAAGAACAAAATACGAATGCTAAGATCTTGAGAATTATTAAAAAATAAATACATCTCCTCAGGATTTCCAGAGTTTTCCGAAGAAATTTCAAACAAATCTAAGTTCGAATGGAGTCCTGAGAATTATAAAGAAACAACTATCCCAAGGAACTCCGGATTCCCACACTCTTCTGAAGATATTCCAAACAAGTCCAAGTTGATTCGAAGCTTGCTTTTTGCTGAGACATCAAACAGAAAATAAACAAAGCAGAATAGAATAGAAAATATTGAGAATTATTAGGAAAAAAACCTATCTCAAGGAACTCAGGATTTCCAGACACTTCTGAAGATATTTTAAGTAAATCCAAGTTGGTTCGAAGCTCTCTTTTTGATGACACATCAAGAACAAGATAAAACGAAAAAACTGTATAGAAAATCTTGAGAATTGTTAGATAAAAGGAACTCAGTGTTTCCAGTTATTTCCTCAAGAGTTGACTGAATTGGTAACTTAATGAAATTTCAAGTCCTGAAAAAAGTATCACTGATCAATTGGAAGTATCGAATATGTGGCTAATGGTTTCGTTGATTAAAAGTGCAACCGGGCAAGCCGAATGGACCCACCCACTGGGATTGAAATGGGATCAGAAAATTTGAATCAGGGCAGCTGGAAGGAGTAAAGGGATGATAATATTGGCTTAGGTCCTCGCCAGAACCTAGGTAGAGCGGATCTTCAAAAGGTTCTTGTCGGGACTTTGTCGAACTGCATAGGTAGTACTGGGTTGGATGGTTTAGTTGATTCGCTGGATAGTTGATGGTTTTATGATGCGGTTAAGCATACAAAACCGCAAAGTGCCTGGCACAATGGAAAAACGGGCTGAGTAGGGAATGAGTATGCTGCGTAAGCCAGAAACCAAATTTGGTTAAGTTTTTAGCAAAGCCAACTTGAGGCTGGTAAAAGTCTTTTGTCAACTACCTGAGACAGGTAGAATTGGGCTGGGAATCAGCCATGAATCTAGCGAGCAAAGTGCACACACGACGAACAACAGCGGGTGGTGCTGATGCTGATGCTGGTCGTGATGGTGGTGGTGATGGTGGTGGTGGTGGTAAGGAGGAGGCAAAGGATTAACCGCATTCCTGAGGCACACGGCTCTGCGGTTAGCAGGATAAACGCCTTAATCGTGTTCATTGTTTCAAGCCAACCAAATGACACAGAGACTGAGACTGAGGCCGAGACCGAAGGACTTGGGTAACCAGGCAACTGAAATGATGAGGCAATCCTTGTTCAAAAGAAAATGCTTGCCGCATTGCCGGAAACAATAAAAATGCAAAAACAATTTTAATCTCTCGAGGACAAGCCAATTGAGCTCGGCCTGGCCCGAAAATCACATTTTAGTTGAGCATTATAATTATGAGTAAGGCAGCCTTTTTTTCTTTTTCTTTTTTTTTTTTGTTTCTCCCCGCTTTGGTTCGACCTAAACTAAGTTAACCCGTTGAGAGGTGATTATGATTTTATGATCTCTGACCCGTGGGCCAAGATCTTTGTCATGATCTTGATCAAGATCATGAGATACAATTACCTGGAAAAAAATATCTTTTGCTAAGCCTAGCCAAAGACTAAAAGACTGGACAACAGTAGCCAATGAAAGGGTTAACGCCTTCTGAACAAATCTAAGGCAAAGAGGCCCCAAGGATTTATTATTATTATTTTTTGTTTTTTCTCGATTTCAGGCAGTCTGATATATCGGCGATTATCGGTGATTATCACATTGTTGTTAATAAGATTTTCTTTTATGATTTTTTTTTTAACCCTTCGGCCAAGTCAGTCACCCTCTTGGTTGAGGGTGTGAAGCTTGGCTCGTTGCTACATTTGCTACACACTTAATGGGATATTCAATGCCAAGTTAATCAGCTCAGAATTACACAAAACCTGGGGTAGTATTGCACTGACTTTGTCCTGGTTCGAAGGCCTCAAAAGTTTGGAACGTCTATCAAATCTGTGCTGCTTCTTCTAGACAAAATGTTGGCTCATCATCAGCATCATCATCATTTGTTGGCATTAAACGGTAATCGTTAATTTCAAATTTGTTTATTTTTCATTTTGGTAACTAAATTTTTTCAGCAATTCATTATGATCGATCGATCGATCCAACAAATTTTTAGTCAAGACTAAATTTTTGTGTCTCTCGGTTATCGCTGTTTCGGCCCCATCCGATACGATCCGATCCGGCGCGTCTCTTGCTTCGCTCACGAAATTGACAAGTCAGGAAATGAAGCATGACATTGCACTGTCGCACTCCCAGGCCACTTCCCCAGGCCACACGCCCCAGCCATATATATATATATATATATGATTGACATGACAGAGCAGAAGATGAAAGGAAGGAGATGGGAGGGGGGACAGGAACGTCAACGGCGCGCCACATTTAGAGCAACGGCAGCTAACCAAACTAATTTGTGGCAAGATCAGGCCCAAGATACACTCCATACATATCACAGCAAGCCATCTCGGACTCCAGAGAGATCACCGACGAGTCTCTGATCGGTCTTGATCGCTTGGTCTTTTCATTTCGTTCTCTTCTTTTGCTTTGCTTTGCTTTTGTCTGGCTGTGTGAGTGAGCTGAAGTCAACCAGAAGCTGGCAATGATCCAGACTTAGTGATGAGCCAGTGACCAATTCATTTGAGTGTTAAAACTATTCAGTCCCTGGCCAAAGGCAAATCGCATCCTCAGGAACTTCAAAGTGGGTTTCTGTTCTTTTGGTTTAAGGAAGTTATATCCAAAATTTCTTTACCGATACCGATCACGTTCTCATCACGAATGTTTTGTGAAGCCATCAGTCTGTCACAGACTGTGGATCAGTTGGTCAGTCAGTTAGATGGTCAGACGGTTCAGAAAGAGTTCTTTGGTTGGTTGGTTTTGACTTTTAGTTTGGTAGATATTTTCTTGTTTCTTTCTTGTTTTTATTTTTATTTTTTTTTTACTTTTGGCTTCGCTCACGCAGCGCACGCTGAAATAAATCACTGTGGCACTGTGGAGGCCGTACCACTTGGAAAAAATTAGTTTCATCAAGGCAGGATTAGTGTCAGAAACGTGTTAAATGGACTGAAGGGTATATGATGAACGGCTGGCCAACAACTCACTGACTGCCTCACTCAAAGCAACAGCAACAGCAGCAGCAACGGCAGCCTCAACGATTGTTGCCCTCACTTGGACTGCCTGTCGATCAAGCTAGCCACTCCACTCCACTCCACTCCACTACAGTCCAGTCCGGTCCAGCTTGAGCTATGGCTCAGTCAGTCATCCATCCAGCATGAGAGGTGCGTCAAAAGCTTCACAGCTTCAGTCTTTCGGAGAGAGCGCGAAAGAGAGAAAGAGACGAATTCAAAACTTGCCCAACTTTTTTTATGCGGCTTAGCGTGTGCGTGCGATCGTTTCTTTCTTTCGTTGTTGCTTTAACTGATTTATTTGTTTTTGTAATTTAAGTCATTTTTATTAATGAAAATCTGTGCAGAAGGCTGAGAAATTGTTGCACCACCACCACCACCACCATCATCATCATCATCAGAGGCAGCCGCCCCGCCTTCAATGAAAGGTGTCAGATACTTCTACTTATTTTGAGCAGGTGGGTGGGTCACTCAAATGAATATGTTAGCTGCTGTCTTGATGGCTCTTCGAAGATAGTGAAATTTTCTTTCGGATAGTATAACTCTATTTAAATTATGGCCGAGACTTAAAAAAGAAACTGACAGTTTTACTGCCTCTTAAGGTCTTAAAGTGTCCAAACTAGCGATGATAATTCAAACTTTCGCATAAAAATATACTAAACAACAAAGCCAAAGGAATAGTTGAAACTATTCGATGATCATGTCAAGAAAATAACAGATAATAAAATTAAAATTAGGATAGCATACACTGGGTTCGAGACTGAAAGACTTGAAGACTCATCGGGTAAGTCTATCTGGAAGTCCTGTGGTCTTGGGCTAGCAAAAGTGGAATCTGATCTGTGGGACTGGAAATAGCGGTGTGCCTGAAAAAGGAACTGGAAGTAGAATTTTGGCTGTGATAATCACGAAGTGAAAGTCTTTGTGGGTGCTCTATAATTCCAGATTATTATTGAAGCCTTTTAGATCTTGTGGAAATCTTATCCTGGAACTCCAGCGGTTCCAAAAGACTGACACCAAAAGTCTATGGATATAACTCTGGAAGTGTAAGTCTGAAAACGAAAAGATTTTGGAAAAATATTGTGGAAGTCTTATAGCTTTCGATTTTAATGGAATTTGGGGCATAAATCTAAGAGTGAGAGAGCAGAAGTGAATCTGGGAATGAGAAGCCTATAAATGAGACACTGGATATAGGAGTCTGGAGTTACAACTGAATAGCAAGAGAGTGCTGGATTATGATTATAATAATGAGAGAATTCAAGTGAAATTGGGAAGAGAAAGCCTATAAAAAAAAACCTGTATATAGGAGTCTGGAGTAAAAATTGAAGACTAAGAATGTACTGGATTATGATTTTGATTGTGAGAAGCCAGAAGTGAAATTGGGAAGTGGAAGTCAGAGAGTAAGAGACTGATAATATATGATTTTGATGCTAGTTTAGATGAAGCCACCATAAAAGTCTGATCTTAAATTTGGGAAGGTCTATGAGTGTAAGTTTGAGTCTCAAATCCTAATAATCGATTTCTCAGAAAATCCCTATAGCCTTAAACTTATGCAAGACTGGGAGTTAAAGTCTGAGCATCTAAGGGTATAGTAGGGATTAGACTTTAAAATTTTGGGGAGCTCGGAAATTAAAAGTCTGCCTTTTAGACTAGAATACTGGCATTACCTGGATCATATTCTAAGGCTCAAGAATTGTCTCAGAGAATATGTCTTTCTTTCCTTTCATTTGAAAAAAAAAAAGGAAAATGACAGAGTAAATCATTTAATGGGTTAATCATATATTGATGAATCGAATAATTAATTGGGTAAACTCAACTAATAATGCAAAAAGACTTGCAAAAAGCACAAGGCAAGAACAAAGCGAAAAGGTTGAAAAGAAGTTTTGAAGGAACAACGAACATTTCGAGGTGTTTAGTTGGCTTAATCAGACCAGACTCAACCTGGCTAGACTCAAACACCCCAAAAAATTGAGAGTGTATCTGTGTGTGTGTGTGTGAGTTTTTTTTTATTATTATTTGCTTACAAAATCCACAAGCCAGGCAGCAAGTGTGTGTATGTGTGTGTGTGTGTGTGTGCTTTAAAACCGGAAAAGTGGAAATTGGCAAACAAGCCAACCAAACCGGAGAGCCGGAGAGGGTTAAGGCTGCCTTTTTCTTCTACTTCTTCTTCTTCTTCTATATATACATATATTTTTATACTCCTTTCTGTGTTGATGAGTCTCTAAGGAGGTAAAAAACATTTTCACCTTTCACGCTGAAATGCATTCAATTAAAAACTGAACATTAGTCGAGCGGCATCGGCCCGGGCAGAGAAAGGCAGTAGTGATGAGAGCGTGAGTCATATGAATCTAGAGATTCTGATAAGCCCGGAATAGGTCCGATCTTGGTCTTGCCTAGCCCTGGGCAATTTGCAGAACCCCCAGAATAGCAAAAATCCCAGCAAGCAAAAGGCAAGGAAATGCAAGTGTGTGTTTGTGTGTGTGAATAATTGTTTTGCAATTACTTATGCTTTGCCCATATAGTCTAGTGGTTAGGATATCTGCCATATAAACACAGTCAGAGAGGGAGAGCGAGTGTGTGAGAGAGAGAGAGAGAGGTAGAGAGTGTGTGTGGTTCTTTCTTTTTATGATTGCTCATTTTGAAGAAGCCGCAATCCATCAATCGATCATTATTATCTCTCTCGCTCTCTCTCTCTCTCTCTCTCTCTCGCTTGCACTCACACACACTTTCGGCTATGTTTTATCTCTTTTTGCCGTTGCTCTTCGAGTGGCTCTCAATTTGCCAAAGGCGTTGACGTTCTTGACGCTTTGCCTGTCCCACTTTTTTTTTTGTTTTTCGTTTTGTTATTTTTTTTTTTCATTTTTCCTTGATTTGTTTTTGTTTTTGTTGTTGTTCTTTTTGTTCTTCGTTTTGGTTGATTTGATTGTTTTGTCAAGTGGCTGGCGTTTTAGGGGCGTGTTTGTTATTTTCTTATCTCTTTTGCAGATCTCCAAGGGTGATTTGTACCACACACAAACACACACACACACGCACACACACACAGCAGGGAAAATTCCTTTGCAAAGACAAGTTAGGATCTCCTGCTTCATCTTCTGATTTAAACAAAAAAAAAAAACTCTCACAGTTTTTTTTCTTCTTCTTTTTGGTTAACAAAATTTTTTTATTTACCTTTGATGATTTAAGTTTTATTTGTCTCGCTTTTTATTATTAAGAACTCAGTTAAATGAAGAACTATAAAAAAAACAAAATACGCATACGACTGGTGGGCCCTGTTCACTGTCCTTTTATTTTTCGGTATTGTCTGGTATTTCCGGCGCAAATTTTATGACATCAACAATAATCACAGAAAACTAATAAAACCAACAAAAAGAAAAATAAGAAGAAGAAGACAACATGGAAATAAAAACGCGCATTCTTCTTATTCTTCATTTATTTTCAATGGTTGGAAAAACTATAAAAAAAAAATAAAGCTTTCGATTGCATTAACCGAACTTTTCCCAAAAAAAAAAGAAGAAAATATCAAAGCGGTTCGTACAAATTGGCCTGCTTTGTTTAGTCCATTCGGAGACAGTTTTGCTCCAGGTCCCCGCCAGATCTGTCCATCCAACCATCCATCCGTCCGTCCGTCTGTCCCTCTGTCTATCTGTCCCTCTAACTGTTTGGCTCTGGAAATATGAATATATTATTGCGGTTGCTCATAATTAATTTTACTATGCACACACACACACACACACAGAGACTCAGACGCACACAAAGAAATCATAATAAAGCCCCTCCCTATATGAATGAGAGGCAAGCTCAACCAAAAGCAGAAGAAGAAGAAGAAGCGAGGAAGTGGAGGCAAAAAAAAAAATGCAGCAACAAAATTAATAACACAAAAGACTTTCAGAGTCTCAAAGTCTGACGAAAAAAAAATATACAAAAATTATCAAAAAAAGTTGGTTGGGTTATGTTTTCTTCTTCTTCTTCTTCTTCATATATATATTTATTTATTTATTTTTTTTTTTTGTTAATAATGAGACGACATTTCGAACGCATAAAATCGTCATAATAATTTTTGATATATGAAGCAGCGCTGGCGATTCAGTCGCGCTAATATCAAACGAATTCTTTTCAAGATAAAAAAAAAAAAACGAAAAAAAAACCTACAAAACAGAAAAGAAAAACGACCAAGCGACAGACATGGCCAAGACAGTGGAAGAGTATTGCCCACATCTTTGACTTTTCGAAACTTGATTTTGGAGTTGAAAATGAAACGATACAACAACAGCAACGACCAGAGCAAGAAGAAGAAGAACACCAAAACACGCACACACACACACACATACACACATATATGAGTTGTCTATATAGGAAGGGCGATCCATACTACCAATGACTACCGATGAATGCTGCTGCGGCTGTCGGACGGTAGCTACCAAAACAGATACAAATACCCACATTTAAATAAACGAGGGTGGTCACAATAGTTTACAAAATTATTTCAAAATTTCTACAATTCTGGAATTTTTTCTTTAAAAAATTTTAATTAATAAAAAATTATTTTAAAACTTTTTTTCTAGAATTTCGGAATTTTTTTTTTTAAGTTTTAATATTTCCAAAATTATTTCAAATTTTTTTTGCGATTTTTTTCTTTTAGATTTTTGGAATTTTTTTCAGATTTTCGGAATTTTTTTTTTTATAAAAAAATTTGAATTTTTACAAAATTATTTCAACATTTTTTTGAAAAATTTTTTTCCAAACATTTTTTCTAGAATTTCGGAATTTTTTCTAAACAAAAAAACAGGTTTTTTAAATTTTAATTTTTTCCAAAATTATATCAACATTTTTCCATTTCATTTTTTAGATTTTCCGAATTTTACCCATAATAAAACTTTACTTCTCTTTTATATAAAAAATTTTAATTTTTACAAAATTATTTCAAAATTTTTTTTCGAGAATTTCGGAATTTTTTCTTTGAATTTTTCGAAAATTAATTCAACAAATTTTTGGAGAATTTTTTTCCAAACATTTTTTCATTTAAAATAAAAAGCTTTCAATTTATTTTTTAATTTTTATTTTTCTAAAATTCTTTCAACATTTTTTCAATTTTGTTTAGTTTTGTTTTTTGGATTCTTTGCTATGAAAAATATTTATAAAATTTTAATTTTTAAAAAATTATTTCAAAATTTTTTCTAGAATTTCTAAAGTTTTTCTTAAAAAAAAGGGTTTAATTTTTTTTTTACATTTAAATTTTTCCAAAATTATTTCAACATTTTTCTCGATGTTTTTTTTTAGACTTTCGAAAATTAAAAAAAAAAGCTTTATTTTTTTTTTTAATTTTTCCAAAAATATTTCAAAATTTTTTTGAATTTTTTTTTTTTAGATTTTGAATTTTTTTTTATAAAAGATTTTAAATTTTTTTTTTAGAATTTCGGCATTTTTTCTAAAAATTTAAATTCTTCCAAAATGATTTCTTTATTTTTTGAAAATTTTTTCCAATTTTTATTTTCTTTTTAATATTTCGAAATTTTTTCCTCTTGTTTTGAATTTCATAAACTTTAAGAAGCCACCTCGCTTAGACCTACACACATGTACATTCCCAGCAGATGAATCTGCCTTCCTACCCCGTTTCAAAACACTGACCAACAGTGTTTGTTGTTGTTGCTGTTGTTGTTGTTGTTGATTCTTATAAGAAAAGCAGCAGTCAAGCCAACAGCACATAAATAAATAAAAGCCAGCAGAAGCACAAAAATCCAAAAGAAGACGACGCAGAAGCACAAAATGAAAAAGAAGAAGAAGAAGACAACAAAAATAAACTCGAAAAAAAGACGAAGAAGAAGAAGAAGAAAAAAAAGCATTAATCGTAACAATGTTATTAGTCGTACAACAGGGGATTAGGCTACCGATTCCCCGAGTCCGAGAATCCAACTTCCAATGCCGAGAGAGACCAAGATGGAGAGACAGCCGGTCGGACGGAAGGACGGATGGGACAGATGGGACAGATGGGACGGGTGGGACAAATGGAATCTGAGAGTGACCGTTGCCCAGAAGTTTTGCCTTACCCACAAAAGTTTGTTTATTGTGTGTTCCGCTCCCACCTCCTCCTCCCAGTGCTCCACCTCCTTCTCCTCTTTGTACGTCTGCTCATCTGCCCACTGATGAGGCTGCTTCGGCTTCTGCCGCAACTCTTTGGCCGTGTTGGTTCGGTATTGATGCGTTTTTGGGCGCGTTTTATGGGCAATCTTATGACGGTGATTAAATCATAGTCTTTTCCTCTCTCTCTCTGTCCCCCCACCCCAACCAGGCTAGAAAAAGTTGGAGACTGGCAAATCAGAGCCTTAAAAACTATTTTCATAATTCAATGCATACTCTTTGTCTTGGAGAAGAAAACCCGAGAGATTGTTTTCTGGAACCACTTGGATCGAAATATTGAAAAAATCTAAAAGAGTAGCAGGTTTGTTTAGGACGAAATGACTATATCATTTGACCAAATCGGTCTTGGTCATAACTCTGATATTTATTGAGCAATCTCAACCAAATTTGATAACACATATCTTCAGATATAGACGCAGAGAAGTAGCAAATTTCTTGTGGATCCATCTAAAACATTTTATGATAAAAGTCTTGGACATAACTCGGGTATTTATCAAGAAATGAAATACTTATAGACCCACTTTATAGGATGGATCAACTTGGGTATCTGAAATACTTATAGACCCACAAATTACTATATCAAATAGATCTTGGACATAAATCGGGTAAAGTTCCAACTTTTCTCTATCAAACTCCTATATCAAATGGATCGAAGTATCAAACAATCTTGATAATATCTATATAACTCGCTATGAACTTTGATCAAAGAGCATATGATTATCGGCCAAGCAGACAGAGGCTTTCGCACTGTTTTAAATGCTTTAATTATGCAGACCATAAAACACTCAATCCATTTGGATAATTTATCACACTATAAGAGACCCAATCAGTGGGGGGACTGCCACAACATAACTTATATAATCTCAAGAATCCAAGCAAAAGATCTTAGGAGTCTTGAGCCACTTTGGGGTGGGAAATATTCAACATTTGTGGAACATGATAAGAATTTTCCCATCAAATCAATCAAAAATTAAATTGAAATAAAAAATTATTTGAAATATTTTGGAAAAACACACTGACCAAACCGACCACCCGACCACCCTGGGTGAACTCAAAACACTCTTCCAAAACTTGACCAAGGAAGGAGAAGTTCAAAAAGCAGTTGAAAGCTGCCACTGTCTGCAATGGAATTATATATATATTTATATATATCCAATCGGTTCGGCTGGTGTCGTTTAGTCTGCCGCCTTGAAAAGAAACTGGAAAAAAAATATATATATATATAAATATGATGAAGAAGAAGAAGAAGAGGTGGTGGTGGTGGAAAAAACCAGCTGCTGGAGTAGCCCAAAGTGACCGCCGCCACGCTGTGCTGCTTATTAATGACACACAATTTTTGTATCATTTACGGGTCACAATAATATGTATGGATGGTCAGTGGATTGCTTGGGATCCCCAACACCAACTCAAAAGAAAGAGAAAAAATTTTTGTATTATTATTTTTTTTTTTTAGCGTTGCACAGAAGCGCATTCTTAAGCCATTGGGGCTCAATGCGGTTCGATAATTTATTATGCGAGAAATCTTATTCAGGTGACTTATTTGATTTTGAATGCACCCGAGGACCGGACCAAAGCTATACATTTGATGGTAGCGGGAGGGGGGGATGGTCTGGTGTTGGAAGAGTGGAAAATCGCATGAGTCATGAAATGAGTCCGGAAAGTCAGTCCGGGTAGTCCACACACCACACCTTTTCATTTAGGACAGTTCCAGACCAGCCCCCCCTCTCTCTCTCTCTCTCGCTCTCTGTCACTCGGAGCCTGTTGTCTCTTTCACACTTTGTGCAGTTTATTTTCCTTCTTTTTGTTTGCTCATTTTTATGCCTCATTTTGTGTCGAAGACATTTAATGATCGCATATATAATTTTCGAGAATGCGCAACAGATTCTTCCCCCCCAAAAAAAAAGAAGAAGCTTCTCATAACAAAAAGTCTGCCCCAAAGAAAGAGGAGCCCAGACCAGCCAAGGAGACCCAGCAATCTCCTGTTTCTTTTTTAGCCTATCTGGTATTTCTTGTTTTTTTTTTTTAGTATTTTTACAACACACTTTGCATATGTCTGTTAGTATTTTTTGGTATTTATTTATTTATTAATTTCTTTTTTATTTACTAATTTTATTTTATACTGCTAATATTTTTTTGTTAATTTATATTTAATATTTTTGTTTTTTTTTTTTTAATTTCCTTTAAGAATCTGGTATTTTTTTTTTTAATTTTTCTCCACAATTTTTAAAATAAATTTTAATGCATTTCTTAAAAAAAAAATACTTTCAAGCTTTCACAAAAAAAAGAGTATAGAAAATCTCTAATTTACCAAAGGCCAACAAATTCGTCTACCTTTTATTTGTGATTTGGACTTCACTCTTCTTCTTCTTCTTCTTTGTGTTCTTTTTGGTTGGTTTTGAGCCTTTCGTTGCAGTTTTGCTCATAATTTTATGATGGACCGGACAATAATACTGCTCGGAGATCTGTTCCAGAATTTATGCACATTCCTATACCAATAACAAAAAATACAACAACAACAACAAAGTCAAGAAGCAACAACAGCAACAACAACAAAGACAATTTGCATACCAAATCAAATACAAAATGAAATAAACGAAACGACAAAGAGACGAAGGCAAGATGAAAAGGATGAGGAGAGACAACAAACTGGCAAGGACGCCAGTTTGGCTGGCAAGACACTTCTCAGGTCCCAACTACTTTGGGACTTTCAAGAGACTTTGGAGACTTTGATTCCGTCTCAGCGGCAGCGGCTGAGGAGTTGGCGGCGGCCTAAAAAGGAATCGCCTCTCTGTTGGAGCTCTTAACAAATTTGTTCAGCAGCACGCCCGCCAAGAAGAAGAAGAAGAAGACTAAGAAAAGGATTTCAGATTTTTGCAAAAAAAAAATACAAGAAGAAGAAACTAATAAAAGAAGAAAATAAAAATAAAACTCTAATTACAGACGCGTGGAGGGCCTTCCCTTTGACAGTGAGGAAGGGTAGCGGCGGAGAGGGCGGGGGAAGAGTAGTCGGTACGATCGGCACGTTGGTTGGCTGGTCGGTTGGTCGGTTGGTCGTTTGGTTGTCTTTGGTTTGCTTGGTTCATTGGTCGGTGGATTTTCTGTGTATCTCCTGGGGCCCCCGTTCGATCTGTTTCGTTACGCTTCTGGTTTTTGGTTTCTTTTCACTCGTTTGCGGTGACAACATAAAAGGTAAAATCATAAAAGCCCAAAAAGCCGGCGCAACATATATGACTCTTTTCCTACTACTTCGCCCCCCCCCCCCCCCCACACTCCACTCTTCCTCTTCTTCTTTATTTCCAAGTTGTACAACAAGAGAAACAACCATGACAATAACAGAGTAACTCGCCTGGGCTAAGCTGGGTCAATCAGACTGGTCAAGGTGCGGCAAGCCCCGGCGAACAGAAACTTCCCATTTTCAAAATCAAACTGATATGTCCCCAGTTAGGGTGGGGGGGAGTTGGCAAGACTGGAGGTCTTGAGGGAGAGATCTTCAACTTCATTTCAATTTTTGGGGAGAATAGTAGAGAATTGGTTTTTTTTTTTTTAAGGAACCAAAGAAAATATATATAGAATTTCTCCCTTTTAGACTTGGAAGAAAAACCCATCAAGTGGGACCTAAAGAAGTTCCTTGAAAGGTGAGAGGGGGGATCTGCTATAAGGTATTTTTCAGGTCTCAGGAACTCTTCTATTTCCCAAATCAAAGTCGGTATAGTATGTCCATATTGAAGATCTTTTGGTAAGTGTGAAATGCTTCTTCTATGAACTCTGAAATTTTCTAGAGAAAATCGGTTTAGAATATTCCATGGGACAATGAGTTCTTCAAGCTAAATCGAGGAGATCTTTGGGTAGGTAACTTAGGTTCTTTCGTAGAGTATTCGCCAAGTCCTTAAAAGTCTGAAATAGTCAAATTAAAGACAACTGGGCCAGTGAGAGAAGCTAGAGGAATCTGAAATTCGAAAGCTAAAAACCTCCAACTAAAGCCGACTGGAAAAGTTAGAGTAACTTCTTTTATCAAGAATCTGTCTAGCACAAAGAAGTTTGAGATTTATAGGATTTTTTAAGGAAAAGATGATACAATTGAAAGTCTCTAGAATGTGAAACTAAAGTACTTCTCAAGTCTCAAGAGCTTTGAAAGCTTTTAAGCTGAAATTGGTATATTTTGTATAAAAAATGAACTACCAAAATAAGGGGAGACTTTTGGAATGTTAGACTCTTTTTTGTACCAAAAATTATATACAGTCCAAACTGGATAAGCGAGAGTTCAAGGGACCACAATCTGATTCTCATTTATGGAGTTTACTCACTTATACAGATTCAACTGTATTCATATAGTCAAAAGTCTCAGCTCCTATGAAGAGAATCAATTTAAAGGACCAATGGAATGGTTATAAATTCTTTCATATATGAATAAGGAGGACCCATTTGAAGGACCGATGAAATGGTTATAAGTTCTTTTAGAGGCTATCAACTTCCTATATGACTAATGAGGATCAATTTGAAGGACCGATGAAATGGTTATAAGTTCTTTCAAAGGCTATCAACTTCCTATATGACTAAAGAGGATCAATTTGAAGGACCAATGGAATGGTTATAAGTTCTTTCAAAGGCTATCAACTTCCTATATGACTAAAGAGGATCAATTTGAAGGACCAATGAAATGGTTATAAGTTCTTTCAGAGGCTATCAAAAGGCTTTCAAGTGGGTAGCAAGTTTCTATATGAATGAAGATGGATCAATTTAAAAGACTTAAATGAATCTGATCTTTCAGGAACTTGAAAGCTAAAGCCTTTGGTTCCAATTCAAAATCAGTTTCGATTAACCCAAGATATGTCTCTGATTTAACAGGTGTTCCGCGTATTTTCGACTGCTCCCCAAGACTTGTCAATCAAATTAGTGATTCTGAGAGAAAGAGAGAGAGAAGAGAAGAAAGAGATAGTTGGAGAAATATTTGAATTTATTTTTAAGCCTTGAAATCGAATTAAATCGTAGCAGTTTGAAGCAGAAATTGAATTGAAAGAATTTCCAGGAAAGTTTTTCGGGGACTTTACTTTCGGTGTTGTTGTTGTTGTTGTTATTGTTGGGTTAAAATTACCGTACGACTCAACTGTCATTACTTTTGTTGTGATTACTTCAGAATGTTATCATTGTTGTTGTTGTTGTTGTAGTCTAACCTTTTTTGATTGACACTATTTACGTATGGGATCGAAGACAACCAAATTTTCTAATTTTCCAACCTTTCAAAAAAAAAAAAAAAAAAAAACTATTTTTTTTTCTTTCTTTCTTTCTTTCTTCTTCTTGTTCATTGTTACCACTCGGATTTTCTATATGGGAAAGTAATTGTTGTTTTGCTCGAGTTCAAATTGATTTTTACTTTCTTCTTATTTTTTTTTTTTTTTTTGTTTAGAGATTCTCTACTCTGCTTTTCCTGAGTCTTTGTTTTGCTTAACCTTTCAATCGTCTTCTTCTTCTTCGTCTTCTTCTTCATCATGTTGAGCCTCTCTTTGTCCGGTAGGAGGAGGAGTAAGAGTAGAAGTTAAATCAGGAGCTCTACAAGTTGTTTTTCAAACATTTCATTTTTGTTTCTGCTTTTATGTTTTTATTTTTATTTTTTTATTTTTTTTTAAGCCTTCAAGGTGAATTTCTCTAGTTTGGTCGAAAGATGGAAGGGACAGACAAACTATTTGACGAGTCTTGACAGACGTCTGGTTTTGGTTTTTGGGTTTTGGGTTTTGGTTTGGTCGGCCCACATTGATATGTCTTCATTCTTTCAATATTGATCATTGCCGGGATAATCCTTCTTTTTAGCTGCAACTCGAAAATTGGGTCTCTTCAAAAAAAAATATATATATATATATATAAAGAAAAAGAGGCAGACAAACGGAGAAGAAGGCGACTGCTTGTCTGCCTGTCAGCCAACTCTCAGGCTACTTAACACACACACACACACACATATACACACACACTTGCCCAGAGACAGAAAAGTCTTATGATTCTCTATGAAAATTGTAGCAAAAATCTCTAAACATACTCTAGCTCCCTCTCTCTCTCTCTCTCTACCTTGGTCTACCTCTCTCTTTCTCGGAGCAGACAATGTGTGTTCGTGCCGGTTGAAGGAAACTTTTGCCCAGATTGAGTTGTGAGATGAATTGAATTTTTATTATATTTTTTTTTTTTTTTGCACAACAACAACAACAACGAATCCGTCCAAAAACTAAAACTATCACACCCCCGCCCTCCCGAACCCACTTTTAAATCAGGATAAAAAATATTCTTTTATTCGGAATTTCAAATCTAAACTAAAAAAAAAAAAAAAAACAAAAAACATTTTTGCTCTCAACAATTATTTCAGATTTTTTTGCAGCTGTTAGAAAATATGTCCAATAAATATTTTTAATCTCTCAGCTCGGCTTTATTTAACAAACAAATATATATATATATATATATGTATAGATTCTAAAAAAAAAAAATGTTAAAAGGGTTAAGTGCCTAAAAACGTATTAAACTATTTTCCATAAATGTTCCAACACTTTCAACACATCTAAAAGCTTTTCTATATTTTAAATATATATAAAATCATTTTTTTCACAATTCTTTTGGTAAGGCTTCAAAAATTAAAAGGTAACAAATGGCAAGGAAAGCATTTAAGATTTTCCTTTTTATTTAATTTGAAAAATGTTTGTTTGGGAGAAAGATTAATTTTTTTTTTTTTGGGGGGTGGAGAATGTGCTGAGCTTTGTGTGTGTTTAAGACCCTAAAAATTTTAGGAGAATGAGAGATTTTTTGGCAGAATGGGGCATAGCTTTGAGCTGGGAGCTAAGGATCAAGCGAAAAAGATATGAGGGTTCTGATAAACCAAAAAAATATTAAAGTAATATGAAGAATCATTGGATCGAATTTGAGATAAAGACAGAGAGAAATATTAAGAATCTTCAGCCAAGATGGGATCCTCTTTGACCTCGAGATAAAGAGTATTCTGAGGCCCCAAAAAATATTACAAAAACTCAAAGCATCATAAGACTTTGAGTTAAGGATAAAAGGTGAAAGATATGAGAGTTCTGATTCCCAAAAAATTTGGGAGAAATAGAAAGAAACTTTAGCCAAGACAGTGCATCCCGTCCCTTTAGAGTTCGAGATAAAGACAGAAGGATAAGAGAGTTCTGATTCCCAAAAAATGTTAGAGAAATCTGAAGAATCTTAAGCCAAGTCGGGATCCACTTGGAGTTCGTTATAAAAAGAGAAATATATAAGAGTTCTGAGGCTCTAAAAGTATTACAAAAAACTCAAAGAATCTTAAGATAGAGACAGAAAGATATAAGAGTTTGGATACCCCCAAAAAATGTTATAGAAATATGAAGAATTTTAAGACTTTGAGATATGTCTAAAGAGAGAAAAATATGAGAGTTGTGATACCCAAAAAATATGAGAGAAACATCAAGAATCTTAAGCCAAGATGGAAACCAATTTGAGTTCGAAATAAAGAAAAAAAAGATATGAGAGTTCGGACCCCTTTGAAGATATATGGGAGATGCTAGGTTAAGACGAGACCAACTCATGAAGAGGAGGAACCTCTTAATCGATAGTTTCAAACGATCGGTTCTTTGGAAGCTACATAATATATTCATAAGTAAATTGATAAAAAGGATAAATATGATATTAATATAGAACCAAATAAGATCTCACAGCTTCCATCGGCCTGAGTTTACAAAATGGAATAGTTAGCTGAGGCCTGGCAATAAATATAGCATATAATGATAGAACCGATTAGACCCCCATATGCCTGTGGTATCTAAATGGAATAGTTAGTTGAACCGTAGTAAACTTACCTCAAGCAGTCTGCCATATCTGGAAAAGAGAAGTCGGTAAAAGATGTTAATATTGAAGACCTTTGGACCTTTCCAAGTCCCAAAAACTCTGAAATACGAAGCGCTAAGAACTAAGCCCAACAGTTCTGTCTTAGGCCCTCTCTTAAGCCTATATAGATTGGCTATAACCCTTTGATATAGATTATAATAAATTCTCTATTTCAAAAGACTGAGTTAGCCTCAAATCCGTCTTAGAGCAACAAACTGAGTCAATCCCACCATTTCTGAGTTTGGGTTAGATGGGTCACAAGGACTTGAGAGGGCCTCCTAATTGGCCTGGAATTTAGAGCATATTGATTCAATTAGTTTTGTAATTAGAAGACTCAAGCCCCATCAAAAGTAACAAGTTTTTCATTTTCTTCATTTTCTTTTTGCCTCATAAATTCACAAATAATCCGATTGCTTATGAGCCCCAAGAAGCCTCCTCATACTTGTCCCTCTCTCTCTCTCTCTGTTTCACACTATCTCACTCTCTCTCTCTCTTTTTTTTGCAGATGACATTTGTTTTTGTATTTCCTTGATATCCTTGACAATAAAAAAAAAAGACTAATCAGTGTGAAGTTCCTGCATCGATGGTATTGCCGCTGCCAAGAGCCTTGTTTTTTGCACGTATCAAAATGGACAGAGGAACTAAAAGGACGGACGAATTGAGAGACCGCCAACTGAGACGAATCGCGTCCACTGAATTGACTTTTGACTGGCTACAATTTTTTAGCCTTACTTCCTCACACTCACACACACACACTCACACACACACACATATGGCCCTTTTTTTATGTGAGAAGAAATATAATTGTTTTTTTTTTTTTTATGAAGGGGAAATTGGCCAGAGAACGGCGACAGTCAGTCTGCCAGTTTGGGCCATCATTTCGGATTAGTCGCTTAGTTTTCTTTCATTGCTTGTGTGTATGCGTGTGTGTGTGTGTGACCTTTTGCATCTGCGCCGACCTCCGGCCCCCGTAGCAATGAGCCAGGAAGCCGTGCTCGTTATAAAGTCACGCTTATTGCCACCGATGCAACGTGTCTCCTTCTCTAGCGGCGACCGCCTTGGTCATAGGTTTTTCATTCTTCTTTTTTTTTATATTTTTTTTTATAAATAAATTAAGATCCCTAAATGCTGACAAAGGGCACTAATTCAATGGCAATAAAACGGATATTAAACACACATCGAATGGCTACCGTAGCGGCTGCCCTTCCCCACTGCAGATCTCTCACCTCCCTCACCCCTCTCCCACCACCACCACCACCACCACCAACTGCGCTGTCCGAGGGCTTGCATTAATGAATTGAAAGAAATGCTGGACAATATGCCCCAGCAACAACAACAACAACAACAAAATTTTACTAGGGGGAAAAAAATTCATTTTTTTATGAAAGAAAAAAACATTTTCGAAAAAAAAAAAAATGTAGAAAACCTTTGATGGAAAATCTGAAGCTGTTTCTTTTTGGTTGCTGGAACAACTCTCTAATTCATTTTTCTAATTTCAACGTTTGTCAGATAACAATTATGTCAGGCCAATCTAAGGCAAGCGGTCAGCAGTTCCCTGAATCGATGCGACGACCAAAAAACGAAAAGAAATCTAAATAAAATAATAACAGAGCAAACAAGTCGAAAGATTGATACACTTTTTCTTATTTGACTAGACTCACCTTTCACACTGCCGCACTTTGTCATTTTCACACAAAAAAGTAATTCGAAATCGAAATTCAACGAAGTCAACCGACGCGATTTTGCACCGCGCAAAATTGCACACACACACACACACACAAACAAAGAAGAAGCAAGCAGCGCGGCTGCCTTGCAAATTTTATTTTTCACAAAAAAAAAAAACGAAAAAAAACAAGCACTTGATTTATTAATCTTTAAAATTTGATAAGTAATATTGTAAATATCATTCACTTGTTGCAAAATTATTTAATTATTGAATTTTCTAAATTTAAAATTCAATCGAATTAAGAGGACGTGACGGACGCGTGTCAAAGTCAACGAAAACACAAGCGCACTAACACCAGCAATTATTTTGCATATGTGTGCAGGTGCTTGTGCCGTGTCAAACAGAGAGCGAAAGTGAGAGCGCGAGAGCAAACTCTAGTTAGAACAAAGATCAAAGCAGATAAACTAATTGAGCAATTGCCAGCGGGGCTGCCAACTCTTGCATTTACCTTGCTAAAATAAACCAATAAAATAATTTTCACAACTCTTCAATGAAAATACAATTGGGTAAATTAGCATAGCATTTTTATTGTTAGTTATTTATTGAATTAAAAGTCTTGTTTCAAGTTATTTGACTAGACAGATCAATTTCGTGGGATCTGGCAGTTCTATTTGATCAGCGAAAAATTTGGAACGGGAGCTGGAGGAATAGGAGAAAAAGGAGTGCAGCAGTTTGTGATGCTTATTTGATTTGTCAAAGTGAAAATTATAATTTCTATAGAAAAGTGTATTTGTATATGAAAAAAAAGGCAGCGAGAAGAAAAAAAAATAAAAAGGGGTTTGGATTGCCCGTTGAGAAAGAAGAAAGAAGAGGCAAGCCCAATTCATTTAAAAGATAATTTATGTTGTGACCCGTCAAATGAAACAATTGCTCGGCTGCAACTGGTCTTCAGTTTTTCTTTTTCAATCGATCGTTGATGGCCCATTGCCACTCGCGGCCAAAGGTCACTCACTCACTCACAATGACAATCAGGTGCAACGGGCCACTCACACAATAAAACGTTTTTCTCAATTTATTTTGTATTTTTTTTTTAAGTGAGAGAGAATGTCGCATCATAAATTAAACATTACCAACATTATTAGCGGCTCGCACAATAGAGGGCCTGGACAGGGGGGAAGACAGACAATAGAATTGGTGGATTGTAGGAGAAGAGAAGGCTAACCGAAAAAGACAGGAAGTAGCCGAGAAAGCAAGCCTATATTGTCTCTTCTTCTTCTTCTTCTACTGCCTTTTGTATCAGTTTTTTATTTTTCTTCTCTTTTTGGGGAGGCTGCAAATCCGGTCTGCTTAGTCGGGCATACCGATAGTTATGGAATCAATTCACAAATAAATTGCCTACTTGACAAATGAGAAAGAAAAAAAAAAGACTTGATGACACTTTCATGGCGGAAGTGGACGCCTTCACCTGACCTCAAGGCAAGAACTCGCCAACTTGGGTGGGTCAAGCCAAAAGAATTTAGGGGAAATTATAACTCAATTTTGATCTGGTATAAGGCACTTCCTCTCCCAGATCCTTGGGAGTTCTTTGCTTTTATCAACTCTTTGTTTGAATTGTTTCTTCGTTTTTTATGTTTTTTTTTTTAATTCCTCTCAATCAAAAGTTAAAATCCATACGATTCTCAAGAAGAAGAAGAAGAAGAACTCGACGTTTCCAGCTCATCGCTTTCGATTTGTATCAAATTTCGTGAAAGAAAGAACTGCAATTAGGGGCGTTCTTTTTTTATTCAATTGCACTGTTGCAGAGCAGACCAAAAGGTAAATGAAAAGAAACAACAACAACAACAACAAAATAATAAAAAGAAGAATTCAAAAAAAGTTAAATTTACCCCGCACGCCTCAGCGACGCAATTCAATTCGCTAAATTGCACTTTACCATATTCTCTCTTTTTTTTGTTGTTTTGTTTTGTTTTGTTCTTCTTCGATATACTATATATATATATATATATATATATATATAAATATATTCTCTGGTGCGGCAAGTCAGAAGTCGGCTGCAATAACAACAACAACAACAACAACAAAATATCCTTCAAAAAGATAAATCCGAAAAGAGATTCCATTGATGCCACAAGGTTTTCAGTTTGTTTGACAGCTTAAATAAAAATTGGTCTCTCTCTCTGTGTTCGTGTGCGTGTGCGTGTGTGTGTGTGAAAAGAGAAACAAATCACAAAAAATATTAAGACTTGATAATACCCTAGGAAATGTTGAAGAAAAAAAAAACATTTTTATCGAAAGGAACATTTTTTATGGGAAATTTTTTATTGGAAAAATTTTTTATGAAAGAAAAAATTTATGCAAAAAAAATTATTTTTATGAAGAAAAAAAAATTTTTTTTTTTGTTTTTCTTAAACTTTTTTTTATTTTATTTTTTGTTTTTTTTTTTTTTGACATATTTTTTTTATTTATTATTTTTTTTTATGTTTTTTTATGAAAATTTTTTTTTTATGTTTTTTTCTTAATATTTTTTTTTTCATTTTATTTATTTATTAATTTTTTTTGATCTGTTTTTTTATGAAACAATTTTTTTTTTATTTTTATTTTCTTATTTTTTTTTTTTTTTATTTTTTATTTTTTTATCTGTTGTTTTATGAAAAAAATTTTGTTTTTGGTTATTTTTTTTCTTAAAATTTTTTTTTTCCTTTTATTTATTTTTAATGTTTTTTTTTATCTGTTTTAAATTATTAATTTTTTCATAGAATCCAAGAACTTTTGCGGCTTGACTAGACTGTACCAAACTACCGCTATTCCTCATAAAAAATAAATAACATGAAAAGTGGGAGGAAAAATGTTGTCAGAGCCAAAACAAAAGTTCCGCAAAAGAAAAATCCACGGATTTTTTCAAAAAATCGAATTTTTTTGATAATTAAAAAAAAAAATTTCAACCTTTTTTTTTGTAAATTCTAAAATTAATTTTATTTCAACATTTTTTTTTTTTTTAATTTTAAATTAATTTGATTTTAATTATGTCAAAATTGATTTACTTTTGCTTGTTTTGAAACGAATTTTTGCCTTGGTCTAAAAAAACCAAGAACTTTTCCCACTAGGCTAGACTGTACCCAAGCACCGTTATTCCCATAAAAAAAAAATAATTCCAAACACAAAGGAAAAATTCCATTTAAGAGAAAATGCACTGACTAAAAAAAAAAAAAAAAGAAAACCAAGGGAATTCATTTTTCCAAAAGTTAAAAATTTATACTTTTTTTATACTCTTTTTTTGAATTGATTTTATATTGTTTTGACTTCAATTAAGGCAAATATTTATTTAATTTTCTGCCGCTTACAATGTTTTTTTGTTTTCTCCCATTTCCTATTTCAAATTCTTGATTTGCTCTTCCTTTTGTCTGCCTCTCTCCTCTCTCCCCGCTCTCTCTCACTCTTTTGTTTGATTCGCAGTTTTTTTTTTTTTTATTTTTTTTTAGTGCGATTTTTGCATTGCAATTGTCTGTGTTGTTGAAAACATTCAAGTGGAAGTCCTTTAAGTGAGTTTCTAACACCCACACACACACACAGCACACACACACACATGTCTATTCTGTGCAAAATTGTATAGTTTTGCAAGCACACACAAAGAGTGTGAGAGCGAGAGAGAGAGAGAGAGAGAGCGCCTGGCCGTTTGCACTGTCTGCCAGAATCGGGCAGCTTACCTTATTGTCTGTGCTTGCCCTTGCCCCTTCCATCGTGCCACTGTGCCCTTTGGTATATCGTCCGGCATTTGTTTCATGTCCTTTCTTTTGATTCTTTTCTGTCTTTCATTCTTTCATTCTTCCATTCATTCATTCCGATTTAAGCCTCTGTTTTTGAGGCTCTCTATGCTGTCATCCATTCGGTTCATTCCTTTCATTTCATTTCATTTCATTTTTATTTGTTGCATTTTGCATGCAAAATTTGTTTTCAGTTTCATTGTTTGCTTTTATTTGACTCTCTCTCTCTCTCGCTCTCTCTTTTTCGCTCTATCTCTTTTTTTTTTTTTTTTTTTTTTTGTTCTCTGATTTGATTGTTTTATTTTGGCTTTCAACTGCAATTTGCCAACAAACAATTTACATACTCGATATAACCAAATAAACACACACACACATACACACACACACACACACACACACATACACATTGACAACAATGGATTTTTCTCATTTTCCTTTGGCTAATTATTTCCTGGGGAAAGAGTAAATCAATAAAATTGGAAAAAAAAAAACGAAAAATATTTCCAAAAATTTTCCAACAATTTTTTACAGAAATTTTTAAATTTAAAAAAAAAAAAAATGATTTATTTTTATTTTCATTCCAATTGAAACCTAGAAGTGTAATTGAAATAAATAATTAACCAAAATAAAAATATAAAACATATTTCTTTTTTTTTTTTTTTTTTTTGAAGCACAAAAAAAAATTAATCAGCTTATAAAATGAAAACAACAACAACAATAAAATACAGTTAAATAAATTATTAAGCAATTGCTTAAAAAAAAAAAAAATAAATAAATAAATAGAACAAAGCAATTGATTGAGTTTTTATTTTGTTAGTTAATTAAAAGTTAATAAATTCCTTCAGCGCTTTAAGCTCTCAAATGAATGACAACAACAACAACAACAACTGAAAATTTCCTTTAAATAAACAAACCGCAAATAAAAATAATTACCGAGGCAAAAATAAAAAACAATTAAAGTTTTTAATTACATTTTGAAAAAAAAAAAAAAATAATAAAAAATTCAACCATTTTTTTATTTTTCTATTTTTTTTTTCAAGGTTATTTTGAACATGCAGATGCATGTTTGTTGCAAATAAAATCAAATATTTGCTTAACATTTAACTTATCGTGAGGGCGACTCGAGTGACTGGACTTGCGTGCCTGTATGTGTGTGTGTGTGTGTTTTTAATACCCACAATGGCGACTGAAAACAAAAGTCAAAAGAGAAGAAACAACAACAACAACAACGGCAAAGATTGGCTGCCAAAAAATATAAATAACAAAAACAAAAAAAAAGTAGTGCATTTCATGTTATTTGCAATGATTCTTGTTGTTGTTGTTGTTGTTGCTATTTGTTTGTCTGTTTAATTAAAGCAATATGTGGCCTCCAGGAATGTTGGGTTAATTGACTCATCACTTATACGACACAAACGAAGCACACAAAGAAACAAACCAAATAAACAAACCCACATACACGCATACAGATACGAACGTATAGTCTTTGCCATGCCCCACTGCTTCTCAGCCAGGGATAAATACATGGCAACATCCAAAATGGGGGACCTGGACAGCTGCTGCCGACGCTGCTGTCGTGACTGAGCGGTTGCGAAAGAGACAGAGTGAGCGAGAGGATGAGAGTGTTTTGTGAGCGTTAGGCGTGTTCTTGGTAAACTCATTTTATTTGCTTGCTAAGCGGGCGAGCATTTTAATGGCCAGCCAATCAGAATTGTGGATGTCAAAGGCAACCGCCCACACGCACATCTGAGGCTGTGGCCATTTAAAACTGGTCTCACTTAAAATACTGTGTATACTTTTTTTTTTTAAATTCAGCACGCCATCTATGGGTAAATTTAGAAGTCATACATTTAAAACAATCAAGTGGACAACGTTAAATGGATATGTAAAAGCAACCCTGAACTGGCTTATCGATATTTCCTGAAGGTTGCCAGATCGAATGCAAAAATGCAAAACAAAAATTTATTTTAATTATTTTGTATTTTCTTATAATTTTACCATAAGAAATGTATAAATACAAATTGTGAAACCATTATTTTTTTTAAATATATTTTGACTTGAACTTTAAATAATTTGCATAAAGTAAGTTGATACCAAGCTCATTGTCTAGCTTCAAAATTTATTCTGGTTCTATCTTCCGTTCGATCAGCTGGCTTAATCATTTTGAATGTAAAAATTTCTAAGAATAACATTTTTCTGACTGAAGCATGAGACAAATCCAACAACTATTATGACCAGCCCCACACCGTCTGCCTGGGGCCGGGAGGCACATAGGCGAGTACGCGAATTGAAACAACAACAAACCCTGCTGGGTGAATTGCGTCGTGCCACCACCTATTGGTTTCAATCCAAGAGAACAGCCACCAGCGATCAGCCAGAAGAAGACGCCGTCTGTTTTCGTCTCTTGGTTCAGGCCATAGTGGAAATTCTCCAGCATGGCTCACAGCTGAAGACTGTAAGTATGTCTGGTCTCCATGGGTGTGCGTGTGTGTGTGGGTGGGTGTGCGTGTGTATGTTTGTTTGTGTTGGTTGCGGTTTTGTCTTGATAAGCCTGACTCATAAAAAATAAGCCCACAATACACATGCAAGCTTTTCACAAGAGAAACTGATTTCTGTTTTTCTCAGTTGACTGGAGAGGCGCTTCAGCGTCTGGTGGATGACTTTGAATTTCTGCGCCTGGCAGCCACACAGCAGAGTGCTACCAACAGGCTAACTGAATCCGCCCAAGCGACCAGGACAGCCAGCGAGTTCCTTACAGCCTGGGTTAGCACTTGCCTGGGCTGCTCCTGCCTTTCGGCTAGCCTGCAGGCCTTGCTGGCCGACAAGGAGCTCCTGGAGTGCTATTACCCCAGAGAGGTGGCCTTTCTCAGGGAGAGCAACTACACCACAGCAGCCGTTGTCTGCCTCACAGCCATCGAGCTGAACCAACCCAGTCTGCTGAATCACTTTGATAATCGATTGCTTCAACCCGCCCACAAGCATTTGCTCCAGCATCGACGCACCTTCTCGCAGCAGGTTCTCTCCATGTCGCCCAGGCTGAAGATGGTGCCGGAAGAGCACCAGCAGCAGCAGCAACAGCAGCGCACAGCTGAGATCTGCCTAAGGCGTATCAAGAGTCTGCCCTGTCTGGAGATGCCCTTGGCAGAGAGCCGCCAACGGAGTCTCACCTTCGGTGGCAAGACGCCGCAGAAAGTGACCAACTCATCTACCTCCTGCTCGGCCTCGCCCGGCAGTCAGGACGAGCTAGATATGCTACCCTCCACCTCCACCTGGGGTCGGCGCAGCCAGGTCTCCATGGACTCGAGTAGTGCCTCCAGCCATTCCAGTTCCCTGATAATGGCCCAGCCGAAAATCAGACTAATCAATTGTGATGACATCAAAATCTGGACAGACCAGAGTACCCAGCCAGAGGAGTCCCAGAGAATTCCGGTCCCCAAATCCCCGCCCGTCCAGAGTCCTCGAGTGAAGCGCGGCAGTCCACTCAATTATTTTCTGGTGCACCTCTTTGGCTCACCCCCCGTATACACCAGCTGGTACAAGAGCGGCGTGGACCACGACTTGCTGACCGGAGATAGCGTCCTGGACACCTTTCGGCCGGTCAATGGCCGCAAACTCTCCCGTCATCCCAGCCAGAATCTCTTCGAAGATGCCGGCATCAGCATGTTGGACGACACACAGACCGTGACCACTCCTCTGCCCACCGCCAGCATACCCCTGGACATAGCTGGCAGCCCTTCCTGCAGTTCATCCTGCAGCTTTGGCAGCAACTCCCAAAGCAAAATGGACAACCAAAGCCTGGCCAGATTCCTGCAGACCTCCCGCTACACGCACAACAACACCGACCTGGAGAAGGAGAATGCCCACTTTCGCATATCCGAGGCCTGCATCACAGCCATCGAGCATGTCAAATGGAGTCGCCTAGATGACCAAAAATCCCAGCAAATGGTAAGTTGAATATGCCAGGTGGAAACTGTTCACATCTCTAGCTTGCTTGCTTCCAGGTTGCTCCCGACTTGCCCTATGTCGAGCAATTGGGTGCCGAGGGCGTGGAGGCCCACACGGCTGAGGCTGTGGGTCTCCAGCTTATCTCCAGATTCAATGACCAGCAATTGCCCAAGCTCGGCGATCTGATGTGGCTCGTGTCCGAGGAGGATGCCCCGCAGCAGCTACTGCCCCTGCCCAAGCCAGAAGAGCCCCAGGCGGGACGCACGCGTGGCACTAAGACCTGGGCACCGCCACGTCAGCAAATCATTTTCACCGAACATCCTCCGGCCAGGTGAGTGAGATCCTTCAAAGCCCACCTAGAAATCACTAATCATTCCCTCTCTGCTCAGTCGCTCAGAGCTGTTGTCGCAGCAGAATTACCGCTGTGCCGGCTGTGGCATGCGTGTGGACAAACAGCTGATGCAGCACTTCCGCTACTGCACCTACCTGGGCAAATACCTTTGCACTGGCTGCCATCGGAACCAGATTTCGGCCATACCCTCCAAAATACTCCAGGCCTGGGATTTTCGTTGCTATCCGGTGTCGGTGTTTGCCTATCGGCTCATCGAGCAGATGTATACATTTCCGCTCTTCCATGTTCCGGATCTGAATCCCAAGCTATATGTGAAGCAGCATGTCCTGGCCAAGGCACGCCGGCGACGCCAGCAGCTGCAATCCATCCAGGGTTTCATACTCAACTGTCGCTTTGCCCAAAAGTAAGTAGAAAGCAAAGAAAGCAACAGATTTGTAGTAATCCTGGCTATTTCCAACAGGGAACAAAGATTTTTCCAGGCCATACCCACGCATATAACCAGTGATCCGGATATGTGGTCCATGTCGGACTTTGTGGATGTGCAAAATCAAAGCCTGAATCGTTCGATCAAAGAGCTCATTGCTCTGAGTGAGCTCCATGTCCACAATTGTGTGGTGAGTCCTTTCGTTTGGTTGGGGAAAATTTGAAATATTTGATTCCTTTTTTTAATTTTTCTCTCTCACAGCTCTGCTCGGGCCGCGCCTTTGTCTGTGAATATTGTCAGAGTGACAAGGTGATTTATCCGTGGGAGGGGAAAATTCATCGGTGCGTCTTGTGCGGTGCTTGCGTTCATTTGAAATGCTGGAAAAGTAAAAAGGGTATTTGCCTGCGGTGTCCGCGATTGAATTTTCGACAACAACAAACACAAGGAATTGCCAGCAATTAGCCGGTTATATTTTTTACGAAATAACTAATATTATTTTTGTATTGTATACCAAATTGTTATTTATTCAAATGTACCTCAACCAAAACCGAACTGCGAAATTAAATGTTGAATTTTTATATATTTAGACGATAATCGAAAAACATTTTTCATTTTTAAACAGCGCGCCAAACATTTGATATGGCAACACTGACGGTTACCTTAATAAGGCCAAAGTTTCAGGAAGCTTATATTTTAATATTAATATTTAATATTGGTTTTTTGGCCGCCAATGGAGTTGATGCATATGTTTATGGAGGTTTCAAAGACATTTCCAACCACCCCTGGTTTTAGTTGTCGAAATTCTAGCCTACAAGTGGGTGTATTGTGTATAAAAGCCTAGCAAAAAGGTAGCTGTCTACCCCACTTGAATTGAATTATATATAGCCATTCTTGTATTTATAGTGTATAGCTTCATATTTTGCCTATGTTTGCATGTCAATTTTGTGGATTAATTGTTTACATATAAAAATATCCAATAAATTGTAGTTCCGGAATATAGTTCCGAAACTCCAGACCTATTTAAAAGAACTTGATAATCTTGTAATAACAAAATAATAAACTGTTTGAAATAAATTTTGTCCCCATAATTATTCCGGTTAATTTTTAATCGATTTCACAAAAAAAGTTTTCCTACAAAAAAATAATTTGTTCTAGTGTGACCATTTTTGGCTGACTACTGTAGAGTTATGTACACACTGGCAGCCTTCCATGTGGCAGCGTATCTTTATATTTGTTTCGTGCCAGGCGCCGTGAAAATTAAAATTCAAAACAATGTTGGGTTTTAATAGCGAATTAAATAAACTCAAAGAGTTGGTGAGTGTCTTGCATTATCTATTCTTTATCTATTTGTAAATAAGTTTATTATCAATAGGAACGCGTAACTGCCGAGCTAAGTGCACAAATTGAACGCACAAGACAAAATGATGAAACTTTGCTGGAAAATTGCAATGATGAATCGCTTAACAAGCTACAAAGCGAAAACACTAAACTAAAACACCGTCTGGCCATATTAAAGCAAGTAAGTATAATCACCTCAGTCTGTTTATTATAAATGCATAAACATATGTCAAATATCCAGGCCATAAGTGATGAGTCAAAGGGCCAAGCCATGCCGACAAAAAATACAGAACCATCGTCTATACAAGAGCACTTGGAAAAGCTCTTCGCACAAGCTATTTCGTCCGCTTTTCCTCAGTATAGTGATACGGCCATAATCGTTACCCCAGTCAATAGTACCGATGCCAAGTTCGGAGATTACCAGTGCAACAATGCAATGGCTCTGGCCAAGAAATTCAAAGAGGCTGGTGCTGGCAAGTCACCTCGTGACATAGCCAATGAGATACAAAAACACTGCCCGGCCTCACCACTTGTGGACAAACTGGAGGTGGCTGGTGCTGGCTTTGTAAATGTTTTCCTAAGCAAGTGAGTTTTTTCGATTTTCTGAATTTTTGTTTTAATAATAATTTGATATACCCCCAAACAGAACCTATGCCGCTGAGACTCTAGGGAATCTACTCCGTTATGGTGTGAAGCCACCACGTGTGACCAAGAAACGTGTACTCGTTGATTTCTCCTCGCCCAATATTGCCAAGCAAATGCATGTGGGTCATTTGCGTTCAACCATTATTGGCGAGTCCATTTGTCGTCTGCTGGAATTCCTTCAGCATGATGTGATACGTATCAATCATCTGGGCGATTGGGGCACCCAGTTTGGCATGTTGATTGCCCACTTGGAAGATCGCTTCCCCAATTATCTCAACGAAAGTCCACCAATTGGCGATCTGCAAGCCTTCTACAAGGAGTCCAAGCAAAGGTAAATCAAATGCCAAATGAATTGGTAATCAAATCTTATTTTTTTATTTATTATGCCTGGGACAGATTTGACAGTGATGAGGAGTTTAAGAAGCGAGCCTACAGCCGCGTGGTCACTCTCCAAAGTGGCGAGCCAAACTCCATCAAGGCCTGGCAACAGATTTGTGATGTTTCTCGCAAGGAATTCCAAACTATTTACGATCGTCTGGAAGTCACTGTCACCGAGCGTGGCGAATCCTTCTACCAGTCTCGTATGGTGTCTGTGGTTGAATTTTTACGCCAAAAGAAATTGCTGGAAATGGATGATGGACGTGAGATTATGTGGGCAGATGAAAACAAGTCTGGCATACCGCTGACAATTGTGAAATCTGACGGTGGCTTCACCTATGATACCTCAGATATGGCTGCCTTGCGTCATCGAATTGAGGAGGAGAAGGCCAATTGGCTTATCTATGTGGTGGATGCTGGACAGAGTACGCATTTCAAGACAATCTTCAAGGCGGGCCTACGTTGTGGCATCTTGGATCCCCAGGTCCATCGTGTTGATCATGTACAATTTGGCCTGGTTCTTGGAGATGACAACAAAAAGTTCAAGACACGTTCGGGTGACACTGTCAAATTGGCCGATCTGCTGGATGAGGGCATAAGGCGGTCGAGGGCTCAGCTGAAGGAGCGTGGCCGTGAGGCTATTTTGACACCAGAGGAACTGCAAGCTGCCGAGGAGGCAGTAGCCTATAGTTGCATCAAGTATACGGATTTGTGTCATAATCGTATTAGTGATTATGTCTTTTCGTTTGACAAAATGCTCGAGGATCGCGGCAATACGGCCGTCTATCTGATTTACACATATACACGAATCTGTTCGATTGCCCGAAACGTGGAGGGTTTCGGTGATCCCAGTAAGGTGATTGACACTGTCAATATTGTGCTGGAACATGAACGTGAATGGAAATTGGCCAAGACCCTGATGAAATTGGATGATATTCTGTTGAAATGCTCAAAGGATTTGTTCTTGCATTTCCTGTGCGATTTTTGCTATGAAGTCTGCACTGTCTTCTCGGAGTTCTATGACAAGTGCTATTGCATTGAGAAGGATAGTTCGGGCAAAATTATCAAAGTTAACTCCAGCCGAATTCTACTTTGCGAGGCCACAGCTGTGGTCCTGCGACAGTGTTTCGCTATTTTGGGTCTGAAAACGATATCCAAAATCTAAGACAAATGCGATACAGGCAATTCAGATTTTTTATACGAAATATTTGAAAATAAAAAAAATGTCTTTAACATTTATTTATTTTAAACAAACAATTAAAAGAAAAGAAGACTTATTTTTCCTTTGGGATGAAATTGGCGCGCTTGTAAAGAACAGCTGACGTTCACTTGTTGGTTGGACTGGTTCCGCTTGAGCAGCATTTCGCTGTTCGCTCATTTGTTCCTATTAGAATCACTGTACATATAAATAAACAGGCTATGAAAACATAATTGCGTGTTTAATATATAAAAAGCAATCCTTGAAGCAACAGCTTAAACTCCGAAGAATATAAAAAAAAAAAAAATCAGCATAAAGTGAAAATGAACCCAGAAACCGAGCCCCTTAACAAGGAGTTGCTGCAGAAAGGCAGAGATAAAATCGAATTGGCCGAAAAGTTGCAAGAAGATTTGATTGCATATAAAAATATACCTGGCATAACCAGGCTTGAGCGTAAAATTCAGCAGGAAATTAAGTTTTTGGAAAAGGTAAAATACAAAAAATACATATATTTATATATTAAAATAATTGTTTTATTCATAAAATTTAATTAATTTATTTTATTTTCTTGTATTTGATAAATTAGATTATTGCGAATAAAACATTAAAAGAGAACAACTTGATTAGTAGCAATCTTATCCACTATGAGTTTCTAATCAAGATATTGCATTTGCAACAAGATGTTGTCAACATTGATTGCGTTTTTCCCCTGGAATCGAGGGAGCTGCCTCTGCGCGTTGACATCGTTGCCAATAATGGCTTAAAATGGGTCAAGGCTATAGCTCGCAACTCGAAATATGTAGAAGAAGCTGCCAGGGGCCTGGCCAACTTTGGTTCGCGCAATATTTTAGATCAGGCCCAGGATTATATTGAGGCCAGCAAATTGCATTCGTGCATGTTTCAGCAGCCCAAGGTTAAACAGTCTCTCACCACCCACCCCAACCTCCACCCACCTGTTTTTCATTTAATTTGTTTTTTTTTCTCCTTATAGACAGTTTTTTATTTTTCAAATGCCATTGAGGATTGTCTACGACAGGAACTGGCCAATATGGGTGTGAAGACAGCCTCTCTCGATGATCCGAGCCCAAATGAAGATCCCCTGGCTGAAATTTCGAATGAGCTCAACCTGGATGTGACCACCCTGCTGGCCTATGTCAGCGCCATCACCAATGGTCGAGCCAACTGGAACTTCAAGGAGCCCCTACTCAGCGAACAGGCAGTCAAGGAGCGTGAGAGTCCCCTCAAGCCTGTACTCGACCAGATTTTCAATGGCAAAAAGCTAGTCTGCTGCCAATTGGCTCACAATGCATTTCAGAACATTCTCGTGGCCCTGGCCGGACCCAGTGAGCTAGAGCGTGCCACCGAGCTAATGAAACGTGTCCAAATCCTACCCGATGTCACCGTTATACCCAAAGAATTCTCCAACATACGTTTCACAGCCAAAGTCAACGAGCGCAGCCTCAAGATTTTCGCCTTTGGCTTCGAGCGACGAATTTTCACAGTCACCTCGAACAAGGCTTTCGTACGATCGGCCAAAATGCAGGTGAGTTCGGGGAAAGTTCTCCGTTTTTTTCTTATAATTTTTCTTATTATTTTGTTTTTTTCAGGGCATTGATGTGCCCGTCTTTTTGCATCCCTCCCGGGCACTCACCGAGCGCAAAGAGTTGACAGCAAAACCTTTGTAAATTTTTTGTAATTATTTATTTATTTTTTGTGATATTTAATTTAATTAATTCTGATTATCATCAAATACCGAACGCAACAAAGTAAAATAGCTCATTGATGTGCTCAAAATCTACAAAAAAAAAAAAACAAAAAACAAAGGATTCAATGTGTTTAGGATTAATTATAAAAGCAATTTCACTCACCGCTGTAAAGCTTTGAAGGGAAAGTGTGGAAAATTTGAAAGCGGTTATTTTCACTGGACGTTGACTGCACATAATCATAAATTGCAGATTTGTTCGAAATTTTTTGCTTATAATGGCATTTTTTTGATCCGCAAATTGATGTTTACCCTCCCAATTGCAACTATATAGATGCCAGGCAGTTGCCGTCGACTTTAAAATGATCATTGAATTAATCATTCCAAAGATATATATAATAATAATCAAATAATGAGAATATTATAGAATTTTAAGATCAGCTGACTTACATGTTGTATTAATGTGTCTCCATTGCCGCAGAGTATATAAAGTTGCGAGAGCGATGAAGATATATAGACAATGAACTTGACATAATCCCCGATAAACATATTCTTTCCCTATTGAAAGATTTCTCAATCATTATCAAAATGCTATCATCAACTTTACTTAATAATTTCAAAAAAAAAAATGTGGATTCTTATGTCGAAAACCTTCCAAGACTATAAAGAAGAAGAGGAAGAAAATCTTGAAATCTTTGATAAATGGAAGGTTTCGTTTTTAGCTGTCAATTTGGATAAATATATATACACTGACACACATATATATATTTCAATATATATATATATATATATATATACTTATATAAATGTATTTCAATTAGATGTGATATTGAATGTGAATATTAATGATCTTGAATCGGCTTTAAATGTTTATGAAATTTTGGAAAAATAAATGTCGAAATTTTGCACATGGATTTTCCTATTTACTGGGTAAGACTGAAATATCTTATCAAGTCGAGGCGGACTCTTAAGACTTGGTTAACTCGAGTAGAACCGAAGAGGGCATACCCGAACCCAATATACTCTGTACTGGAAAGATATATACCATAGTACAGGACTTCCACTTACTAACGTGACCAGGTTGTCACCCTGGTGAAATAAACTAAATAAAATTTGTAAAAAAAATAAAGCCGTCAAAGCGCCATCTAGTGGTCTTTGATATAGAAGGGGTCTCTCAATGTTTTTGCTGATAATTCCTATATGCATAAACCGATTTAATTCATATGTGGTATCAAACGAAAGAGCACAATTCACTGTAGCAAATTGTAAGATCTTGAAATATTCACTTGTTAGACTCACCGTGACCAATTGAAATCCCACCATGCATATAAGCACAGAGGAGATCATTAAATTCACCAATAAAATCGGATTGAAGAAACTCTCCAGGCTTCTGGCAAAGCTAAAGAAAACTATCACAAATCAAATGGGAAATATGAAAACTAAGGCAAAAGTTAACCCACTCAATTAACTGCTCATGTTGCCGGGCAATTCGTTTCAATTCCAAGATGTATGCCTCAGCTGTATCGATGTCATTCAGTTGATTGAGGCGCTCCTGTACATTCGTCATTAGGTTATCGATTCGATCATGGAGCAAACGAAATTGTCCACAGGTGTAAGTGATAAAGAATCCAAAGATGGAGTCCTCGGCAAACAAGGTGGTGACCACACAGATGCCAGCATAAGAGGTGAATATATAGGTGAGGCCATATCTCAGCCAGGACTTGTAGGGATCGAAGGGAAAGACCATTTTATAGGGGAACGGCTTGAGGGGTGCGTTGATGCCCAAAATGAATATCAACTCGATGAGGGGCAGGACACAGTACATGATTATCAGGCAGGCCAACAGGGCGGTCATTATCCGAAAGGTACGCATCTGGAGACGACACTCTTTGGCCACCGGATGATTAATGCTACAGAAGATTGGGTTCTGGATAATATCCAAAATCTTTCGAATATCTTGTAATATCACTTACTCGGATATCCAGATGTGCTGGACAAACTGTTCGATGAGACTCCGAAAGGAGTTTTGATTGAGTCGCAAATGCAAAAGCCTCACGAAATTGAGGACGCCCATTAGGGTGGTACAGCAGTTTTCGGTGGTCATAAGGATATCGCCGATGTTGTTAAACAGAAAGCCCGTCTGAAAGCAAATGGTAATGCAGACCGAGACTAGAACATACCAGGCCCAAAGGGTATAGGCCAGGCCAAAGAGACGCCCAGACATTCCAAATGGCTCATCCCAGTGGCTTTCATTTGGATTGGTGAGGGCCAGTGGCCAGGAGCCGTTCAATTTCAGCCAGATGCATTGCCTGGGCATAGTATAGTTGGAATTTCTGGTCGATTTCGGATTAAACATTTTCACTCTGAACACTCTCAGGAGACTCTGAAACTTGGCTCTGTCCTGCCGGGGCCTTTTATTTTTTGGTCATTGAAATCGAATCCATCATCACCAGTGCAGATAAAGAGAATTTCAAATGAGCTGAAAATTGGGCACTTTGATGTGGCAGGAGCAGGAGCAGGAGCAGGGGGTAGCTGCCCTCACTTTGGGTCCGTTTTGTTTATACACACGCAGGTCAAATGGGCTCTTTCGGTTTGGGAGTCTTGTAATTTAATTAGAAGGCTCTTCTATCTAATTTGCCTCTAATGATGGAAAATGATGGAAAATACAAACAAAAATTATAAATCCAATGGGCCAGTATGTATGTGCGTGCATGTGTGTGTGTGTGTGTGAGTGTGTGTGTGTGAGTGTGTGTAATTTAAATACGCACATTTAGGAAATGTATTTAGTTTCAGCCCTGATTTTGCAAATTAAGCTAAAAGGAATTTGTGAAAATAAACTAAATGAGCTTAACGAGCTAGAAAATTATAAAAAAAAAAAAAATTAAAATTTAAATAAATAAAAAGGCCAAAAAACACCTGGAATCGAACTCAACAAACTGCCTGAAAAATAATTAAGTTTCTCATGTGTCCGTCTAAGTACCGTTAAGAGTTTCTCTCACACACAAGTCAAGGCCAGGAGCTCAAGGATCGCAGTTCGTATCCCGCAGTCGTCCGAAAAATAAATAAGTTCAGCTTCACAAACAGGCGAGACCAAAAAGACCTCAGTTCGAGTCCCACCAATGACTAAAAAATAATCAAATTCAGTTTCAGTGTGTCCAACTACCGTTAAAAGCCTGTCTCACACACAAGCCAAGACCAAGAACACAAGGAACGCACGCAGTTCGAATCCCACAACTGGCCTGAACAATAAACAAGTTCAGCTTGTGTCCAAGTACCGTTAAGAGGTGTCACACAGGTGAGAGACCAAAAGGACCTTGGTTCGAACCCCAAACTGTCCTTCCGTCCATTAACTTAAAGATAATATTGAAATTATGAGCTCCCCCTCACCCATCCCTCAACTGATTATATAGAAAAGAAATCAACATAATCTCAAGCTTTTTTTCCCAATGCTAAAAAAGAAGAAATAAAAAGCATTTTCATATTTATTTATTTTTTGTTGTTGTTTTTAATTTCAATTTTGATTGTAGGTACAGATTTTTGTTTTTGTTTTTTATTAAGTATATTTTTTTGTTGTTAAAAATTAAATTTTTCTAAAGAAAATAACACCCTAAAAATACTCATAATAATAATAATAATTAATTTAAGAAAAAAAAATGTGATTTTAATCTAAATTTAAGTAAAATTTTATAACATTTTTTTTTTGTTTAAGAAAGGATCAAATAATTTTAGGGCAAGCTAAAAAAAAAAAAGAAAATTTTTTTTTTAGAAAATTTAGAAAAGAAATTTTTTTTTTTTTAACAATTTTGAAATTTGTTCTACACAAAATGTTTGAAAATTTGTGTGTGCCAAGGAACTTATTTTAAAAATTAAATTAATTATTACACTTTCATTTTTTTTTATATACAAGAAAAAAAATATTATTATTATTTTTAATTTTTTAGATTTTATTTTTATTTTTTTATTATTATTTTCTTTTCGAATACAACGGACATTTATTTATTTTAATTTTTTTTTTATGCATATTTGATCGTTTCATAATTTTTCTTCTTCTTCTTCTTTCTAGTTTTGAGAGTTTTTGCTTTTAATTTTTTTTTTTTTTTTTTTAATAACGCAACACAGTTTTGACATTTACCAAATACTTTTTACCATACATACTTAATTAATAATATATATATATATATGTATTATATATACATATATATATAGAAAGAGAGAGATATCTATATATATATATATATATATATTTTTTTTTTTTTACTTATTAAAATTTATATTTATATAATTTAACAATGAAATTATCTACAGCTTTAACTTGTTTATCACTTAAACAATTTTTTTTTTTTTTATTGAAAAGCGCTTTGAATTAATTTAATAATTTTCTTCTTCTTTTTTGTTTTGTGCACACTTTTTTTTGTGGGTTTTTGTGTGTGTATTTTTTTTGTTAAAAATTCAACAAAGTGAGAAGCAGTTTGGTGCTCGAGTTGGCGGGGGGAGGGGAGGAGAGTGAAAGGAAGAAAGGTTTTCAGAGAATCAAAAGCACAAAATGAGAACGAATTATGAAAAACAGAAAAAAAAAATTAATTTAATTTAATTAAGAATTTTTTTTTAAGGGAGAATTTTTTTTTTTTTTTTTTGAAATTGGTATTTTTTATTATTATTTTTTTTTTTTTTGTAGTTGTTGTGCCCCTTTTGATATTCTCTAAGGATTTCTTACCAAGGCTTACAACATTTGGCTATTTTAATTATGTGCATCTCTTTATTCTTATTTAATTTTTAGATTATATATTATTATTATTTTTATTTTATTATTTACTATTTTTTTTCTTCTTCTTTTTTTTGTGTGTGTGTAGCAAGAGCAATTAATAATTATTTATATGTATGTGTGTGGCCTTGAGGTCTGCAAAATGGAAAATTCATTCAAATTCAAATTTGGAAATATTTAGAACAGATTTCGATCTATATGAAATATCTCAGTTATAGAAGTCCAGATCAAAGATCGGTAGGACCAAGGCCCAGAACCCATTTGGATCTGAAGATGGAAATTTGCAGCCTGTCATAAATTATTATTATTATTTTTTTTTAATTTGAAATTTATTTATTTTTTTTAGTATTTTTTCTAGACGTGGAAAGTTTTTCAGTATTTTTTTTTTTTTATGTTATTTTCTGGTCTTGGCTCCAAGCACACGCTAAACACACACACACATATACACAAACGCACACACAAACACACACATATACATAAAACCAAGATCAAAACAATAAAAGCCTAACAACACACAGAGTCAACTATATAGTTACCGTTACTCTTATTATTCCGATCGTTATACATATATATGCATGTATGTCTATATATATATTTTTTTTTATTATATATTTAAATGTTTAGTGTGTTTGATTCTTTTTTCTACATTTTTTTTTTCATACCATTTTTTTTTTTTTTTAATTTTGCCTGATTTCTTTTTTTTCGGATTTCTATTGCTTGCCTTTAGTTTGAAATTTTTTAAAAAAGTTTTTTATTATTTTTAATTATGCATATTTTCACTTTACTTAATTATTTATTTATTTCTTTTTTTTTATTATTATTTAATTCATTCTAGCAAATTAATTTAGCTTGAAAATATTTCATTTTCTTCGCTCGCTCACTTTGTCTCTGCATCTCTCTCTCTCTCTCTTTCTTACTCTCAATAGCTGTGGCCATCTTTGTCTATTTTGTTGCTTGCGGTCGCTGTCTTGGTTTCATTCTTCTTCTTCTTCTTTTTTTGTGGCTTGTGGCTTACACCGTTTCTGTATAGATTTTTTTTGTTTTCTCCTTTTTTATTTATTTTTTTGTTTACATATATATAAAATATATTTATTTCTGCTTTTGCTTATATGTATATAAATTTGAATGCAATTTTAGTTGCTGCTTTCTTTCTTTTCTTATTTTTTTTTTTTTTTTTTGCTTTTTTGCTTTTGTTCGTTCTACTTCGGCGCCGACATTCAAAATTATTTTCTATTTTGCTTTACATTTTAGTTTTTTTGCTTCTTCTTCTTCTTCTTGTTTTGAGGGTATTTCTGTGTGTAAGTGTGTGTGTGTGTGTGTGTTGGTTTCTTTTGCAATCAAAAGAACTTTTGCTTATCCAATTTAAGTTTTCTTCACTTTATTTTTAATTTTTTTTTTTTTTTTTGTATTTTCAATTTCTTTTTTTTTATAATATTTTTATTATTATTATTTTAAGTTGTTTTTTGTTTTTAATGAATAGTTCTATGCTAATTTAGTTACAGAATACAGCAAGTCGTTGAACAGCAACGCCCAGAGCCGCTTTTACTCTTCTGTCTTTGATCTAAAGTAACGGTAAAAAGAGAAATACTTGAGTTTGGCAAAATTTACAAACATTAAGGTGGCACAAAAATAGAAAATTTACAATTTTTTTTTATTTTCATTTTTTTTTTTTTTTTTTTTTTTTTTTGTAAATTTCGTAATTGTTTACATTTTTTAATTATTTCAAAAATATATCTATTTTTTTTTTTTATATAATGTCACATACCTTGAGAATTGGGCTCTGGCAAATTATCACGCGGCACTAAATGCATAACAGTCGTTTTGCCCAATGGAAGTCCCAATGCACCTAAAGTCACATTGCAATGTAGAAAACGGCCCTGATAAATTAAACGCAAGATTTCCGCCTTTGAGACGGCCTCATGTTCCCAATCTGTAAATATTTAATAATTTTTTTGTTTTTTTTTTTTTTTTTAATTAATTTTATAGGTTTCTTTGTTGATTTATTTACCTCTTGGCCAATTATCGAATACTGTTTGCGCGATATCACCTGCCGAATCCGATGGATTGAATAGGAATTCTTTTGTTTTGCCACTAACGAGTATTAAACGTAAGTTTATCTGGAAAAAGAGGAAAAAAACAAAATCAAATTTTAAATTTAAAAAAAAAAAAAAGGAAAAACATTCTCCCTGACTCATTCAAGACTCGCTTTCATTTCAATTTCCATTTCCATTTGGCCTTATCTGACACTGCTGGCCGGGCCACTTAAAGAGCCCTTTTGATAATCATATTACATTTTTTTTTTTTTATAAAACGGAAATGTGCAAGAAGGGAAATTGATAAGAATATAGAGAGTCTGGTCTTTTTAGAGTATATATCTTATTTAACTAGAAGCATAGACCCCAAAACACCATCAATTCCAGTTTTAAGAAGCACCTGACAAACGCGTTCATCAAAAAGAAAATAGAAAAGAATGCAGTGATTTTTTTTTTTTGTTATATTGACAGACGCACCCACACACACACAGACACACACAAATACATATACAGCTCAACGTTTCATGTCTCAGTTACAGTTATTTTGTGCTGCTTCTCGTTTGTTTTCTTCAGCCTCTAGCTCTCTCTCACTCTCACACTCTCGGATAGGCTCTGCCTTTCTGTCTGCCTTGGTTTCGGTTTATGTAAGTGATTTTTAGTCTAGGCACGGTGGGCCACTTGCCTGGATTTTCCCCACAAATAAGAAGCAAAGAATTCGTTTTTTTTTTTTTTTCTTTGGTATAATATTTTCTATATTTGCTTAGAAGTTGTTTATGGCTCTCAAACTGTGCAAGTGCTTTATTTTTCTTGTCTGGCAATGCAGGTAACCCTGGCCAGCCAGCTGGTTGTTGTTGTCATTAAATCCATCCCGGCAGAAGACCATGAAAAGCACTTGAAAGTCTGCATAATTAAAAACTTGCACAATAAATCTGAAAGCACACTCACACTCACACACACACACATGCGCACATTGGCAATTCCTTGCGTTTGGCATTTTGCTTTACAATTGTGATAAGAAAAAAAAATATATAAAATAATACAAAACTCTAGATAAAAAGTAAGCAAAAAAAAAAAAAAAAAAAAAGCAGAGCAAATGTTGATGACGAATATGGCGACGGAAACAATAATAAAAAAAAATATTGTCACATAATAAAAAAAAGTAGCAACAAAAAAAAAAAAAATAAATAAATGAAACACCTGCAAGCTTTAATTAGATTAAAAATGTATGAAAAAATTGCAAAAGAGTTTTGCAATTTTACAGAAACTTTTGACTTTCCATTTTATCAGACCTTGTCCCAGGCATTATCTGGGCTAACCTAATAATTCCTATTTACTTTTGCGGATTTTGTAATTGTTTTCATTATACAAGAAAAAAAAAAAAATGACACAAAAGTTGTATGAATGAAATCAGCTGAGCGAGATGAAACCAAAAAAAAAAAAAGCATCATCATCCTGTGCACAAATGTCCTTGTCTGCGCTGCAGTTTACTCTAGGCGGAGTGAAAGAGAGAGAGCGAGAGAGAGAGAGAGAGAGAAAAGAACCTTGGCCCAACACAGCAGAGCCAAAAACCAATATCAACAACTACGACAACAACAATGGCAATAACTGCAAAAGCTACAACAACAAATGTAACAATAACAAACGAACTGACTAGCTCAGCTCATCAGCTGACGGAACTTTTACCCGATGGGGTTTCAAATGGAAGGTTTTGCCCTCGAGAACATTGAGAGAGTGAGAGAGAGAGAGAGAGAGAGAGAGAGAGAGAGAGAGAGAGAGAGAGAGATAAAAGAAAACTCGAGGACGCTGTTCAGTGTTGGCATTGAATTGCCCGGGAATGTCCATTAAAAATTGAGAGCTAACAAGGTCTGCCAGCCCCCTTTTGGCCCTCAAAGCCGCCCAGGCCTGCCTGCCTGCCTGCTCTTGGCCATAACATTTAACGTCATTACAATTACCAAAACTTTCAAACAATCGAATCGATTTACTAAGCAAAAACCAATTCCCTACTTTCACACTCTCTCTCTCTCTCTCTCGCTCTTTTATTTTATTATTGAAATTTTTTTGTCTTGGATAATCCAGAAATTCATTTTTTTCATTCAAAGCTCGAACGAGCTCAAATTTCATTCAACTTGTTTAGTTATTCAATGGAATCTTTTTTTTATTTGGCATATCGATTGTCTAAAAAGAAATCAGTTGAAAGAGGAGAACCAAAAAAGAAACAGGAGAGACAAAAAAAAGTGCAATGCTAGTGGAAATCAAATTAAAAACACTTCACTCATTCACACAGACAGGCAGGTAGCAAAACGGTAAGGTCCCGTTAGAATGAAACACAACAACAACAACAACAGCAGCAGCAGAAAATCAAGCGAAATGAAACAAAACGAAACGAAACGAAACGGAGAAATGAACTTGAAATAGTTGCCTGATTTTTTTCAAAAAAAATAAATTATTTTGACTTGGATTAATCATACCAGATGACTAAGTAATTTGGAAAAAAAAAACAAAAAAATTCTGTATATAGATTTCTGCCGTTTGAATTCAATAAATCTGGCATGATTTCACCTTTGAAAAATCGAATTGGGGAAAAACCTGTTGTTAAGAAAATGCGCCAAAGCACTTAACTTTTTGGAAATTATTACAAGGTTAAAAGGAAAACAAAAAAAAACCCAAAATTTCTTATTTCCAATTTTTATTAGTTTTTCGATTCAAAGCAAATGTGAAAAGAAACATTTTTTGTTTACATTATTTTTCTCTTATCTTAAAAAAAAAAAAAAAAATAGAACCAATGATTTGTTTTCATTTCTTTGGGGGAGGGGGAAAAAAAATCCAAATTTTTTTATTGGAATTTGAAAAATTTCTTAAGCTGCAAGAGGAGCCCCGCAAATTGTTATTACGAAGCGAACTTGAGACTTGTTCGAATAAAAATTCGAACTGCTTCTTCTTCTTCTTTTCCTCTAGAAAAAAAACAACAATAAAAAATCCCAAGTATGCTGGTGGTTGGGGGTGAGCTAGCGGCTTTGTTTTTGTAAACAGACGAACACAGACAGAACAAAAACAACAAGAACAAGAAGAAGAAGAAGAAGCAGCAAGAAAAAATAAAAAGGAATAGCAGAAGCTCAATTGTATGCTAGCTGACTGGCCTGCCTGCCTGCCTGGGCTGTAAGTATGCGTGCATGCGTGTGTGTATGTATATGTGCGTGTATGTGTGTTTGTGTGTGTTTGGCATTCGACTATTAAATGCACTCGCTGAAGGTCAAAAGGCGCTGCTGAAATACGCAATACGAACGCAGCTGTCAAGAGATAAAAATCAATATAAGCCAGCAACATCACAATCAAAATGTAGTAGAAAAATCAAAATGGGAAAACCAACAACAACAACAACAACAACAACAAGATGATGAAGAAGAAGAAAAAGATGGAGCTTTTATGCACCATCAACAGACAGACATTTTTTAGAAAGAGACAGAGAGACTGAGTGAGTGAGTGAGTGAATGAGTGAGATTCTTACCTTATCAGATGGTATAGTCCTGGGCATTTTCTGTGTGATGACGGGCCCGGGAACCAGACTGCCGCTGCCGTTCGCATGGACTTTGGCATTGGCACAGCACAGAGAGCTGCCGTTGGCCGTGGAAGTGGAGGCCGCCACAACGGCGGCCAATGAATTGGCCGATGATGAAGATGCCGCCGAACCAACCGAAGATGCTGAGGAATTTACCAATGTGGAGGAGTTTGCATGCCCAGCATGCTGCTGCTGCTGCTGATGCTGCTGGTGCTGCTGATGCGTCTGCTGCAGCTGCTGCTGTTGGTTGTGGTGGTGACGGTGATGGTGTTGCTGCTGATGCGGTTGCAATTGCGTTGGTCGCACTGATGAGGATGTGGCTGCTGTGCCATTGGAGCGTACCAAGGCTGGATGCATCTGCGAGTTGCGTTGTTGTGTATTTTGCTGCTGATTCTGATGTGGCTGCTGCTGCTGGTGCTGATGATGATGCTGCTGCTGCTGCTGGTGGTGCTGGTGTTGGTGGTGTTGGTGGTGATGATGATGATGGACAGCGGCAATGGTGGCTGCAGCACTTACACCACCCGTGGAGGAGGTGGATGATGAGGGCGTGAGTAGGGCATGGGTGGTGGCAATGGTTGTGGTTGTATTCTTGTTGTCGGAGGAGGTGGAGGAGAGTGCTGGTATAACGGCAAATGAAGCCGTCGACGAGGCCGATGAGGCGCTCGAGGACACCGAATGCGTCCTTTTGGCAGTCATCGAGGATAGCTTTTTGCCATTACCATTTCCATTCCCACCATTGCTGGTGGCCACAATCGCTGTGGTCGTGTGCTGATTCTGTGGCGGCGGCAGAGCCGTTGGTGTTGTTGGTGTTTCAATGGACGATGTTGAGGACATTTTGCACTGGCCTTCAAAATTGTTGTTGTTGCTTTTTTATTTTTTAACTTGATTGATTCTTTTTTTTCACTCGATCAAAAAAAACCAAAACACTTCAACGAAAAAATAAAACGGAAACCAACAAAAAAAAAAAAATAATAATAACAAATCCGAAACCAGAAAGCACAAACCGACGAGCCCGATTCCGTTCAAAAGAAAAAAAAAACAAACAAAAAAAAATTATTTAGAACTTAACCGTTATGCTCATATTCCCGTTATGGAATGAGTTACAAATTTTGTTGCTTTTCAATTTTTATTCAAACCGAACACAACGCAACGCAACGGTAAAAGCGAATTGCATTGCACAAGTCACCGAATTATGTTCGGAGAGTTGGGAGGGATATCGATGATGGGGGCTGCTGCTGCTGCTGCTGTGCTTGCCTCCCTGCCTGCTTGCCAACTTGCCTGCCAGCCTACCTGGCTGGGTTGTGTTGGATGGTTCAATGACGCACGGCGGAACGAAGCGGAACAGAGAGCAGCTGATTTTTATTTTTAGCTGACGTTGTTGTTGTTGTTTTATTTTTTCTCAGTGTTTTTGTTTTTCTTCTTATTGGCAATTGGTTTTCAATTTTTTGTTTATATTACTGCAGCTTGCTTATTGCTCCTTTGTTTTTTTGCTTTTATTTCTTAAAATTATTATTATAATTATTATTATTTTTTTTTTTATTATTATTATTATTATTTTGAATTCACGAAACTGCACTTGACCTGCAAATGCGCAAGAAACGGCAAGCGGGATGTACGAGTGAGGGAGCAACGGCGACCAAACGACGACTGATGTGCCAAACTGGCCGCGTCGCGTAATAGCGATGTTGGCGTTGTCCTCGCTCTTGTTACCTTAAGCTTTAGCTTTGTGTGGCAACAACGATGGCAGAGACGACGATAAAAACAACAACAACAAAAAGAACAGTATTGGCGACAGCGACGGCAACGTCCAAAAACACAGCTGGACGAATGTGGTATTGCCAACTCTGTGGGCGGGGCAGGTTGGTGGGGGAGGGCAGCGACGTAGATAACTGTTGTCTCAATGCATTTTTCTTATTTTGAAATGTCAATAATGTATTCAGTTGGTTTTCGTTTTTTTTTTTTGTTTTTTGTTTTTTGTTTGCTTGCTGTATGCAGTTTTATTTGATTTTTCTTTAATGCTGTTGCATAAATGTGTGTATTTTGATTTTAACCACCTCAGCTTGCTGCCACTGCCACTGCCACTGGTTTTGCCCCACGGACACACGCACGTACATACACATAAACGCTCGCGCACACGCACACCAACGCTCCTGGGTATTTGTTTTTGCTTTTGGTTTTGCCTTTGCCTTGTATTTGTATGTAGGTGACAGGCGAACGAGCCAGCGAGCGAGCGAGCGAGCGAGAGCAGAAGAAAATCAACACACACAATCAGATTTTTCTTCTATTTTATTTAAGAGCTTTTTATTTTGCGGTTACTGCAATCACATCACACGGTAATGCATTTTGTGTAATTCCGTTTTGGGGATTGCTTTAATGAGCTGAATATTTAATTTAGTTGCTTCACTTTGGCACAACAAAGGAATTTTCTATTTTTCTCAATGTTGAGCGCACACACACACGCAAAAAAAAATAAATGTAAATAGCCAAGTGTTGGGTTGTTCGCTCTTCGAACTTCGAGTGCTGCACAACGTCTGTGGCAAACCGAAGACACTCACGATTATCAGCACTGGCACTTTTGTTTTCCAATATTCAAAATGCAACTCTGCATGAGAATTGCGCAAGTATTTAAATTTAACCATACGCTGGTATTTATTTATTCATTAAGTTTTAAAAGGTAGAATGGTCTTACAAAGGCAATCATTTTGTAAAGATATTTAATATTAATTTGCCAAAGTCCAATTTAATTGGCATCCACATCGTCTTGCGAGCTCTTGATATAGATTACAGCTTTCTCCATGTTATCGAACACCTTTTCCTGCCAAACTGTCGGAGGTCCCGGTGGTTGCGGGAATACCTTGCCATCTAACGCGTCAGTCATGTCCCGATTTTTTTTTATTTTCATCGACATTTTAAACGTATTAAGGCTTATCAATTCCCTACCATACAATTTGCTTGTATTCAACTGGCGTATCAAATAATCGCTAAAACGGAAATATATAACTTATTTTAGGTCAAAAAAATAGGCATTACAATAACTCACATGAAGCAATGCTGATTACTTGATAGTTGCAAGGGCTTCACTATATTTGAGAGACTATCCAATATCAACTTCAAATTACGATCTTCCTGAACCGGTTCCACAAATAATTTCCTTTCCAATAACTCCAAACTTGTACAGACTATATAAAACCTTATGAACCAAGCATCCATGGTACTGGTATTATTTTCCAGTTCTGTAAGATGAGCTTGTAAAGCCGTCTAAAAAAGTTCAAAAGTTTTATAATTGTTTTTTTTTTTTTTTTTGCTCTAGATTCTTGAAAATATTTGCTTACTTTTATATTGGCCTTGTCACCACCGATAGTACCAATGTTGAAATGAATTGCTGGCATACAACGAGCGTAAATCTCGGGTTGGTGCCTAATTATGGTGGATACCAAAGAGTTTAAACCCTTTTCAATTCCCTCTGGAAGGGAGTCGTGCTGTGTTTTATATGAAAAAATCATAAAAATATTGAGGTTACTCTTTTTCTCTTTAATTATTAAAAAGCTTACCATTTTGAAGTGGACTAGAATTTTCCAAATTTTATTATTGGGCAATGTCACCTCAGTCTTCGTATGGAGTAAAGAAAAGTAGAAAAACATTTCCAATAAGAAATTCATGCTCAGCCTCTCCCGCGTAACACGTGTCGAGAGGGTGAAGTCCACCAGAATTTCCACCAGTAGACAATAGGCATTATCATCCAAGGGTATTAAATCTGGGAACTCCATAAAGATCATAAGAGCGGGACCAAATAGGGAACGCAAATGTGCCGTGCTCCGCATGGGTGAGCACTGTACCAAATTCTCCAAAAGATTCTTACGCAATAGGTTGGCCAACTCATTAGTTTTGGCCGGGCTCAGCAGAGATGGCTTCTGCCTGGACAGGGTGCAAAACATAAAAGTAACGGCCTCCAGCCCATTGATCACTATACAATTGGATAAAGCAATTCGATCGTTCATTATTATTCAGTTAATTATATTTCTACCAAAAATAATTACCCAGATTTTTGTTATTTAGAGGATGCTTGAGGACATCTTTTACCAGTATGTCGAAAACTTCGCGTATACTGGTAATGGGCAGTTCGAAGTCCTTTATCCAATAGCTGTAGCGTCTCACGCAAAGATAATAGGAATGAAGGGCACATGGCGTTTTCTAGAAAACAGAAAAAACAAATCCAATTCGAATAATCCCAGTTATAACCGCTTGAAAAGTCGTATTCTAATCTTACTAATCGAATCTAATCGAACCATCTAATGGACTTTTCAGCCAACTATTTAAGTTTCAGCTATTTATATAGTATATATAGGATATAGTAGGTCCGATTGTAATGCAATTTGGATAACTCTTTTTAAGACATTTAAATCTTGAATTTGTAAGAGATCAGTCATGAAATGTAGGAGCTAGTTCTAAAACCGATTTAGGAAGAATCTTAAGTCGATGGGCTTATTTGCTTCAGCTGATCTGGATAGACAAACGGACCGACATGGCTAACCTAGGAGAGCTATAATAGCATCTATGCCAGTGGGCAGAATCAATTTCAAACCTGTCGAGCCAAACGTCTTTGACAATTGTCAAATTGATCCTTGAGAATTTGAATGGCCATATCACGATGATCTTGATTCCCTGAGGCCGTTAACGATCTGGCCAGACTCGAATGCAAAGCATATATCTCCATATCCATCAGCGTGACATCTTCCAGAAAGGCATGCAAGCCAAATGCCTCCATATTATACAAAGTCTTCAAGCAAAATGTTAGAATTAATTAAACCCAAAATCAAATTGAAAGAGGCAAACAATTTACCCGCTTACTCTTCGTGGAACCACTGGCCAAGATTTCACAATTGGTCACCTCGTATATGCTATATAGCACAGCACGTATATGCAAATTTGTGGTATCTTTAATTAGTTTCGGCCACTTATCGAGTAACTTGAGTACCTCCTTTCTGGCATATGTACTGGTATTATAATTCGACATATGCTTGACAAACAAAATGCGCAGTCCGTGGGCAGCCACCAAGGGCAGTTCGTTGCGTAAATTCAGAGATTCCGATGGTTGAATTAATTTCAAATAATTATCCATTGAGTCGAGGGGCTCGAAGTGTTTATTTAATTGATAGATATAAGTGTGGAAGGTATCCATCATTCGGCTAAAGTTAAATTTCGAGTTGTTAATTTGATCGGACTTGTAGAAGGTCGCGAAAATATGGGTAATAATTTCCAGTGTTTTGTATTTTTGCTGGGCTAATGCCACATATAGTTTGGCAGCTGCATCGGCTACACGCGACATTTTCAAATTCTGGCGTATCACCACCGATAGGATGTGCTCCAGAAAATGCTGATTAAAGCATTCAGCGCTCTGAATGTACCTGTAATTATTAATTATTTAAGTCAAACTGTCGTCTGATTAATTGAGAAGAAACTTACTCCTGAAGGACCAATAGATATCTGATGGTGGACATCATAACCTTGGCACAATTCTTGGGCTTCAGCCCTTCATATTGTACGTTCAGGAATCTCTCTTGGGTCAACTGATCGGTTAGAATGTTCAAATATGTTTGACCATCGGGGGCAATCTTGCCATTCTCGTCAAAAGACTCCAAGAGCTCAATCAAAAATTCATAGACCAATGCGGTGGTCTTCATCTCATCATTGGCCAGCTAAAGAATTCCGATAAATGAAATGACTACAAAGGAATTCAGAAAGATTTGCTTACCGAAAAGCTAAAGACGCAAATGATATATTCCAGGGCGCTCTGTTCGGCGGTGAAGAAGATGCGATACTGGCGACGAAATATTTCCAGCATGGGTTCCACGGTGGCCGTATTGGAATCCTTGTAACTGGGGAATCAAAATCAATATATATATATATTGGTAAAATGCTTTCGAATTTGGATTATCAGAGAGCTTACAAGATGCCAAAGCGCACATAAACGGTGAGAGTTCGACAGAGATCGGCCATCATGGGAAACACTCCGGCATAGCGCTTTGCAACCTTATCCAGACCGCTTAAAATGGCAAAAGCTTTGGAAATATACAATTTTTTTTTTTTTTTTTTTTTTACATTTCAGAAAAAGTTTAACGTGCCAATTTACTTACAAATTCTGGATATGGGCTCGCGTATGAATTTATCTATGGCATTATCGTCAGTATCTTCGGATTTGAAAAACGTTTGGACCACCTTGCACCAGACCTCGACCACCAGCAGGTAGCAAGGCATTGGATTGGTCAAATCAAAGAATTCCTGGGCGCTTGGCAATTCTTTGCATTCTTTACGCCAGATTTGACAGCAGTCCACAAACATCATTGGCAAAGATGCCAAAAAAAATTCCACGCCTTTCAAAACGAAATCAACCGGCATAAAGATATATGCCGTATTGTCATCACGATACGGATAATTTTGGGGTTCGATGAAGTCCTCCTCGGTGGCATTAAAGGTTAGCCCCACAGATTCGAAGCAACTCTTTACAAATTGATATGAAACCCCAGTCAGCCAGTTCTGCGGTCTATCAAGAATTGCTGAGACAAAGGTGTACGTGTACGTATGGACAGTGTCCTGGAAATTCAAAAGAATTTATCGATATTCTTCAATTTGAATTAGCTTACCAACCTCTGGATTCTCGCCCACAGCGATGGCTGTTGCGAAATCCATTGTTTTTTAGCCTTCGACGCAAGTGACTTTGCAGAAATGTTCCGTTACACTTAAAATGTGAACCAGCCGGAACGGAACTATTAGCCGGGAACAGCCTTGCGAATGTCTGAAAACTGTACACAAAACTTCAAAAACTTGCATGAAAATTCATGAATTTTTCAGATTTTGTGATTGGCGGAAAAAAAAAATGGTTGCTTCGGCGAATTAATTTTGCCGAGGACAAAGTAAGGCTGACCAGAAAAAAATGTGTCTTTTTGAAAAGATGAATTATGAAAAGTTTAGCACGTCGAAATCAGAAAAATTGGTTATAGCGTAAACTCTTAAATTTGATTTTTTTTTTTTTTTTTTTTTTTTTTTTTTTTTTGTCACAGATGAATTACTTTAGATTTTTATACACATGTGTGCATTTTTATTTCACTGTTATTTTAATTACTTAAAGCAGACGAATTAAATCAAAACTCACCTTTTTCTTATGGGGCAAATCAAATTTGTGGACTCTTTTTTTCACAAAAAAAAAAAAAGATCTGCACTTAAAAAATGTGAATTTAATTCAATAAAGAAATATATAAAACACTGTATATTTCTTTCAATATAAAAATATCCTATTTTTTGGTTTCCACTTACCTTATATTAATATAATACCACAACACTTGATATTCACTGGAAGACAAATTTCAAACTGAAGCGCAACAATGGCCGGCAAAATTAACACTGGCAAACAATGACACAAAATCGACGTGTGACTTCGTTGTTTTCGACTCGGCTTTTTTGCCCTTCAGTGTACACTTCGTGTCGACTGTTACTCACACAGACGTATCACAATCCTAGGAATTAGATATCCAGCTAATTTTTTATGCTTCTGCTTTTTATTCGAAGCTACCAGAAGATGGCCAAAAAATTTTAAAGTCTAGAGTTGACTTTAATATTTATGTTGAGGGCAAATTGAAACCAGAGTAGCGGTACTGTGAAAGACATAATGGTTAATAAATGCGTTTGTAACAAGGAAATTTCTTACCAACTTGGGACAACAGTCTGGTCCAAATGCTTTTATTCAAATTTATTTTTTTAGAATTTACCAAAACGTTTTAATTGATAGTTACAAAGTTGTCCGCTTGCGCAGACCGCCTAAACTTCACGAGCTGCCAACTCGACTTAATCAATTTTGCCACTCATTTTTCATTTGAATTTTGACAACAGCGCCACACAGCTACATTTATCGAATTATATTCAATTTCTTATATTCGTTTCTTGGCTAGTTCCGTTCAGTTCAGAACCAGAACAGCCCAGTTCCAACTCCCTTTTGCCGAACAATCAACTAATGAAAAAAAGGTGTTTTAAATAAACAGTAGGCCATGAAGAATGTACTGATGGTTGCCGAAAAGCCTTCCCTGGCTGCCTCACTTGCGGCAATCCTCTCCAATGGACGTTGTGCAGCCAAAAGAGGACCCAGCAACGGCTGTTCCACTCACGAATGGACCGGCCCTTTTCGAAACGAGGGTACCGTTCACTTCAGAATGACATCAGTTTGCGGGCATGTCATGTCGCTGGACTTTATCTCCAAATACAATTCATGGGATCGTGTAGATCCCGTCGAGCTATTCGGCTGTCCCACCGAAAAGAAAGAGACCAATCCCAAGCAGCACATGCGTACTTTCCTGGCCCATGAGGCCCGCGGCTGCGACTATCTGGTCTTATGGCTCGATTGTGACAAGGAAGGCGAAAACATCTGCTTCGAAGTAATGGATGCCGTTCAGCATGTCATACACAATGTCTATAGCCGTAATGTAACCTACCGCGCCCACTTCTCAGCCATTACGGACAAGGATATCAAAGGCGCCATGGAAACTCTCGGCCATCCCAATGAAAACGAAGCCAAATCTGTGGATGCCCGCCAGGAGCTAGATCTCCGTATCGGATGTGCCTTCACCCGCTTCCAGACCAAGTTTTTCCAGGGTCGTTACGGCGATCTCGACTCCTCATTAATCTCCTATGGCCCCTGCCAGACGCCCACCTTGGGATTTTGTGTTAAACGACACGATGACATACAGACCTTCAAGCCAGAGAGCTTCTGGTATCTCCAATTAATGGCCGGACAGCCCGAATTCACCCTCGACTGGGCCAGAGGGCGTGTCTTCAAAAAGGACATAGCCATCATGCTGCTCAATCGTGTCAAAGAAAACAAGGAGGCCAGGTGAGTACTTGACCCTTCCAATCAATTAAAACAATTCTTAACTCAATCCTCTCATCACACATGGAAACAGCGTGGAGAGCGTGACCAGCAAAGAGGCCTTCAAAAGCAAACCCCAGGCCCTCAACACCGTCGAGCTAATGCGTATCTGCAGTTCTGGCCTCGGCATTGGACCCTTCCAAGCCATGCAAATAGCCGAGAGACTGTATACCCAGGGCTACATCAGTTACCCACGTACAGAGACCAACCAGTATCCAGCCAATTTCGATCTGCAGGCCGTGCTGCGCGTCCTCCAGCCCTCGAGTGACTTTGGCGAAGAGGCCCGAGCCATTGTCGGTGATATGCAGAGTCCACGCAAAGGCAAAGATGCCGGCGACCATCCGCCCATCACCCCCATGAAGCTGGGCCAGCGCAATGACTTTGATCGCGATACCTGGCGTGTCTACGAATTCATTTGTCGGCATTTCATGGGCACCGTTTCCAGGGATCTGAAATATCGAACCACCACTGCCAAATTACGAGCTGGTCTCGAGACATTCTCCTGCACGGCTAATGTACTGATCGATGCCGGCTTCACCAAGGTCATGACCTGGCAGGCCTTTGGCAAGGACGAGGCCATACCACCCTTTGTCGAAGGCACCAAGGTGGCCATCAACGATGTCCGCCTGGCCGAGAGCCAAACGGGCCCACCCGACTATCTAACCGAGGCCGAACTAATCACCCTTATGGAGCAGCACGGCATTGGCACCGATGCCTCCATACCCGTGCATATAAACAACATCTGCCAGCGTAACTATGTCAAGATCGAGAATGGCCGCAAACTGATACCCACCACGCTGGGCATTGTCCTGGTCCATGGCTATCAGAAAATCGATCCCGAACTGGTCTTGCCCACCATGAGATCCGAGGTGGAGCGTATGCTCACCCTCATAGCCAAGGGCTCGGCGGACTTTAACGATGTCCTCCTCCATGCCATACAAATCTTTCGGCTTAAGTTTATGTATTTTGTGAAGAACATTGCCAGCATGGATGGTCTCTTCGAAGTCTCCTTCTCACCCCTGGCCGAGTCGGGTAAGGCGCATTCGCGTTGCGGCAAATGTCGTCGCTATATGAAATATATACAGGTGAGTCAAATCCCTCCCAATCCTAACCAGATTCAAGTCAAATAATTTACGCTTTTTGGAACAGTCGAAACCGGCACGCTTGCATTGCTCCCACTGCGATGAGACCTACTCCCTGCCCAATGGCAATGTGAAGCTGTTTAAGAACTACAAATGCCCACTGGATGATTTCGATTTGCTGGCCTTCTCCACTGGTGTCAAGGGACGTTCGTATCCATTCTGTCCATATTGCTATAATCATCCACCGTTCAGGGATATGCCCAAAAATGGTGGCTGCAATACCTGTACCCATTCAACCTGCCCCCACTCTCTCAACACCTTGGGCATTTCCGGTTGTGTGGAGTGTGAGACGGGCATTTTGGTCTTGGACAGCACTCTGGCTCCCTCCTGGAAGTTGGGCTGTAATCGTTGTGACGTCATCATCAATTGCTTCAAGGGTGCCACCAAGATCAATGTTGAGGGTAAAAAAAGAGTCTTGAATCTGATTATCTTCAGCAATGTATCAAATTTTTCTTTGCAGAGAACAAATGCTTGGAATGCGGAGCCCAATTGGTGAATGTGGTCTACAAATCGGACAAGTCAAAGTTTAAGGATGGCAGCGAAGAGAAAACTGGTTGTATATTTTGTTCGGCCGATTTCACCCATTTGGTGGAGAAACATCGAGCGGTGGCGTCTCGGCCTGTGCGCACTGGCAACAGTGCACGTGGCTCGAAATCCTCACGCGGTGGTCCTGGCAATGGTGGGACTGGTACTGCTGTGGGCGGTGTCACCGGCAGCAATGCCCGCGGTGGACGTGGCGGTGGTCGCCAGTCAAAGGATAAAATGGCCCAGTTGGCGGCCTATTTCGTTTGAGACCCGCAACTCCCCCGCAGACACATCATATCCAATCTAAGCTCTAAAATGCATTTACATAAGTTTTTTCCGTGGCTAATTTATTTTAGTACGTAACAAAACACATTTGATAGTAATAAATAAAATAAAAAACAACAACAACAAACAAATAAATAAAATAAACAAATAAGAACGGAATAAACAAGTTTTCGTATCTGGTTAATTCGTTGGGAAGGTGCAAAGGTGGTGCGAAATTTCTAGTTCAATTAATTTCGCCATATCACACAAATATATATGTATGTATATGCAGTTCTATGGCCTTTGGCAATTTTTTGGCGGATATTCGATTTGTGGTGAAAATAAAGGTCATTTAACTCTTCCGATGATACGCACAATGCGGTAGAAAGATAAAGAAATTTATGACTCTCAATGCAAGACAAAACAAATTAAATTATGGATTCTCATTTAGATCACCGCCCCCTCCCCCAGTTCAACCCTCCCTTTTCCAAGACAACACCACCACCACCAGGAGAGTGTTGTAAATTGCATATATATACATGCAAGCAATTGCGTAGTGTGCGCGAGCGAGATAGCTGACGGTACTACGCATTTCGCTTGGAAATGATTATTTTATCCTTAAATTAATGTTAAAATTGTCCTAGGAATATAATTTTCTAAATCAATAATGGGGAAAATACTGCTGACGTTTGCATTCGTATGACACATGTAAAAAAAAACATCAACTTTAATTTGGCTCAAAATTTCTCTATACCCGAATATACATGTGTGCGAGTGAGTCAGACAGTATATGACAAGCGAAAAATATTCAGCCATTTTCTCATACATATATAAATACGAGTGAGCGGTCAAGAAAATTTTCAGTTTATGTGAGAAAAATAGTTGAGTGCAGACGTGTTTTGCAGCGCATTAATAAAAAAATAAATTGAGAACAAACGGAGCTACAAAAGTTTATAACAAATATCATATATATATCTCAAAAATAAATTAGTGAAACTTCTAGAAGCTAAAAAGAAAAAAACAAGAAACGTAAGTTTTAACGCCTCAAATAAAAGAAAAACAGTTTCATTTTTTTCGTTTTCTCCTTTGTTCAATAAAACGGGACTATCAAAATGGCGTCGCAATGATATGCAAAAGAAAAGTCTTTGTGTTCACTTTTTTTTTCTCTTTTGAAATCAATTATGGTGAAATATATAACAGACGACTAAGAACAAATTTTTTTCTGTAGATTTAGAAAAAAAAAAACCCCAACTGTTATTAAAAAATGTGTGTCATTCGAATTGGGTTGAGACCCGCGACCTGCGCACAACATTAATTGCGCATTAGTCACTACGAAGAAAGAAAAAATATTTTTTTCTTATCTAATCGCAGACATTTCTTTTTTTTTTTTTTTGTAGGCAAAATGCAAATTTTTGTGAAAACTTTGACTGGCAAGACCATCACCTTGGAGGTCGAACCCTCCGATACCATTGAGAACGTCAAGGCTAAGATCCAGGACAAGGAGGGCATTCCCCCAGATCAGCAGCGTTTGATCTTCGCCGGCAAGCAGCTGGAGGACGGACGTACTTTGTCCGACTACAACATTCAGAAGGAGTCCACCTTGCACTTGGTGCTCCGTCTCCGTGGTGGCATGCAAATCTTTGTCAAGACTTTGACTGGCAAGACCATCACCTTGGAGGTCGAACCCTCCGATACCATTGAGAACGTCAAGGCTAAAATCCAGGACAAGGAGGGCATTCCCCCAGATCAGCAGCGTTTGATCTTCGCCGGCAAGCAGCTCGAGGACGGACGCACTTTGTCCGACTACAACATTCAGAAGGAGTCCACCTTGCACTTGGTGCTCCGTCTCCGTGGTGGCATGCAAATCTTTGTCAAGACTTTGACTGGCAAGACCATCACCTTGGAGGTCGAACCCTCCGATACCATTGAGAACGTCAAGGCTAAGATCCAGGACAAGGAGGGCATTCCCCCAGATCAGCAGCGTTTGATCTTCGCCGGCAAGCAGCTGGAGGACGGACGCACTTTGTCCGACTACAACATTCAGAAGGAGTCCACCTTGCACTTGGTGCTCCGTCTCCGTGGTGGCATGCAAATCTTTGTCAAGACTCTGACTGGCAAGACCATCACCTTGGAGGTCGAACCCTCTGATACCATTGAAAATGTTAAGGCTAAAATCCAGGATAAGGAAGGTATTCCCCCAGATCAGCAGCGTTTGATCTTCGCCGGCAAGCAGCTCGAGGACGGACGTACTTTGTCCGACTACAACATTCAGAAGGAGTCCACCTTGCACTTGGTGCTCCGTCTCCGTGGTGGCATGCAAATCTTTGTCAAGACTTTGACTGGCAAGACCATCACCTTGGAGGTCGAACCCTCCGATACCATTGAGAACGTCAAGGCTAAGATCCAGGACAAGGAGGGCATTCCCCCAGATCAGCAGCGTTTGATCTTCGCCGGCAAGCAGCTGGAGGACGGACGCACTTTGTCCGACTACAACATTCAGAAGGAGTCCACCTTGCACTTGGTGCTCCGTCTCCGTGGTGGCATGCAAATCTTTGTCAAGACTCTGACTGGCAAGACCATCACCTTGGAGGTCGAACCCTCTGATACCATTGAAAATGTTAAGGCTAAAATCCAGGATAAGGAAGGTATTCCCCCAGATCAGCAGCGTTTGATCTTCGCCGGCAAGCAGCTCGAGGACGGACGTACTTTGTCCGACTACAACATTCAGAAGGAGTCCACCTTGCACTTGGTGCTCCGTCTCCGTGGTGGCATGCAAATCTTTGTCAAGACTTTGACTGGCAAGACCATCACCTTGGAGGTCGAGCCCTCCGATACCATTGAAAATGTTAAGGCTAAAATCCAGGACAAGGAGGGCATTCCCCCAGATCAGCAGCGTTTGATCTTCGCCGGCAAGCAGCTCGAGGACGGACGTACTTTGTCCGACTACAACATTCAGAAGGAGTCCACCTTGCACTTGGTGCTCCGTCTCCGTGGTGGCATGCAAATCTTTGTCAAGACTCTGACTGGCAAGACCATCACCTTGGAGGTCGAACCCTCCGATACCATTGAGAACGTCAAGGCTAAAATCCAGGACAAGGAGGGCATTCCCCCAGATCAGCAGCGTTTGATCTTCGCCGGCAAGCAGCTGGAAGATGGACGCACTTTGTCCGACTACAACATTCAGAAGGAGTCCACCTTGCACTTGGTGCTCCGTCTCCGTGGTGGCATGCAAATCTTTGTCAAGACTCTGACTGGCAAGACCATCACCTTGGAGGTCGAACCCTCTGATACCATTGAAAATGTTAAGGCTAAAATCCAGGATAAGGAAGGTATTCCCCCAGATCAGCAGCGTTTGATCTTCGCCGGCAAGCAGCTGGAGGACGGACGCACTTTGTCCGACTACAACATTCAGAAGGAGTCCACCTTGCACTTGGTGCTCCGTCTCCGTGGTGGCATGCAAATCTTTGTCAAGACTTTGACTGGCAAGACCATCACCTTGGAGGTCGAACCCTCTGATACCATTGAGAACGTCAAGGCTAAGATCCAGGACAAGGAGGGCATTCCCCCAGATCAGCAGCGTTTGATCTTCGCCGGCAAGCAGCTCGAGGACGGACGCACTTTGTCCGACTACAACATTCAGAAGGAGTCCACCTTGCACTTGGTGCTCCGTCTCCGTGGTGGCATGCAAATCTTTGTCAAGACTTTGACTGGCAAGACCATCACCTTGGAGGTCGAACCCTCTGATACCATTGAAAATGTTAAGGCTAAAATCCAGGATAAGGAGGGCATTCCCCCAGATCAGCAGCGTTTGATCTTCGCCGGCAAGCAGCTGGAGGACGGACGCACTTTGTCCGACTACAACATTCAGAAGGAGTCCACCTTGCATTTGGTACTCCGTCTTCGTGGCGGTGAAAACTAGAATCTCTTAAAATGAACTGAACTCTAGAATCCTCTAAAACGAAGATATTAAAATAAAAAAGAATTATTAAAAAATATTAAATGTATTCAATCCAAACCAAAATTCGATGTCTATGTAATCATTGTAACGTTAATTGGCTTCAAATTTAAAATAACCAAATTAATCTCAAATTGCATTGAAGTTCAATAAATAAATTTGTGTCGTTTCAAATTCAAATCTAATATTTTTTATTTGTACCAAACCCAAAGCGGTTTTTGTGTGGTCCCCTGGGTGGTCGACTTCATACAGAGTCGTGTGCGTTTAGTTGTTGTTGTAGACTTGCGTGTTCAAAGAGCGTGGTCAATTATTTATTTAGCTGGAAAAAATTGAAATTATGTAGAACTTTATGCTTGGTAAGGAAAAAAAAAGGGAAGAAATTAATCTATTTAATTGCTTTGCAAAAGGGGACACCCAAAGTAAATATTTACAATAGCCAGATCAGGCTACAATGACAGGTGGCAACGCCGGTACTAAGCGTATAAATCAGCTGACTTCACCAATTGTTGCCATAAGGTTCCAAATTCAGCCAAAGTTGTTCGGTCGCACCTTTTCCTTTCGCATTGCTAAATTTTTGTGTTGCCTAAATAATTTCATCACATTTGTGTATTAATTAAAAAAAAAAAAAAATTGAAATGGTGAGAGAAATTAGCTTAGCCGATGTTAAGGAACACAACAATAAAGTAGATCTGTGGGTGGTAATCGAGAATAAAGTCTATGACCTGACTAAGTTTCAGCTTGAGGTGAGTTGCAAGGAAATCCAAAAACTAAACGACGCAATAAAGGAATTTGAAAAAAAAAATTTTTTCTTAGCATCCTGGCGGTGCGGAATCTTTATTGGATGTTGCAGGCCGCGATGCCACTCGGGACTTTAAAGAGGTGGGACACAGCTGGGAAGCTCGGTATGTCAATGAAAAGATTAATAAAAATCAGCTTATCAACTAAATTTTTTTTTTGCTTTGAAATCTTTCAGTAAAATGATGAAAAATTATTATATCGGTGACCTGGCCGCTAGCGATATAAAAAAGCAAACGCCAAAGTAAGTCAATCCACCAATTTGTGTTTTTTTTTTTTTTGTGAATTAAAATCAAAATCTCATTTGCAAGAAAGTTGAAATGAAATAATTCTGATCATGTCATATGTGTGCATGCTGATTTTAACTAAAAAAAAAATAAAAGAACAACACTCGGGCATGTCCGAGTTGGGGATACCTTGTACCAAGTAAACTGTAGGTGCCAACGTTGGCAAGTCGAAATATTTGTATTACTTATTTCATATGAATTCTGCCAAGTTACCTAATCGCGCCATCTAACGGACTCTTCGCACAACTGCAAGCCTGTTGGAGGGGAATCGACATCTTGAGTCTTAAATTTCTTTTTCGAATATTTCCTGTAATTAAAGTCCGATTGGGTTCATTTTTGGTATCAATCGAAAGGTTTTTGAATTTTGCTTATTTTTCTGAAAGTCAAAAAGGTTAAAATTCAGAGGCAAATAGACAGTCAGATGATTTGGGCACAGGGTATAACTACTAACGGATTGTATAACTAACTAAATTGCATGTATGAAATTTTCAAAATCTTAATCATTGTTTTTCTTTTTGTTTTTTTTTTTTATTGTTTTTCCAAAAGTTTAAAATCATTTTCAAGCAAAAAAGTGAAATTCTACAAGAGCTAAAAAATATTAAAAAAAATTAAATTGGAAATTGCTTTTTATTTTTTGTAAGTCTTAGAAAAAAAATAAATGTTAGAAAAAGTGTGAGAAAAAATATTTAGAATTTAATTTTTATGTTTTATGCATGCCTGTTTTTCTGTTTGATTTTCTGATTAGTTTTTATTTTTGAAAATAGCACCGATGCAGCTAAACCGACTATCCCAAACCTGGTCAACACAAACGCCAGTAATGAGCCTGCCCAGACCAAACAATGTTGCATTTTGAATTAACCCAAAAAAAAAAAAAAACAACAAGATCCCAAAAAAGTCCCATTATTTTTATTTTTTTATAATTTTTAAAGCACTCAACTTTCTTAGAGATTGTAAAGTATTTAGAGTTAATAATTAGTTTTTTCAAAATTTTATTAATATTTTTGTATATTCCCTTGCATCTTAGGAAGCATTGCATAGGAATCGCTGTGGGCGCCATTTTGCTGGGCTTTGCCCTGGTCTATTTGCTGAAACGTAAATAAAGGAAAAAAAAAAAAAATCAACACACACATACAACACAACCAGGAAATCAGTCAGCCAATATTTTATTACAATAAAAAAAAAATGATATATGCTTGTTAATTCATTCCGTGATGCACACAGCCAATGAGGCTGTGACTGTTGTCTAGCAAAAGTACAGATTCGCACCAATTTTTTATGACAAGTTTTTTGTTTTCTCGAAAACAAAAACAAAGCAAATAAATATTTATATGTAATGTTTGTTAAAAATTGCAGTTGTTTTTTTTTTTTTATTTGAATCAGGTGGGCAGCACTGCATGCCAGAGCGCAGAGTGCAACCAATATTTTGCCTTTTCAGCTTGTGTGAAAAAGAGAGAGAAATACCATTTTTGTTTATTCCTTGAATCTTTTATTTTTATATAAAAAAAAAAAAAACAAATACAAGAGAAAATTCCAAAAATAATAATTAAATAAAATTATACCATATATTCTAGATTATTCGTAAATATATATTTTGTCTTAAGTATAGTAAACTTTATGTTAATTTATATGAAGATACAGAGAATAAGCCAGAATTTTAACGTTTTGCTTTATCCACACGTCCGGACTTGATGGTCTTGCGTTTTGTGGAATTTCTTGTCGATGTTTGTGAATTATTTCGCTTCTTTTTACGAGGATTCTCCTCATAGATTTCGAAATCCTCTTCATTGGCATATTTTTCCATGAGACGATCCATGAGTGAATCGTAATTTGCTTTTCGGCTGTTGTTGCGGGCTGCAATCATGGTTTCCAGGCTGCTAGAGCTGGCCTCTTGTTTCTTTTGTTTAAGCCGCTCGTTGCGGTCTTTGATGATTTTGGCTTCCTTTGATTCACGTGCATATTTTTTGTGGCGTTTGGCACGTTTGGCAGCTGGTTCATTTGTGAATATCTTGTATTCGGGTACTTCTTCGGAGGCTATTAATTTAGAGACAATGTCTTGGATACGTGGCTCATCTTCTACTTTCATGAAGGGCACATGATTCATCATGTAGTTAATGCAACCTTTGCCACCCAAATAGGCCTTTTTGATGTCACGCAGTTCGGTTTCTGAATTTACGTATTCCTGTTCATATTTACTGATTTCTTCTTCGGTAATGGGTTTAAAGATCTGCCGCCATTGCTCTAGCCAGGATGTCAATTTGCAATCTTGATCGTCATCATCGATTATGCCTTGCTCGTCGTATAGAGCACGTTTTTGTGGATCGGTGAGGACTTGATAAATCTTTGAGAGAATTTTAAACTTTTCGGTTGCCGACTCCTTTTCATCGTCAGCAACTCGATCGGGATGGACCAGCAATGATAGCTTGTGGTACGCCTTTTTGATATCTTTTTCTTGGGCATCTTTCTGCAATCCAAGCAATTCGTACACATCGCGTGTGTTAAAGTATTGTTCACACAATTTCAAGCTAGACATTTTCTCCTGAAAAACTATGCCAGAAAATGCGCCAAAATAAGAGAAGAAGAATGGTTAATGTTAGGATGGTTGTCAATAATGATATTTCTGTTTTTCAAGAATATAGAGGCTTAGAATGATAAATTCAGTGGACAAATAGGCCTTCGCTTAAATAGTTACCAATTATTCTTTGTTAGCTCTTTAGTTCTTGGGATTTAAACAACTAAGCGAAATATAGAACAGCAACTTTGCAGTACAATGTGACCGTATTTTAAAATACCATATTTGCTTAGCTGGGCAGCACTGTATGACAAAGCGCACAGTGCTACCAATGCTTCGATTACCAATATTACCTTTGAGTTTAAGAATGCAACTCTGAATTTTGACAACCGACTCTTGAACTTGTTTCCTGTTTGGCATTTCCTTCTTTCTGTTTCAACGTCTGAAGCGAACGGACGTGATGGTAAGGAATTTGGACAAGTGAAAAAAACTGAAATTGTTAAAAAAGAGCAATGTAGTAACTTAACTTAAAAAATATATTGAATTTGTTTTTTTTGTTAGTAAATCAACGTGTTGTAGATAGAATATTGTTGTGCGAAATGATTTTCCGAACTTTTAAATTTGACAAATTAAATTCGTAGCCTACTAGCTCACACATGTTTTCAACATAACCTAAAATTTTTTTTCAAAGTTTTAATCAAAGAAAATATTGCTTGCTCTTGCAGTCTCATCGTAAGTTTTCGGCTCCTCGCCATGGCTCCATGGCCTTCTACCCCAAGAAGCGTTCAAGCCGTCATCGTGGCAAGGTTAAGGCCTTCCCTAAGGATGATGCCAAATCGCCAGTGCATCTAACATGTTTCATTGGCTACAAAGCTGGCATGACCCATATTGTGCGCGAGGCGGACCGTCCTGGTTCAAGTAAGTAAAACTACACTTTATTATAAAGAAACTATTGAAAAATGATTTCTATGATGATTAATGTAAAAAATATGGTTAGAAACAAATGAATAACCGTGATTATATTCCCGTGAACTAGGGCGGACTGATAGATAACTAGAATAAGAGTTTGAAGTCTTTTGAATGGGGAAAGCAATTAATCGCTCAATATTTATTTCTTTATTTTCATAGAGATCAACAAGAAGGAAGTCGTCGAGGCTGTTACCATTTTGGAGACACCACCCATGATTGTGGTTGGCGCCGTTGGCTACATTGAAACTCCATTCGGCCTGCGTGCCCTGGTTAATGTCTGGGCTCAGCATTTGTCCGAGGAGTGCCGTCGCCGCTTCTACAAGAACTGGTATGTCCACCATGAAATAGAAAAAAACCTAAACAGGCGCCATTTTTTTTTTTTTTTTTTTTTGTGTCTAAACCAAACCACGTGGTTTTTGCTGGAAGAAATGTTCAAATGATGATAGATGGCATCTGAACGAGACAATTTCCTGTTGAGAACCCCTACCATCTCTGCTGCCTTCCTTCTGATTGAAATTATTCCAATATTACCACGTGGTTTTTGACAATTTTTTTCCCCTTACAACAATTATTAAATTTAACCAAAAATCATAAAGCTCTTGGATCAGTTTGCTGAGAGAGCTTTCTAAAAATTTGCTAGTCGTGTGAGCTGTTGATGAATCTGTGATATAATTATATATCTGGTCATCAAATGAGTGAGCACGGCATGGAAGCTGTCATCTCCGCTCGCCTTTAATTGCGCGATGAGGTGCTCTTCCGGTTCTATCTCGCCCCCCCAAACCCAAGCAGCCCGGCTGAAGCAAATAAGAAGTTGTGTGTCTCTCGCCAAAGACCCAATGGATTTAGGGCACCGGCTATACCTACCGACTAAATGCTAACTCCTACCCAAAATCAACTCCTCCAGGTATAAGAGCGAGAAGAAGAAGGCTTTCACCAAGGCCAGCAAGAAATGGACCGATGATCTTGGCAAGAAGAGCATCGAGAATGACTTCCGCAAGATGCTCCGTTACTGCAAGGTTATCCGCGTGATTGCCCACTCCCAGGTAAATAAAATCTTTAACCTAATCTAGGCGACGTCCTTGGTCCAGGGTGCGCTAATTGTGTGTGGTGTCTTCGGATGCTACACCGATTGGTGCGACTGGCCTAAAAGGCATTCGTGCTGTGATTTTCGATGCACAGTTTAGGGATGCAACGTCGCAGATGAAATTGCCCCTAGGGTGGCGATGCTTGATATATTCCAGTAACGGTGCGTAGTCGCTCAGGCCATTATCGCTCGGTTAAACCATATCACGTACAGCATTTCTTAACACTCTTGATATTCCTGAGAACTTTGAAACTAAGAAAAAAAAATTTATTTTATCTTTCTCACTCTTTAGATCCGCTTGATTAAGCAACGTCAAAAGAAGGCTCATATTATGGAAATCCAGTTGAATGGTGGCTCCATTGAGGATAAGGTCAAGTGGGTGCGTGAGCAGCTGGAGAAGCCCATCCAGGTCAGCAATGTGTTCGGTCAGGACGAAATGATCGATTGCGTTGGTGTCACCAAGGGTAAGGGCTTCAAGGGTGTCACTTCCCGTTGGCACACCAAGAAGTTGCCACGCAAGACCCACAAGGGTCTCCGCAAGGTGGCCTGTATTGGTGCCTGGCATCCATCGCGTGTGTCCACCACGGTGGCACGTGCCGGTCAAAAGGGCTACCATCATCGTACCGAAATCAACAAGAAGATCTACCGCATCGGTGCTGGCATCCACACCAGTGATGGCAAGGTAAGAATCATTCCGGCACATCTCCACATAATTTTGTTGGCCTTGTCGTGATGACAAATCTTATAAATATTAATGACATCGAAGTAAAATAATATTGACAAACCGTGATATTTATAATGATAGGACTGATATTATACCAAGGCCTGCAAAATGGAGTGAAATTTTCAGTACAGTCTTTACAAAAGGCATTTGATTAATATACTTTTTGTTTTATATTTCGTAGGTCATCAAGAACAATGCTTCCACCGAGTACGATTTGACCGACAAGAGCATCACACCCATGGGTGGCTTCCCCCACTACGGTGAAGTGAAGAATGACTTTGTGATGATCAAGGGCTGCTGCATTGGTTCCAAGAAGCGCGTCATCACTCTGCGCAAGACTTTGCTAAAGCATACCAAGCGTTCGGCCTTGGAACAGATCAAGCTGAAGTTTATCGATACCTCATCCAAGATGGGTCATGGTCGCTTCCAGACCCCAGCCGACAAGCTGGCATTCATGGGACCACTCAAGAAGGATCGTGTCAAGGAGGAACAAGCCGCCACCACCAGTGCTGCTGCCGGTGCTACCGCCTAAACAGCCAAGCCACGCCACGCCACCATTTATATTACTATCTTTTATCATTGTGAAATGATTTAGAGGAAACTAAACAACTTTGTTGTTGTGAAAATGTTCAATAAAAGAAATGTAGTTTTTTGAAAAAGCTAACTTAACATCAACAACCTCAAAATTATTGCCTTTTCAACTGGCTCGGCTCAGGGCTTGGTCAATGAGTGAGAGTGAGAGGGGAGATAGTTGGTATTCTTGCACGTGTTAAATGTAGCAGAGATGCATGGCAAAGAGCGAGAGGGAACGAGTGGCTATATCAGCCATGAGTGCGAGCGGGCTAGAGCAACCGGCCTTCGCATTGTGTGATTGGTTCAGCCGGCAATTTTATTGCTTTGCCCGCCAGATGGCGCCCCAAAGGAAAGAGCTGTTATTTTATTTTGTTTGTTTCGTTTTTTGTTTTATTATTTTGGATATTCGTATCCAGATAAACTTTGTGTACGTAGTGTTTCATCGTGTCATTATTAATAATTGTTTCAAAACTATTTTAAGTATTACAAATAAATTGTAAGAATTTTGTAATTTGTTTTTTTCTCTTTCTAATACATTCCAAATAAATATTGAAATGGTGTTTAAGCTTGGAAATTTTGTGTTTGTTGTTTTAGTTAAAAAAAAATCACCGGAAATAATTTAATACAATTTGTATGGGCTTGAGTGTTTTTTTTTTTTGGGTTCTGGAGAAATGCTTAGCCTAATATTTTGTTTTTTTTTGTTTTTTTTTTTTTTTAATTTTCATCATAAAGCGGCGTGGCATCGCCCAGGTTCATGGAGTGCGGCGAGGTATTTGTCCGGGGTGTGCTACGAACTGAGGACTTGGAAGAGAGACCACTGCTGACGGCGGCACCACCACCACCACCAGCTCCACCTCCGCCGCCACGTATGGAGGCACTGGTAGTGTGATAATCATTGGTGGGTGTGGATCCATAATTGCCACTAGGATTGACTAAGGCCATCTGGCTGGCTTGCTGGGAGACGCTGGCCGAGGAGGACGAGCTCTGATGATGTTGCTGTGTGGGTGTGGGTTTACTGCGTCTACTGGCCCAGGAGTCACTGGCCCGCTGCCAGTCCAGACTCTCTTTGGCACGTTGCTGCTGGTGATGCTGGGGCAAATTGCCACCCCGGCCCAGGTCATAATAGCGTGGAGTTCCACTGCTTCCGCCACCGGCGCCGGCACTGCTACCATAATGATGCCGCTGACTGCTCGACGACTGAGAGCTGGGACTAGGCACATTGTGGCCGTATCGTGGCGTCTGTGTAGTGTGCGGCGTGTAGGGCGTCATGAACGGTGTCTGCCCGCTGGGCGTGTACGGCGTATTGATGTAGGCCCCAAAGGAGGGCGTGGCCGAGCTACCATAATGACCGGCGGCGGCTCCGGCCGTTCCCAGGCCACCATAATTGCCACTGCCACCGCCCACACCGCCGCCCATGGAATGAGATAGGGAATAGGCCGAAGAGCTGCGTGCATCGGCATTGCTGATGCCACTGCGCGGTGTGCCCGAAGACTGACCACCCAGTCCAGCAGCCGAGTTCGGCATCAATAAGCCCGGCGGCCGCATGCTACCGCTATGGGTGGATGGGGTATAGGCAACTGGCGTGGATGTCGGGTCCATCCAGTGCTCCTTGAACCAGCGCAGCAAATTGTTGACGCTATCAAAGACCTGGTGGCGGAAACGATAGCCCTCCGGGATGACAGTCACATACTCGTGGCGCACCTTAGTTTTGGGCAGATAGGAGAGTAAGAATTTGCCCGGCATCATCTTGGAGGCTGTGAAGAGGTAGTGAATCTTTTTGGGATCCCTCGCCTTCTCCTCGCGCAGCAGCTGCTCCATGAAATCCCGTTCGCTGACATTCTCCGGTGCCGTATTCGGTCGATAATATTTGTACTGGATGAGCTCGCGGGCTGCCAGGGCCATGGGCGTGATTAGACGGGCTATGATCTCGTCCAGATCCTCGAATTCATCGGTGCCAATCCACAGGCTCCGGCCTATGCTATATTCGTTCTCTTTGCCCTCTTCGCGCACATCGATGTGCTGGAATATATTGTCGGTGACCTTCCAGGTGGCGGTCAGATGATCTTTGGACTTGCTAGATGGTCTCAGGGCCACCTCACCTTGATCGGCCTCCGCCAGCATGGCCACCACCTCGGCATAGGTCTTATTGAAGAAACTCGGATGGGCAATTACCCGGCGGGCATAGGTTTTGTTTTTCTGCGCTTTTGCTTTGGCATCGGCCACCTTGCGATTGTCGAGCTCCTCGGTCACATAATCATAGAAGGCATCGCGACGCGGACGCCACTCATTATTTACATCCTTGAGATCGGCTGTCTTCGAGGAGCAGTCCACCGAGAAGCGGTCTATATCGATTTTGATAATACGCACATGGATCATTTGGGTGACGCGCACTCGCTCCTCGGGATTGCGCACTTGCTTGTCCGACAGATTCTTGATGTGTATGAAGCCGGGCAGACCATTGTCCAGCCTCACCCGGACACCGGAGGCCTGGCCGGGACAGGCATTGGCATCGAAATGATTCCACACTTCGGAGAGTTCCGGGAAATCATCCTTTAGACAGAAGGGACACTGCCAGCTATCCGTGGATTCTCTGCGCACCGGATTGGCATTGTCGAGCTGCTCACCCTGCGGCCGTCGATAGCTAAAGCCGGTCACCTTGGCCGTCACACATTTGCCCACATAAAACGAGTCCGGCGTCTCCTTGGTCAGCATATCGAAGAGCTCCTCGGCACTGGGCTTCTGGTAGGGTGTACGATAATCCTTGTAGAGGCTGCTCAGCTCATTTCGTATATCATAGAGGGTGATGCTCTTGCTGCCGAAACCCTGACGCTCCAATTCCACGGCAAAGGCATCCAGATCGAGATCCTTGAGACGTTCCGGTGATTCCAGAATTTCCTCCAGAGCTCCAGCCGGATTGGTCTCCTCATCATCATACTCCATGGCATCAATGGCCATCTTGCGGGCCCACTCATACGTCTCCGGATGGACACGTGACCCATCCAAAACCTCCACATACGCCTCGGTACTATCGCCCAGCGAACTGGTGTCGATCTTAATGAAGCCACTGCAATTGATAAACACCTTCGGCCCCAGATGACAGACGGTGACCAATTGTGTGCGATTCTCCAGACGCTGATTGCTCTGCTTGAGCAACTTGAGCAGGGCCTGACCCTTGCGCGGACCCAGGCCGCAGGTGTATTGCAAAAGATTCACGGTACGCGAATTCTGCACCATCAGATTGATGTCGAGGCCGACCTCATTGGTGCGATTGATAAACTCCAGGCTCAGCTGCTCGAGCAATAGTTCTTTGGGCACCCGCTCCTGGAGGGGATGATATCTCAGGCAGAGTATCTCGTCGTCGGCATCGCATAGCTGAGAGTATTCAATCAGTGGATCCTGCATTTTGCGGGCCAGCGAGGCGGCCTGCTTGAGTAGGGCCGGATACTCTTTGAAATCCGACTCACCCTTCTTGGAGTTGGCATAGATCTTGGCCAGCTCGTTGTCAATGATCTCGACCTCGATGCTGGGGAATTGATCGCTAGTCTCGAGCTCCTTCAATATATCCTTGATATCGGTTTGAATCATTTGGGCATCCCGCGACTCGGCTCCAATCACCACAATATGCGGCTTCTTTTGTCGGATGAAGTCGGTCAGTTTGCGCAAATCGGCCAGCTTGGCCGATTTCTCTTCGCCATTATTGGAATTCTTACGTTTGAGTATATGAGGAAGCCGGAGATAGTCGGAAACATCGCCCTCGACCGAGGTGATGGCACAAAAGGCGGCCACCGACTGATCGGGATCATAGGCCAAGCCCAGCACACGAATGCCACGCAATGTGCTCCAGTCGTCATAGTTGAAATCCTGCGGCAGTTCCGGCTTGTACGGAGCCACCTTTAGCCATTTGTAGAGCTTGGCCGTGCAGGAGCGCAGCACATATTGCTGGGCCTCTTCGTAGAGGACGCCGCGCAGCTCTTTGATTAGATCCGGAATCACCCACTTCTTGAGGGCCAATTCAACACATTCGGCCCGCAAGGCATTCCACTCGAGGACATTTTTGGAGAATTGATCTAAATGATAGAGGGCCTTGGCCTCCTCTACATAGTCGCCGGGTGGGCCATTGGCATTGGCATTGCCTTCGAAGGTGTCCAGAAAGGTTATTTCCAGCAGTCTCTCCTCTTCGGCCATCACCAGTTTGATGTATTGATCGCCGTAGAGCTCACCCACCGGCTTCTTGGACAGGTACTTCATCGAATAGACCGGCGAGTTCTCATCGATGAGGACCATGCCGTTTTTGGTGGGTCTCACATTGAAGCGGGCCCGATCGAAGTAGACCTCGCGCATGGTCTTGCGCAGCAGCGGCTCCTGGGAGATCTGACGGGCCACCACATATTTGGCAGCATGCATTACCTCGTCGACGGTCATGAAGCGGGGCGAGAGATATAGCTTGGCCAGTTCCGTGGGACTGAGGCTCTCCTGGTTGACTTCGTTGCGTTGGTAGTTGTCGCGTAGATTTTCGGCAAACTGCTCGGGGGAGAGGCCGAAGCGTTTGGCAAAGCCCAAAATGCCGGCCTTGCGGAAGACGGCATAGGGACTGCTATCGGGTGCTGCCTTAAGTTGCTCCTCATTGGCAGCTTCTTCTTCCTCGGCATCGAGATCTTCGAGGTCGACACCCTCGAGGCTGGCACCTTCGGTATTGGCCATATTGGCCATTTTGCGGTAGCGTGCCTCGCGTTTCTCTTGGATTTGCTTACGCTTCAGCTCGGCCTGCATTTTGGGCAGCTCGTGAGAATAGTGCAGCAAGAATGACATATGCACATCCTTGAGCTCTTCCATGCACTGGACATCGTTGAGTCGCTCCAGGTCACTGTCCAGCATAATGCGCACATCGTCGGGCAGGGGTTCGTTGACTTCGGCGCAGATAGTGTCGAATTGATATTGCCGCATATTCTCGAAGAGCTCCTTCAGTTTCTGTTTGCGTGAGTTGAGCTGGCACCAGCGTGCATCATAGAAATAGACTTTCCACAGATCATCGATATTCAGCTCGGGCTTGACATACTCCTTGCGGTAGAAGGCTATGAAGGGCACTTCCAGCTGCTGGTTGCGTATGAATTCGAGGGTCTGTTTGATTTTGTTGATGGCTGTAGGTGGTTTGCGTAGACGTTCGCGATTGTCGGCCTTCTCCTGCTCGGAGACGGTCTGCTTGCAGAAGGCGAAACGATAGATCCAATTGGCCTCCTCGTCCAGTTCGTTGGAGCCCTCGGGTACGGGTGTGACTGGCACTTGGCGTAGTTGCATGCGCTCGGGTATATCGGTTTTACGGATTTCATTGTCCAGATCGGTGAAATGGCCGCGTTTGAGTTCGCTGGGCTCGTATATATCGAAGATGGTCTTTTTGACGGCTTTCTTTTTGAGGGATTTCTTCTTTTTGGCCGCACGGATTTCATCGCTACCCACAATGTCCTCATCGTAATCATCACCCTCGGAGTCATCTTCATATTCGTCTTCCTCGTATTTGGAAAAGTCGTCATAATCAAAGTCTACACCGAAAATATCCTGACCCTCTTGCAAAGACCTAAAAGGAATTTGTATAATAATTGGAAAGTTCTATTTCATTTTTGGAGACTTACGCATCGGTAAAAATGGGACGACGCTTCTTTTTCTTTTCGGCTATGGGACGACCATTGTCGTCTACAATGAAATCATCGGCATCGGATTCCGAATCCTCCTCATCGAAGGCATCGGCCTCACGTGGACTGCGTTCGCTACGATGCTCAACACTTTGCTGAGAGTTGAAAGAGTGAAAAAATTTGTAAATTTTAAGCAGGGCAAATTAATTGCTCAATTGCTACCTCATCGTTCTCATCGAAGAGCTGTTCGGCAATTTGCTCACGGGCGAGACCCTCATCCACATGCTGTTCCTCGCCATCGCTTTCATTGTCCTGTATGCGTCTCAGGCGTTTAAAGCGTTTCTAATAAACAAAATTGAAATGGTTTTGCTTAAGTTTTGAAATCTTCTTTTTATTGTATGTTGGAGACTCACCCGTCTTTCTACTTTCACGCCCAGATTCTCTTCAATCAGATCGTAGTCATCGTCTTCGAGGCGATCGTCCAAGTCATCATCTTCATGTTTCTTGCGCTTCTTGCCGCTGCCTTCATCTTCACCGCCGCTGCCAGTGTCGGAGGCATCATCTTCTTCTATAGGACTATCATCAATCAGATCCTTGAGCTCTTCGCGCAAGCGATCCTCATCATCTGAAAGATTACACAAATCCCTAATGAAACTCATTCAAACAAAAATATCACACAAATGAGCCAACGAAATTTGTAAATTGCTCAAGGCTGGCAAAAATGCTGGACAAATTTTTTTGAAAGTCCACAATAAAAACAAAAACAAAAATACTTTTACTCAAATTAAAAAGACAAGCATACTTTTAAATTATTTTCACAAATTTGTCAATGGTCTTGGACGCCACATAGATGCCATAGAAAAGGTATACAAAACCTAACCTCAAAACCATAAACAAATGCCCGGGTGTTGCGAGTGTCTTTTATTTTAAATAAAAAAATTTTTAATTATTTTGAAACAAATAGAGTGCTAGTTGATTGGTCCTTGGCAATTACTCAATGAATTCGGTTAGAAACTTGCGTTTTTAGCGGGCCGCAAAACAATGATATATACATTTGTGTATTTATTATTTTTTCTTTTTCATACCTTCTTCTTCTTCACTGCTATCGGAGACGGCAGCCTTAAGTTTTTTAAGTTTCTTGCGTTCGTGAACGTCCAATTCTTCCTCCTCCTGCAAAAGAAAAAATTTAAATATATATTTTTAGGAAAATTGCATTTTACGCGCATATACACGCACGCACATATACACGCACGCATATATACGCATACACGCTGACAACGCGTAGGCCAACAAAAATATATATATATATGTTGGTTGCGCTTCGATTTGTTTAGTGCAACTTACCTCAGACTCTTCGGCCTCGGAGTCGAGAAAATTTTCCATTACAATAAATTAAATAATTACACTATGTATTTAAAAAATAAATATTTAACTAAAATACACAAAAACGTCGTTTGCAATAGTATTGAATTTGACTGGTCTGGTGAAATCGACGGCAAGTCAAGTTAGAATCAATTTTTGCAATTATGTTCCGGTGACTATCGGACGGACTATCGGTTTCGTCAATGTGTTCCAATTTCGAATTGGTTCATTTTTGCTTTCTTTTTTTTTTGTCAACAGCTGATTGAACTGCGTTAAGAATTGAACGTTCGATGAACGAACTAGTGTTGGATAAGGAATCGTTCTTTTTGTTAATGGGTTGATTTCTCGTCTCGCTATTTTGTGTTTTTTAGTTTTTTGAGCCTTTTAAAAGTCTTCGAAAACTGTGTGTGCGTGTGTGTATGGGCTTGGGGAGGAGTGTGGACATCGACAACAACTGAAAATCAAGCCAAATTAATGATTTTGAAAAGAAATTCTAAGTGTACAGTAAAATACAACAACCTCATCATCGACAACAATAACAAAAATAATTAACAAAATTTTGCCGAAATCCAAAAAGATTGCGTTTGTCAATTAGTGTGCGACTGGGCTTTAACTAATTTATTATTTTTTTGATGTGAGTTCTTTTTTTGTTCTTTTTTTTTGGTTTTGTTATTGTTTCTGGCTACGATTTTGCACAAAAAAAAAAAAAAAATAAATGAAAAAATTAGATGCGGCAGCATTGTTGGCCGTCGGGTGAAAGCAAAATTTTGAGTGTCTCAACGCCAAAAAGTGTATTATAAATAATAAGATGAATGAATAATCAAAATCCAAACAAACCAAACCGTCAACAACATCAACAACAACTACAACATCACTACCAATATTATTATTATAAATAAATAGTATTAAGTACATATTAAAATAAAGAAAAAAACAAAAAAAACAAAAAAAGGAAAAGGAAGTTCTGAGCGAAAATTCTCAATAATAAAAATCAAAAATCAAAGCGAAATAAAACGAGAAAAAAAAATTGTTTAGTCCGCTGCAAACACACACACACAAACACACACACACAGAAATACACACTCAAATGTCCCGGGTGTTAAGTCCACAAAAGCAAACGGCTGGGTCCGATGCACACCTGAGAAATGCCGCAGACACCAGCGAGTCCCAGCAGATGGGCGATAAGCCCCAATCTCGCAGTCTCATCGACCTGGACTATAGCAGCAGTTCGATCATAGAATACCTAACCAAAGAGCAGGACTCCATCATGGATGCCGATACCGAGAGCATCTTCCAGGAGGTGAGTCGTCTCTCCGACAGCACAGACATGCGTTCCGTGGACGAACTCCTCCTGGAAGCCGAACGCCTAATACAACAGCAATTACATCTGGGCAGCCTCGGTGTGGAGAGTGCAACCAATGGCAGCCTTGTACTGGGCAGTGACCCTGCAGGCGGAAGAGGTAGCGGCGGCGGCGGCGATAGCCCGGAAAAGCACCGCCAGTCGCCCACATCCCAGACGCCTTCATTGCCACTGCCCCACAATAGCATCAAATTGAATACACGCTTCACCCGTCGCATCGAGCATATTGTGGGCACACCCACCAATACCACTGGCAATACTGGCAACTCTCAAACCAAACCATCACCACCCACCTCCCTGGCCTGTCAGACCAATGCCAGCGAGGTGCTCAGCTACAGCGGCCTTGGCAGCAACAGTAGCAATTTCGGCTTTGCCGCCTTTGTGGAGAACCTGCCCTCCGAGTCCATCATCTCCGAGGAGTCCACACCCAAGGATATGCAGCATTTCACAGTCACCACCAGCGCTGGCCACTCCGATGCCGCCACCGATGCCCCAGACAATACCGACGATGATGAGGACACGGTAAGTTTGATTTCAATAAATACACAAAAGGGAGCAAATCTTTATTGCCTGCCGTACATAGTACACCAGGAAGGGTTTCGATTCCGAAAAAAAAAATATATATATATATATTAGAATAAACATAAATAGGGTAGGCAGGCACGCACACAGACACACACAAATACAGACAGCTTAAACAGACACGCCTCAGTCAATGAGAGACCATCCAGACCAGATCAGATCAGTTCGGTCCAGCCCAGTCCAGTCTAGTCCAGCCCAGCCCAGTCTAGTTTAACCGATGGCATTGGCCACCGTATCGGCCACAATCCAGCCCTCAAGGGCCGTGTCCTTGATGAACTTGGGCGGCAGGACAAAGCCATGTACACCCTGATCCCTCAGCTCCACGGTGTAGACATATTTCACACCGAGACCAGCACGTGACCAATCATCGGAGCCACCACCGGCCACACCCAGCACGGAATGGGTGACAGCTGCCTTATAACGGGTCGATGTGGTCTGGGCAATGCGTTCCGCAGCTGTATTGCCCACACGTTGCAATACATTGGCATCCTTCACCTTGACCGCCTTATAGGCCCAGGGATAGACAATCCATTGGCCATAGCTGTGATAGGTCAGATACGATTCCAAATTGTATTTGCGTTTGCTAAGGAAGTCCACAACAGCTTGGGTCTCCAGCTCGGAGGCGGCCCTGGTTCCACGGAAGGTATCACTGCAGGGATTTGTAGATGACCCCGGACCAGTCCAGCCAACATCGAAATTCCTATTCAAATCCACACCAATACAATTGGCCCGATTAGAGGGTGAACGATTCTTACGCCAGAGACGATTCTTTCTCCGACTGAATTCATAGCCATCGGGATTCATCACAGGCATTATATACCAGGTCAGACTACGTATATGGCTGGGTTGATTTTCCCAATTCGACATTAGTTGATTCAATATAAAGCAAACGGTAGCTGGACTAATCCATTCACGGGCATGTATGCCGCCATCAATCCAGATTTTCTTATTCTCACGTGGATTCTCTGAAATTCTAGAAAAAGTATATATATATATTTAGAATTATTAGAATTATCTCCCTCTTAAATTAGAACATACCGTAAGACCTTGAGATCACGACCCTCGGCTGTTTTACCAATGGTATAGAGTCGAACAATCGATGGATTATTCAGTCGTATTTCACGCATAAAATTGTAAATAGTCTCCAGATCATGATAGTCCTTCCAATGCATACCACTCTGTGTGTCTTTCTCTGTTCAAGAAAATATTGAAATAGTTTAAAGATTCACCTCTCTCTCTCTCTCTCTCTCTCGTCATAACCAACTCACTTGTTCTGGCACCGAGTATAGCCTGGGACTCACGTATACCCGACAACTGCTCATCATCAATAAGATTTTGTACATTGGCCGATAGTATTTCGGGGCTCAAGCGATGAGCCTGTAGAAAGCTACGTGCCGCCTTTAGCTGATCCTTGGCTATGGAAATATCTAAGAATTTCGAATTCTCTTTCCAAACATTACCGCCAAATTTCTCCTCCAGCACCTGACCCACGGGCATACGCTGCTGCATGGCCCCGGATATATTATAGATGCGCCAGAGTTGGGCCTCATCATAGCGTACTGGTATCTCGTTGACATCGAGCAGACCGGCGCCAGAGCTATTGCCAGCCGTTTCGTATCTCTCATACAAGGGCAAGTTGCCAGTGTTTAAGTCGCCTTGGCCGCCTCGATTGGCTGTTACCGGTTCCATTTCGGCTATGTTTAGGCCATGGCTTGTTTGGATCCATGTGACCAATAATATAAGCCTGGAAATTCCCCAGACTTGCTGCATCTTCCTGTTTAGCTCTGCTCTCTGAAATTGAGGAAAAAAAAATCTTGTCTTGTTTATTTTGGTGTTTTTTTTTTTTTTTTTTTTGATAAGAAAAAAATATGAGAAGAGACTTCCTAATGGCTTGTTTTTAATTACTTTTATGGCCCAATAAGTTTAATGCAAATTTTTACCAATTTAAGTAATTGACAAGTCTCACTCCCTCTCTCTCTCTCTCTCTCTCTCTCACTCACACTCTGCTAACGTTTGAATATCAAGTTCGTTCGAAGCTTGTTACAAAGCCAAATTGCCCGCGACAAGTGACACTGACAGTGACAGCAATACAAAAAAAAGAAGAGAGAGAGGGAGAGGGAGAGAGAGAAAAAAAATAAAAACAACAACAAGACAAATCATGCAACTAAATTATAAACGTAGATTGCCTGACAAAGTTGTTGTTGTTGTTATTATTTTGTTTTGCTTTTGACTTTGATTCGTTGTCTGAGTTGAAACAAAAAAACGAAAAAAATGCCAAACATGCTAACTGCTGCATCTCTGGCCACATATTGTGCGGGGGGAGGGAGGGGGTGTCCTGTCTTGGAGTTATACAAATTATCTCTATATACTCTTGGTAAGCCTGACAAATTCGCAGAGTATTTTCCATATGCAAAATTTTGAACAAAATTTGCCAGCGCACCATGAAAATTCGAATCAGTTTTATTGATTTGTAATTTCATGGAAATTTGATTTGATTTGAAAATATTGTGGAAATTTTCATAGGTCTGAGGTTTTTACTCTCGAAATTTTCTTAGATTGAATGGGGAATTTCCATTCTAAATTTGGTTATCTTTGGGAATTTTTTCTTGAGAAATATTCGAAAAATTATGGGAATTTCCTCTAAGGAATTTTTGATATTTTTCTCGAAGAAATATTCTAAAATTTATGGGAATTTCCCCTTATATTTTTTTCTTGAGGAATTTTCAATTTTGTCTCGAAAAAATATTCTAAAATTTTTGGGAATATTCCCCTCTTAGTTTAGTTAAATTTTTCTTGAGGAATTTCCAATTTTTTATCGAAAAAATATTCTAGAATTTATGTGAATTTCCCCTTATATTTTTTTCTTGAGGAATTTTCAATTTTTTCTCCAAAAAATATTCTTAAATTTATGGGAATATTCCCCTTTTAGTTTGGTTAAATTTTCCTAGAGGATTTTTTTATTTTTTCCTTAAAACTTGAAAGAGTTTACCATTTCGAAATATTCTATAATCTTAGAGGATTTCCTCTTTTAGCTTGACTATATTTTTGGGCACAAATTTTTTCTTGGAAAGTCAGTGATATTTTTTGGAAATATTACTCAATTTGAGAGTGAATTTTTGAAGAATATTTTTTGGGTATATTTTTCCCAAAAGATTAAAGATTTTTTTCTTTTGAAATTTTTTAGAATTTAAGAATATTTCCACCATTTAGCTTGACTATATTATTTGGTATAAATTTTTTTTGGAAAGTTAAAGATTTTTCTTTGGTTTCCCTTTAATTTGAGAGGGAATTTTTGAGAATATTTTTGGGTATGATTTTTTCTCGAAGCCTTTAAAATTTTTCCTTTTAATTTGTTCTTCAAGTTGAGTGAAGATTTTTGAGAATATTTTTGGTTATTTTAAGGATTTTTGTTTTCGAAAATTTTGTATAAATTTTAAAGGAGTTTTTCCTACAAAAGATTTCCCAATTTAACAGGGAAACTTTCAGCCTATTTTTGGTTGGATTTTTTTCAGATAATTTCGATGATTTCTTTCGAAATATTTGAGCCCCGATTAAAACTTGAATCTTCTCTTTCTCTCTTTTTCTTTTCAAATTTTCAGCTTGAACACTTATTTTTTTTTTTGTCTAAAAATTTCTTTTACTTTGGAATTTGTCGAAAAAAAAAATTTTTTTTTACCAGATTTTGGATCAGAATAGAGTATTAACAACAACAAAAAAGAACAACAACTTTGGCTGGGAAAGAATTATTTACCCAAGTTCAATGTTAATTTAAATGTGACTGTTTTGTTTTTGCGTGTTTTATTCATTTGGATTTGTTGTTTTTTGTTTTTTTGTTTTTTTTTTTTTTTGTCGCTAATCAATTCGATTTTTTTTTTCTGTGCTATTTGAAGCGAGTCGGGGTTTGGTGGTTCGGATAGGAGCGGTTCGGTGGGTGGTGGTGGCATTTGAATAGGTGCTGGGGGGCATCTGATTTGGAATTCCATTGGCAACGAAACTATTATGCGATTCGTAATGTTTTTTCTCTTTTTTTTTTTTTGAAAAATTTGAATTTTTTGTTTTTTTTTTTTGTGACTTTGATTTTGAGTTCGTTCTACTTAGTTTTATATGAAACCTTGATCTGTGGCAAACCACCTAATTTTCGAGGCCTACTAACGACTAAAACAAACATGCACAGATTTCCACACTAATTTCGAAATTTGTTAAATGGAAGTGGTTTTTTTTTCAACTCGTTTTTTTTTTAACAATTTTTTTTTTTTTTAAATTCACTTTGACTGCTCATCACATCTGTGCTAATTTCTCTGCTGGGCTGGGTTGGGTATATTTTTTTTCTCTTTCCTTTTCTTTCTTCTTCTTCTTCTTCTTCGTCTTGTTGGTTTGCCTGCGTTTTTTGATACGTTTTTTTTCAGTTCTGTTTATTGTTATGCAGAAAGTGGCACTCACTACCGTCATGTTTGGGGGAACTGGTTATATATCCATTATACTTGATTCCTCGGAACCAGCGTGTAACCGGCCCAAGTCGACCGACCAACCAACTGACCGACCTTCTGGGCCCCAAAAAACCCCCCTACCCTTCTTCACGCCTGTGAGTGTGTGTCTTCTTCTTTCGGATTTGTGTCTGGTTTCAATGTTCGAGACTTGTTGACTTACCTGCAGTTCTGGGTATTTCATATGAGTCAAAAAAAAAAAAACAATTCCCCTCAACCAAATCGTACACTTTCCTTTAGGAAAAGTTCAACTACATTTTTTCTTCTTCTTTCATTTGAAATAAGCAAAATTTTTGAAACTTGTTTCAATGCATTTCCTTGTTTCACACACACACGCACACACTTGTAAAGTTTTAAAAATTTTTCTTACGTTTTTTGTTGTTTTATTTTTTTTGGTTTGCTCTTTGTGTGACGCCTGAGAAGTTTGAAGAACTTTTTGAAGATCTTCTTTCTGCGTTGACTGCGCTGCTTTGGCCTGTTGTTGTTGTTGCAGTTAGTGAAACCGTTATACGCTGACACTTGATGCTTGGTTGGTTGTCCAGTGCCGCCAGGTTCCCGACTAAATGCTGCGATTGTAAGCGCGTTAATTTTTATATGTTCAAAATGAGAGCGTATGCGCGCGCGGCTTTACCGTTTCCTCCTCTTCCTCCTTCTCTCTCTCTCTCTCACTCTCTCCTCCCCCGTCTTCAACCCAAATCTCTATGGGTGCTTTAAAATTTTGTAAATATTAAAAAAAAAAAAATAAGAAACTAAAAAAAAAAAATTAATAAATTATGAACAGAAAGAAGAAGAAAAAGGGGGGAAAAAAATTGCGCTGCTCTGGCTCGACAACCCCAGCAACGACAACTGATCTTGGAGCGAACCAAACCGTCTACTGAATGAAACGAGCAGGCAGCTGGCAGCAGGCAGCAAAAGCAACGCGACGCAGCAAAGTAAAGCAGAAGCGTCGTCACTGCCGCCACTGCCGCCACTGCGACTGAGATAACAAAAGTGGGCAGAGGCAAAAAAGAGAGTCACAGTCACAGCCAGCAAAGTCACGCAGCCAGCTTGACAGAGACCAAAAAAAAAAAAAAAAAAAAAAAAATGACGTTGACTTTATTACAGATTCAGCTCAATAGGACTGACAACAACAACAACAACAATAAAGACATTGAGAGAGGCATTTTACACGCCCACACAATTTGTGTCAATTGTATTTGTTTTCGTGATTTATCAAATGTCGAATCACACACACACATACACACACACACATGCACCCACACATGCATACACTCAAGTAGTTGCATATGCATATTCAGGCATGAAGCTTGTTTAATATGATTACAGCTGACAAATGCTTTTTGAGCTCTCTTTGCGGTTTGCTTTTACAGTTTGAGAGCCACTGAGAAAATAAAATTCAGCTGTTTTTTTCTGAGGGTTTTGTGCGTGTTGTAAATTTGATTTAATTTAAATGTTGAATGTAATTCAATTACACATCAAATTGACCCAGTTGCTTTGCTCGTGTTTTTACTTTCTTTTGAATGAAAGAAATATTTTCTCTATATTTTTTGTTTTTTACCCTTTTGAAGCTTTGGCTAGCCTCTTTTGTCTGCCAGTCAATGACTGAATTATGACTTTTCATTTTTGCATTTTTCCTTACAAACAAGCTTTTTGATCGTCTCAAAAAAAAAAAAAAAAAAAAAAAAAATTGTTTTTTTTTTTACAAACTTTGTAAATCACTTTCTTTGCTTTTGACTTTTGCATCTCCAATTGTGCCTTTCGCTTGATCGCCCCCTGTTCCAATGTTATAAATATACCATCATTTGTTAATATATAATTTTTTTTTTTTTCGATCTGCCGGCATTTTGCGTTCATCTATTTTTTTTTTTTCTTTACTGGTTTTGAGAAATTCGTCTGCTCAGTTTCGATTGAAAGTGAAAGTTCCCAAGCTTTGAAGCTGGTCTCTGGTTTCTCTCTCTCTCTCTCTCTTTCTTTTGCTCAGGCACACAATGTACGGCCTCTGCACTGCTCTGCTTTGGGCTTTCTATTTGCGGTCGCTGGCCGCTCTGCCTGTGGTTATCTTTCCATGTGCTTGCCTATTCTAACACATACACACACACACGCATAGCAACCTTTTTGTTTTTATTGGTTTTGGCATTTTTATTTTTCTATTTTTTTTTTTTTCTGTTTTCTTGTTTTTTTAGTTATTTGTCTTAAGCCTTTCTTTCTTTCACCCATTTGATTGGGCTTACATAATTTGCTGATTTTGTAGATTAGGCAATTAATTGATGTTGTTTTCTCTGCTAATATCTCTTGGGTCGGATCCTTTTAGGTGATTATAAATTTGCATTTTCATAATATTTCAAATCTCTAATTTGTCGAAAAAAATAACAGTGCATTTCATTAGAAAAAAAAAAATGTACGATCGATTTCACTTCATATTCATGTAACTGTTATACAATTTGATTGACTGTTATACACCAAGCCTAAAAGTAGGCAAGCGAAATTTTATTCCTCCGCTTTGAATAATTTTTTTTTTTAGACAAAAAAAAAAAACAGTTTTAAAATATTTTTTTCCAATTTCTTTATTATCAGAGCATGTCTAAATAAATAAGTTTATAAATATAATTAAAATTCTCTAAAAAATAATAAATAAATTATTTTGTAAAAAAAAAAAAAAAATTAAGGAAACTCCCTTGCGATTAGTCAAATTTTTGGGCTATAGTCTTGAGTATCTCAAAGGCCTCTTCACCCGATTCGACTATATAATGCGGTGGCATTAGATATCCATAACGTCCCTGATCCTTTAGAAAGACATTATAGACAAATTGTGGAGCAATCTTGTGCTGCACCCAATCGGCCGAATTGCCCGATCTGGCCAATTTCAGGCGATAACTAGTGCCCAAGCTATATTCGGCCTGATTAAGTCGTCTCAAATTCAAGACTGCCTGGTAGCCAGTCTTTTCCAGCTCACGCTGATTCTCCGTAACATAGTCTGCATCGCCCCAGGGATAGGTAATTACCTGTCCATAGCCTCCGAAGGAGATATAGGCACCCAGATATTCCCTCATGCTGAGCAAAAAGTTTCGTATGGCCCGTGATTCGGGCTCTGAGAATTTCTTAGAGCCCCGATAGAGATTCTTGCAGGGATTGGCCGTGGAACCGGCCTCACCCCAGCTATGCTCGAAATTCCGATCCAAATTCACACCATAGCAGCCGGTGGAGCTATCATAATGTCGATTCTTGCTCCACAGACGATCCGTGATGCGAGAATACTGATAACCATCCGGATTGGCCACAGGCAAGAAATACCAATCAATATGCTGCATGGTGAGATTCGCATCCGCCCAAAGCCAGGTCAGCTTCGAAATGGCATAGGTAATAGCTGCCGGACTCAGCCAATCCCGTGCCTGCAAGCCTCCATCAACAAATACGGCCCAGTTCTGAGGATCCCCATTTGAAATTCTAAAGACAAAGAAATTATTAAAGCCATTTGCTTTCCTCCAAACTTAGCCCATTCTGCCCTCACCTTAGCACCTCCAGCGGCCTCTTGTTGGAAGTTACTCCAATTTGCACAATCTCGGCTAGATCCGGATAGGTTTCCAAAATATGCTGCAGGAATTGCTGTATGTCGCCATAGTCGTGATAGCGTCGCCAGTTCATCAGGCTGCCCTCCCGCTCCAGCCAGGGCATATCCGGGCTGCTGTTGTTCACCTCCGTGTAGGTCTCATCGATGGCCATTTCAATGTCATCGATCATGATGTTATAGCTGAACGAGGCCTTGCTCATATATTGCTTGGCAGCAGCTGTATTCTTCTGCTCCACCAGAATATCGATACCATCCTGATTAATGTTCCACACCTCGTTGCCTGCGAAATAGAAAGATATGAAACTTGGGCTTTGGATTCTGCCTAAGCCTACCGAAATAACGCCAAAAGGCCTTCAGCCTGGGATGCGTGAGTCTCGTCTCATGCACCTTCCATAATTGATAGCCATAATATCGCTTGACCGAGGGATGACTACGGTAGCGACGATTGATCTGATAGGAGGAGTCCGGTGACAGAAAGTCGAAACGCCTCACATCTGTGGGCGACAGCCACTGGAGACTCTCCAGAGTGGCATCGTATAGCTCACTGCCATTCATGGTCCAGAGGGCATTCCAGCCCGGCAGGGCCGGCACTGAGACACTACGCCAGAATACATATTGTATGGTCAGGGCTTCGCTTACAAGCAGGAACCAACCCAACCAGATTGATAATACCAAATTCATCATGATCCTAACTACTGAGCCAACAGAAGAGAACTAAAAATTATGGATTCTGTAGACACCAAAAGGGCAGTGAAAACTTTAAGAATATTTTTTTGTTTTATCAAATACTCTTTGGTCTTAGACCTTAGCTGGAAGCGGGTATATCTAAAGGGCGAGACGTTTGAGTCGGTTGGTAATGAAGAAAGACTTAGGCAGCTCTCGGGATGGAATAACCTTTTAAACGGCTTGGAAGATATCGGAAGGTCTCAAAATAGTCAGAACAAACTCGAAAGACTGTAAAGAACTAAGGATTTCTTGTGGAACCTCTGAAAAGAACTATACTAGTCTGTAGGCTCTAAAGAGCCAAGGGTTTTTCGTAGAAAAGATTTTCGTACAATTTCCTAAAAAAATAGACCTATTTTAAGACTTAAAAAACCAAGAATTATACGTAGAATCTTTTAAAGAGAAAGTTCTGTAGGCTCCAAAGATATAAAGGTTTTTCGTGAAATCTTTTCAAGAACTAGACTATTCTGAAGACCTAAAGGTTTCTCGTAGAATCTCTAAAAAAAAAAACTAGATTAATCTGAAGATTTCTAAGATTCAAGATTCTCTCGAGAACCTCTTAGAACTAAAATCACTTCATATGAAGATCTTAGGAATACTTCAGCTTTTTATTTTTTTTCCCAAAAATGTCCCCTAAATTTTCAGAGTATTTCGCAATCGTCTTTTGAATGATGAAAGTCTTTGGGCATTGTAGAGGTTTCTGTTTCTTGGCAACGGTTTCTTTGTTTTTTGATCTCACCAATTGATGGTCGTGTGTCTCTGACCGGTCACTTGATTTATGCTAAAATTATGCATAAATGTCTTTTGAATATCAAAATAGAATTGCTCTTGGCACTCTGAAATATGTATGGTCTTGAGCATTTGGCCAGCTCGGTCATTGTTTTCTTTAGCAGATCAGAATCAGTTGAATCTACACCCTCCACAGACATTCAACTTCGCTAGTGTTTTGCTTACCAAATTTCTCAACAAATTGCCGAAATTCCGAGTCCATGGGCTCCTCCACGACATCGCGTTTGCGAGTGGCATTAAAATTGAGCTTCCAAAGCTGGGAGCCATGATAGTTCAAGTAGTTCTCATCGAAATCGCTGCGATAGTCCGATTTGCGGCCATAGTGGGTCTGGGGTCGTATATATCTTAACAACTGACGCACTCCGCCCCCAAAGAAGGGCAGACGCACTAGGGATCCGGTTCGGGCCAAGGCAGCCAAGTCCACGGAAGAACCCTTCACGGCCAGGACAGAGAGTAAGCCGAGCAAATGGGACAAGATCATCTTAATGGTTGAAGTGTTTCCGTTTGACTTCCGTTTCTCCAGGTGGCTTACACTCAAATGCCAATTTTTTTTCTGGCCTTCTCAAGATTCACCTTTCATCGAAGTTTTACCAGAAAAAAAAACCCAAACTCCAATTTATTTTTTTGGGCCATTCTTTTCTTTCCGTTTCTCTGGCTTTTTTTTGTTTTGAAAATTTTCTATTCTTTTATCTGCCGCAGTCGAGGGCTTCATTTGTGGGTCAACATATTAATTAATACTTTGAAATGTAAATGGTAAATTTTGCATAGACTTACGATGATTTGCCTGATGAGTCTATAAAATAAGCCAGCTGCTCTACAGGCTGGAAAGAAATAACTTGTGGAATTTGTGACGTAGCCTAATGATTTTTTTTAATGGGCTTATTGGAATTTTAATACTCTTTATATCGGGTTTGAGGTAGTGAAAGATATATCAATGGTCCAATCTGGGGAACTAGACCAACCAAACTGGGGCTGAGGATAACTGGGACTCCGGAAGAATGGTCAAATCTGGGGAACTAGACCAACCAAACTGGGGCTGAGGATAACTGGGACTCCGGAAGAGCTGTATAAGTTTATATTTCTTGTCTTCTTTAGCTTTTCCAGCTGCTTATAATTTTAAGGGCCTAAGGAATCTGGTATTATGTTGGTTCCAAGAAAACATCTTTTAAGAAGATAGAAGAGGGTATATCGAAAGGTCAAGAAACATTTTCAAAGAAGAACCAGTTCGGTTCATAATAAATTCATAGAGGCTGAGTCAATTGTCTAGGCCGCTAGATGGCGCTGGCTTCTGAGGTGATGCTACCAGGTCAATGCTGATAATTTGCTTAGAGTGTAGGGTATATCACAGTCGGATCTACTTGACATTTTTTTTTTTCATTTTTGCTACAAAAAATTCAACTTTTACTTTGGACTTTTGTTTTTATACAAAAAAAAAGAGAAAAAATCAGCCTTTGTTTTTGACTTTGAAAACTTAATAAAAAGTTAATCAAAATTTATAATTTTTCCCCCCAACTGTTATACTGTTATATAAACTCTTATAAAACAAAGTGATCTCTTGTTTTACTGAGCAAAAGTTGTTGCGTACTTTTGAGCTGCCTCGGAATTTTCGGAGTTGCCCTTTCTGATTTGTCTTGAAAAATGTCTCACTTGATTTAAATTAAATTTGCAACTCGACTGAAACACAGATTCGAATTTATTTTTAATGCCTTAGCAATTTCCTCTGGGCTGAATTGCCTCAATGCCAACCAATTTTGTGTGGCATCATTGGGCTTATTGTGTGACCCATGTGTGTCTGTGTATTGTCTCTATGTATGTGTGTGTGTGTGTGTGTGTGTGTGTTTATTCTTATTTTATAAAATGCCAACAGCAGCCTTTGGAAAAGTTCAAGGTTAGCTCATTTGTTCTTCCTATTTTTTGCTGCCCTCAAAATTTCAATTTGCCTTAGCAAAAAAAAAAAAAAAATACTTGCAGTTTCTTGGTTTAGCTGAAAATTACAAACTCTTTTTAAAGTTCTTATTTGATATGAATCATTTGACTGGGATTGGTCAGTAAGCTACGTAGAAATTCCTAAGATCCATTTGCTTTGGTATGGCAGGTATATGTTATAGTCGACCGATCCGACTGAAATTAGGTACACGTTTAAGTATTTATGTAAGAATCTCATATACCAAATTTGACTAAGATCGGTCTATAAATGTTGGAAATATTCCTTAGACCGATTTAGGTTCTTAAGACAACTATAGGATATAGTAGTCCAATCCTAAGAAAATTAAGCATATATAGGTTGCTGTATATAAGAAATGTGTTTGCCAAATTTAAATGAAATCCATCAAATAATGTAGGAGTTATTCGTAAAACCGATTTGGGTTCGTATCAAAATTATAGGATATAGGGGTCTGGTCCGAATGGAATTTGACACATATGTTTATCCCTATATGAAAATTATACATGTTAAAGGAATCAGTAAAAAATGTAAGAAACCGATTTGGGTTCATATCACAGCCATATGATATAGTGGTCCGATCCGGCTGCTATCAACAAACATTAAACAGACGGACATGTCTCAATTGATTTGTCTCTTCTAGAGGTAACTTTTTGGGGTCCAAGTTGACATATTCTGTACGAAATGAATATACTCTTTTTTTCTTCAAAAAATTCGAAGAACTCTTTTTCAATATTTCAAAATTTCTTTAATACGTGTTCAAAACAAACTTTTCCTCAGTCTATTTAAACATACAATTTGTCTAGTTACAAGTAAAAATAAATAAATAAATAATTAATTAATTTCCTCATATAAATAGTAAAAAAAAAAAAATCAATAAATAATTGGCAATTGGCAAACCGTAAAAAAAAATTCAACAAAAAAAAAAATCCATCTTTTTTTTTTGTTTTTTTTGAAAACCCAATTTGGCTAGGCTTAAATGCTATTAGAAGCGTCGACGACGGCCGCCAGCCTCCTTGCCACGGAGTATGGCATTGGCCACCGTCTCGGCAAAGGTGAAGCCATCCTTGCCATTGTACTGGATAAAGGTGGCTGGCAAAATGAAGCCATATCGTCCTGTGTCGCCCAATTCAATGGTGTAGGCGTATTTGATACCGGCAATGCCCTTGGCCCAGTCATCTGAACCGCCGGCTGCTGGGTAGAGAGTGGTGGCCGATGAGCCCACCGTATACTTAACACCCGTGGTCTTGGTGATGCTCTGATCAAAACGAATCAAAGATTTAAGTTTAGAAAAAAACAAAAAAGAATCGCTTCCATGTTTTCACTCACCGTTCCTGCCTGCCGGGCTATGCGATCCAGGTCGGCGCGATCCTTGGTTAGATGGTAGTCGTAGCCCCAGGGATATAGAATGTATTGGCCATAGCTATGGAAGGATAGATAAGCCTGGAAGGTCTCACGTGGGAATCCGCTAATAAATTTGGAAATGTAAAAGGTTTCGGGCTCAGAGAAGGCCTTGCTGCCGCGATAGGTCTGGGCACAGGGACTGGCTGAGGTGCCCTTGCCTCCCCATTTGTAGCCGAAATTACGATTCAGATCCACACCAGGACACTGTCGGCCATGGGCTCTCATATTCTTCCGCCAGAGACGATCTGTGGTATGGGAATATTCATAGCCATCGGGATTGGCCACCGGATGAATGTACCAATTAATGTTGCGCATATTTTCGGGCAAATCATCCCAGCCCTCAACCAATTGATTGGCTATGTAAGTGACTGTGGCCGGACTGATCCATTCGCGGGCATGCATGCCACCATCGATCCAAATGCCTGGATTCCGGGCATTGCCATTTGAGATTCTATGGGGGGAGGACTTTAATTTTATCTTTCTATGGTGGAGTCTAAGGTGGACTTACTTGAGTATCTTCAGGGGTCGCTTCTGCACGGAATAACCAATAGTTTCTACAGAACAAATATCCGGGTATGTCTTGGCCATGTAATCAATAAAGCCATGGATATCCTCTAGACGATGGTAGGCTTGCCAAGTCAAACGATGTCCTGGGAATAAGAAACAATGATTTAAAAATTAAAGCTAAATCGGAGATTATAGACGCTGGGAAACTGAGACCTTGGACATTTAAGAGACCTGAGAAATTTAAGTGAATGGGACTAGGGACCGGGGATCTCTCCCGATCGGCTTGATCGTTTTTCTTGGTCTCTCATATCACTCTCAGAAGCCTGGGGTCCAGGATCTGGAACTTCTTAGTCTTAGGCTGTGAGCTCAGACTTACGATCTAGGTTCAAAGATATTGGACTCATATAGGGTCAATAGTTTTTTTCAGGATTCTCACATATCTTCCAGATTAAAGGACCTTTCTGTTAACTCTCTCCCTAGGCAGTTATTTCAGACCTGCGATCTTAAAATCCTTATGGTTCCATGGAAGTAGGATAAATAGTTTTCTTTCTTGGTACCCATGACAGGCTCTCCCTTTAAAAACCCCTTCTGCCCCCTGTCTTGGCCTGGCCCAAAACTTTAGGCATTTGTGGGTCCAACTTGAATAACGGAAGTGACAAAAAGTGCTCAGACGACGCCCTGAAAATTACATAACACTCGGGCTCCCGTGTGCCCTGCAATTTTCAAGAAAGTGCAACTTGCCACATTAAATTACCACCCCCCAACAAAAAGAAAAAAAAAGACCAAACCCTAAACCAGTCACTCTCTCCCTCTCCCTCTCTGGTTAATTTGAACCCTAAAAAAAAAGAAGAAATTCACCCATTTGTTTAGACAACCGGCGCAGCTCTGGCATACTCACAAGTCTGCCAAGGAAATTGCGTGTCTAGTTTCGGTTGCCCAGATCGGTTGATCAAAACCTATGGCTAAGGTTATTGATTAAACAACCTAAGAAAATGCCATGGACTGCGTTTGAGTTGCGGTGCGGTGCGTGCCATTCTGGAAGGTGTCACCGCACAGCCAAGTTTTCCCAAATTCTTGAACAATACTTCACCTGCACTTTGGTCTCTTCTCTCCACCTACGCTTTTACTGTTTTCTGTCGCTATGGTAAAATGTGTGGGGTCACCCTTTTTTTTTCTTTTTTTTTGGGTTTTTGCCACTTGGTTTTTTATGACTTTTAACACGCCTTCGCCCTTTTCTGATGCATTAAATGCTCGTTTAGGGAAACACCTTCAACACTTTTTGACTGGCTGGCCAGTGGAAACAACTCCATCCACTTGATAGACTCACCTTTACGATTTTGTAATTCAGCTATTTTCTCAGCCGGCGGATTCTCCACCTCAATCACCTGCTGTAGATTATCAATCAAAACAATTCTGGAGAGATTAGCCGAGCGTATGTGACGCTCAGCGGCAGCCAGAACCTGAGGTTTTAGCAAATAATCCACTTCCTGTTTCACCTCTTTCCAAAGTTGTCCATCTAAAAAGAGAGAAAGAGAGAGAGATAGAGAGTTGAGGAAACAATTATTACCTGTTTAATATGCCAAAGGCAGAGTGTGGAAATGTTTTTTGGGAAATATGCCAATTCTGGCGTTTAGCTTGCCGATCACGGAAATCTGTGAAACTCACCGTATTTGGTTTGCAGCTCATCGGCCAGTTTCTTGTCCTTGTCTGTTTGAACCACAATGCGCCACACCTGGGCTCCATCGTAGCGTCTCAAATGGGAATTGAATGTCTCGGCGGGTTCTTCGGTTTCGGTTTCCAATTCACTTTCCTGCTGCATAAATGAGGCATTCACATAATTGAGTACGCTATCGGCCACCAGAATGGACTGGCTAGGCTGACTGGGTGGATTGGTTGCGGGCACAGCTGGTGCCTGGATAATTGTGGTCAACATGGATTGCTGCTTAACTGGTTCATTGTCGATTTCGTCGGCCTGGTTGGGTACAGTTTCTTCCACCTTGTTATCATTTGCTGATTCAGCATTGGTAATTTCTGGCAGACTTTCTGGCTCAGCTGGTTGGGCTGGGAGTTCAGGCTCGGCTTCTGGTATGGCTTCAGGTATTGAATCTGGCTCAGCCTCAGGTTTGGCTTCGACTACGCTGTCAGTCTCTGGCTTGGTCTCGGCATCATCGGCCACGACTTCAGCTTCTGCCTCAGCTTCGGGTTCAGGTTCGATTTCGCTTTCGGTCTTGATGGGTTCTGGCTCAGCTTCATCTTTGTTTTCAATGGTTTCGCTGAGCTTTTCGTCTAAGGATTCCAGGTTCTCCGCTTCAATTGGATCTTGCAAAATCAAGGGCTGAAGTTTTTCTGGCTGAGCTTCTTCAATTTCGGCTTCCTCCGATTGAGTTTTTTCGGGCACAACTTCCACCGACTGAACTGCCTCGGGCTGGTCTTTTCCAGGTACAGTTTCTTCTGGCTGCACTTCCTCGGGCTGCGCATTTTCAGGTACAGTTTCCACAGGCTGAGCTTCCTCTGACTGAGCCTTTTCGGGTTCAGCTTCTTCAGGCTGAGGTTGCTCTGGCTCAGTTTTATCGGCTTCAGCTTCCTCAGGCTGAGCCTTTTCAGGTTGAGCTTCTTGCTCAGTTTCTTCCGACTGAGCTTTTACAGGCTGAGCTTCCTCTGGCTCAGTCTTTTCAGGTTGAGTTGCCTCTTCCTTATTCGGTTCAGTTTCATCGGTTTCTTTGCCCTGCTCAACTTCGGCCAATTCCTCGGGCAAAAGATTATCCATGGCTGCAGTGAGTCCTTCATCCAAGCTGGTCATAAATTCACTGGCCAAAGGCAGCTCAGTAACGGCTTCTTTCTCCTCTTCTTTATCGTTTTCCACAGTCTCCTCGGTCTTACTCACTTCCTGGTTTTCGCTGATTTTCTGCTCTTGACTTTCTGGTTGAGAAGGAATCTCTTCGGCAGTTTCACTTTCATCGGGGACCACAGCGCTTTCGATTTCTTTCTCTACAGTTTCAAGGGCTTCGGCCGCCATTTCAGCTAGGCCCTCGCCGATTGCAGAAGCATTGCCCTCCTCCTGCTTCTCCTCGGTTTCGTCGAACATAATCTGAGCTGCCTCCGTTACGGCCGTCTCGGCCACACCGGCAGCATCTTCCAATTGCACCTCTTGACTGCCAGAGACCTGAGACGATTCAGCTGGCTTTTCTTCGGATAGAATTTCTATGGCTGCTGCTTCGGTGGCTTCGGGCTCATCTTGGGCCACCAGCTGCTCCAAGACCGGCTCAACTACAGCTGCTGGCTCCGACTCTTCCTCTTTGGCCTGCTCTGGCTCTGTCTCTGTCTCAGCTGCTGCCAACTCACTGGGCAGTTCTACCAATTGCACAGCTGGTGTATTATCACTTTCCAGCATAAGCATATCCGTTTCCGTTTCACTGGCAGCCGGGGCAGCCACACCATCGTTTCTATCGGATTCCGTTTCCAAAGCATTTCCGTTCACCAAAGGCTCAGAGGCCACCGCCTCTGGCACTAGCATAAACGTATCGGTTTCACCCACAGCAGGCACAGCCTCCAGCTTAAGATCATCCACTAGAACAGCTTCATCCCCGGTCGGTGAGGCTGGCAATTCAGCCGGCAATTCATTACGTTCCACGGCCAGACGATCCAGCGACATGGCCGACGCCTCCTGACCCAACCAAATCATGCACATAAAGATCACACCAGTCCACATTTTTCGAACTGATGTTGCTGCTAATCTTGTTGTTGTTGTATTGTTGGTGTTGCTGATGGTTTTGGCGTTTAATTTTGTTTGTTTTGTTGTTGTTGCTGATGATGTTGCCAGTGATCTGCCGTCGTACATCTTGGCGAGATCTGACACTAAACACTAATGAGACATGTGCCATTGGTGGAGTGGCGCTTTTATACCACAGCTGGGAAAGTATTGCCATTTCATTTTCGATATTTCTCTGCTGTTGTTGCTATCGCTCTGCTCCTCTGCTTGCCTGCTGCTCTGCTAACGTCGCTGTTGTTGCTGCTGCTGCTGCTGCTGTCGTCGTCTTCGCTGTTGCTGTTAAATGTTGGCAGCAGCAACAGCAACAGCAGCAGCAGCAGCATTGTTGTTGTTGCTGTTATTGTTGTATGTCTAGTTCAAGTGTCTGTCTTTCTCAGTGTGTCTGTGTGTGTGTTTTTTTTATTGTTGTTGTAGCCGCGCAATCGTGTTATGTATGTAAATGTTGCTGCGCGGTGTTTGTTCGGCTGCTTTTGCCTCTCTTCCTTGTATGTTGTCTATCTCTTCGGGCTTTTGCTATCATTTGATCGGTTGCATGAATCTTAATAAAATCAAGCCGTTGAATCTTATTATTGTTGTTGTTAATGTGGTCGTTGAGATTGTTCGATCTTTTTATGTTAATTTAAAGCCAATGTCGCCAACATAATCATCATTATTATCATCATCATCCGTCGACCAGAAATTGAAACAAAATGAAACATTTCAAACATTTCTACACTTTCTTTCTCGATAATCTCTGATCGACTCCTTACTTATTCGATTCTAGTCTATTTATTATTATTTATTATTAACTTACACCAACGTCTCTCTTGTCTCTGCTGAGTCTGCTGAGTCTGTTGTCAACTTTCTATATGCACAATCTTGGGCTTATTCGATTTAACTGATTACCGTAATGATAATCCAATTTTGTTTTATTTACAGAAATTTTTATTATAACTTTGATTAAGGTCTTTGTGTTATTTTCGGGTATGACTTTTGTCTTGATCAAGTTGGATTCTCAAATTGATATGGTAGTAATTTTTTGAGAATTCTGAAATTATTATAAAATTTATTTAGGTAGGGAATCTTGAGCTTATATGATCATTTCATCAGAAGAATATTTTGTAGATAATAAGAATAATTAGATGGATCTTCTTTCCTTATTTGAAGGACAAATAAAAGGGTCTAAAACAGATCAGATTAATCAGAAATATGGTTCTTTCTGGATATTTCTGGTATATAGCCTAACTAATAGTAGAAGATTCTGTCGAAAAGTGAAACCATAACGATTTAAGGTTCTTAAAAATTCTAGGTAATATTCAGAGTGAGTTGTAAAAGGTGTGAAAAATAAACGTTGAAATTGTTAATAAAAAATTCCGTATTTCAATATTTCAATTGAATTGTGGAGTTTTCATTTTTGTGTTCATTGACATGATTTCTGTTTAGCCATGCCAGCCATCACACTACTCCACTCAACTTCACTTCACTCCAATATCCATTGTATTTGATTTATATTGTTTAGTTTTGTCATTACTGAGAGATTGGTTCGATTTATGAATTCAATGCTTCTGCTTCTGCTTCTGCTTCTACTCGGGAAGCAGAGCTCTCTTTCCGAGATGATAGATGACTTTGGATGGGACGGGGTGGCGTGGGGGGGAGGAGGCAACCTCCTACCATAACAAAACAATTGTGAAGTTGCGGTATACCGCGCTCCTTTCACTTTATAAGTGGGGTTCATTCGTGTGTTTATCATATCAAAATTGACAATTGAGGAAGAGCGAGAGTGTAAAAGCATGTAATTGGCAGAGCGGCGCCAAAGTCTTAAAGATCTCAAAGACAATCAATGGTGATGATGATGGAGAGACTCGAAGAGGCCAAGTCAAGAAGTGAAATTGTCCTTAATCGAATAGAATTAATTGTTGCTCTCATTTCGAATTAATCAAATATAAAAATTTTCTCTATAAATTATAAACAACACAAAAGGTTCACAGAATGATTCAGTCGCTTAGATTGTTCTTTTCATGAACCACCAATTCTATGGAACCTAAGCAATCGAATTCGCCCTGCAGAGACTTTCCTCCTGCATACATTTTCTCTCTCTCTCTCTCTCAAAGTTACGTAGTCAAAAAATTATGAATTTTTATTTTTTTTTCTGAGCAAAAATTTAATGGGTTTCATGTTTTTATGATAAACAAAATGGAAAGTGGTAACAAGTTTGTTATAACAAAAAAAAAAAAAAAAAAAAACACTGGCAAAGGCATAACAAAATCCACACATTAGGCTTTTATTTTTATTTATTTTTTCTACTTTTCGTAACCCTGCTTGGAAGATTTTATCAACGTAATTATTATTATTTTTTTTAGCTTGGCAAAAATTAAAAATAAAGTGCCTTCCAGGTAGAATCCATCGGCAGGTTAATTGTAAGATTGTGTACGCTCTTGATGGGCGATGAAAGCGAGAGTGGGCGAGTCAGGCTACCAGTACCACAAATAAGCCCAGTAAAAAAAAAAAAAAAATGGCGAAAAAAAAGAGACTTCTACAAGTGCTGATGGAGTGACCCAAAACTTGGTTACTCTTCTTAAGAAAAATTCCAAAGATTTTTAAAGATCTTTTTAAGGTTGGTTCAGGAATATTTCTTCCTGCCTTTTCTAAATGATTTGGGAATTTTGGTAGGCATTTTTTCTGGGAATATATATATGATCTTGTCATATATTGCTCAGGTATACCAATCTAAAATTTCTTGAATTTTTTTTTTAGAATTCTTTAAAAACAAAACAAAAAACACCTATAAAATTTCCTTTACCAAAAAGAGTATATAATCTGGAAAAAAGTATTTCTGTCTGTATGTGTGTGTGTGTGTGTGTGTATGATGCACACCACAAACGTGACAATGGGCGGCAATGGCACGAACTTTCTTCAATGTTTGCCGCTTTTTTGTCGAGTGCATTGTTGTTGTTGTTGTTGGAGCTGTTGCTGCTGCTGCTGCTGCACGCCCACATCTAAATAGTTACACCGGCCGTTGGCTGCTTGCTGGCTAACTGGCTGCCTGGCTGGTTGGCTGGTCACTCGCAGATGATTGAGGTATTTTCAATTTCAATTTAGCTTTGTCAGCCAAGTTAACTAAGGTAAAATATTGGCAGCAAAATCTGTGAGCCGGCAGAGCCGGTGGCTCTGAGTATGTGGGACAGGAGTGGCCCAGTCATGATGCCCTAAGCTTTGTTATTTCTCTTGTTGTGATTGTTTTATTTTTTTTTTATTTAAAATTTTTTTTCTTCTTCTTCGTTAACAACAACACCCAAAAAACATGTAGAAACTATTAACGATTCTGCGGCTCGTGTGGCTCATTGTTGGGTTTATTTTGGTTGTTGTGGTTGTTGTTGCTGTTAAATGGTGCCACAACCAACACCAGCAACACCCACACTGTGATAGTCTTCGACTTTCTTCTTGAATATTGAATCTTGAATCTCGTCCAGCTAAACTCTTTCGGTGACTCTCAACAGATTGGCTATTAAATCGATTTCAATTTCACTTTGTTCTCTTTTTGTAAATTTAATTAGAAAAAAAAGAAAGAAAAAAAAATTAATTTATTTTTCTCTCAATTTTTTTAGATGGAAGAAATCACTGAGGCAGAGGTGATGGGGAGTTCTCAGAGCGAGATTTCTAGGTCTCAGCATATACAAAATACTTGCCAAAAGTCACAGAGATCGCGTCGAAATTCTGCAGCTGGTGGGGCTGCCTTGGGAGAGAGTACAGGAGCGGATTTGGGCGCCCAGCGTAGGGCCTCGTTTAATACCGCCTTGCCAGTGGTTATAAATAAGTCCATGTCACGTCAGAGTCCCAAACGAAAAATCCAATCCTCCTTAACGGGTCCCATCAAGCCCATGGCCATGTTCAGCGAGAAGGGCATTCAGGCGGTGGCCGGGACCAAGCAAATGGTCTCGACTCTGACCTCACCCATCGAGCAGATAACATCGTCGATTAGCCGGGAACATGTACTCAAGCATGAGATTGAACAGCTACAGGAGCGGCTCAAGGACACGGAAGAACGCCTGGCTTCGGTGCGTGTGCAAAATGACTCATTTTCGCAAATGCAGAGAACTCTGCGGGATCACAATGCTCGTCTGCAGGAGGAATCCGAAATGCTGAAACTGGATGTGCAGCATTTGAATGAATGCGCCAATGTCTTGCGCACGGAATTACAGGCAGCTAGGAAGGATCGCAGTGATGCGTTGGACTTGCAAAAGAGTCTGAGGGCAGATCTGGAAGAGGCTCTATTGGATCGTAAACGTGCCCTTGAGCATAAGGAGAAGGATGCACGGGTCATACAGGATCTGCAGCGACAGTGTCGTGAAATGGAGCGCATTCTAATGCGCAAACACCCAGACTCGGTGTCAGCCTTAATAGGTAAGTCGTTAATTCTACATACTTTCAGCATGCCAGCTTAAACTTTGTTTATACTTGATTTCATTTAGTGGCCTCTAAAAATCCTGGCATATGCTCACTTAACGATCAGGAGAATCTGAATAGTCGCAAACTTTTGGAACAACGTATTGCTCAATTGGAATCTGATGCCAAAGAACAGGATCGCAAGGCCCAACAGATTTTGGCCAATGTGCAGGCTCGTTTCAATTCCGTGCAGGCTAAATATGAGACACACATAGCTGATCTGGAAACTCAAGTTCTCAGGTGAATTATCTGTATTTTTTTTTAATTTGAAGTGCTTTCGGTTTAAGTTGTTCTTTGAACTATTCTTTGAATAAGTCCTTGAACAGTTCTTTGAATTGAAACGCAGTTCAAGTAGTTCTTTGAATTGTTCTTTCCTTTGAACTATTCTTTGAATAAGTCCTGCAGAAGTTTTTTGAACTATTCTCTGAACAAGCTGTTCTTTGAACTATTCACGAATTTGTTCTTTGGTTAATTCTATGAATAAATTTAAATTTCTTCTTCTCGTTTTTTTTAGTCTGCAAGAGATCAATACCAAATTGAATGAGCAAATTGAATCTCAAGTCCGTACCTTGGATCGTTATATGCAAAAGCGTGCCGACAAATACTACAACAATTGCACCCAAACCGATAGCGAAAGTATCGAAAGCACCTCCCTGCGTGCCATCAACAGCAACATCTCCGCCACCATTGGCACCCAGACCAACACCAATGGTACTAGTGTGGCCAATCAGTCGGCATTGAATACCACCAGTACCAATACCAGCACCACCACCACCCGGGATCATAGCACCAACACTATCGGCTGTCCATCTCCAAATGTCTGCCACCATCAACAGCATTCGGCCAGCTCGAGCACGAGCAGCACAGCCAATTCAACGCCAAACACATCGCGTCCCAATTCCAAGCAGAGTGGCGGTCTACGACGACCCGGCGGAACAGTGAACTCAGCCATGGGCTCACTGCATGTTTCCAAGCTGCCCGTCTCCCAGTCAGACTCCACACTCTCGCTGCTGGGCCACAATGGCGGCAGCCACAAAGAGGACTCTCAACTGCTCAGCTCTGTGCGTAGCATGCGCGTGGATCTGGCCATCAAGAATAAGGCCATGCAACGTTTGACCCGGGAATTGGATGACTGCAAGAAGACCATACGGAAAATGCAACGTGATCGGGACAGCATTTGTAATAGTGCGAGTAAGTGGAACACTTAATCACTATTTTATTTAAACAGCCAGGGGAAGGGTGAAATCAATGCTTGTGGCATTTGCTACACCCACGCCAACAAACATCTCGCTCCCGCTCCCGCATTCACTCTGTCTTTGCGGTGGGTGTGTGTTTATGTGTGTGTGTATGTGTATGTCACTCGGTCGACAGTCAGTCGTAATTTATGGACTTTCTCTGCTCGTCACCGTCACCGTCAACGACCACGACGACTCCGTCGTTAGGTTGAAACACGTTCAAAATGTTTAAGCGGCCAAATGAGCCAGTGCCATTGCCTGGGTCAGAAGAGGCAAAGGAGGAGGAGGAGGAGGAGGAGGAGGAGGCGGTGGTATAGGAGATTGGGTCGGTGGCTTGTTGGGTTAGTCGATCGATCTGTGGCTTGGTCGTTGGCTTAGTCGCCAGCAAAGTTGGACAAAGCAAATAAATTACCTAAATAAATCATTCCAATTGCTTGTTCGCTGAGCGACTGATCAACCAACTGATCGTCCGCCTGTCCATCTGTCGGCCTATTGGCGGCCACTTTTTTCATTTCTGCTTCTTTTTTTGCACTTGTTCAACTCTTGAATAAGCAAGACACGAGTATGAACTTTGGATGCTCTTTTTAAGAATTTAGTTCCTTCCAATTGGGGCCAGGTTTTTTTTTTTTTTTTTGTTTAGTTCCAATTTGGTTTGAGGCTAGGTTTTTTTCTGAGGTTCAATTTTATTTCCCTGACAAAATTAAAAGAAATCTAGAATTGAGGTTAGGTTTTTTAGAGCTCTGAATTTGATATTCGCTCTTCGTATAGGTTCTTTCCTATTTCTGAGTACCCAAAGGAGCCGAGAAGTAAATTAAAATGTTCGACTCTATCACCAAAAGCCATGGCTGCTTGAGGTGCCTGACCAATTCAAAACACTCCAAAGAAAGAGTAAAATTAAGAAGAAGAAGAAGAAGAAACATGTTTGCATTTTATTTATTTTTGTTTTGTTGACTGCGTGTAAGCTTGCGCGTGCTCAACGGTGATGTTGTCTTGGCTGTTGGCTTAGTTGCGTTAGGATCTGATCAGACCAGACCGGGCTAGACGACCAGACTTGGAACCAACCCGGCTTAGCTTGGCTAGCTGGCTGGTTGGCTGGCTGGCTGGCTGGCGTCTTTGTGCTTCAAATCGTTTTGCTGGCCATCTCTTTCAGTTATGTCACCTGAGTTGCCGTTAAAAATGCTTTACGCTTCATTTTGTCTACACACACTCACACACACACACACACACGCACACACACTCGCTTCTTTGCCTGCATGGCTTGTACATATTTTATTGTTTTCTTATGCTTCTTCTTCTTCTTCTCTGTGGCCGCCCCGTCGTGTTGATTTGAAATTGTTTCTATGTGTGTGTGTGTGTGTGTGTTTTTTTTTTGCGTTCATCGAAAAAGAAAATTCGAAAGCGAAAGTCAAAGTCAAAGACGCTTTGGCTGATCGGTTTGAAGCGCGCTGCGCCGGGGCGGTGCCAGGTAATTTGGAATGAAGCCCGGAGTCTAGTTTAGTTGGCGACACATGCGCTCAAGTTTTATAATTTCATGTTGTTTTGGTTGTTGTTGTTATCGTCGTCGTCGTCTTGTTAGTTTTGGTTTTGAATTTCTGTTGGCCGGGGCCAATTAGTGAACGTCACAAATGTTTTGTTCATAAATTTAAATGCCAAAAACGAACAACAACAACAACACACACAAACACACAAGCCAAGCGACCACGTTTAACCATAACGAGGACAATAATAAACAAAAAAAAAAAAAACTCGCACAAAAAACAAAAAACAAAAACAAAATTCAAACTTTTCTCTCCCTCTCTCTTTCACTCTATCTTTCTTTGTGTCTTCTGCCACACACCTCCGCTATCACTTTTGGCTTGAATTATGTAATCATTACTTTTTTTTTTTTTGTTTTTGTGAAAATGTTAAGTCGAAATTGGCCCTGATTTAAATTTTGTTGACGGTTAACTAATCGCAACGAAAGCGCATTGAACTTTTCAACTTTTAAATGGTTATTAAATCATTTTTTTAGCTTACATAAAAATAACACAAAATATTTTCAAGAATTTCTTAATCATTTTTAATTTCAATATTTCTGTTTTTTTAGCTACAAAATCGGATTCTGGCAAGCCGCATAGCAGCAGCAGTTCGGCCAGCAGTGGGCATAGACGTGGCCATGATCATGATTATATGCACATCCCGGCCACCACTGAGAATCAGGCTCTGAAAGAGGCTCAAAACAAATATCGCCTGCTCGAGGCCGACTACAAAACCCTCCATGATAAGCGGCTACACGATGTGACTATTACTTTTTGTTTAGTTTTTGAAAATTATCAATAAATTTCTAATCTTGTTTATTTTCTTCCCCAGTTGAAGACTCTGCAAAGCGCCCATGAACGTGAGTTGGCCTCGTGCAATGAGACTGTCCGTATTCTACAGCAACGTTTGAACGAGCGTGAGGAGGCCTTTGCCACCCAAAAGCGACGCAAAGTTCCGGTGGACTATTATGCCCTCAAGGCCAAGGTACACAGCCATTGTCCCATGAAACCACTGCAACCGCAACAGGACAAGAAAACCAAATCAACCAAGCCAAGCAGAACAGTCCAAGCCAAAAGTTCAAGAAAAGAAAATTTGAAATTTTAAAAGGCCAGAACAAAGGAGAAATAGTTGAATCACAAACAGAATAGCTCAGAATTTTGGAAAACAGAATTTGTTTTTTAACTTGTAGTAAATGTTTAAATGTATACAAAAAAAAAAAAAGAAAGGATAAGAAAATGTAAAGCCTTTCGAAATGCAGAAATCTAAAATAATCCAGATCAATTCATTATGTCAAAGTGGAATTTAATTTTGAGTTTCTTTCTATTTGTCCCAATATAGACATGGGTTAGGCTAGACAGGTTGGTGGCTTTGAATTTGAAACAAATCATAAATTCATGGCCTTGGCTCAATATTCTGAAACACTTTCCTCCATTTATGGAGATCATATTTTTAACCATTACATTCCCATAAAAAGTTCCACACTATTCTGGAACTTGCTACAATAGACTGTATTTTCTTGGCAGATTTACCAATGGAATTATTATCACTTTGATGGAAAATACAATTGACTAACAAGGCTCATACAAGATAGAGAGAAAGTGATAGATAAAAAGCCCTAAGCTACCAATCGGAGTAATAAGAAATCGAAATCCCAACGCCATCTTCGGAGTGCTGAATATTATAGATACCTTACGAGGTTTTTGTTTGCCATAACTCGTATGAATGAGATTGGTCAGTAAAAGTTGTAGATATTTCGAAGCCCGACTTAGATTCCTAATGAATTTTACATTTCTAAATGAGAAATGTGTTCAGTTAATAATGCAAAACCTACTCCTAAAAACGATATAGGCTCTTATCACAGCTAAATGAAATAGTTATCCTATTTTATAGAAATAATGCACATGTATGTATTCCAACATTTGAAAGAAATCAGCCGAAATATGGTCATATGATAGCTATATGAGTTAGTTGTCCGATCCGACCGGTTCCGACAAATGTGCGGCCCATGTATATAAGAAGGCTGTATGCTGGGTTTCCTTATGAAACCCTTAAGACTAGCATCTCTAGTTCGGGTAATAAGAGACGGATATGGCTCATTCAATTTGTCTAGTGATACTGACTACTCTAGAGGTAACTTTTTAGGGGTTTTGTGCATAAAAAAAAATTAGAGCAAAATCTCTTCTTTGAAAAGAATAATAATAGGACCGGTACTCATCATTCAGGAAGAGATGGGACAGGTCCACTCGAGGTCACTGATGCTTATTATGTTACTCTTAAAATCCAAAGAAGCTCAAAAGTAACAGAAGATATGATCTGGTTTGATAGATCTATTTGGTGTTTTGCCTTCGATTTTAATATTATCCAAAATGGGCTTGTTTAAGTTTTGATTTCTGGTCAAAAAAAGTAATAAGAAAAGCTGAAAGAAACCAAAGAACCTAGAGCAAATCTTCGGAAGGTAGAACAAGTGTAAAGATGGTAGCTCTTAAATTTGCTTTTCCATATTCTAAATTTTGAAGCTTAAAACTAAAAAGTTTTATCAATTTTCCCATAGGTCTCCCTGTTGGAGCGACGACATTCGGAGCGAGAGGAACGCTTGCACATGCTGGTGGAGGCGCTCAGCAAGGGCAGATTGAATGGAGCCCTGGAGGATTTGTTGCAGGAGAATAACAACAAGTGAAGACTTTAAGCTACCAACAAAAATATCAGCACAAAAAAAAAGCAAAAATTGTGACTGAAAAAAAAATGAGAGGAATAATTTTCAATTCCAAAAAGAAAAAGCGCCGCGCAAGAGAAAAAAAAACAAACAAATTAATTAATTATTAAAAAACAGTTCAATTGTTATTAAAATTAAAATGTATTTATAGGTGGTGTGTTTGTGTGAGAACAAGAAGAAGAAAAAGAAGAAGATGAATCAAATTTTAGCTTTCGTTAATGAAATTCGTATTTTTTCTAAAAATATATTTACGAAGAAAAAAATTGAAACAATTATAAAAACAAAAACACAAAAAAAAAAGAGATCGAAATAATATATAATTGTATTCATTTTAATTGTTATAATATTTAAATTGTATTGAAAAAATGTCCAAGAAAAAAATAGAAAGAAAGGTCGTCTGCAATTTTCAAAATCGTTAAACGTCCGCGTGCGCCGTCTAAAAAAAAAAAAGAAATTATAAAAAAGGGAAATTCTTTTTTCTTTTTTTAGGATCTTCAGGTTGTCATTGTTGTTGATTCAGAGTATCCAAGTGTAATTGAGTAACTCCATTGCCAAAACGGATGAGTAAATAAAAATCAATTCCGATGAACTGAAACAAATAATTTACAAATTTTGTATAAACCAAAAAAAAAAAAAAAAAAAAGGGAAGAGAAAATGAAATTTTTTTGCTTTTTTTTTTGTATGAAAATATGAAAAGATTGTCTGAAGCAACAAGTGAATCCTGAGAGATCAGCAGGGCCAGAAATATTCTAGTTTTTAAATAAACCACAGAAAATGTAGAAATGTTTTAAGAAAAACAAAAACTTGAAAGAAAAACCAAATCAAAAGTGTTTTAAAATAGCAACTCAAATGATCTAATGAATTAGAAAGAGAGACGAGACGAGACATTTATAGCCAAGACAAAGAGAGGGCATAGAAGAGCACAGACTGTTCTCTCACTCATTCTCAGTGGTCTCGAAAATTATTGTAAAAGTAGCATTATAAATTGTATGTTAAATTCCAAAAAAAAAAAAAAAAAAAAAAACAAACAAAAGAAAAATCTAAATACCAAATGAAAAGCTCTTTAATTGATCTCAGTTGAAAGTATTAATTTATTTTTATAATTTATTTGAATGTAAATAAAAAACACAAAAAACTAAATTCTTAGTCCCAAAATATAAACTTGATTTAATTTATCAAGTTTATTTATTTTGGGGCAAATTTGAAATAATGATTTTTTTTTAATATTCCAAAATTCAAATATTCCAAGAATTTCAACTAGAAAATTATACGAATAATTTAATTAATTTAATTTTTTTTTTAATTTAGATTTTAAGTGTAATTTTAATTTTAATAAAAGAAAGCAAAAGGTTTGATAGAAAATTTAATTTTTCTGTTTTAAATAACAAAAAAAACTTTGAAAAAGTTAAAATCTCAAAAACAAAACCAAATCAAATTGAACAAAATAATAATGAAAGGAAACAAGTAGAAAATAGTAAAAAAAAAATGAGGAAGCTAAGAGAAATAAAACAATAACAGCAAAAAAAAAAAAAAAAAAAAAAAAACAAAAACTACATTAATAATATTAAAACAGAAAAACCAAAAACAATTAAAATAAATAAATAAAATATATGCAAATTTTCCGTGTTCTTCAAAATTGCAAATTGTGCCTGTATTAATTCGATTTCCCCGATAGAGAACCAAAAATGAATAAATCAAAAGTAGATATGCTGATCAAGCGACAGGTCGAGCGTCGCTATCGACAGCATCTGGAGCGAGTGAGGACGGCGCGTCGGCGCATCGATAATACGGCTCCGAGCTTTGTGGCTGCTCGCCTGGCCTGTGTCAATGAGATGATTATGGATGCCAAGACCTATTTGGATCGGAATAAGGAGAATGTGCATTTGCTGTTGAATTTGGCTCGGATAATGCGAAGGATTGAGGCCTATAAGCCGCCAATGAAGAGACATTGCCCCAATGTGGCCACCGCTCAGATGAGCCTGGCTCGTCAGGAGCGACAGAATATTGAGCTGGGCAAGCGTATACTCAGCACAAGGGTGAATCGCTGGCAATGCCTGCACAGACTCGGCAACAGATTAAAGTCGATTGAATTGAGAAAGCATTCCACGACTTCTCAGGCCAAGGTTTTCGATAAATATCGTGGCTGGAATCTGGAAATACCCAAGGATAATTTCGAATTTTTACGGTTGATGCGGCCACGAATTGCCCTACATTTTGGTGCCTTGGATGGCCGACCTCTGGGCTATGTGGTGGTGCAATTGTATACCGAAGCAGCACCTCTCATTGTCCTGGAATTTTTGCGGAAGTGTATGATGGGCCATTCGTTTCAGTTTGCAGTGCGACGCATTTTCCCCTCCCTCTGGCTGGAGGGCTATCTCCAGGGCATTTCGGATGAGATCAACATGCCCATTGAATTCGATACCAGGGTCATTGATCATGGTCGTCATGCCTATGTGCTCTCCTGTTCCAAGGAGTATTGCATGCAGGGCTTTCCCGGCTCCGCTATTAATTTCACTATCAGCTTTAAGCCCCTCGAAGTGTCCAAGGGTCGTCGGGTGGGTTTTGGTCGTGTCATACGCGGTGACAAGGTCATCGATTGCATGGAATCGCATGGTACGAAAAATGGCAAAATCAGCAAACCCATTGTGATCACCCACTGTGATGTACTGCCAATCAATTGATTGTGGCTATCCAAAGTTTTTATGTGTTCTTGATTTTTGCAAAATATATATGTGAATCGAATAAGAAGAAGGCATTTTCAGAGCTTATGAAGTGAGGAATGAAAGTGCCAGCTTCTCGATTTAAGAGGCCCTAGTAAATTATTGGACTTTTTTATAGGAATAATAAGGTCAGAGGGGGGTTTCCAAGGAAATTTTGTTATATTATGTAGATCATAGTATGCAGGGTTTTGAACAATCAAAATTTTCTTTTAAAAAGTGTTCATTCGTCTACAAATTGTTTAGCAAAACATACGTTTCGTGTCAGTATTATTCAGGCTTTCATATCAGGAATATTAAACATATTAAATTGTTTAAACTATTCCACCACATTATCCGTTGTTAAATATTTCTGGCTTCTTTCAATATATTTGGTAAAACATGTAAGATAATCTGTTGATAAAATATATATATATATTTCTATATCTTGTACCTGGAAGATGTATGAGTATATTAAGATAAGAGAAGAAAACATTGGATATTTCCAAAAGTTAACCACCAGAGATACTCTAAAAGTAATTCACACTATGTTCAGGGTGTAAAAGAATAATCAATGTTACGTCCGACTGATCCTCTGTCTGTAAGTCTGTAGTAAAATGTAGTTAAAAATTCTTTTGGATTTATACTAAACACGAATCAAATCGGGCCATAACTATAGGAGATATACGAATAAACAAAATCTCAGAGCCAAGATGTCAATACGCCTCAGTCGATAGATTTCAAAGTAGAATACATATTAGAGTACCCAGGTACAGGGTATAGTAAACTTGACCTCGCCTTTATTATTTATTTCATAATTTCAGTTTCCAATGGCAAGCTTTCGGTTTTGTCTTAAGCAATTGTTTCAGGAACCCATTCTGAAAGTATCAAACAGCTTGGTGCCCGTAGGACAGAACATAGCACCTAGTGAAAAGCGTAATATAATTGCACAACTCGGCGAGATTCTCAATGTGATGGGTGAACTGTCGGCCAAGGCCCAAAATTTGCGTACACCTATAACATCGGCCGAGAAAATGCAGGGCTCGGAAAATCAATATGTCTATGTTTTGGGAGATTTGAGTGGTAGCGGGGAAGTACAAGTCTGTGGTTTCCTAAAGGTTGGATTCAAGCAGCTCTTTCTCTATGATAGTGCTGGGCAAATGCGAAGCGCTTCCGATTTACCTTGCATTCTGGACTTTTTCGTGCACGATTCCTGTCAGCGTGCCGGCCAGGGTCGCCGGCTCTTTGAATTCATGCTGAAAGACATGGGATGGATGGCTGTACAGTGCGCCATAGATCGACCCTCACCCAAAATGTCAGGCTTCATGTCAAAGCATTATCATCTGAAGACTCCAGTGCCCCAGGCTAATCATTATGTGATCTATGAGGGCTTCTTCGAGGCCAACAATTTGATCAAGCCCAAAGGCTATCATTGCGGAAGCGGTGACAGTTCTCACAATTTAAACAGAGCGGCTCAATACAATTAAAATGGATGGTTTCCACTAGAAAGTTATTATAATCAGAAAAATGTCTGGAAATTTATTGTTTCACAGAAAAAAAAAATTTACAAAAAACCTTTCAAAGGTTACAAATAAAAAAATAATGGAAAAGAAAATAACCAAATTTGAATTGCTTTTGCTCAATGCATACAACACATAGGTACGTTGGATTTTATTATTTCGGAAAAAGCCATATAGTATGTTGATTAAATATAATAATAATGCTATCTTTTGGTAGTATAATTTTAGCCCTCTTTTTGGCAAGTTTATATATATGTATAATATTTTCTTTCATTTCATATGTGCTTCTTGTAGGTATTCTTTTGTGTGTTAAAGATTATTTTACTATATATAAATAGTACATTTGTTGGTTTTAATAAAAACATTACGTGCCAATAACTTTTCCAATACTTTTGAAGGAGAATACAAAAAATTTATCAAAAAAAAATCAATGACAAAAACAAAAAAAAAGCATTTGTGTTTCATTTTTCTTATTAGAAGACAATTTTGTTGTTGTGGTGACAATACGATCCCAAACAACAGCAACATTTAACTTTTACTTTTTATACTTTTTTTGTTTTTTTTTTTGTTCATGGTTTAGCGTTAAGCGTCCGGGTATATGTTCCGGTTAATATAAATAAATTTCTAATGATTATTCAGTTGTAATAATATATGATTATTTTGCGATTAATGTATATAATAATAATTTAGTTTTCTCTGCACAAAACTGTACTTTGGCGGCAACTGTACTTGATTCACATTTTCCTTTCTAGTAGGGTAGTCGAAATTCTAGCTGCTCTTAGGCTAACCAATTCCTTTGGTTAGCCAATAGCTGAATCTGGGTCTTTCCTCCATTTGCTTCAGGCTCCGAGGCTGCCCGACTTGTGCAACCCGTTTGACAGCCAAAAAAAAACTACTTGCCTAGGCGGCATTTTGTGGTGCCTTTATATACTTTTATCAATGGAACCGAGAGACCCATTTGTTTGGGACCAGTAGACAATTTTACACTCAAATGCTCACTTTTGATTAATTTGCTTATAGCCTGGAGCAACATTGTTCATTTAATTTAATTCGATTTTGATTGGATTGCGCTTATCGCAAATGTGCACACGCTCGCCGTCTGGCCAATGCGTCTGCGCATTGAAAGCATTCACAAGGCAAGTCACTGCTGGCAGCCTCTTTGACGTCACATTGCTTTGTGTGACCAATAAATAAATTCTGAAGAAAAACCATTGGCATTGGATCAGATAAGCTGGAGAAACAGTAAACAAAAGACAGCCTAGAAAGGCAAGCCATCTGCTACACCATGAATTCAGTATAGTATTTTTGGTTGCCTAGATTCCAGATGTATCTAGGCTAGGTTTTTCTCAAAAAGCCTGCAATGTTCAGTCCGAGGATAGCTTTAGATCTTAGTCACCTTGGCGAACTGTGATCTTCATCAGGATCAAGCTGAGACTTTTTCAATCTTTTCTGGGGAAAAATGCGAAATTTTAACATAATGGGAAGACCTAATAAGCTAGCTTTCTTCAAAGAAATAATGGAAGTACGTCACTGGTGACGTCACGGTCCAGACAAGTCGCTTCTAAATTGGTAATTTTCATTTATAATGAAAGTAGGACATATGCCGTATTGCAAACGCACTTGAACTAACCATGAACCAAAGGATGCAGTGGTGCACATGTGCGATAAGAGAAATTGAATCAATCAACAGGAAATTGAAGTTCATTGAAAAGGAAGTGTGGCTTTCGCTATTAGATTTCTAGGTTGTCAAACGTGGGCGTTTATTATTTCGATGACGTTGGTTCTTTGAAAAGCATTAGAGACTGTCTGCGGTTTCTTTTTGTATAAAAGAGAAGTCAGCTTTCAGTAAGCCACAGTCAAGGTCTGAAACTCAACAAAGTAAGAGACTTTCGCAATAGACGACCTACCAAAATCGATCATCATTAAAAAGTTACCTTCGAAGTGTTTCAAAATGCCAATGCTGAGACTGGGAGCCATACTTTTACTGTTGCACTTGCAAGGTTTGGTTCTGGTTCACTCTGAGCTTAGCTATAGGCAAGATGCTGCCAATTTGGAGCGTGACCGTTTGGGATATTGGAAACCTGGAGAGATTCGAGCTTCGGATGGACGACGTTTGGAACTGGACGAATACGATGAGCACCTTGTGTATAGACAAGAACGTGAGGACTATCGGCGCAAAGAGCGTGAAGAGCAAAGTGTATCGCGACGACATGCCGAGCCCGGAGAGGAAAGGGACAGTCTAAGGCGTGATGTCCGTGATGCTTCACGGCGTCAAGAGAGAGATGACCTTCGAAATGAGAAGCGTGAAGCAACTCGGCGACTGGAGCGATTCGAACAAGAAGATGATCGCAGACAAGAGCATAATGACAATGAGGAGCGTGACTTATCACGACGACAAGAACGTGAAGTTGTACGAAGAGAAGAGCGTGACGCAACTCGACGAGAGGAACGATCTGAGAGACAAAATCGTGAGGACATGGAACGCCTGGAAAATCGCCGAGTAGAACGTGAGGACCTGAGCCGCGCTGACCGTGACTTATCACGACGACAAGAACGTGAACTTGTAAGACGTGAGAAGCCCGATGCATCTCGTCGAGAGGAACGATCTGAGCGACAAGATCGTGAACGCATGGAAAGACAGGAAGATCGCCGAGAAGAACGTGAGAACATGCGCCGCGAGGAGCGCGACTCATCACGACGACAAGAACGTGAAGTTGTAAGGCGAGAGGAGCGAGATGCAACTCGACGAGAGGAACGATCTGAGAGACAAAACAGTGAGGGCATGGAGCGACAGGAAGATCGTCTACAAGAAAGTGAGGACTCACGCCGCGAGGAGAGCGACTTATCACGACGACAAGAACGTGAAGTTGTACGACGGGAAGAGCGTGACGCAACTCGTCGAGAGGAGCGATCTGAGCGACAATATCGCGAACGCATGGATCGACAGGAAGATCGCCGAGAAGAACGTGAGGGCATGCGCCGCGGGGAGCGCGACTTATCACGACGACAAGAACGTGAAGTTGTAAGGCGAGAGGAGCGCGATGCATCTCGACGAGAGGAACGATCTGAGAGACAAAACCGTAAGGGCATGGAACGACAGGAAGACCGCCGACAAGAAACTGAGGACTTGCGCCGCGAGGACCGTGACTTATCACGACGACAAGAACGTGAAGTTGTACGACGGGAAGAGCGTGACGCAACTCGTCGAGAGGAACGATCTGAGCGACAAGATCGCGGACGCATGGAACGACAGGAAGATCGCCGAGAAGAACGTGAGGGCATGCGCCGCGAGGAGCGCGACTTATCACGACGACAAGAACGTGAAGTTGTAAGGCGAGTGGATCGCGATGGATCTCGTCAAGGGGAACGATCGGAAAGACAAGATCTTGAACGCATGGAACGACAGGAAGACCGCCGACAAGAACGCGAGGACATGAGCCGGGATGACCGTGACTTATCACGACGACAAGAACGTGAAGTTGTACGACGGGAAGAGCGTGACGCAACTCGTCGAGAGGAACAATCTGAGCGACAAGATCGCGAACGCATGGAACGACAAGAAGATCGCCGAGAAGAACGTGAGGACAGGCTCCGCGAGGAGCGCGACTTATCACGACGACAAGAACGTCAAGTTGTAAGGCGAGAGGAGCGAGATGCATCTCGACGAGAGGAACGATCTGAAAGACAAGATCTTGAACGCATGGAACGACAGGAAGACCGCCGACAAGAATGCGAGGACATGAGCCGCGATGACCGTGACTTATCACGACGACAAGAACGTGAAGTTGTACGACGGGAAGAGCGTGACGCAACTCGTCGAGAGGAACAATCTGAGCGACAAGATCGCGAACGTATGGAACGACAAGAAGATCGCCGAGAAGAACGTGAGGACAGGCTCCGCGAGGAGCGCGACTTATCACGACGACAAGAACGTCAAGTTGTAAGGCGAGAGGAGCGAGATGCATCTCGACGAGAGGAACGATCTGAAAGACAAGATCTTGAACGCATGGAACGACAGGAAGACCGCCGACAAGAACGCGAGGACATGAGCCGCGATGACCGTGACTTATCACGACGACAAGAACGTGAAGTTGTACGACGGGAAGAGCGTGACGCAACTCGTCGAGAGGAACAATCTGAGCGACAAGATCGCGAACGCATGGAACGACAAGAAGATCGCCGAGAAGAACGTGAGGACAGGCTCCGCGAGGAGCGCGACTTATCACGACGACAAGAACGTGAAGTTGTAAGGCGAGAGGAGCGAGATGCATCTCGACGAGAGGAACGATCTGAGAGACAAAACCGTGAGGACATGGAACGCCTGGAAGGTCATCGACAAGAAAGTGAGGACTTGCGCCGCGAGGAGCGTGACTTATCACGACGACAAGAACGTGAAGTTGTAAGGCGTGAGGAGCGAGATGCATCTCGACGAGAGGAACGATCTGAGAGACAAAACCGTGAGGGCATGGAGCGACAGGAAGACCGCCGACAAGAACGCGAGGACATGCGCCACGATGACCGTGACTTATCACGACGACAAGAACGTGAAGTTGTACGACGGGAAGAGCGTGACGCAACTCGTCGGGAGGAACGATCTGAGCGACAAGATCGCGAACGCAAGGAACGACAGGAAGATCACCGAGAAGAACGTGAGAGCATGCGCCGCGATGACCGTGACTTATCACGACGACAAGAACGTGTAGTTGTAAGGCGAGAGGAGCGAGATGCATCTCGACGAGAGGAACGATCTGAGAGACAAAACCGTGAGGGCATGGAGCGACAGGAAGATCGTCGACAAGAAATTGAGGACGTGCGCCGCGAGGAGCGTGACTTATCACGACGACAAGAACGTGAAGTTGTACGACGGGAAGAGCGTGACGCAACTCGTCGAGAGGAACGATCTGAGCGACAAGATCGCGAACGCATGGAACGACAGGAAGATCACCGAGAAGAACGTGAGAGCATGCGCCGCGATGACCGTGACTTATCACGACGACAAGAACGTGAAGTTTTAAGGCGAGAGGAGCGAGATGCATCTCGACGAGAGGAACGATCTGAGAGACAAAACCGTGAGGGCATGGAGCGACAGGAAGATCGTCGACAAGAAACTGAGGACTTGCGCCGCGAGGACCGTGACTTATCACGACGACAAGAACGTGAAGTTGTACGACGGGAAGAGCGTGACGCAACTCGTCGAGAGGAACGATCTGAGCGACAAGATCGCGAACGCATGGAACGACAAGAACATCGCCGAGAAGAACGTGAGGACATGCGCCGCGAGGAGCGCGACTTATCACGACGACAAGAACGTGAAGTTGTAAGACGAGAGGAGCGAGATGCATCTCGACGAGAGGAACGATCTGAAAGACAAGATCGTGAACGCATGGAACGACAGGAAGATCGCCGAGAAGAACTTGAGGACATGCGCCGCGAGGAGCGCGACTTATCACGACAACTGGAACGTGAAATCGTACGGAGAGAAGAGCGTGATTTATCCCGACGAGAGGAACGATCAGGGCTTGACTTATCCCGACGAACGGAACATGAACAACGCCGATCAAGAGGGCATGACCGAAGAAATATGCTTAAAGAGAGAGAACCCTATCGTGCCGTGAGAGAAAGTGGTCCCGTACAGAACCTAAAACGCAAAGACACTTTGAACATCAACCCCAGCCTTGCCGTTACTGGTTTTGGAAAGAGGGAGCTCCTTGTAACCGCTCAGGCTTTGATCTTGGCTGTGCTCTATGCCAAGTTCAGCGCAAATGGCAAGCCCACAAGGTAAGTTGATCAATTTAATTAAAGGTCCATGGGCTAAAAAACTTTCACTTTTGAAAACAGAAACTTTGTCGAACGGATCCATGGGTTTATTCAGACAGTCGGAGCTTAAGGTGACGACTTTCTAATCGATGACTTAATACGAAAATAACCTTGAAATTGTGTACCTAAGTATATAATAAAAGCACGACCCCTTTTTCCCTTTCCCTCCATTAGAGCTGAACCAACCAAAATGTACAAGTGAGCAACGAGTTTAATGCTAAGAATGGACTAGATATGTCTGGTATGCATTGTATATAAAATTATGTACCTAGCCATATGAAACTGTAGAGTAAACTTAAACGATACAAGCTAAAACAAACAAATAAATTGATACTTAGTCTGGCAATGCAGTTGAGTCGATTGTTTAAGTGCTTGCTTGTCCTGGTGGGTGTGGGAGTGTATGTGTGTGTGGTGTGCGTGTATGCCTATCATTGGGAAGCGAGAATTACAGGATTCCTGGGAGCTGAAATAAATGAACATGCCACACCAATGGAACCGCATTGTTACCACCCATCAACAAGTATCACTCACTCAATGGACACACTAACCCTGGGCGAGTGTTTGCATTTCACTGCAGCAGTTTGCTGTTTGCTGTCCACTCTTTCTCTTTGTCTCTTTATCCTGTATTCATTACTCGATTTGTATCGCCTTTGCCTCTACTCTTTGGCTACTGGAGTTCAATGCATTCCAAAACAAGCAAATAGACCAACCAGGCAGACACATGCAAAAGAACCAAGATTGCAGTTTGCTTACCTTAACGCATTTGTCCAGCGGTCTAACAAAGCACTCCTCCGTGCACTCCAACCGCACCTTATCGTAGCGTACCAAACCCAACTGTACCTTCTGCCTACGTATAATACCTTCAGTCTCTGACTGGAAAATTATTAGTGGCATGTTGGGTTGGACTTGTAGAGGAATATGTTTCTATTGCTGCTAAATTTCTCACATATACAATGTTGACCTGGTCTATTTATCTTTGAGTTTCAAGTGGTTTTAGCTCATCTCTTTGCAAATTAAGGGGTGAAGGAGGGCTGAATGCCGCAACGGCAGCCTTAATCAGTGCAAACCAGCACAAATTTTACACAATTTTCATCTTTTGGGGACTATTTTGAATGGGGCCAAGAGAGAAAGAGAAAGAAAGAAAAAAGAGAGACAGAGAGATGCAAGAGCAAGTATTATGAGTCGATTGAAACAGTTGTAGAGTTTGATTAAGCAAAAAATGTGTGTGCTTTACAGAGCTTGTGTGTGTGTCTGTGCGTGTGTGGGTGTGGGTGGATAAAAGTCAAGTTGTATGAATGCAAATATTGCAAATGTTTTTGACTTTGACTCACAAGAAGTATCAAAACTCAAAAATGTATGAACTTTCGAGTGAATAGACATTTAAGCCCAGATGCGCTTGTTTTGGAAATAGTATCTACTTTATACCTTGGGGATGGAATAGCAAAAATTTTAAAAATTTTCAACTTTAACCTTAAATTTAACAAGGCAATATGAATGGGTAAGTACGCCATCTAACGGAATAGACTGTCAACTGCAAGCTGACTTGCCACTGTTTGCTGAGGAGAATCGATATCTGAGCTTTGCTATCCGATCATGTTTAGTGTCAAATGTAAGATATTTTAAGGAAATTTTCTTGCTGGGCTCTGAAACAGGTAACAGACTTAGCTCAATTATCATAATTTGGGGGCTCCAATGTCTATATTGATTTATCCTATATGTAGCCAACTTGATGAAACTTGTAGTTACTTTGGAGGTTTTCTATGTCTACATCAATTTCTATATTCATCTTGACCCTATTTCATGAAGCTTATGGGGTTTCGAATGTCTATATTGATTTCTATAATCATTTTAATCAAACTTAAAGCAACTTTGGAGTTCTCGAAGGCTTATAACTATTTCTATATTCATTTTGAAAATATTTTAACAATGGGACTTTCCTAAACCGCCTTCTGAAATCTTAAGCTACAGGCTATACAAATAGTCTATTTTTTTAAATAAATATCGATTTACTTAAAAGGCAAGTAATATCAGGGAGAAGGAATTAGTTTAGAATACTCTTCTAAACATATTTTTATTATCTTCTTAACCCATATTTAGGTCTTGTTTTCTAAAAAGAACTGAAAGGGTCAACGTCTGACAAGCAGGAATAACAGAGTGAGAATATTTTAATTTCCCTTTGCCATTTTTTGTATTTTTATATAAGAGGGATTTCATCTCTTTAGATTGGTAACATTTGATGGGCAAAAAAAGGTGCATCATTTTAGTTTGTTTGACATAAATACTCAGGGCTAGGAAATAATAAGGATCAACCACATTGATCCAACCAAAATATTAAGAGAAACAAATAAAATAAATGTATATATTTTTTATATATATTTAATATATGCAAAAAAAAATTTACAGCCAATATAAATATATAGTATATCTTTAAACAAACCTCCACATACACACCCACACGTAGGGAATAAACTGTTGAGAAGGGCTTATATATGCATATATAAACAAATATATGTATTTATAGGTTAAAAAAAAAAGAAAAGAGAAAGAATCGAGGATGCTGTTCTGTATATATTTTGGGTGCAAAGAGTAAGAGAGAGATGGGGATATTGTTATGCGATATTAAAATGCCGCAAAACCTCCATAAACCAAATAAGAAAAACATAATAAAAATGCCAAGTTTTCAATATTTATGCGAATTAAATAATTCACACGTATGTGGTAGGGAGAACAACAACAAAAACAATAAAGATTTCAAATATCCCCTACAAAAAAAAAAAAAAAAAAAAAGGGGAATTGGTGGAGATGGGGTGAGGTTGGTCTTGGCATCCCACAAAAAAATAAAAATAAAGAAGTCCAATATGGAATGCTGAAATTTCCCTTTCTGGCTTTGCTTTGCCTTTGCTGGCCCAATTGAAGCATTCAATCCATTGCTGGGCTAGGCCAGCTTTTTGGGGGGGTCGTCCCTGGTCTGGACCAGGGTATCATTTTGTCTGCCGGGCATGCCTTTGTGTGGGTGTAATTTTACGAGTATTTGAGGTTTATTTTATGCTTTTTACCAAGAAAAAACAAACAAACAAACACTCAAAATGCAAAACAACATAAATTTTGTGTCAGAAATCATAAATTTCAATAAAACGAAACTGGCAAACAACAAAAAACCAAAAAAAGCATAGCAAAAAAAAAAGGGAGACCAATAAAAATTCTTGAAACCAAACCAACCGAAGGTTGCCTCTCCTCACCTCACTTTACCTGATAGAAAAAGGTAAAAAGAAGTGAGTTGGAAATAGTGAAAGAAGAAGGTGAAAGGACGAGGGTCTAATGCTCCATTGTCCTTGGCTTAATGCTGGAAAAGTGTGAGCCATTTTAAGCTATAAACAGTTTGGTATTCCTCAAACCAACAACAACAACAACTAAAACAACAACAATGGAAATAGAAATAGAAATAGGAATAAATAAAATGTGAGCAAGCAAAGAGCCCATTTTCGTTTGAGGCAAAATCAAAGCAGCAACAGGAAGAAGGAAAAGCCTTTTTTGGTTTCAACCAGAAGTTTTTTGCATAATTCAATATGCAACCAGGAACGCAACAGCCGGTGAAACAGTTTGCCAAACCCGACAGCTCTACAGTTCCAGACAAGTCGACAAGTCGTAGGGCTGGGCTGGGCTGGGCTGGGCCTTGTCAAGTGCCTCTCATAAAATGGCACCAGTCACTCATAGTCCATAGAGCAAGTGGTGTGGCTCTTTTATTTTTTTTATACTTTTCGATCAACTGATTGAACCGACTTGAAGCTGTGAAATATTTCATGAACCCTCCAAAAGACTGCATGACCCCGACTGCCCCTCTGGTCAAGCTTTGGATCAAGCTCGGAGTTAAGTCCTTCGATAGTCCTTCTGATAGGAGGTATGCTCACATGCGTTGGTGCGATTTACTATTTTGGTTTCGTTTTTATTTTCTTGTTGCCACTTTACCATTTGCCATTTGCCATTTTTACCATTTGCTAGCAATTTTATAAATTATCAATTTCATCGTGCTCTGAATCAATAAACCGAACCAATGAACGCGACCAGCCAGCCAGTCAGTTTGTGGTGCAAAAAAAAAAAAAGGGGGCACTGGCAGTAGTGTGTTGGCGTTGTATGTATAAATAAATAAATAAAATAAGTGAAGGCAAATGGAAAATTGCGAATTTCGAAAACCGCAGCAATTTGAGGCAGCCAAACTAAAAAATAAGCTAGACCCCTTTGCCCCTCTAACCAAAAAAAAAAAAAAAAAGGACCAAAGAATTCAATCGAAACCAAAACAAACATGGAAGATGTACTCATGAGTCCCCCAAGTTTTTTTTTTTTTTTTTTGCCATTAAATGGCAATGGCATCGACCCCATTGCTGATGTCTCCGAAGGCTGATGGAAGGCTGGAAGGATGGTGGCTTTGAAAGGCGCCCTAAGCGAAATGTGCAGTTAAATAAAAAATCAAAGCGGTTTACGTTATCAGAGATGATTTTGAGTGAGCGATTAGGGAAAGACATTGCTAGAAATCCGGGCTGCTCTGCTCTGGTTTGGTTTGGTTTGGTCTGGCCTCGTTGATTGTGGCCATGTTCCCTAAGCTCTTCACCCAACGATTTCGAGACATAGAGAGTTGAGTAAAAATTGACAGTAGTTGTCGATGTCGTTGACGTTGTCATTGCAGCAGCCACAATCTGCTCAAACTGATTGCCCCACACCTAACCAGCGTATTGGAGGTGGCGTCAGTGACGTCGGTGGCGCCATCTCTTTGGCATCTTTGCTGCTGCTGCATAATCCTGCACAAATCCTGCACGGGCATATCCACTCCCTCTACGATTTTAGCTAGCAAATGCGAAATTGGTTTATGCAGCAGACTTTTATGGGAAACATCATCCAGCCGAACGCAATCTAGCAACGAGCCAGCCAACCACCAAGCCAACCAACCACCGAGCCAACCAACCAAGCAAGCCAGTCAACATTTGGAAAACTTTCGACGGCTTGCACCGGATTGCATTGCATTTCAGCCAAATTTACCAAATAGAATCAAGAGCACAGCTAGTGACATAGACAGAACCAAAGGAAGACACCCGACACACACTTCCACACACACACACTCATCCCACTCCTCACTTCTCACTGCTAAAAAAAAAAAAAGAAAAAAAAAAAAAAACCATCCAACCCACACAAGCCTGACTGAATAACCGACACTACCAAACAGAACAATCGACGGACTCACCAACTCACTCACTCACTCACTACCTGCCAAATTGACTAAGGTTTGCCAGAATGCTGATGCCAGGCACAGTGGGCCTAAGCTCAAGTCTCAAGGATTCTCAGGCTAGAACAATTTTTTCAGTTTCAAAAATTCTTAATTCAGATTTTTAGTCTTCGGCATGATCTTTTATTCTAAACATTTGAAATCTTTTGGGGTAAGTATTACCTAAGTTCTTGAAATTATCAACTCAGAAAATATGAAATAAATAAAACAGTTGATACAATTTGATCTTAAGATATTTTTCATCCTGTTTGAGCAGCAGTTTCAGAGCCTCTATTTAGGGCTCTTAGGAATTAATCACTTGATTGATTTCAAGCCAACTTTAAGTATTCACAAATAAATCTTTTTTTCTCAGGATTCTCTGAAATTAAATACTCGATTGATTTCAAGGCAAATAAATCTCTAGCTTTTTAGGACTCTCAGGAATTAAATACTCGATTGATTCCAAACCACCTTTAAGTATTCAATAAAGGACTCTCAGAAATTAAAGATTTAATCGTTGTATCTTGTCAGGATTTTTAGGAATACCTTCTCAGGACTCGCAGATTTCAAATACCTGATCGATTTCAAGCCTACCTTCAGCCTTTAATAAAAGTCGGCGTCTACTCAGGACTCTCATTAATTAAGTTCTTGAACGATTCCTAGCCAACCTTAACTATACAATAAAGGTGAGTATCTTCTCAGGATTTTTAGGAATCAAATATTCGATCTTTTCCAATCTATTCTGGAGTAACTTCGCAGGACTCGCAGATCTCAAATACCTGATCGATTTCAAGCCTACCTTGAGCCTTTAATAAAAGTCGGCGTCTACTCAGGACTCTCATTAATTAAGTTCTTGAACGATTCCTAGCCTACCTTATGTATTCAATAAAGTTCAGTATCTTCTCAGGCCTCTCAAAAAAAAAAAGAATTAATCGTTGTATCTTCTCAGGATTTTTAAGAATGAAATATTCGAACTTTTCCAATCTAATCTCGAGTACCTTTTCAGGACTCTCAGATCTCAAATACCTGATCGATTTCAAGCCTACCTTGAGCCTTTAATAATAGTCTGGGTCTACTCAGAACTCTCTGGAATTAAGTATTTGATCGAGGTCTGACCAACCTTCAAGTCTTTGAAATTCAAAGTTATCAAGAGGACTCTGAAGTCAGTGTGCGACCATGGTGCAAATAAATTTGACTCACGTATGTGGAAAGCCGTTTGTAAATGCATGCAATCATCCACAAATATTGTCTAAACATATAGAGACATCGGAGCCGACTGCCAGCACTTTAACTGCCTTTTTGCCTCCTCGCCAAAAACCAAAAACCCAGTGACAGGTGAAGCTATCTCAGTTTGTGGAGTATAGAAGAAGAAGAAGAGAAGTGCAGAGTCGAGTCGAGTAGAGCAGAGTAGATTGAAGTGCGGTCATGTTGGCTGCTGCGACATTGGAGTTTTGATAATCCATTGCTCGTTTTGGATTGATCAATTGGAAAGTAATCGCAAATATGGCAACATTTCAGGCAGAAATACACCAAGGTAGGCGGAATGGGGGTACAGTGTGCAGAGCAGCGTGTGCAGCGGCATAAACTGATTTTGAATATTGCAGCAATCGAAGTGCTTGGATAGGTTAGATGGATGGCAAGATGGATGCATGAATGGTTGCCTGGTTGGTTGGTTGGTTGCTCGGTTGGTTCGTTGAAGGCTTTTGCAATTGCAAAACTCAAGGCTGCTGGAGGCTTTCGAAAATCTAAAAAGGAAAAGATGTGACACACAAACATACACACACACACACACACACACACATGGCAAACGAATCACGCTCTTGAATTTTATGGGTTCTTAGATATTTATAGATTGCATTTCTACGTTTGCGTTTGTCCGCCTGATGCTTTTATGTTTCTCCGAATCTTGCCTTTTCTATGTCCTTAAAATCTCACCATTTGCTCTGTTCTTCGAAAACTTTTCTCTAAATATTATTTTTCCAAAGTCAACTATATCGAGATAAAGACAAACTTGTTACTTCCCGAAGGTCTTTATTTGATTTGTTTTCCTCAAGAAAATTTAGCTTATCTAAAAAAAAAGGTATCTATCCTTCGGTGTAAATAGTGTGCCCTGTTCTGGTTTTTTACTATTTTCATTCGAGTGAGTGTCTTGACAGATGGCATGTTTGGGGGCTTGGGGCTTTCGTTATCGATATCGGTTCGAAGACTCTTGGCGGCCATTGCTAAAAAGCAGGCAAAGAAAAATGGCTGACCGCCTCAGACTTTGGCAAAAGTCTTGAGCTAGTCTGAGTGTGCGTGTGGCAGCAAAAAGCATAAATATAAAAGGAACTCAAAAAAAAAATCAGAAAGAGACAAACGAACTATGAAACTGGTATCTGCCATTGGCACCCCTAAAGACTTTAAAAAGTTAACCTAGACAAGGCAGAAGAAGAACATAATCTGTAGAACGGCGGGAAGGGGTCCATTTAATCTCAACTAACCCTACCCCCAAAAACACTAACAATCCAATATATACTATATTTCCAAATACCTTTGTAACTACAATAACAAAAACAAGAAATGCACTTACGGTGACTGAAATTCGACCATGTTTATGGCTGTCCTTGTGTGTCCTTTTAGTTGACATTCGGCATTATTGCAATTGTGCAAAATGTGTCAAAACCAAAGTGAAAATTCTCCATTCAATTGGGTGTCCCGATTGGTCCAACAAAAGTCATCAATATATTTATATGCTTTCCATTTTCCCTTTTCACCAAACTCAAAGTAGTTTTGATCTGAAAAAGAAAAAGAAAAATACATATAAGTAAAATGGTTTCAATTCCCCACAGCTTTGCAAAATATTATTTTAGTCTGTCAAAAAGAATCAGGGACATTTGGCTCAAATGGTGAAATGATCAAGCATTTTTGATTTGAGAAATATTTAAAATTTTAACAAAGTGCATTTTTTTTCCTTTCATTTCCTTTAAAGGTTTTGTAAACCATCACAGGAAGGTTCGCATGATAATTTGAATTCTACATTTTATTTTATACTCCTTCAAAAGTTATCTCAACTACCTCAGAATTTTATGACCATACCTGGTATATTGAATTTCTCTTTCATACATTAACCGATCTTTTCAAGGTTTTATATTTGGATAGCTCAAATATATAGCATATTTCACTTGCATCGGACCGCCATATCTTTAAGTTGTAGTACAGAATTCATTCTAGATATATCTTGGTCACTTATTGACTTAACCTATTACAGGATTTTGAATAAAACACAATTCAGGAAGAGCCAAGGAAGTATAAGCTTATCGCTTAACTTTAACAAGTGAATGTAATCATAGGACAGATTGGATGTATCGTATAAAATAATTCTATATATTGAAATAAGCCAGACAATTCCAGGCATTTGATGGGATAGTTCTGGCATAAGATAAATAGATCATACTAACCAACTCAAAAAATTTTTTAGGCCTCAAATGGTTTTCCCATGCCCAGGATTTCCCAATAAGTTAAGTACCAATTTATAGCTTAGACTACATCTTTATAGATCCCACAGAACCCTCGTTAAATTCGAAGCTCAGTAAAAAATGCATTCAAGTTAGTTGGCTATGTTATATAGTCTTCATAAGGACTTATCCGATTAAGGGCTCAGCTGGTTTTATTAAATTTCCTTATTGACTTTTTCGGTTGAAACAATTTCCGAGAATTTTTTCGCTTTCATAAAAGTTGTGATAATTCTTGTCAAAACTGCTTATTATTGGTTAAAATGGTTGAGAACGGCAAATGATTTAAGAACAAAAATAAAAACAACAACAATGAAAACACTACAAAATCAGCAAGTTCTTAGAAACAGTGGCAAGGAGTGAGAAGTAAAGAAAGGGCCATGTGGCTGCCACAAATGTAATTCAGTTTTGTTGCTATTGCAACTGTTGTCCTTGTTGCTCCTGCTGATGCTGCTGCTGTTGTTGTTGTTGTTGTTTTTGCTACTGTTGGTGTTGGCAACGTTATTGCAATTGTTGGCGTTTTTTGTTTGACAGCAAAATTGTGCAACATGTGCGAGTGAAGTTGTTGCTGAAGTGAGTTGATTTTAAGTAATTTTGCTTTAGTTTTTCTTGTCGTTGTTTCAGTTGCTGATGCTGCTGCTGTTGTTCTTGTTGTTGCGCTTCCGCTTGGTGTTGCAATGCTGCGGCAATTAAAAGAAAATTCAATTTAAGCAACCAAATGAGCGAAGGCAAAGAGAATTGCTCGGGCAGGCAGCAGGCAGGCAGCCGTGGCACATCTGACAACACCAACAATTCCTGTGCTGCCAGCTGCCACGTAAAAATGGTAAAATAGAAAATATACAAAAAAAAAAAAAATTAAGTGTATAACGAGAAAGGAGGAACAATAACCAAATCGTTAAGATTCGAGAAAAAAAAAAGACGAAGGGAAAAAACTTTTCACTCACACATAGGCACACCCACACACATACACACCTAGTCACTTTCATATGGCGCCATTTCCTCAGTCCATTTACTTCCTCTGGTAAACTTCTTAATGTGTCTCTGTCTCACTCTCTCTCTTTCTTACTCTCTCTCATTCGGTCCCAGCCTCTTGAAGTACGTGCAACATGGTTTGCAACTCTGTCTGTGTGTGTGTGTGTGTGTGTGTGTGTGTGTGTTTGAGCTGGCATGTTGGTCTGGGCTTTTTCAGTACTTCGCATTTCTTTCACAGTTTTCTGTGGTTGCAATTGCAACTACACCCACATCCACTTCCTCTCGGCCCTCTGATCCAGTCTCTACCTACCATCTAGGTGTGAAATACACGATGTTCTGCCTCTGCCTGGGCCTTCTCTGTGTACTCCTATAGCCTGTCTGTGTTTGTGTGTGTGTGTGTGTGTGTGCGTAAAGCACGCGCACGAGTACATATGTTTGTTGGGGCTTATGACTTAATAAATACTCCCTAGCGTGAGCAGTGTGGCTGGCAATTTAATAACAAAAGCAAACGGCAACGGCACGGAAAACATCCATAACAGCAAACAAACAACAACAACAACAACAACAACAACAGGAGAAATAGATATAACAACATCGGTGAGAGGAGAGCAGAGCAGAGCAAAGAAGCAAACCAGAGAGGACGAGACTGTACTATGAGAATTTGTTGTAATTGTAAATGCCCAACAAATACTCGAATACTCTTTAAGCTGTCTTATGGAAAACTCTGTGAAATACCTTTCGACTTTGTAAGATTCCATGAAAATATTCTTTTACAATCTTTTCGTAAAGCTCTCTAAAGTCTCAAGAAATATTTATTATTATTATTTTTTTTTTATATATGAAATGATGCAATGACTTGTGTCTTGTGATATTTTACATAGTTTTCAAAGAGTATTTTGAAAAGTATTTGTCAAGTTTTGGTTTTCTTTATCTAAGAAAATACTCTATGCGAATGATTACTCTGGGGGCGTTGGATTTCTAAAGAACTTGGTTTTCAGGTATTTGAAATGAAGATCAATTAATCCCATTCAATTTGGGTTCTGAAGATGGTTGAAACTCTTACTATTTTGAGTACAAGCTTCCTATATACTTAGGGTCCTAAATAGGTAGGAACCGACTTTCCTGTCTTATGAATATAGATGAAACTTTTTCTGTACGGATCCAAGCTTTCTAAGCTTTCTATATAGTATTCAATCTATTTGAAACAAAGTTTCCTGCACAATGAAAGTCTTGAATATAGATAAGAGCCAATCTGCTGGGAACTTAGGTTTCTATCTAAGTAAGGTCATGAATATTAATAAGATCGAATCTATTTGAAATCAAGTTTCTTGCCCAATAAAAGTAATGAATATAGCTAAGATCCAATCTATTTGAATCCAAGCTTCCCGTCCCATTGAATCCTTCATGGATAAGACCCAATCTACTTGGAAAACTGCATCCTGTCCTATAAAAGTCCCTTATATAGATAAGATCCAATCTATTTGCTACAGAGTTCCCTGTCCAATGAAGGTTCTGAATGTATGGGCACTTAGAATATTATAAACTTCTTTCTATTCCTCTGACCTCATCTCATTTTCTAGCTAGATCTTATGTGAGTCTATCATGTCCCCCCCCCCCCCCCCCCCGCTTATATGTGAATAGAATTTAGCATGTGAATATAATCTGTGCTCCTTAAAAATATAAGACTATTTTGGCTAAAATCTTATTATAATTTAGTTCTCCTATTTTTTTTTTTTAAGTCTCTGAAAATCTGAGGAGTCTTGAGCGGAAATATTTATTTCATTTAGTATATTTAAATAAAATCATTATTTTTGTTTCGTTAAGCTCTTTACGTTTCGGGTATTCCTTAATTGTGCCGCTAGGTGGCGCCACAGACAGCCAGCTACGGAATGCTTTGTAGTGCACTTCGGTCTCTACTCTTCATTTTTTTGCGTTTTGTTAAATAAAGCGTGAGTGTGGGCGTGAGTGTGAGTGTAAGTTGGAGTGTGTGTGAGCTTCTGAAAATGGTTGCTGGTCTTGGAGTTGAAGTTGAAGTGAGTGAAAATTGCAGTACTGGCATTTCTACCCTAGCCGCTGAGCTTTGTTTCCCCAGCAATTTTGGTATCTTTTTTTTACTCCCTTTTTAATGCCAGTTAAGTTAACTTTCAACCAAGGAAACTTTATTATTATTTTCTACTCTTTTTTTGTGCGACGAAAACTTGTACTACTACAATTATGCAATCAATGGCAAGTCTCCCCGGGAGTCGAGAGCTTGAAACTGGAGACGCTAGAGTCGACTTGAATTGTCGACTGCTGGACCAAGTGAGTGGAATGCGTTTCTTTTTTTTTTTTTTTTGTGTTTTGTTTTTTTTTTCACTTTTCTTTCTAACCGGAAATCTGGCGTAAGTGAGTGTATCTTTGCGTATCTTTGAAATGAGCCCGTCGGGTTACACTTACACTGAATAACGTTGTATCCTGGAACCAAAGCATGCGGCTCTTAAATCAAGACATGCTCAAGACCACTTCAAAACAAGACCATTTCTATTTTTTGCTCCTCTCTCTCTCTCTCTCTCTCTCTCTGTTGTTGTTTTTGGTTGCTTTCTTCATGTTTTCTTATGTAGGTGGCCGAAGGCGTTTTGCTGGCCAGCTTGTCTATTCTTAATAGTGTAAATGGTGCGGAGCACAAAATATCCGTTCTATCAAATTCAATTAAGGTTGACATGGGTTCACAGCTGCCCAGACTGTTGTCGAGGTCAAAGCTGTTGGGGGGCGGGAGGGGAGAGGACAATTCTCTTTCATATGCCCAGGTTGGGAAGATTGGGTGGATTGGGAGTAGAGTCAGAATAGTCAGTCAGTTGGTTAGTTTGTAGGCATCTCAATGGCCTGGCAGTATCCAATTTTTGATTCAATTTCAACGACAAACACACACGCTGCCCAAGACCAAGAATTGTCAGATCCTTGGCATTAGACCCCACTCTCCTACTAAATATAAAAAAAAAAAAAAATAAAAATTCAATCAAAAAAAAAAAAATGTATATATAATAATAACTTAACTAGAAGCGCTGCAAAAATCAAGTGGTAACGTTTGTGAGTGTCGGACAATTTTTGGGTCCACTCTAAAGCCAAGTCATCTGCACACACACAGAGAGAGAAAGAGAGAGATTGGTCAGAAATATAGTCAAAAACGGACTAGGTTGGTAAACTAAGCCAAGTGGGACGATTCGTTTTGTGGCCAATTGCTGTATTCTCTAAATTAAAAACCAAACAACTGGGGCAAGATTTCGAGTGGCCCAAGAAGTGGGCTGCTCTGGGTGGTGTTGGACTTGGAAATTGAAAATTTGCAACTCGGTTCCATTTCAATTTGGTCACACATATGGCAAATGTCTCACTTGCTTACCATATGTGTTGGGCTAATCTAATTTCTTGGGTGTTGGATTAGCCCAGGAGACACATTGAAGAGACAGCATCGTCTAAAGTGTTGTCTGAAATTGAATTCACTTTGGAGAGAGGCAAAGCAAACAGCAGAGACTAAGTGAGAGAAAAAATTCTCTGGCGCCATCTATAGAGAATTAAAAGAAAGAGGCAATATCAGTGTTCAGGCTAGGGGGAAATATCAAAACCATCTACACGGTGGAAAGATGAAACCAACCAGAGCGAGAGAGGGAGAGAAGGAATGCAAGTTTCAATTTCTTAAAAGAATTCAAAACGGTTGGCTTAAATGTTGTCTGAAATTGACTTCACTTTAGAGAATAGCTGCGTCAAGGCGAGAGAAAATTCTCTGGCGCCATCTATAGACAACAACTAAAAGGCAGAGGCAATATCAGTGACACTCGGCACCAACTACTTAGGTCTGGCTGGAGGCTAAGGGGAAATATCAAAATCACTGATATTAAGCGCCATCTAGACGGTCGAAAGATGAAACCAACCAGAGCGAGAGAGATAAGGAATGCAAGTGTCAATTTCTTGGAGGAATTCAAAAAGGTGGACAGATCAAATTCAAGCGAAGTGATGCAATTAGAAGAAACATTCTGCCTCGTTTCATGCTTGGAATGAGCCAGCATGGAATGCAAAAGGAAAGAGAAATAAAAAAAAAAAGAAATAGAGGAGAAAGAGAGAGGAGAGAGAGAAAAAGATAACGGCAAGTCAAGCTAACCATTTTTGGTGTTCCCTTGAGTTTCATTTCAGTGCTTGTCGTTTTGTATGCATTTCTTCTTGGCGGATGGATGGCTAGATGAATGTCTGCCTGGTTGGCTGCGACAAAAAAAAAAAAAACAAAATGAAATAACGACAAAGTGGGAGAGGGTAACAAAAAAAAAAAAGTGAAGAAGAAAAGAGGAAGGCTTGCCTATGGAATTCTGGAGGCCGGTCACAGTCCGTTTGGCCTGGCAGTCCGTGCTCTGTTGACGTTGTTCGAGTGTAAATTTGCTCGTTAAATTTCTCGGCACTCTTCACTAATTTGCACTTGTAAAAGCGAGAAGAGATGAACAGACGAAGGCGTAGCGGAAAGGGTGGCCAGGGCAACCGAGCACCAAAGACTTAGAACAAAGGCAGTGCAAGAGATCAAGAGTATGGAGGGTGGTGAGGGGGGGGGGGGATGGGTGTGGCGTTGGGTTATAAGCGGGCATGCAGCTGGCAGCTAATTGAAAAGACAACTGCTGCTAAATAAATGGCCAAGAGACAGAATTGGTCTTGCCAACCAAGGAGGACGACAACGATGAGCATTACTATTTTCTTGGTCTATGTCACGTGCAACAACAACAGTAACAAGAAGAAGAAGAAGAAGAAGAAGTGAAGCAGCATTCAAAGAAATTACACGGTACACGGAGACATTCATCTGTCATGGAGCATTAAATATCAAAAAACAATCAAACTACTGTACAAGGCACAATTTGGCCTTACTCTCAAATGAGTAGGGTCAATCGAGTCAGTCCTCATCACAGATAAATCTTGGGTAAGGTGTGAAAAGCGCCTTGCTCATTGCCTCTTTCCGATCCACCGACTTCAGCCAATCAGCAATATTTCCGCACTTTCTTTCCACTTCAGCCTACAAAAGATGTTTGCTTTTGCTATTGTTGTTGTTGTTATTTTCTTGGTATATTGTTGATTTAGTTCTTGCCTGTTGGCTGGGTCCATATGTCAACCATTTCTTGGGGGCCTTAATCAGGCAATCAACCAAACAGCCAAACAACCAGCCTGGCCATCGACAACTTGACATCATGGCTCACATTTGATTTGTCCTTAGAGTTGAGAATTTCGGTTCCATCAAAGTTCCTTAGAGAATAATTTCCAGCTTCTCTTTGGTAAGGACTTTTGCATCTTTGGATTTTAGAATTTTTTTTCCTTATTTTTGGGTCTCTCAAATATATATCGTATTTGATACTTGATAAATTTGCTATACCCTTTTAAGCTGTTAAAGGGTTGGGAAGATTTCCAAATTCTTTAAAAGCTGCTGTACCCAAAACCGATTCGGAACTGTGCGTATTATCTATCAGAAATCGATAAAATTTGGTATATAGCCTTTACACTTTATAGGCTTTCTGATTCTCAACTGACTCACTGAGATTGCCCAATAAATAAAGGAGTTTTAGGCAATAACTATTTGGGTCTTTATAATGTGAAACAGCAGATCGATCTATATGATTTTTGATATACCTTCAAATATAGAATTTAATCAAGATTTATCCATAAATAAAAGAGATATAGTCAAAGCCAATCAAGGCCTGTACAGCTGATATGGTAAATCAATATAAATTATGTAAATGCTGAGTTAGTTTTCTGAATCTGATAGATCCAGATGATATTTGTCTTTGTATAAATACTCCAAGTGTGAAATTCGAAAAAGATTGGTCGATTAAACTTTACCAGAAGAGCCAGTTAGCTCAACTCTAAATATCTATAAACTTTGTTTGGACAAATTTGTGTGTGAATGTTAGCAGGAGTTTTACTTCCCCTTACAACTTTTGTCATGGCCAAAACCAAGTGGCCACGAAATGAATAATTTTGTCACATTAACTGGCATTGTTATTCGTCATTGGCAAATCAGTTGTTAAATTAAACGCAGAAAATTCATGACCATGTGTGAAGAAGAAGGAGATAGAATTTCTGTTGGGTTCCAATTTATGTTAGTGATGTGAAAATACCAAAGAGTTTAGCTGAAACTAAACGAAATGAGAAGAGGAGAGGAATCGAACAGAGAAGAGATTGAGTGGCTGATTGAAGGAGTAGCTGTCCAATTGACTGAGAGATTGACGGAGACAGCTTTTGAAAGGGCTTAGATTGAAGGATTGACAGTTTGGTATGCTCAGATTGATTGATGGTTGGATGAATGGATGGTTAACCGAAAGTATTGACTGATTGAACTTGGGAATTTCAAATATTTTTGTGTGAGGTGTTTAGTTTTATTCGATTCTTTGATAAATACAAAATGAATGCATAGTCAGATAAAAACTTTGGTGGATAGAAGAAAAAGTATGAGAAGAATGAGAGAGAGAAAAAAAACAACAAAAACAACAAAGCAGGTGAGGTGAAGTGGAAAAAGTAGTCTTCTCAGTGTCCTGATTACAGCATCAGGATTGCTTAGTTACGGGCATAGTTTTCTTCTTTCCTTTTTTTTCTTCTGGTACTTTTTTGGTGAAGGTCTCCTGCTCTGCTTTGGGTGTCTGACTGTTCTGGCTCATTATTATGCAGCTCATGAGTCTCGTTAGTGGCAAAGTTATATGAGCATACATCAGCTTGCCATACACACACACACATAGTGAGGCACTTGCAACTTTGGCACACAGAAAAGCCAGCACTGAGCTAAAGGCGGCTTAGACCATGGCAAGGCTAGAAGGTTTAGAAGCTTGGGCTGGCCAGAGTGAGGGCGCGGCTAAATGGCTGGGTTACGCTAGTGGTAAGTGTTAAGCATGATGGAGTAAATGCCCTGCCGACTTTGACTTGGGCCAACGAGCAACAAGCTTCAGCATCATCGCCAAAAAGCGCCACAAAGTTGTCAACTTCAAAGCAGAAAAAATGGGCGGTTGGGATGAGCAGGTGGATGCGAAGTGCCAGAAGACAAAACAAAAATATTCCAACTCTGCACACCAGCACCCCCTCCCGCCACCGCTTGCGCCACCGTGGGGGCCTGCTACCTCCCCTCGGTTATCGGCCAAATCTTTGAATTCGCCGCAAGCATGACAACTCTGCGGCGAATTACTAATACAAAGAGAATGAGACAGATAGACTGAGTGGGAGAGAGTGAGAGGAAAATGTTGCTACCGAACTTGTGTTACGGTAAATTTGCAGACACACACACACACACTCGCGCCTTCTTATTGTTGTTGTATCTTCTTTTCATTTGTATGGATTTTGTTGTTAACAAAATGGACAATGAATGCCAACGAGCAACTGCTCTTTTTATTTCTCTCCACCCGCCCTGCACCACCCCCTCTCTGGGTCAGTTAACCCACTATTTTTACTTGTTTCAGCGCGCAAAAACAAAAAAAGAAAGAAAGAAAGAAAATAATAATAATAAAAATAAAGACACATAAATTCTACGCGATTAGCTTTAATTAAGTAGCTGAAAGTGCAACTTGCCACTTGAATGGCATCGGTGGGTCATTCAGTTGTTCTGTGAATTTCCTCGTCCCCTCTTTCTCTCTTCGTCCCTCTGAAATAAATGGATATGGCAGAGCGTTTGTGTTTTATTTGATTGCCGGGCCGTTAAGTCCGAGAGTCTGAGAGTCCATTAAACGCACATCACAGAAAAACAATCTCAATCTCAATCACAATCACAATCGAGTTCTCCGTGACCATTGAAATCGGCAATCACTCATCACCTGAATTGAATTGCCCGAGACCATTAAGTGGAAATGAAAAGTAACATAAATGGCCAAATCAATTTTTCAATTACACACACACACACACACACACACACACACATGGAAGGAAATCTAAGAAACACCAACTGACTCAGTCACTCTTAAGAGATTCAGCATTCAGTTATGGTTTGTTTAATCTCTGGGAAATTCCGTATCTACCCTTAGCATAATCAGATTAATTTGTGTCTCAAATTTCGTTTAGATCGAACTACTATATCATTTGGTAATTGGGGTATTTAACCAGCTATTTTGATTAGCTTTAGAAGCATTTCCATTTAAAGATTGTTCCCCAGAAATCTTGAAAAGAGTCTTGTGTGTTTGGGGTAGCAGAGATAACCATCTGCACTGATTGTCTTTTTATTTTTCTTCATCATCAAAATGACCGTCAAATCTTTATACATATATGAGTTAATGGCGCAGAAATGAACTTGCTAAGGCGGTTTTTATCGTTATTTCGCCCCATCCACAACGATGCTCTACTTACTTTTGTTACTCTTTTCGAAGATAAAATAGTATATTTATTTTTTTTTGAGCAATATCCGTCTATCGAAAGATGAACCATCTTATAGGCTATAGGCTGCCGAATCGGACCAAAGTGGTCATTTAGCTGTCATACGAATAACTCTGACTGATCTCTTGCAAATTCGGGATAGACATTTCCCATATCGAAAAACATTCTTATTTGGATCAAAATCCTATATTGTTTAGCTAACCAAAATCGGTTTGGGAAATATTCGAAAAGAGTCTATTAATCTTCGGCATGCCAAAAATAACGTTGAAATTTTTTTTGTTTTGGCCCTGACAAAGTCAGGAGATAATAGCCTTTGGTTTGGGGACCTACCCAACTTGTTTCTCTATTCGTGACAGAGGGAATCTGAATGATTTGCTCAAAAATGGCGACATTTCTATTTGATTGCTTAGGCAATTTGCTCATGGGCCATCATTAGCGTTGAAATATGTTTAAAGCCTCCCGCTCCAGCTTCAGCCCTGGCGGATGTGGTTTCGGGACATAAGACCTTGATTTATGTTCTAGCATATTTCTCGATAAATGCCTCGATTAAGGGACACAACAACCAGATTCCCGAATAGAATGGAAACAAGAACGAAAAAAAAAAATGAAAGCGGAAGCGGAAGGACATCTTGTTGAGGCAGTCAACTCGCTGGCAAACAAAGAGCTCAATCAATTTGAGGTCATTTCATTAAGCGTCAAGCCCAGTCTGGGCCAATATAGTAGCCAAAGTTCCAAGCAATTTATGTGAAAGTTGTTGACTCTTGAATATTGAAGGCGGCGTTATAGAAAAAGTGAATAGAGAAGCACAGCAGCCTGAAAGGGCAAGTATATCTTAGAGATACTTATATAATTTTGGTCATAACAAAATCCTAATTTTTTTTTTCAATTTCTCAGAACCTATCTATGAGTTTTTTGAATCTTTATGTGTCTGGCCAAGGGCATCTTTACAATGGGACTCAGGTCTTTGAAAACATCTCGCTGGAACCTAAACTGTTTCAACCAGTTTGAACCTAAGCTACCCCAGCTATGAACTTGTAACTTGGAATATATCTAAGGAGATTTACTATTATATTATGGCTATATAGACTTTCCTAGATTTAAAATCGGCTTTATTAATTTGTTGCTATATGCTAAGGCTTTCATATCACCTAGAATATCTCTTGGGTTTATATTTTCATACCGACTAATCCCTTTAGATATCATATAAGTTAAGATTGAAAGTGGATTTATATCATTGATATTTTACCTTCTATTCCGATTGAATCGGTTATTTGTCAGAACCTTTCAGATATCATCTAAGTGAGATAAGATTGAAAGGATTTTAATCTCACTGCTATTTTCTTTAGGCAAGTCGATATGGACATTTTCTCTGTCTAAGATCAGTTCCAAGGTTTTTCGCTATATGTGAGGACTTCCATATAACCTAGAATATCTTTAGTATGTTACCTTCAATCTCCATTAAATTGGGTATTTCGTCGAACCTTTGAGATATCACAAATTGCTTGAATTGAAAGATTAGGAATCAAATAGATTTTGTGTCTTCTTTCAGATTTCAAAACAATTGAAAGCTCTTCTTGGATTTTGTATTGATCAAAGAATGTGATATATTCTCATATCAGATGAACGTTTAATTTTTAGTTTTCAATTGAAAAAAAATGGGCTCAACTTGAATCATTCAGGACACGGTGTGCCACTTCAGCAATAACAAAGTGAAATTTTAAAAAGGAATCGTTTAATTCTGCTGATGGATTCGCATTCCATCAGAAGACACACACACACACACACACACACACACATATACATAAAAAAGCAGAAGAAGAAGAAGAAGAAGGCACCCGTCAGGCACACATACAAGTTGGTTGCCCTTTTTGCTGCGGTGGCAAAAGCCCACAAAAAAAAAAAAAAAAAAAAAAAAAAAAAACAAAGTGCAGCCCAGAAATGAAAAGGATGAAGGGTGAAAAAAGCCACATAAAACAAAAAGAAGAAAAGAGAAGAGAAAAAAATAGAAGAGAGAAGGAAAAAATTTCGAAAATTGGTTTATGAATAGAAGTGGCAGACAGGCCGGTTAGCTGAGTTGGCCGGGTCGGTGGAGTTGGCCAACTGGTTTGTGTCAGTCGCGTGGCCGGTCGAAATGCCTCTCTGGGGTGCAGTTGCCGACCAACATTTCCAGCGCTAATGAAAAACTAGCCATGCAGTTAAATGGACCTGGCCAAGTGGAAGTTTGGTAAGAGACAAAACCAGGGGAAGTGAGAGGGCGTGGGCGGCAAACCGAGTTAGTGAGAGAGGCCAGAGAGAGCTCGCCTTTTTGATCTGCTCTATTGGGGATTTCTGTTTTTGTTGTTGTTGTTGTTGTTGTTGCATTGTCCATTTAGTTTGCCAAAAGCGTAATTGCAATAATTAGTAACCACATCGGAGCCCAGCCCAGCCCAGCCCAACCCAGTTCAGTTCAGTTCAGCCCCAGCCTCAGTGCATTCCCTGCCCCCCGCCTTCTATTTTCTGCTCCTGTTTCTTCTTGCCCCAAGCCATAAGCCTTGCTTTGGCTGCTCCATCATCGGTCTCACAATCGACTTGGTTATCGTTTCTAAACCCAGACTCACCGAGCTTGTGTATGCGTGTGTGCTTGTGTGTGTTCTTGTGTGTGTTTGTGTGTGTTTGTTGGTTTTGTTAGCAAATGCCTGTTTCAGCCCTTTGGGGAGCTCGCTTTGGTAGTTGCATTGTGGTCCTAATTGAAATTGTGCCAGCTGCAATTATTTTGATTCCAATTCAGAGAATCCCTTGTGACTTTCTCTCTCTTTCACTCGCTCTCACTCTATCTCTATCACTCTTGCTCTCAACCAACAAACGCAACCAAAAATGGCACTAAATTTTTTTTTGTTTTTTCATTTTTTTTTTTTTTTTGGGCCGCGACTGGACTTTGGACGTTTATCATTGGGGCGTGGCTGCCGCCAATTTCAGACGCATTCACAGTCCACAAATTCACATTTCGCATTTTCTGAATGTGTGGGCCACGAAGACAGAGATAGAAGAGCAAGAGAAAGAGAGAGAGAGAGAGAATGAAAAAATGTCACATATCCGTTTGCCTCATACAGTCAGCCCCCTCTCGACCAGCGTTGCCACCCTGCTGGGCACACATTTGGAGTCCTTCGCATTTAGTGTTTGGGTTCGGTTTCCATTTCACCAACAGCATCGATTCGCATTCAGCCTTACCTCTCTGCCTCTGCTTTTCCGATTGTCCCTATCTTCCTACCTCTTCACCAGAGTCCCTGCAACAACAACAACAACAAGGCTGTTAGGGACATTCACATTCACGTCCTTGGTTACCACGTTCGCGTCCACGTGCTCATCTAATTCGTAACCTCGTTCAGGTTTTTTTTAGTTTTAGTTTTTTTTCCCCCCTATACTCTTTTTGGGTAGAGTCTTAAGACTTTGTTCCAAACCAGAATCAGAGGTATTATTTAAGATTCTAGGAAGGGGAGGTCCGCTTGTTGCTGACGAATGGTTTCTTTGTGTTTTTGGGATAACTCTTAAGACTTTGTTCTAAACCAGAATCAGAGGTATTATTCAAGTTCCTAAGAGAAGGAAGTCCACTTGCTTCTGGACAAATATGGTTTCTTTGGGTTTTTGGGAAAAGTCTAAAGACTAAGTTCCAAACCTAAATCAGAAGTATTATTCAAGTTCCTAAGAGAAGAAAGTCCACAAAGGGTTTCTCTGGGTTTTTGGGGAAAGTCTTAAGACTAAGATCCAAACCTGAATCCGAGGTATTATTTTAGCGCCTAGGAAAATGAGCTCCACTTGCTCCTGACAAAGGGTTGCTTTGGGTAAAAGTAGGCAGAATCTGTTTAAAGTTGAAAAAAAAATTCACCAAAAAGAGTATTCATTTTATTCGGTATAAAAAAGTGTCTGTCTGTTTTGCTTTTTTTCTTTTTTGCGTTTGCTGTTGCAATATTCAATTTCATTTTGTTGCTGCTTGAATTGAATTTCAATTGAATACAAAACACACACACACACACACACACACATGCATACACAGTGGAACCGACCAATTTGCCTAAATAGCTGCGCCGAGCTGAGCATATTGAAGTCAACAGGACTAATTCAACTATCAAGCCAGTCAAGCTTCTTCTTCTTCTTTTACCTTTTTTTTTTGGTATTTTTTTTTTTTTTTTGTCTATTTTCTAGGTGAGAGAGTGTTGCGTTCAATTTGGGTTGCGTTGTTTAATTAGTTGTCAAAGTATCCACATTGGTCGCATTGGCCATTGGCCAAATATCCATAGCAATTGTAGAGTTGGTCAAATGAACTGGCCTGGCCTGGGCTGGGCTGGTCTGGGTTGACCTGGCCTGGCCGCAACGTGTTAGCTGTTGATGCAATTTGATTTTGAGGACATCAGAGCAGAAATGTAACAGTCCATCAACACATGTTTATTTGGCACCGAAAATGTTTATTGCATAAATTGAAATTTGTGTTCGAGTCTGTTATTTTTTTTTAAGAGGAAATGATGAGGTGTGTGTGTGTGTTTGTGTGTATTTGGGCAATTTAATTATTCAATTTCAGAGCTGACAGACGCGGCGTATACGTAATGTTCGAGGCAATTGCTCTATGATTTCTGATCAAAATGTATATAGCAAAAGTTAATTAATTTCTTAAATCGAATTTTCTGGAATTAAAATGAAGAGAATTTTTCTTTTTTTTCAGCAAAACAAAATGAATTGACTTTCTAATTAATTATCTGGCTGGAATTTGCTTGGGACTGCTCAAGTGCCTGGATGGTGGTAAGCGAAACAAACGAAAAACCAGTTTAGTAGTTAATAAACGTCGAAATTGCCAACACCCGCTTAAGCGGTCTTAACGATACTGCCGACTGATTTATTAACAAAGAAAGTGGGCGTCGGAATGGGTTAGACTGAGCAGGCTGAGCTCCGCGGCGGATTGGGCAAAGTGCTTGCCCAGTAATTCAATAAACAAAATACTACAATGCCTGAAAGCTTTTATTTGGCCAGAGAAGGCAACCCCAACTGGGGTAGCGAAACTAGGCTGAGAGGGTTCCAGCCTCAAGTGGTGATAGAGTAGGTTTGGCTTGGGTCTGGGCTCAGGTGCAGCTGGAAGGCAAGGCAAATCGGCGAGGTCAGTGCAATTTTTTGAGTAATTGCCTCATAAATGTGGCAAATAAATCTTGACAAAAGGCAACACAAAAGAGAAAGAGAGTGAGTGAGAGAGCCTAAGCTAATCGTATTCAGAATTATAGAGAGTGAAACCTTTAAGGAATTATTTGAACAATTTTCAATTAGCCTTAGTATTTTCTTTATCTTTCAGTATTTTGTGAATAAAGGCTCAAAGCTATGACTTGATTGCTCAAGTTGTTTTAGATAATTCTTGCTTACATTTCAACGAATCAAAATGCCCAACTCAATTACTTAGCCCTAGGTAAGCTTTCCAGGACGCCAACAATACAACACAGCAGGCTCATCATGATTATCATGGATCCTTTTGCTGTCCTCATAATCAACGCCATCAACAGGATGGCTAAAGGGTTTCACAGAACCAGTCGGGTGTCTCTGGCTTGAGCAGCCCGGCTGTGGTCATGGTGAGTACATGGCTTAAATGGTTTCAGTCCGGCTAAGGCTTTGTCAAAGGCCCCCGTAAATTGTGCAAATTCCGTTTCTGTTTTTGTTTGGCTTCAAAATGAAATACTAAAATTTCAATTTCATTGAAATGAAATGGAATAATGTAAAGGATTTTGCGTTAAAGAAACGCGGAATGCCAATCTCTTGTTAAAAACAAATTATCACTTGTTTTTTTTTTAAGCATTTTTTTTCCAGAAAACAAACACACACATGGGCCGGCAGACCCAGAGCATAAATGACTTTATAATCTCATTATTTTTTAATCTTCCAATCAGCAAAATACGCCACTGCTCACAGGGGGAAGGGGCCGGTCACAAACGAGACGGGTCAAAAGAAATAAAGAGTGGGTGGGAGAGAGAGAGAGAGAGAAAAAAAGCTTAAGTGTTTTTCCCTTTTTCAACATGGTCAACTGTGCGGGTCGACTTGCCATTTCTGATGTTGTTGTAATTATGTTTGTCTCCCGTAAACCTTCGGGCAAACCGAACCCATTCCACTTGCTCGTCTTTATATTTATCTTAAGCTCCTTCACCTTTTTCAAAGTCCTTCGCACTTCCTGCCCCCACCCCCGCTTGCCTGCTTGCCTGTTTTATGAAACAATTTGCGTTCGTCAGACGTTTAAGCAGTAAGCAAAAAAAAAGAAGAAGAAGTAAACCTGATGATGATGAAGAAGAAGAAGAAGAAGCAGAAATAAATAAATTGAAGCCAAGAACATTTAGAATGCTACAGGTACCCGAACAGTACCCGAAAAACAAACTCACCTGCAAACCATTCAGCCAGGTAGATGAATCAGTCTAAAAGGTGCCACCCAAAACTTTTCCAATTGCTGTTAAAAATTGATTACGAACTTTTGATTAGTTTTTCATATTTGATAGAACTGGCTGTGTGTATGTATGTGTGTGTGTGTCTCGAACCGTTGGCAGAGGCATACAAATTCCAAAGCTGTCATTTAATTGCCTTGAAAATATTTTCGAGACCCTCAACATTTTCGAACATACTAAATGACTTGGCATACACAATTCAAATATATACCAACAACAAAAAATATATAGCTGTGCGTTCCTGTGTGTGTGTGTGTGTGTTTGTCCTTGTCGTTAATTAAAATGCTTGGCTAAGGCTTGCTGATTGTCCAATTGGTAGCAAAGGGGAGAACAGCACTTTCTGTTTTCCCTATATATATTTTTTTTTTTAATTAGGCTCAAAATGTTTTTATCCACTTTCATAAGCGTTTCAGAGGGTCCAATCCCCTTTGATATAGTCGTACAAATCCGCAGAGTTTAGTGAAAACTAAAGTATAGCCAAATCATTGTGAGGCTAGTGGAAACCTTAGACACTGTCAATCAGACTGTAAAGGAAACGAGCGACGCCACCTAGCGGCCTCTTCAGCTTCTTGCAAGAGACACATAAATCTCTTCAATCCATAAATTAGCTCAAAAAGCAAGAGCTTGATAATATAAAAACATAAATGTCTTCATTCAATAATCTAGCTCAAAAAGCAAGAACCTGACAAGGGCGCCATCTAACGGCCTATTGAAAGCATATAATCCGCGCTTCTTCTCCTAAGATTATGCTTCGATTTTAAACAAAAGTTACAATTTATTGGATCTAAAAAAAAAAACATAATTTTAAAACCAAACCTATGAAGTTGTCGTTAGTCCTCAGCGAAACCAAATTTTTAAGCACCTAATTAAAGGCCTTTCAAGTTGGATTTTCCTGACTCTCAGATGTTTTGTGTTAATCACTTTTATTCAAATTTTAGTTCGAGTCAATCCCAGGGTTAAAAAAAAAACTAGCTCTTTCTCAGGCCTTTCATTGCTCTAACTTTGATAGTTTCCGAGACAAGGTGGACTGGGCAGGTTATCCCAGATAATTTCTAATTTTTGTTAGATTAAATATTTTTATAAATTCATGAAAAACGAAATAGTTGAGCCAGAAAAAAAAACTCAAGTCTTTAGTGACATTAAAGTCAGGTGAAAAGCTCTTGGCAGCAGGCAATTTGCCGGCTCTTCAGCACCTTACCAAAGGGCTTTTGGTTTTGCACTCTGGAGGCAGCATCTTTTGAAGCTGCTGTCACTGCCAAGAATACATGATGATGACAAGGTAAATGCAGGCGCCAGCCCACTCTCTGGGCTTGAGACCGATGTGGTCTGGCCGGGTTGGAACGGCCCTGGTCAGGTTGGCACGGTTGTTGTCCGCTAATCAGAGCGTGTCATATGCACATTTGGCAGCCGACACAAATGAAGATTTTAAGGGCCAGAGACCAGGGTCGGGTAAGGCGCAAGGCGCTAGGCGCTGGGCGCCAGGAGTTAGTGGGTAGGGGTGGGCCAAGTGTTAATTAAAATATAATAAGGCACTAATTAATGTTAATTGATTTGTGTGACATGTGTTGGTGCCAGGTTGGATGATTTGACAACAAAATTCGGCTGGGCCATTCCAGGCACATACCCATCGTGGGTTGGGGGGTAATACAATTCGATCGGTCTGTCAGTCCATTATAAAGTGGGACACGTCCGATTCAAGAATGAGTTCTATCGGCTTTTGGCACAAAATGGGAGTGGTTTACAACAACATGACGGTTGCATTTTGCCTACACAAAACACACACACACACACACACACACACACACACTCGCATACTTGAACATATATACCTAGACAAACGCCAACATGGGAGAACCATCATGTGTCAGATAAACGAAGGGACCAGTCAAATAGGCAAGCATGGCATTTGCGCTTTTTGCTGCCCAAACAAACCAATTAAGCTCTGTCAATTTTCACTGTATGCGTGCATTTGAGTGCATATATCTATGTGTATGTGCATGTGTCAGTGTGTGTTTGTGTGAAGTTATTTCTGCAATTGACCATTTGAGTATTCAGGCCATTCCCGTTTAGAAGCAAAACGCTGCCATCCCCTGCCCAGGACTACCCTTTTTATAGCCCTCAGCTCAGTCTGTGGCAACAGCATGTCAATAATTACATAACTGATAAATGTCTCTTGCCCAGACAAACAATTTCCTGAAAATTATTAAATCCTCCCCCACCTCTCTCTCTCTCTCTTTTTATTAATAAAGCAAATGAAAAAGAAAAATTGTATGAAAAAAAAACACAAGAATAAATAAATAAATAAAACCTTATATAAATTTTTTGGGGGAAATATTTTGTAAAATTATTTTGCTTTCGCTGATCAAAAATTTATAATTTTATCCAGGCAATTATGCAGGACAAGCCGACTGTGATGTCGGTCAATGGAATAAATAAATTTGTGGCTTTTAAATAAAATTTTCCAATCGTTTCTATCGAATTAATGCAAACAATTTTCCTATATTCTCTTTCGATTTACTCTTTCTTTTCAAACAAACGATTTTTTTTTTTTTTTTTTTTTTTTTTTTTTTTATTAAAAAAAGTGTATATTTTATATTAAACTAATGTACTACTACCTTTTTGGCAGCTTAACTAATTATAAATTTAAATGGAAAAATTAATAGTAAAAATTTAATTTTAGATAATTAATATTTACATAGTTACATATTTACATATATACAGGTTGGTACAATGGAACAACAAACATTTTTTTTTTTTTTTTTTTTTTTTTCAGGGAAGTTTTAGGACAGGACTCTGATAGGTAGATCCTGTGGGTGGTGTCTCTTCAATCTTCTCCTTCCTCTAGGCTGTCCAAGTCGTCTCGCTAAGGCATTTGGATGACTGTCCAGCCGGTCTTTGTATTTCATAGCTTGAAGATTTATGACGTCACCGACCTTCTGCACTGCCAAGTCTCTCTCAATATCACGAGTACGCATATACCAGGGAGCATTGCATAGTTTTCGTAATATCTTGCTCTGGGCTATGCGTATTTTGTTTATATTGCAATCCGTATTTCCATATCGGGCAAAGGATTGTTTTATAGATTGCCACTTTGTTGTTGAGGGAAAGTTTGTTTTTCGGAGATAATAACCAGTACATCTTCGCCGCTTTGGACAGTACTGATTGTTTCACCATTGTAGTATGTCGGCCAAAATTGAGTTTTCTATCCAGAATGACTCCAAGGTATTTATAATGGGATCTATGCTCAATCACCGACCCAAGGAGCATTATATTTGAGCAATTTCCATCTCTTGTGGCAAAAGTGACGTTTGCGCACTTGTTGCTGTTAATACCTATATTCCATTTAAGGGCCCACGACTCAAAGGAAGATACATACTCCTGCAAGCCTTGTGCAGCAGTGGCCAAGGAGGGGCTTTTGACCAGCACTGCAGTGTCATCAGCATATGTCGCTATGAGGACTTCTTCGGCATCCACAACTTGTACTGAGCTTGGTGTTGGCATGTCAGCTGTATATAATGAATACAGAGTTGGTCCAAGTACGCTTCCTTGTGGGACCCCCGCACAAATAGGTCTTTGGGACGATTTTTCTCCGTTTACGGCCACACAAAAGGACCTATGTTCTAAGAAGCTGGTTACGAGCTGGTGTAGTTGCGGAGTAATCAGTTGCTTCAGTTTGTGCAGCAGGCCTCTGTGCCACACTCTGTCAAAGGCTTGCTGTATATCCATAAATACAGCAACTGTGAACTCTTTCTGCTCCATTGCCTCCAGTGCGAAATTGACAACACGGTGTAGTTGTTCTGGAGTACCGTGACTTTTCCGGAAACCAAACTGCCACTTAGGAATAATCTCAGCTACACTCTCCAGTTGGAGAATTCTATTTAGGATAATTCTTTCCAGCATCTTTCCTAAAGCCGGGAGTAAGCTGATAGGTCTGAAAGAGTTTACCTCGGTTGGCGACTTTTCCGGTTTTGGAATCATTATAATCCTAGCCGCTTTCCAGAGCTTTGGAAAATGACCTAATCTAAGACTGCTATTAAACAGGAGGACTATGTAGAGGACTGCTTTGATGGTAAAGCGTTTTATCGTCCTATTGTCCAACAGGTCGTCACCAGGGCATTTATTATCTTTAAGTTTTTTTATCAGTTGTTCGACCTCCTTGAGTGTAACTGGGTTGACAGGCAAGGACATTTGATAGGGGCTTCCTAACGAACTTTGGATGTATCTGCTCATGTACTCAGGCGCGATATTAAGAGTTTGGAATCTTTGCTGTAGATTATCAGCGAATGCTTCCGCTTTCTCTAAGTCTGACTGGCACCATCCACCAGAGGGGTTTTTTAGGGGGGCTTTAGGAGCAGCTTGAGACTTGAATCTTCTGGTTAATTTCCAGAGCGAGTAATTCGTAGAGGCATCAGTGCCTGCATTCTCCAGTAGCACGTCAATTTCTACTTGCCTATTTCTCCTAAGTAATTTTTGCATGCGGTTCGCAAGTCTTTTGTATATTCGATTTATCCTTTCATCACCAGTCCTAGCATATTCTCTTCTGACTCTTCTTTTAAGGCACAATAGAGCGGCAGCATTAGGAGGCAATTGTGCTCTAAAGTGTTGACGAGAAAATTGCGGGATCTTTGACGCAGAGACGGCTGCAGCTTGTTGAACATGGTTCATGAACGTAGTAATACCATCTTCAATATCGTCAGGGCTCTTTATTTCTACATTTAGATGAATTCTTCTATCCAATTCAGCTCTAAATGTCTCTATACAGGAGCCATGAGGGAGTAAGTGATGTTTTCGCGTTTTTAGGTAAGGTGAGAGGTGAAGGACAGCAATTAAAGGCAAGTGATCTGAGGAAAGATCATACGAGGTTTTAACAGATAGTCGGTTACTTGATATTCCATTCGAAATGAAGAAATCCAGCGCAGACGGAGTGATCTGTGTGTTGTATGAATAGAATGTTGGTTCACCAGTGGCTAGAATCTGGTAAGAACTGCAAGCAATAGCATCCTGAAGATGTCTGCCACGATGGCAGGATCTGATACTACCCCACCATTGGTGTTTCGCATTGAAATCGCCTCCTATTAAAAACTTGTCCCCAAATGAAGCCAATAATTGCTGGAAATCCACCTTCGACCAAGATTCTTGTGGGGGAAGATAGGCGGAGGCAATTACGATGTTGCCACAGCAGGTTGACATACTAATATTCGCAATTTGCATTTTCCAGGACGTTATGGAGACCTTTTGATCATGCTTTATACAGGATTTTATTAATACAGCTGCTCCACCTCTGGAGTTACCACTAGGATGAAAGGCGTGATAAATGTCGTAACCGGGAAAGTACAGATTCTGTCTGGCGTTGCAGTGAGTTTCTGTTATGAGCATTAAATCAATTGAGTTGGAACTCAGGAACACTTTTAGCTCATCTATGTTTTTGAACAGACCTCTTGCGTTCCATAATCCTATTTTGATGTTTGTGCTATTCATTAAGGTACCAATTTTTGAACAAGCTCCCGGAATGCTTTATTGGCATCCATTGAATCCTGCACCAGTTTAAAGAGCTGATCCATTCGGGAATTAATATCTTGAATGGCTTTTTCCAGCAACAGAAATTTTTGCAGATATCCGTCATCTTTCGGGAAGTACTTTGGATTAGAGGTGGAATCTTTCTCTGTGCTATTTTTATTGGGTATCGTATTTAGCCTGGTCATGTCAGCATAAGAAAAGCCATTTCTCACGACGGCCTCCGATATATATGCAGACTTAGAGCTCGAGGCATAGGCGTTGGCGTTCTTACCTAGATGTCTGAGTCCGTCACTAGGTAACCGCGGAACTGGCTTTAGTTTTTTTGCCAGATCTAGTCTGACTTGGCAACTTTTGTCGCTGGCAGCATGATTCTTGCCACAGTTAGCACATACATACTTATCAGCTAGGATTGCCTGACACAACTTGGAGCTGGTATGGTGATCACCAGAGCACTTCCCACAAACTGGTTTTTTGAGGCAGTAGTTACGTGTGTGACCAAAGTCCTGACAGTTAAAGCACTGCACCAGATCCTTGCTGCGGTTGGCCCGCTCGACAGTTACCCTATGTCTGCCAATGTGCGTTATTTTTAGAGCATCAGAGACATTAGGTGCAGACTTTAAGTTGACATAGAATAGGTTCTGTCTAGTTTTCGCATTTATGGCTTGCTCGTCATCCCCATCTTCAATAGGTATTTCACGCCAGGCCGGTTTCCTTGGGCAGTAGGTATTAAGGACGCAGAATCCTTTCTCCGAAAAGGCACGTTCTATTAGGTCTTTAGGGACTGTTGAGTGAATATTTTTAAGGATCAGTCTAAATGGCTTATCCTCTTTTAACTGATGATGCCAGAACTCGCAGTTTAAATCAGAGAGCGTTTTCACTACGGCTCTGAATGTCATTGCATTAATGGTGTAAATTCTGGAGATGCCAGATTTCGAAGTGCGGATATCATAATTTGTAGATGGTACCGCAATATTCAGAGCTTTTTCCAGTTTATTAATACTGTTTACTTTTGGCACACAGATGGCTGGGGGTTTCGGTGAGAATTTTGTATGCTGAACCTCATTTTGTTGCCTACGTGAACTGGGAGTAGGAAGCTCCTCTTCAGAGTCACTTGTGTCCATTGCCAGAACATCCTCAGCTTCTTTTGCTAGGGCAGCATAGCGGTTATTGCTCAGTCTTGATGAATTGGTCTGTTTGGATGGACCACTGATTATATTGATTGGCGTTGGTTTGCTTTTTTTTATCGTTTTGGATGCTTTGTTTTCCTTGGCTTGTTTTCTGCTAACAGAGACTAAGGGCATCTGGAATGCACAACCTTTAAGTGGTGATGAGATATTATTAGTTGTCATCAGTGCAGTAGCACCCGTACGGGATCCAACTGTAGTTGCAAAAGTAGTGCTTACTACAGAAGTTGTGACCGTGCTGGTAACAAAGGTGGCACAGCTAGTGGTAACGGCGCATGAAATGTTCAATTCCATTGGCAGACTAATTTGGTTTAAGGCTAGATCTCTTGCGATTCTAGCGCGGATTTCAGCTGATGATTGACCAGCAGTTTCATTCATCCTTTCTGCATCATTTGACCTTAAGTAGGCCTGAGAGCTAGATGATTTCTTCCTCTCCATTTCCTGATTATTCAAAATTTTTCAATTACGAAAAATAAGATAATCACAACTCCATTTAGTATGATTACTGCGCTTGACTTAGGCAAGCAAGAGACAAATCTCTAGCCCAGAGGGCAGAGACGTGCACTTTGATTTCTTTTGCAAGCTAAGCTTAATTGCAGCCAATAAGAATGCACCGCGTGGGCGATATCTAAAAATAGATTTAGAAATAAGCGCGCAACAACAACACGTACAGAGTTCACTTATTGATTTTAATTTGGCAATAGCTAACGACCGTTCGTAACGAATGCAGAATAGCGACTGAAAAACAAACGATAAGTTGAAGCTTTGTTGATTTTTCAACACAACTGTACTCTTAGAATAAGTTGACTATTAAGCACAACTGTACTTCTGTTGGGACTATTGAGAAACTAGCTATTCCGGTGGAAAACCTCAAGAAGGTTCCATATGGTTCCAGAAGGTTCACTATGGGCCCTAGAGTTCCTTGATGAAATCGAATTCCTTGGACTTATTTTTCTTATTCTTTTGTTTTACTTTTTCTGTTGTGGGGCAAAAATAAGTTGATTCCAAGTTGACTTTACATCACAACTGCACTTTTAGCCTAAGTAGACTATTTAACACAACTGTACTTTTGTCGAGACTATTGAGAAACTAGCTATGCCGGAGGGGAACCTCAAGAAGATTTTCAGTGACTTCAGAATCGACTCTAGAACTGCTAGATGAACCAGAACTTTTGGTTTTTTCTTTCTTATTCCTTCGTGTTACAAGATGATTCCAAGTTGACTTTTCAACACAACTGTACTTTTGCTAAGACATATAACAAATTAGCTTAACCTAAAATTTGATATGGCTTAATTTGTTTTTAAAGTTTTCAGGATAAAGAGTCTTTCCAATCTTTAAAACAAAGTAGTATTTTTTTGAATAGAAAAATGCCAAATTTACCTACTTCACATCGAGATTATTTTTATATATTTTATTACTAATTTATTTGTTTTGTGCTTTCCAGCTGCCTTACTGGACTGACATGCTTGCCAAGCTGAACATTTATCATAATTGGAACTTTAGGCTTAAGGCGAAAACGAGCTCGTTACCCCAAAGATGTGGCTTTAATTTTTCCAATTGCCAAAGGTGAGACAAATTGTAAGCTCTGCAATTATTTACGCTCTTTAAATTAAATCTTTTATCGGTAGAAATTCTTATCTATTGTCCAAGGGCTTCATACCGCCGAGTCCCATTAAGACGGGCACTTCTATTGTTGGGTTGCTGTTTAAGGATGGGGTAATTCTGGGTGCTGACACTAGGGCCACTGATGGACCCATTGTTTCGGACAAGAACTCTTCCAAGATTCATCGGCTACAGGATCATATTTAGTAAGTTCTGACCAGACAAAATCTCGAAAAAAAAAAGAAAAACTGGGGTATTCTTGCTTTTCCAGTTGCTGCGGAGCCGGCACAGCTGCTGACACCGAGCATATGACAATGGTGACAGCCTCAGAGCTCTCTATGCACAGCATGGCAACGGATCGAAAAGTGCCCGTTGTCTGTGCTAGTGTCATGATCAAGCGCACCCTGTTCCGCTACCAGGGCAACATTGGAGCCGCCCTAGTCATTGGCGGAGTGGACAGCAAGGGACCACAAATCTATTGCATCTATCCGTGCGGCTCGAACGACAAGATTCCCTATGCTGCCATGGGTTCTGGGACAACAGCAGCTATGGCCGTCCTAGAGGAAGGCTGGAGCTTTCAACTTACACAGGAAGAGGCCAAGCAGCTGGTGCGCGAGGCCATCAGTGCCGGTGTAATGAACGATTTGGGTTCCGGTTCCAACATTGATCTCTGCGTGATCACCAAAGAAGGCACCGAATATATACGCACAGACACTGTGGCCAGCCGTAAGAGTAGCCAAATTGGCGAATACGCAATCAAGCCCAATACGACTGTTGTCAAGGCCACCTCGGTGTTGAGTGTCGATGAGGCTGACGATCTGATTGATCGACCAGTCACGCCGACGGTCTCTCAAGAACTACACGAACAACCCAGTGACCTATCCGAATAGGTAGATGACAAAAGACAAATTTTAAGTATAAACAGTAGTGACTTGAAGTATGGGAAATAGCTCGATGTTATACCATATTTCAAGATCTTTCAACTTCCATATATTTTTATATATAACCAAAACCTATACATACATTCTGAAAGAATATATAAATATAACCATAACTTTGTTTTAAGCAATTCGGGTTGGTCTTGAGTTTAGAGAAACATTTTGTAGGGTCTAGAAATTTTGACTTATAATGAAGCAATCCTGATTGAACCCTCTTAAGTTTTCGGCATAACTGGGCACCCCTTTCGACCAGTTTTCAGCCATAAAAATCCAAGGAAATACTTTTTGATTATCATTGATTTTTGTTGAATTCCGAAACAGATATTCGAATATACGATTATTCTGGACCTGCTGGAGCTGCGATGAAAGCAAATATGTAAATATTGAGATGCCACAACAATGCAGGATTTTTCATATTTATTTACACCAATCTCATTCTGGTATGGAAGCTGGCCAGCACAATTGTATTTGAAGCTTTGCTTGTATGGGTTTTTCTTTGCCCACTTTTTCCCTATGTGCCTGTGCCAGTGTGGAAATGACAAAGTTGAAAGACGTTGACTAAACTACTTTACGCTCTATAAGGCATTACGATGCAAGTATGCCACAAAGGAACTCCATTCGAAGAATTGCACAAAGTTCGAATACTCTTTTGACCAAGAAGAGAATATATGAAAGCATCCCTCTAAAGAGCTCTCACTGGCTGCTTTTGCAAAGGGTATAAAACGAAAGGTCGAAGAAGAAGAACAATATGAAAAGCAAGAAGAGGAAAAGCACAACAATGGGCAACCAGGCAACGAGCATTGAGTTCATTTTAAGTCGGCATCATGACAACTCACTTGTGCACTTTCTGAAAGACGCCTATGCGATTTTTCTTTATGCTTGTGGGTGCGTGTGTCTGTATCTGTGTGTGTGTGTATGTATCTGTGTTTGTTAGTGTGAGTGATACACATTGTAGAAAGAGATTAAATCGAAGTATAACAGAACTTTGTGCAGATACTCCAAAGAGGTTTACACGTCTGCCAATTTTTATGATTTTTTGAAGAAAATTTTTACAGAGTTCGTGAATTCCAAAGTGACCTAATCTATTGAAAACCTGAGCTTAAGTGAGTCTTTGAATTATTGTTTTTAATTAGGCCAAGGGGTTCGGAGAAAGGGTCTTGGAGAAATTCCAAGGCTTCCGATTAAAAAGAAATAATGATTGTAAAATTAAAATATTAATTAAAAATTCAAATCACGAAAAGTAATTGTTTTTTTTTTAGATTTACATTTTTATTTAAAAGAAACACCACATAGACTTGCCAAAGTTATCGAAGGGACTTCAGTATTCAAAGTAAAACAAAGTGAGTGCCGAAGAGAAAAAGTGGACCATACACTCGCTTTTAGCGCTTTCAGCGCTGCCCTGGACATATTGGCAGTCAAGGCTCAAAGAGATTCTTTCTCCCGCTGTTTCCAGCCCCTGCTGTGGGTTTTTGTTTTCCTTCAATTTAATATTTTCTGCATTTTGTGCATTTACATTAAATTTGTTGTCGATCTGGTTGAACTGGTTAGTCGTAGTTCTTCTTTTGATGTGATTCGAAGACCCGGTCGATCACATCTTGATCGAGTATCACATGCCAGAAGCAATATTTGACAACCAAGTAAACTATAATAAATTCGACCGCATAGCAATACCAACGTAGACGACGAATGGAATTGTTTCGACTATTGTTGAGCATATGGTTGGCACGTAGGGTCTGTTCGGCATCGCCTAGAAAACTACAGTTCTGAAGCGATTCGGTAATGTTAACCATATCGATTTCTTCCTCTTGGGGCTCTTGCGATTCCTGGGAACGCCAAAATAAAATCGCACTTATCATTTTTCACTAGAAATTTTGTTAATTATTCGTTTTTCTTTTTTTTCACAATTAAATTTTTTACTGCTTAATTTGTATTTTTTTTTTTTTCAAATGGTTCGCTTAGTATGGAAAACGAAATATTTATGAAAATTCTGAAAACCTTGTCGAACGAACCTTAATTTCAAAGTCTACTTAGATAGATTTTTATTTATTTAATGTTTATTTTTTTTTTACAATTCAATTTGAATTGTTTGTGGTCGGGACAAGCGGAAATAGTCGAGTTGTTAAGCCTGGGCTGGCATTTAAATTATAAAGAAAGACAAAGATAGAGAGAGAGGGGGAGGGAGAGAGAAAGAGTGTGTAAGACAGAGTAGAGGCGAGTTGCTGGAAGTCAGCTCAACTTGGTATATCCGGGGCATCAAGTCCTTTCATATCCTGTTGTTAAAAGAGAGAAAAACACACTCACACACACACAAACACAGAGAGCAAGAAAAAGAGAGAGCGAGATGGAGGGGAGAGTTTGGTGGGGTAAGCAGGGATATGCGTTTGGGTCATGTGTGTTTGATTTCCTGCATGTTGTTTATTGCTTTGCGGCCTGATGGGTGACAAAGGACAGACAGACCCAACCAAACTAAGCCGGACTGAACCACACCACATCAGATCAGACCAGGCCAGGCCAGGCCAGACTGGGGCAGACCGGGTAAGTTCCGGCAAGGAGCTAAACATAAGAAAAACGCAAAAATGGACAATCTTTTTTGAAAAAGGCCAGCAAAACCGACAAATTTGTCGTTGAGAAATATGGCAACGGATATTGACAGCCTTGCCAATAAAAGACAACAGCAATCACAACAACAACAATAGCACAAAACTAAAGCCAACAAGAAAAATGTACAAACAATCTCCATAAAAGTTGAAGAAAGGGTTAAAGAGTTCATTTATAATATGGCCATAAGGATATTTTGGCTAAGCCATTTCTCTTCTTCTTTCACTTCTTCCACTTCTCCTTTTTCTTCTTCTTCTTCTTCTGCTTCTTCGTGCTATTTGTGGTTGGTTGCTGTTGTTGTAAATTGTGATAAACATTTTATAAAGCTCGGCGTTAAAAAGTATGCAAAACATTTTGTGGTAAGCGCTGCGCACAGTGGCTCAAAACTTATTTAAAAAGAAATAAAAAATTATTTTTTTTTTATTTAAAACAATTTCAACTTTTTTCTTTTGGGAATAAATTGGTAAATCTTTAAAGTTTTGACTCTCTTACAAGAAGAAAAAAAGCTTTTTATTAGAGGAATATTTTTTTTTGGGAGACATTCAAATTAATTCTCTAATTTCTGGTTTATTGAGAAGCCTTTTAAGTTCGATTCTGATATGCTTTGGACTTGAAAAGAACTGTGTAGGTCCCCTTAGGCTTAGTTCATTCATAAAGTGGAGAGTTTTTGGTAAATTAAATTTTAGTGTTCCTGCCTAGAAGTGGAGACTTTGTGATAAATAAAAATCCCCCTTTACCCCCCGACTTATAGTAAAAATCTGTGAAAGATATCGACATACATAAATGTCTCATTTGGGGCTAAAAATTTTTTATTTAGTTTTGGAGACTTTTTGGTTAATTAAATTTCACCAAATGTATGCCGATTTTCCGGTATATTGAGGCCTCTGTGAAGGCTATAGACACCTATGAATCCCTTTCCATAATTTCAAGCCAGACGGCTTTGAACCTTTGCCATGATTGAAAAAAAAAACATATTTCAATCTAATAAAACGGAGACTTCAAATATATACAAATAAATCCCTTATTCCCGGTTTATTAAAAGTTCTATGAATTAGGCCATAAATTTCCTTATTTAATTTCAATTTTAAAAACTTTAAAAAATTTCAGACTTTTTGGTGAATTAAATTTTCGAGATTAACAAGATTTAAACTTTCAGTTTCTGGGTAATTGAAGAGGCCGTGAGTGATGTCAGAGCAGAATTCTCTGATTTATTTTCAATCTAGAAAGTTTTCAATTTTGGAAAAATTTCCCAAGTGGAGATTTTCCGATTTATTAAAACTTCTCTGGAAGTTCCAAATTTTGAGTATTTCATTTAAATCTTTATTGTTGAGCCTGATAATCCTTTGACAAATTTCGAAATAAAATTAAAAAGCTCTCCAAGAATCGCTCAACTAATCCATTTGGCTCCACTGTGCTTGGGTGAGTCAGTTATGCTTTGGTTCGTTTTTTTTTCTGCCATAGTTTAAGAAGGCTTTTGTATTTGACCAAGTGGCGGCGGATAAAAAGTGGGTAACAACATTCTCACTCAGTTGTCTGTGGGCAGCTAGTTTGTGTCCCTGCCGGGCTCATTCGCTGTTCAGGTCACGTGTTGCGCACGACGCATCAAAATTCTGCGCGTGAAGTTGTCGAGCAGGGGACATCTAGCCGGGTTCACCAGCAGGGGAATAGGTTCCTCTGGTTGTGCCAGAACCAGTGCCTTGGGATTAATGGTAGGGATAACCGGGCTAGGCAGGACATGGCATGGCCAACATGGTTGGCAGGCTGCAAAGATTGTTTGCTTAGGACAGGGAACATATCGGAGCAGCTTGATCTCGTCGAGAGATACTGCCCCGACTCTTGGCTTGCCGTGCTCATCTTGCTAATGTTCCGCAATCAGGTTGACGCTTTGAAAATTTTGTGCGCTGCCCCAAAAGGAAAACCTTTTGTCTACTCATTCCATTTTTCCATTTATTTTTTTTTTATTTAGTCTGCCTGGTGCCTGTGTGCCTCTCACAGAGTCTGTCATTTTGCAACTTTGGTAAACGGAGACCACCCCATCCGGCGAACGTGCCTTTTGGCTTTGCCTTTGCTTTTGCCATGGCAACGACAACTTGAAAGTTTTAGCCTGGTCCAAGGCTTCATTATCGACAACACTTGAGCCTAATTAGCACGCCATACGCGGCGTATGCGCATTGAATAATCGACAACTTGCATTTGCCTAAGCATTCCCAATGCAGGACCAGCCCAGGCTAGGCCATTCAAACACACACACACACACATACACACAGAGAGAGAGAGAAAGATAGAAATGACCATTCAGTGGCGGTCAGTGTGGTTGCATGCAACTTTATCAGAGAGTGACAGGCCTGGTTGGAATTCAGGTTTTTACTTCACCTTGGCAACTGGCTTAAAGCCAAAATTTCCTATACAAATTGGGCTTTTCATTGCATCCGCAAAATGAGAATTTAAAGGGAAAATTCTAGTTTTTCTTATCACTGTTTTTTTTTTTGTTTACCCACGCTTTTATCGGTCGATTGAAAACATTAGAATTTACTTTGATTAAAACTAAATTGGAGGTAATTTTAAAGCCTTAGGGCAAAGGTCTGGACACTGTCATGGGGGGCAGGCGGCTGGACAGGCTGCTGGCCGTTTTCATCCAGATGGTCGGCATAGCGCAGCGTATTGATTAGCTCAAAGCCCAATCGAGACATGAGGCGGGCCGAATAGAGACTGGAACAATCACAGGTGAGCACTGGATAGCCCAGCTCACGAGCTCGTTCCTTTAGGGCGTTCATAATGCGGGCTCCAATCGAGCGACCCCGCAAGGAAACATCCACGCCCAGCGCATGGGCATGCAGGGCCTTTTCGACCTTGTAGCGCTCACAGACATTGGACTGTTGTTCCACCTTGGCTAGCAGGGCGAGAATGCAGCCCCATTTGGAGCCGACCAGGCGAGCGGCCTCCTCAAAGAGATGGGCCGCCTCGTCCGCCCCCTTGGGACCGGCCACCACAGCACCCACTATGCGATCGCCCTGGTATGCTATGAGGCAGGTGCCGTGCGGAATATTCGAGAGCAAGAACTGACGATCGGCTGCATCTGGCTCGGGTGGCTGTGTGCCTTGGGTCAGCGGTTCCTCCTGGTAGTAGTGAAGGCTTAAGAATTCCATCAATTTATCGGCATCTTCTGCTTGCACAATGCGAATTTCGATATTGTCGCACATATTTTTGTTAATTTAAGAAAGCGCAGACACGTGCTTTTCGTTCGGCAAACAAATGAAAACTAAAAAAAAAATGTGGAACGTAAGCTGCGTAACTTAAGTTCCACTATAAGAAATTCTTGATCAAAGCAATACATCAGAGTAAAGCTTTTTTTTGTGAATGGGAAGAGAGAGAGAGAGAGCGCTCGCTGATAAAGCAGCTGTGCACAGTGGGACTATTTAAGCTTTTAGTGCATTCGTGTAAAATATCTAATCAAAATTTATTTCAACAGATAACAATGGCAAAATGCCCCTTTAACGACTTGGGGCTTCAGAATTGTTTTGCGAAATTTTTCAATTAATTCATACAATCGCCAGACTTGCATTCTATGGTGAAAAGAGACCGAGCGATACAGAGACAGAGAGAGCGAGAGAGTGTGTGTAAGCATTGTAAATCAAAAGTTTATCAAACTTTTCACGCACCGAACTGGCGGAGTTGGCTGCGCTCGTTGCCTAATTGAAAGTTACGATGCTTTTAAATAGCTGCCAATTGCTGCCTGCCTCCCTGCCGCGGGCCACCGGCAGATGTTCTTGTTGTTGTTGTTATTTTTGCTGTGGCTTTGCCTTTGCCTTTGTTGTGGCGATTTATTACCCGTTAGCTTCACCGTTACCGTTACCCATTCCAATGACGAATGGGGGTAAAAAGTGCACTCTCCAAAAGTAAAGTTTAAAATTAATGAACGATTTTTCTTTCTTTTTTTTATGAAAAAAAAAGAATATGAAATATTTATTTTTCGATGGTTAACAAAGAGAATTTTGGCTATAACAGGTGAATCCAAATACCAACAGCGTGTTTGTTCCATTACAAGCTTGTTTGACTTTGACGTCGGAAAAACAAAGACAAAGCTACCAAAACTCAATTTCCCTCCTCAATTCCGCCCTGAAAAACAAAGCCAGCAAATCCCTCTGCCACTTGCTTTCAAAGAGTTCAGCCCTAAGCACACACACAGTGAGTGAGGCAGGGCAACTGTCTTTCGCTAGTTCCATTAACTCATATAAGTGGCCCTGTTAAGTGGTGCTAATAGCAGACTATAGGTTACTGGCAGGATTAGTTTCGGGCAGTGATGGGCCGACAACATAAAATCTTAGGTATTAAGAGTAGCTTAAGATTTCGCCCAGTTTTAATCTGACGCAATCAACTTATCACAATAAAGAATTTACAGAAAACTAAATTAAATTAAATCACACAGAGAAATAAAATCAAACAAAAAAGAAAAAAGAGTATAATAAAAATTTCACATTGACAAAGGGCAAAAAGAAGCTGTGGGCAAACTCACCTCGCTTTGATTGGGTGGTGAGTTTTTAAGCACATACAAGAAAATATCACACGAACACATGACCCATAGCACTGCAGCGCTAACCAAATTAACAGCGCTCATCTTGATCGTTTTTGGATAAGTCTCAGGGGATGGAATATTTATTATTAAGGAGAACAGAAACATTAGAAAAACTCTTACAATTTTTATAAAAATTATTTACTTGCCTGCTTTATCACCCAAAGCAGGTCAAGATTTACAAAGCGAGCAGAGCTAAGCTTTTGCCCTGTCTTAGGCAGAGCTCTCAATTAGAAAATGATTATGAAAGCTTGATCGGTATCACTGTTAATTTAGCTAATCTTGCCTTGAGCACTGAACAGAGCAAGCTTTATGTCTTTGAACTCTAGATGGCGCTTCAACTAAGTTAAAAAAACAGCTTCTTTCCAATTTTGCCTATAATTTAAATATTTTATCTTGACTAAGCTCTTAATTTGGCAGTCTTTTGAGTTAATTAACTCAAAAGTTATTAAAATAAAATAAGGAAATGTTTTGAAAATTTCCTAAGGACCTCAATAAATCACTAAAGTTTAACTCATAATTGAGTCAATTTCCAAAGATAAACTTGCCCAAGAGCCTTAAAGCTAAACAAGAGATTTCTCTATAGATTAGAAAAGGATTCAAAAGTGACTTGTAATTTTCTGTTTTGGTTAAAATAATGAAACCGAATATTTTCTTTCTTTTTGCTGAATTATTAAAATATGTTCCCAAAAAAAAAAAAGAAAGACTTGAAGGACATTAGAAGAGCAGAGAGTAAACTTGGGTGCGTGTGTGCTTTTATGTGACCCCTCAATTCACTTAATCCATTTCTGGATTTTGTTCTTCTTCGCCTGCTTCCTTTTCAGCGGCAACCAGAAGTGAATAAATAAAAGAAGTCCACAAAATGGACAAAGAAAGAAAGAAAGAAAAAAAATGAAACGAAGTAAAGAAATAAAGGACAGGGTCATAAGGATGGCGTTACAAAGCACCTACAAATGTAATCGCAAGACAAAGCAGCAGCAACAACAACAATAACAAAATTGAGTATGGCAGTGGCAAGGATATGGACGGATTATGGGCATTGAATGAGACGCATAAAGGTGAAATCGAGCGTGTCAACTTGAAGTGGCCATTGTCGCCGTTGGAAAGCCGCCGGTGGAACAGACCGCACTTGTTTTAATTGGAACCTGGCTAACGGGCCCACAGACTCTGCCCAGGCAGGCAGGCAGGCAGGCAGGCAAGGTCAGAGCCAATAACAGCAACAACCACACCATTTAATGTCCAAGCAAATCAACTAAAAATAAAGATATACAAATACAACAATAAAAGCATTAAGAAGCACGCACAAAGTAGGCGTCCTGGCACACACACACACACACACACACACAAACACACCAGCGAACGGACTTAACCAAGCCAAGTCAGGCAAAAGCTTAACACACACTTTATGCTTCAGGCCACGTACATTTAACAAAACTTCATGGACGCGTCAAAGACAGCGACAATCAGAATACGCTCGTCGCCTGTCGCCTGCCGCCTTCGCCTGGCTTTGCCAGATTGTTCGCTCCATTCGTTCGGCTCGCCTGTAATCGTTTGGCCAGGCTCAGGCTCAGGCTCACGCTCAGGCTCGCCCACTGTCATTCGTGTGCTGCTGTGGCGAATTCGCTGGTAAATGAATTCGCCGGCCTGACTCTTGTTTTCGCCCGACTCTGTGTGGCGTTTGTGTTTTGTGTGAAAAGGTTCGCCTTCATAAAGAACTGGCGTTAGTTGAAAGGCAGCAGAACATTTTGTGCTGCGTACGCGTGCGGTTCGTAGTACGTTGGACAGAATAGGACTGCCAAAAAAAAAAAAGAAAAGAAATTTAAATAAAAAAAAAAACTTAAAATATTTGTTTATCGTGAATTTTTTTTTTGTTGTTTTTGTTGTTGAAATATTCAAACAGTGCTAAGAGACAGAGAGACACGAGTGTGTGTGTGTGTGTGTGTTAGTGCGTGTGCGGGTGCCTGTCTGTGTGTTTGTCTGTTTGCCATTGCCTTTGTTGTCGTTGTTGTTGTTGTTTTTGGTGGGCTTTGATAAGATCGCTTCGCTGGTTTTTGTGCCTTTGTACTTTCCCCAGCGTGTTTGTTTTTATTATTATTTTTTTTTTTGTTGTTGTTGTTCTTGTCTGTGTGAGTGAGTGAGTTGGTCGAGTGTGTGTCGGCTTTAGCCGCGCACCGGCTAAATGGAGTAGGCAAAAAATTTAATGAGACACACACAAACGCGCGAAAGCACAAAAAAAGACTTTCCTTGGGTCTTCAAAAAAAATAAATAAATAAATAAATAAATAAAATTGTTAAATTTGCAGTAAAAAAAGCCGAAGAAGATAATAATAAAAATAATAAAATAAATGTTTCGGTCAAATCAACAAGAACAGAAGACAAGAATGGTGAGGCAATCGACTTGGTCCTGGACTTTTCTACTTTTGGGATTAAGTCTCCTAACTTGGCGCTGTGATGCGCGTGCGGTAAGTGGACAAAAGCAACAAAAAAATAACAAAAAAAAAAAAAAAAAAACATCAAATTAAAAGTTAAAAAAAAAAACAGACTGAACTCCCTTGTTACTGCCGCAAAATTAAACACGGCACTCACTTGTGAAACTTACAAGCTGAATTTTCTGAAGTGACCGTCCCTCTGGTCCACCCGCCACACACATACACAAACACACGTACACCTTTCCCTGTGGCACTGCAGCAGACCGTCTGGCTAGGCAAAAGTTGCCGTCGCCTCGGCTTTGGCCATTGCCAATTGCCGTCGCCAACTTGGCTGAAAATAATACAAACACACACACACATACACATGCAGACAGAGACAGAGAAACAGAGAGTGGAACGTGTTTATTGTTTCGGCAGTGCAACGCAAAGTCATTTTCTGGTCTTGATGTCTTTTTTTTTTTTGTTTTTTTGGCCAAAACTTACTGGACCCGGTCTGGCCTGGCCGTCAGTCCATTTGTTGGAATTTTTGACTGCCGCTGGCAGCTAACAACTTTATTGTTTTCCTTTTTTTTTTAACAATTTTTGAAGCCACTCTGGCGGGAGTCAGCGAAATAAGTCAACAAAAACAAAACACATGAAACAGACAAGTCCAACTCTGAACGAGGACAAAAGAGTCAAGCACTTTTAGGCCTAAAATAAAATTGAATTATTCTTTTTCCATATAAAGAAAATTCTCAAAACTTAAAAAAAAAAAAAACTAAAGAGCAACTGTACTTTTCCTAGGACTTATTTGGCCCTTATGAATCAAATAAAATATTTTGGAATTAAAAAAAAGGGAATATTTTCAAAATAAAGAAAATTCTCTAAAAAAAAAAAAAACAATTAAATAAATAAATAAAAAGCACATGAACTTTTCCTAGTAGCTTTCGTAATTATTTTGCTTTTATGAATGAAAAAAAAAATTAAAAAAAAAAAAACATATTTTTTTAAATAAAGAAAATTCTGGAAACTTAATAAAAAAAGGGCAACTGTACTTTTGCTCGTACGAATAAAATAAAATATTTTGGAATTAAAAAAAAAAAAACAAACATTTTCAAAATAAAATAACCAAAATAACAAAATAAATTCTCAAAAAAAAAAAAAATAAATAAATAAAATCTTTCTAGGAGCTTCAGATTTTTTTTTTTTTGGCTTATTTAATTTTTAAATTAAAAAAAAAATGCTGGTGATTTTATATTTTTATATTATATTTATAATTTTTTTTTATATATTTCTTAGACTTTTCCGAACTTTTAAGCGGCTTAAAACTTTGTGCTTATATTTTTATTTACTCTCGAATGATTTACAAATTTTAACATTTTTATTTTTTGTTTTCTCCCCATTTGAAAATGTTGAATCAATCGGATTCTTGAATGGAATATAATTTTTGCGCTTGTTTCGCTTGTCTTCTGCTTTTTCGTGTTAATTGTGGAGAGCTTTTTGTTTTTTTAATGCTTCATTCAATTTACTGGGAAATGTCAGAATTTTATTCATATTTTCCATCATGATTTTTGTTCATTTTCTTTTTCGATTTTTTCCAGAATAAAAATTTCCATTCCATAAAAACAAGAAGAAGAAGAAGAAGAAGAAGAAGATGAAGCAAAAGCAATTAAGCTTACTGTTATGGAAATGTTGAAAAATAACAAAATTAATAACAATGAAAAGTAAACAATTTTCAAACAATCTAAAAAGGGATTGTCGAGGATTTAATTAGCAAAAAAAAAAAAAAAAAGTAGAAGGAAATATTTTAAGTCAAAAGTTTAGTTTGATTTTACCATAAAAAAAAAACAATTGTAAAGTTTGAAAGCTTTTATTTTCTAGTTAAGTAATTCTGGGATTTGTAAGAGTCGGAGCTGACTTAGTCTATATAGAAAGAAGAAGAAGAAGAAGAAGAGGAAGCAGCTCTATATTCTAGTCACTTTATTAATTAAAGGCATTTCTGAGTGACTCAAGAAGGAGGAGTGCGAGAGGGGGAGTGGGGGGTGGTCTGCATTTTCCGGTCGCTGGTTTTTCGCGGCTACAAAACCAACACAAAAAAAAAAGAAAAAGAAAGAAAGAAAGTGGCCTATTTTTGGGTCCCACCAATCGTCTGGTTGTATTTGACTATATTCCCTAGCTTTTTGGGATCCTTTTTTTCTGCTTCTTCATCTTTTTTTTTTTTTGGAGTCGAAAATTTATATGCCGAAAGTTGTACAAGTCGAGTAAATCAAAATTGTGGATGGCGCGTGGATGTTTTTTTTTTTTTTTTCTTAGGAAATGAGACAGACATAGAAAAGTAGTGTGAGGGTGAAAGCGATGGCAAGAGGTGGGGGCGGGGGGACGTCATCACCGTGGAGACCCACGAACTTGTTTTGGTTTTTTGCCTTTTCATCCTTTCAGCAAAAGGCTCAATTCAAAAAGAAAACCAAAAAAACCAAAGCAAAACCAAAACAAGAACAAACCAAAAATTTCCCCTTTCCTCTTGTTCCACTTTTATTGTAGCCAAATTTTCTTGCCTTCTTTTTGATACTCTAAATGGAAACGAGCATTTGCCCTGGCTTATTCAATTTATTTGAAATTTGAGAAGGTCTCAAAATTCTCACAATATCTTTCACTGATTTCAAATTTGTATAAATTCGGAGAGTTCAAAGTTTCTTATGGGTCTCAAAATATATAGAGAATCTGTTATTTAGGGCTGCCAACTTGTTCAAGAAAAATCTATATCCGGGAATAACTAAGAACAGTTTGAATTGCTTGCTGACCAGAAGTTTCTAGGGAACCCGGAATGGCTGTATATATATGGTAGCTCTGCTTAGGATAGCCTAGTCCAAATCAGATGAAATTCGGTATACCTGCTTGTCTTTAGCCAAGTATTCCTTATATGAAATTTACTCAAAATTGATCAAGAAAGAAATGAGAAATTCCCAGATCAAATTGAGGTACTTTTTATATATTCTTCTGCCTCAGCAGACGAACCCATTATGCCTCCTTTGAACTAATTTTTTTTTGGAACTGCCAACTTGCTGAAAGAGCACACACAATTCGTGGATCTCTTGTGAGCCTGCTCAGTTGTCTTCGATTGGATTTTGTTGCTTCTTTTTTTGGCCAGCGGCTCAACCCCGTTTGGCCCCCTTTTTGGGGGCATTTTGTTTCTTTCATTGGTCTCTGGTAAATGCTGCAAAATGAATAATTTCACAAAATTTACTACACAATTTTATTCATATAAATCACAAATTAAATAAGTTTTTACGAGGTTGTTCTGCGGTTGCAAACCCACTACAAAACTTGATTGTGTTCTACTTGCCGTGCTCGATGGTTATTTTGCTGCTTCGTCTGCTTCTGCTTCTTCTTCTTCTTTTTCTACATTTTGGTTGTTGTTTCTGCCATTACAAGGACCCCCGTTGCACCCCCTCCCCCAAAACTTTTGCCCAGCAACGAAAATCCCCGGATATGGTTTCTCTGAGCTAGCGATTTTGGCTTGAGGATTTTTCTGTTGTTTTATTCTTCTTCTTCTTTTCATTTTGTTTTTTTATTTTTTTTTATTTTTGTTTTCATTTGGAGTTTTTCTTTGTTATTTTTATTATTTTCGCTGTTTTTTGTTGTTTGTTGTTTTTGGCCTGCCGTTGGCCATTTGCCTTTCCGTGTTCGCCTTTTGCCTACCCTTTTTGCCCCTGCTCCTCTTACTCCTACTCGTCCACCTTATTATACTTCATTGTTGTAGTTCTCGCCACCTCCGCCCCGCGCCCCCTTTTTGTGTGTTTATTTTATTTTCAAGTTGTTTCAATTATTTTACTGCTTCATCATTTGTTTGTTTTTGTGTGTGAATTTTTATTGAATCGCGCAGCTTAAGCAATCAGGAGTTATCAAGAGGCGAGCCCTCAAAAGTATGCTATGAAAAAATTGAGGTTAGGTGCCCGCTCTGAAATCACTCGAAATGTCTTCAACAAGTTTGCACCAAATTTTCTAGGCTTTACAAATAAATTTTTTATCCTATTTTCTATGGACGCTTAGGGCCATAGAATTATAGAGAGAGAGGGAGACAAGAGAGTGTAAGAGGGGGAGGGAGATATTTAACAGGATTAAAGAAGCGAAACATTTTGTGTATTGAAGGGGGCAAGGGGGCGGCAACTACTCTTCAAAAGTTATGCACATCTGTCAGAAAAGTCTCTAGAAAGAGATACCAAAGAGAAGACTAATCTAATTATAAGAGAAAGACAGATAGAGAGGGAGAGAGCAAGAAAAGAACTCCATCAATTGCCGCAATGAAGTTAAAGTTGACCAAGTCGTAAAAAAAAGTCGGAAAATTAAGAAGAAAATATAAATAAAAGAAAACAAAGTTGCACACACACACCAACACACACACGGGTGTAGGTAAAAAAAATGCGATTAATCATAATTTAAGGCAGAGGGCAGAAATGCCACTAAAAGGACTTTCAGAATCACCTTCATTGTTCTTTTCACTTTTCATTTTTGTGCTTTGCATTTTTCACGAAAGGAAGTGCCAGAGCCACAGGACTAGGCCCAGAACCCAGCCAGGGTCGGCAAAGTTTAACGGATGCGGCCACACGCGAAGGCCGCCACGTCATACAAACTGCTAGAATGTGGCGCCAAGGGGGCAGCTTTAGCACATTAATAAAAATTGCAAAAGAAAAATTTTCTCATCTTTCTTTTTTCTTGTTTTATTTTATTTTATTTTTTTTTTTTTTGTTTCACTTTCGCCTAAAGAAAATGACCTTGAAGTGAATGTTTTGAGATCCTCCTTTGGGCTGGTTGGCTTGGCAAACTATTTGACACATCAAATAATAATTTATGTGCCTGGCTGGCCAAGGCAATCAAAAGGGCATTCCCCTGTCGACGACACCTCAGGTGAAACCAGCCTTAAAGTGGCCAAAAGAAGGCAGCAAAAAAGCAAAAAAAAAAAAAAGGAGCGAAAAGAAAAGGTTGCCGCCGCTCAGTCGGCCACATAATTATGAGCTTGATTTATGGCCGCATTTTTGCAGCCAATTACTTCGTAGCCAAGAACAGCATGAAAATGGTATCACAATGTGGGGGGGGACAAGGATTACAAAAAGTAGAAGAAGAAGAAGACGTGGAAGAAAAAGAATTCGTGGGGTAGGCAAAAAAAAAAAAAATGAAATAACGGAAGTCAAATTGAAATGAGGGAATGAATGAGCCCAGCTCAAACACACACACACACATATACACCTACACACACCCACACACACACACACATACAATCAGCCACCACCCAGTGGTGGGCCAGGGCCCCAGCCTGTAGAGTGGTTCTCATCGCATCCTCGCACTCATTTGGCACGCCTCGGTTTGCTCTAGCAATTTTCTGAATGGTCTGCCCTGGCATGCATAGAGGGAAATTCTTTTCACTTTCTCCGGCCAAGCAGGCTTTTTCCCCTTTACCAACCGATTCGCCTTTCGTTTTGTTTTCTTGCTCACTGCTTTATTTTTTTGCTTCCTTGCCCAAACCCAACCCAACCCAACCCAGGCCGGCTCGGTTCGACTCGGCTTGGTTTGGCCTGGCTTGGTTTGGTTTGGCAAGTGCTCAAAGACTAGGGGAACTTGTATATTTTTTCTTCTTGTATTTTTCTTTCAATTTTAGGAATTCGAATGGCGCCACACAACAACCACTTGAAAGGCTCAGGCCAGTGAGTCTTTGGCGCCATCTGCATTCTGCATGGCCTCAAAAAAAAAAAAAAAAAAAACAAATATATAAGAAGCTGCGTAAAGGAGGAGAGAAGAGTTCCTTCTCAATGACGTGTTAATTTTAGCTTATTAATGAAATTGGCTAGGGGGAAAAAAACTTGCCGAAAAAAAAAAAAATACTTCAACACCTCAAAATGATTCTGACAATGAGACCGCAGGAGCAGCTCGAAAATTTGGGAGGGAGCATGACAATTTTTTGGGGCAATGAAAATTGACTTTATGGTTGGTTTGGCTGATTGCCACTTGGGCAATTTTTCAACATCGAAATTTGTTCTCAACTTTCGCCATTTGGTTTTGTATTGACTTTTTGAGTTTGCCCTTTTACATGTTTTTTTTTTTTTTGCGTGATATTAGCAATTTTTCTTTTATGTTCACTGGAGGAAATTCAAATTGCGTAATAATTACTTTTATTACAGTCACACGCCCTTCCTGTTTGCCCTTTTCATTCCACACATTGTATACACTCTTTTTGAGCTCTCTTTGGGACTAGGAACAGAGGTAGTTCTGCCTAAGTTCTAGACCTATTTCATTCCGCAACCCTATGGTTTTTTTATTCTGGATTCCTAATAATTCATTTGTCGATCTTTCCATCTAATTATCAACATAATTTTCTGAGTTCCATTGTCTTATGCAATAATTTTTCTGTCATTCTTTCTATATAGATTTGAACCTCAAAATCTGAGGACCTAAATAACCCTTATGCCATTTTTTCTATAAATATTTTATCCTCTAATTCTACGGACCAAAATAATCCTTATGCCCTTCTTTCTATATAGATTTTATCCTCTAATTCTGAGGACCCAAATAATTCTTATGTCATTCTTTCCATATATATTTTAACCTATATTTTTGAGGACCCAAATAATTCTTCAGTCAGTCATTCCATACAAATTTTAGCTTCCTTTTCTGAGATCCATTGCACTATCCAATTATTTTTCTGTTAGTTTTTCTATACAGATTTTAGATCCTAATTCTGAGGACCCGATAATTCCTTATTAAATTCTTACTTTATAGATTTTAACTTGAAATTCTGCGGACCCAAATAATGCTTTAGCCAGTCTTTTAATATAGGTTTTAACCTCTAATTCTGAGGACCCGCAAATTCCTTATTTAATTCGTTCTTTATAGATTTTAGCCTCTAATTTTGAGGACCCAAATAATCCTTATGTCATTCTATCCATATATACTTTATATTTATTATGTCATTCTTTCTATATAGATATTAACCTCCAATTCTGAGAGCCCAACTAATTCTTCTATCAGTCCTTCCGTATAAATTTCTATTTCCAATTGTTGGGTCCTTTCCCCAACCAAATATTGAATTGGAAGATTTTTCGTAAACAAATTTATTAGGTTATTAAAATTTTATCTTATTTACAAATCGATAGATATTTTCGAGTCGAATTACTCTAATTTTCAAGGGTGCAAAACAGTTTCTCTCTCCTCCCCCACCCGAACTCTAGCAATAATCAAACAATTTCTCTGGAATAAAATACAAATTACGAAGTCCTTTTGATTGCATTCAACTGGAGTGTAATCAAGAGACTCTTTCTCACCCACCTAGATGAATTTCACTAATGAACTAGCTGAGCCAGTAAGCCTGAATTGCTTCACTCAATGATTGATGGTTTACATAAATAATATCTACTTCAATCTAGAGACCAACGAACACTAGAATAGTCAAACAGTTTGGCTTTATTTGAAAATGGTATTCATTTTATTTGTATTCACCTTACCTAACTCAATAATCATATAACATAAATAGAATAGAGTCACTATGAATATGGGAATGCTTTGGCTCTGAATTCGAATTGGTTTTGTTGACATAATCAATTAGGAAATTTGGTAGACCAGCCAGGCCAGTCTGATTATAAGACATGGACTTCAACATGGACATGATGTGCGCAAATATTTGACCCAACCAATCATGGAAAATAGTACTAAAAATATCAACAAGGTATATTAAAGTAGAAGCCAAGGAGTGATGCGTGTCTAGGTGTCATTTCAACCGAGTCTATAAAATATCGAGAACCCCTTTAAGACAACAACGATGGTCACAACGGGGGTAGGGTCGCTTTGTGTGTTTGTGTGTGTGTTCGGTAAAGATAAACACATTTATGAAATTACCCAGTGTCCATATAGATTGGACACCCCGTCTCTCTCTCTCTGGCACTTCATCTTCTTGCCCAACTCGAGGCCATTGGCAGTCGTTCTCAGGCTTGCGTAATTGGCTTCATTGTTATGAAGGTAGTATATACGATATCTACAATCTTACAACACACAAAAATCTCTATGCACTATTTGGCATTTGTTACTATTACAGGCCTGAGTATATATTTCTTGGAATATCTACGGCTGAGCTGGTTTGGCCTTGATACAACGCTTCGATGTGCCATTCAATTATTTGTTGTGACCAGGCGAATATTCTTCGCTCATTTACATTGCATAATCCGACATAAATTTTGTAGACATTTCTTGATTTTCTTTTTTGTATACACAATTTTCAGACTTTGCTCAAGAAGTTAGTTGAGTAGCTACAATTAGAAAATTTTACTCTTCGATAATTCTCGTTTTAGTTTAAGAGGATCCCAGGTTACTTAAAGAGTATTTTATATTCGATACATTTCTTGGTAATTTTTCATTTGTTCTCAAGGGTTCAGACACTTATGGAACTCGAGATATTTCAAGATCCAATCAAAGAGATTTAAGAAATTTTCCCAACAAAATTGATAAGCTTATTTATTCCTTGAGAGGTTTGAATTGGTCAAGTCCAAAGCTTTTGTACTTCAAAATTTAATTTCTATTTTTTTTTTCCAGAGTTTTAGTTTTTTTCTTCTTGCTTCTTTTTGCAAGAAATAAATATACTCAAGGACCAAGTACCTAGGAGGTCACCTTCAATTTAACACGAATAAATTAGTTGGATTGCCTTGGAATGAAAGTTTGGTTGGCAGCTAAAAAATTGTCTCAATCTTTTATCGATATTGTAAGCTCATTCAAGGCAATAAAAAATAGGAAATAACAAGGTCAGAATAAAATGCAGTTACTGTTGGCAATGCGGAGTAGCAAATTCCTTTGTTCTAATTCTCTAGTAATCAACTCATCCAAGCTCAACTCCATTTTGTTCAGCTAGCTCGAGTGTTTCTTTCAAAGTGTGTGCAAGTGTGTGTGAGTATAGCGCGTTGCGTCACTTTGACCTGATTTTGGTGTGGAAGTGTGGAGTGTGTGCCGGAGAAGATGATGGCTGACTGGCTTGCTTGGTTGGGTTTGCCTTTCAATTGCTCTCGCTGCCTTGAATGCGCGTGAAGCCACAAAGTGTTTTTACTGCTAATGTCGCCATTCGCTGGCTTCGTCCTTGCTCTGCACTCTCGCATTCTGCACTCAATTTATGACAGCGGACTGACTGCGGCAATTCCCCCGCCAAACTCTCTTTGTTGGTATGAAAGTTTTGGCCCCCTCCCCCCCATCACCACCACCAATGTTGGTCTATTGTTCTCTTTGTTTGCCGCAGCGAACGCCTCGTTATCCACAGACAAAGCACTTCCATTTAGTAGGGAATTAGTAATGGGCCTAATGTCACCATTTACCCTCCTCCCTCCCGCCATCCCCTCTGCCATCACCCTGATTTAGTCAAGTCTATGGCATTCATTTAAAGAGAGATACACAGATTTGAAAATATGTAAACTGCCGGCATACAGTCTGATAACTGAAACATTTCGCAATCTTCAACTTCAATGCGAACATGTTCGTGCAGGCACACCTGTCTCAAAAATATGTAAACAAAGAGACACAGACACACACACACACGCCCACAAGTTATGTCCAATTGACATGAACATATGGTGAATGAATCTTCGACAGCTTCATGACTACACAAATTAAATACGAATTAATTAAAAATAAATGCTCGAATGAAATGAATAAAAGTTGGAGTTGTGTCAAGTCGGAGAGGGTATATGGACTTTCCTGAATTTTATTTCGTAAAAAATATAATAAACTCAAATAACTTTTCAAGCAAATCGAAGCTCTGATGTTTCTGAACAGTTTCGGATTAAACAGCTGATAAAACTCTGATGTTTCCGAACAGTTTCGGATTAAACAGCTGATAGACCCGAAATTGAAATAAAGTTCCTAAAATCTCGAGAAACTTGAAGACAATTCACGAAATAGTTCAACAAGTTACAATAGTCCTTCGATCTGATTAAAAGCATAAATATATCCGATCAATATGAAAAAGATTGACTGACCTAAGTAAGCCCTATCAATTTGGACCCTCTAAGGCAGCTAAAAACTTCAACTGGAAATATTCTAAAGATATGAGGAATTCAGTTGTTAAATTCGGAAAAATTGTCTATAAGCTTTGATTTGAATCAATTTCTGTTCTAGGGATTTGAAAATCTTTATAAAAAAAAAGTAGTCTTAAAATAAATATAGCGAATTTCATTATTGTTTTATGACTGGCGATAAATTTTATGGGCTTGACCAGAACCAGCGGAAAACCACAGAAGCACTCAGTAAATTTCGAAAGAGTTGTGACCTCTTTCACACCCTCCCTCCCACTCTCTCTCTCTCTCTCTCTCTTTCGCCTACTCATTCGTGTGTGTTTGGTTTTTTATGCTTACTTAAATTTGTGGGCCTAATCTCCAGGCCTATACATTTTTAATCATTGAGTAAACAAAAACAACAACAGCAACAACGAGAAGAAGAAGAAGACTAAGTATAGAATGATATGATGCAGGTTGTGCCTGCCGCAGGGTCTATCCCAAACACAAACAACAGCAACAACAACAACAAGAACAATGAGCGGAAATTAATTTTACGACATTTGTGCTGGTCAAAAGTTTGACCGGGAATGCCCAGGCTTGGCTTACACCATCTTCTGAAACTCTTCTCTCTCTCTCTCTCTCGCTCGCTCGGTCTCTGGTGCTCCTTTCACTTGCTCACACTTGCTCAGCTTTTACTCCTTCTTTACCTACGGTCTGCTCTTGTCTGGTTTGGCCTGGTCTGTTCTGTTCTGTTCTGTTCTTGTTTTGGCCTGGTTTGTGTTTGCCTTTTGATAATAATGAGCATAGACATAATGCGGCTCTGGTTTTTGCTGTTGTAGTTGTTGTTGTTGTTGTTTTAACTGCTCTTTGGCTTACTTTAGCTGGCGCCGAAACATTATCGTACATTTGGGTATCATTGATAAGTAATGTGGTCCCATTAATCGAGGTACTTTGTTGGCCAAAAGTCTCCTTGCCTTGTGACAAGTGCCACAAACTGTGCATGACCAAGTCGTAGGCGGGCGGGCGGGCGGTTTGCCTGGCTGAGGGTGGGGGAAAGAAGCTAAGTGCTGGGGCAGCTTGTTGAAGTCCTTGGCTGGCAACAGCCAGAATGATTATGATGCCACACACACACACACACACTTGAACGCTAATGCGTGTTAAAGTTTTTTATGTGTCTCTCTTCTCTCTTCTTCTCTGGGTCGGGGCCAAAGAAGCCCGCTTAATAAGTCAACAGCGCTAAAACAACAACAACAGCAACAACACCAAAGAGAAAAAAAATAATGGCATTAAGTAATTTGGCTTTTACACTTGGTTAATTCACCAGCACATCCACACACACACACACACACACACATGCGCGCGCTCAGACAGAGCCAGGCTAAAACACATTCAGGCTTATACAAATTGTTAATTTAGTGCCCAAGTCAAAATTTAATGATTCGTAAGAATGAAATTTTTGTATTTTATAAATAATCCTCTCACACATATACACACACCCACACACATGTAAATATCACAGGAAAATTATGTTTACCCAGTCAACCAGAGTTAATTACTTTTAATGATCGTTTTTGTTCAATTTTATTCATATTAATTTTAGTCAAATTTCCTAAGGATTTTGTTTGATTTCAAAAGAAATATTCATTAATTTTTTTTTTAAGAAAGTACAGTCTAGGCAAAACACTCGAGCAATTCCTATCTGATTTAAGTGAAACTAAATTATATTTTTCGTATTTGACCAGTCAAATCGACTTATAATTATTCCAATGATCGTTTGGTTTATTACAAAATTCCTAAGTTTTTCTTGATTTAAAAAGAAATCTTTCTTCTTTTCTTAAGAAAGTACAGTCCAGGCAAAACACTCAAGCAATTCCTATCTGATTTAAGTGAAACTGAATCATTCTTTTTCGTATTTGACCAGTCAAATCGATTTATAATTATCCCAATGATCGTTTGGTTTATTTAAAATTCCTAAGAGTTTTTCTTGATTTAAAAAGAAATCTTCCTTCTTTTCTTAAGAAAGTACAGTCTAGGCAAAACACTCAAGCAATTCCTATCTAATTTAAGTGAAACTCAATCATTCTTTTTCGTATTTGACCAGTCAACTAGATTTTTTATTCTTTCAATGATCATTTCGATTGATTTAAAAAGATATTTTCATTCTTTTCTCAATAAAGTACAGTCCAGGCAAAACACTCAATCGATACGCATTCGATTTAAGTGAAACTAAATTATATTTTTCGTATTTATGGGAAAGAAAAGTTTCCAGAAAAATAAATAGAAAAGAGTAGAAAAAGTTTTACTATTTTCATTTTTTTTTTTTTTTTTTTTGCAACTCTGCCAAAGTTGATATCTATTTGGAGGTATGTTTGGAATGTATAAGTTTATTCTACTAAATTATTTTCCAGTCTAATTGACAGTCTAGTTTCGGTACAGTTTTATTATTTCTGGCTTAAAATCGGAAACTCCTTGGAATATATTAAATATGCAAAGACTAACAAAGAAAGAAAGGCAAAAAAAAAAAAAAGAAATAAATGCTGAAACCATCGATTCATGTTAATTAAATGTGGATAAACTTTTCAAATATTGCCAATTCTTCTTTCTATTTTTTTCAGAAAAACAGAGAGAGAGAGAGAGAGAGGGAGAGAACTTTTGTCATCAATTTTGTTTGAATCGCATGTCCTTTGCATATACTTTGCTCGGCTACATTTTCATTTAGCAAGTTTGCTACCTATTCGAACGAGGCACTTGGCAATGGGAGTGCATAATGTGCAGCGACTTTGATCATCGATCCAAAATTGTGTGCCGAAAACTTTTGCGGCTTTAATTAGAAATCGAAGCTGCAGGCAGACAGAGACAGACAGACAGACAGAGACAGGCAGGCAGCTCAAGTTTTTATCAAAGCAAATGAGTTGTGGCAGTGCGCCAGTCGGGGAGACCGGACTTTGGCCACAAATTGTGGTGTGTGTTTCAAACGATACTTTTGCGAGATTGGAGATGGCTTGGTGGGCGCCGGGGTCTGATAACTTTCATATCGAGAATTTTCCATTGATGTGGAAAACAGACAACATCTCTAAGAAGTGTTTTCAGGACCTAGCAAACAAACGAATTGATCAGCACTCACGATTGCTGGTCAAGAGAAAAATTTTCGGAAGAAAAAAACTAAGATGAATTATTTTGTATGCAAAGCTTTTCCAGGCTTTTCCATCCTCCCCCACCCAACACCGGCCATCTGTATTTTAATTTCAATTAGAAACTTCAACTGTTGCAATTTTTTTTTTTTTTTTTTTTTTTTTTTTTTTGAGAGTAAGTTGAAAGCCACTGACCGAGGGAGCAGTTTGCTGGAGTTTTGCCAGGCGAGTTCTGCTTTTCTTTGCCTTTCAAAATGCCATCAGCATTGACCAGGGGAGTGGAAACAGTCAGCAACCAAGACGAAAACAACGAGGACGACGACGACGACGACGACAACTTGCACAACGATTACAAGGAGTAGTTTGCTGGCCATCTGTGGTTGGTCTAGAACGGAATGGGGGAGTGGGTTGGAGTCTGACAGCTGCCGCCAGCTTATTGTAATGCTTTCATTTTCCCTTTTTCTTCTTCTTCTTCTTCTGATTTTGGTGTTGTTGCTTTTCTCTGGTTTCCTTTTTCTCCTATTTCTTTTTTTTTTTTGGCCGTCAATCGTGCAACGTCTTGTGATGAAGCTGTGCAACTTGCCACCTAAATCTCACTTTATCCACTTTTTCATTTGCTTCCAACCCCTTTCCGCGCCATTTTGATACAATCCCATTGAGGGTGATTTCTGCTTTCTACTTTCTACTTTTTAGTTGCTACTCTGGGCTCAGAGCTCGTTTGGCTTCGGACAGATGGCAGAGTAATTCACTTAACCTGCTTGCCAAACAATTTCATGTTAAAAATCATTTTCCAGGTATCCAATGAGAGAGAAACTACTACACCAAATCCAAATAGGATATAAAACTGGTACAGTCTGACAGAATGGTATTTAATTTTACTCTCAAAAGATTCAAACGTTCGACAGTTCTTTAGGGCATCAATTGATTTCTGCTTTCGAAATATATTCAAAGTTTTTTTTTTCTTTTTTTCTCTTTTTTAATTTTGAAAGTGGCCATAAAAGGAACTTAATTTTGATAGACTTGGCTAAGTGGTTAAGTTGAGCAATTTAGTGAGTTTGGAAAGCACTTGAACAAAAACTAGTCAAAAGCAAATTATTTCACTATTTTTGATTAGGAAGAGAATGATTTTGAGCAACTGTTTAAATGCCATCAACACTTTTTGATTATGCACACTTGACATTTTGGGGATTTTCATTACAATTGATTGCCTGCAACCAATCAAGCTGAGAACAATGCAAAGGACATGAGAGTGCACAAAGTACTCGTACGCTGACTTGCCTGACTCCTTGACAGACTTACCGGCTGCTCTGACTGATGGACTTGCTCACTCACTCACTCACTCACTCACTCACTCACTCACTCACTCACTCACTCACTCACTCACTCACTGACTGACTGACTGACTTAGTCACCGGCTTGACTTGGCTGGGTTGGGTTGGATTGGGTTGGGCTGACATGCAAGTTGTCTTCGTATTTAATAAATTTTCCAAGCTTGTAAGCAAACGCGACAGTTGACAGCTGCATGCCAAAACTGCACTCCTTGGCGTTGCCATTGCCATTGCCATTGCCGTGGGCGACAACATTTTAGCCTTTTTCTATTCTATTCATTTTGACAGGGAGCGTTACAATAAAGGCAAATGCAGACTCACTGCCTTACTAGCTTACTGGGTACCAAGGACATTTCAGCCCATTTCCGCCAACTCGTTATTTAAACGTTTTTGTCATTTGAAACGTATACACTCTTCCCCCCTCCCATCTCTCTCTCTCTCACTCGCACTCCCTTTGTCTCTTGGCCTGTCAGTTTGTTCATCTGACTCGGGGAATATAGCGGATATCGTGCTCATTTTTATTTATTTTCCTATATATACGTTCACATCTTGAAAGTGTCAGCGTTATTTATTGGCAAAGCTTTGTAACTGCAATTCACTAAACAATCCAACCCAACTTGGACCCAGTAAAGCCAAAGCCAAAGCCGCAACCACCAACCACAACCACAACAGATCCATTTTGATACATATGCCGCAATTTGGCAGGTGAGACTGAAGCCCGAAGCCAGTGGTAGTGGTTGGACCATTTGTCTTTTGGGTCTGGGCGGCTTCATCACCTCGACTAGCTGGCTGGCTGGTTGGTTGGTTGGTTGGTTGGTTGGTTGGTTGGTAAAGTCAAGTCACTTTGATAATGACAATCATCTGGTAGGTAAGCGAAATATCAAAGATTGCCCTGAGAGGCAGGCGGCATCGAAGGCGTGCCAATCTATGTAGCAATCAGTGAGGTAAATTTGCATTCAAAGGGCTGATGTGTCGGCTAGGAATCGTTTCAGCTTCTCGCCAGTCGACTTACTTTGACTGAGTCATGAAAATTGAAAAAGTTTTAAAGGTTCGAGCAATAAGATTGATACCGCCCCTATTTGCCATAACAAATATTGCAAAAAGGCCAGACGTTCCAAACGGTTCAGCAAATGTATGCAAAAGGGGGCGGGGAAGGAAATATGTATATTGCGTATACGCACGGTGGGGCGAGCTAAAATATGAAATATATTTTATATGCATACAAAAATAAAGGAAAAATTTTAGAAAAATATTAAATAAATAAATAATGAAAAATAATATTTTTAACAAAAAAAAAAAATAAATAAATAAAATAAAAAAAAAAAGAAATAAAAAATAAAATAAATAAATATTTTTTTTAATTAATTTCAAAGAAATCCAATTAGGAATTAAAAAAACAAAAATTAATTTTTAAAATTTTGAAAAATATTTTCAAACAGTTCGTTTCCCCTGAGTCTTTACTGTGGCTAAGAAAAAAAAAGCGCTTATGCATTTCCCTGAAAGGTTATTTCAATGTCAGTGGAAATTGCATTGTGGGTGGAAATTTCAAGACCTTGTTAGACTTGTTGTTGTTGTTGTTGTTGCTTTATAAAATTGACAAATTATTGCCATAAAATTTAATGCGAAACAATTTTGGCTTAGGCGTTATATTAAAATAATGACAGCCATGATGAGGTGTAAATCATAAAACATAAAGCAAATTTTGTGTCAAACCTGAAAACCCTCCCCAAAAAAATAAAATAAAATAAAAAGAAAAGAAAGAAAAGTCTCAAGAGAATAAGGCAGCAAAAATGGATTGAGCCAGAGTCAAATGAAGAAGTAAAAGATTAGAAAACTTCAAAATGCTTTAATGCCATTAAGACACACACACATACACACACCCACAAACACTCACACACTTTTCGTGGCACATTCAAAAACCATTGCCACGCATTGTGGCAAAATTGAACCAACAAAAATACAAAGTATATGAGAATGTTTCTCTCTCTCTACGTGTTTGCGTGTGTGCGTCTGTGTGTGTGTGTGTGTGAGTATATGTTTAAGTATAAAACCATAACCGACTTACCATATACGACAATGATGATGTGTTGTGTTCTGTAGTCTGTTTAAATCCTAACCGAAAAGAGGGTCGGATTAGTTTGGTTTGGTTTCGTTTGGTTTCCTTGAGGTTTTTCTCAGTTTTTGATGGGCCGAGTTAAAGAAATGTGTGTGTGTTTTTTGTTGGGTAAAAGTTTCTCTACTTTGTACGTGCATGTGTATCCGTGACATTTGACATCGTTTAAAGAGAGAACGGTGGCATCAAAATGAGACAAGAAAAGATGAAATGGGACGAGAGCTGTGATGAGTATACGAAACGTTGGCATACATAAAATATTATAATATATCAAAAGGATTGCTAATGCAGGTATTCTCTGGTATTTGAAATGTGAAAGAACCGTGCAGGTGGTGCCGGAGGAGGGGCGGAGGGGGTGTGTTGGTAATGGAGCCCACCCCAACACATACTCGGAGCTCTGAGAAATGGCGCAAGTAAATGCCACTGACAGTGGCAGCAACAACAGCAACAATAACAAGCAACTAACTAAAACGTGTCCCCTTTGGAGGAAGAAGAAGAATAAGTAGAAGAAGAAGAAGAAGAAGGCTTCAGTGAAAGAGACTGCTTTGGTTCATGGTTCATTTCCCACCTTTTTTTTTTGTTCTCGTTTCTCTTTTTTTTTGAATTTTTAAGCGCCTTTTGTAAGCTTGTGTACGTGTGTGTGTGTGTGTGAGTGTGTGTGTGTGTAGCTAATGTCAAATTTACATATACGGGATGCTTATGATTTATTGAAGCTCACACACACTCGCACACACCCTCAAAAAAAAAAAAAGCATACCAAATTGAAAGACGCTTATACAGCTTTTCTTCTTCTTCTTCTTGGGTTTCTCCTTCCTCTTCTCTATTGTTTGAGCATACCAAATCAATATATGTAAGCTCCAAATTTGGCCCATTTTTATACAATCAAAATTGTCGCTATTTGCGGCTCGGTCAGAGATTTTTCCTACCCTTTTTGTTCTTCGAAAAATTAATTCCTTTTCTGAGTCAAAACAATTCAAATATTTACTAGAAAATCAAATTCCCTTTGTAATTATACGATTATATAAACTGTAGAGAATCTGTGAAACAAATGAAGAAAATCGGCTTAGAGAAATTGTGCAAGCCAGAAACATTTTCAATGGCTCTTAAAATATTTGCTATATTTTCTTTTTTTTTTTTTTTGGTTTGAAAGACAAAAGACTAAAAATTATATTGAAATTTGATTGAAGCAAAAAAGAAAATGGCAAACAAAGGAAAACAGAGAAAAGAAATTGTTTGCTTTTCTCAAAATGAGTTGACAATTTTCATAGATTTACTTTTGCTTTTTCGATTTATGAAAAGTCCGTTGCCAAGGCAAAGATTATGAACTCGATTTAGTTGGTAAAAACAAAAAAAAAAAAACAACAACAACAAAAACCCAGAAAGCACAAAAAGTGGATAACATTTTCCTTTTTAGCCAAGTAGAAAATCATTCAATTTGACAGTCCCACAGTTCACTTAACTCTCTCATTTTCTCTCTGAGAGCCTCTCAGATCCTTGTTCCATTTTGTTCATTGTCTTCTTCTTCTTCTTCTATTCTGGTCAGTTTGGTTTGTCTCCTTTGTGTGGCCAGTACAAAGCAACTCTCTTTCAGCAGAGACAAACAAAACATTTCAGACTTGTGGCAACAATGCCTAAGGACACAATGGAAAGGCAAATAGTAAGAGACTCAATACTGAGATCACCAAAAGAAATCTGGGGAAAAAAATAATGCCCTAACATTTAACATTTTCCGAGTATATCAAACTAGAATCAAGATGATATCAAGGGATTTAAGCGATAAGTATTTCAAATAGAGCTTGAGTTTCTCAGAAGAACTTAAGAAGGAGTCCCCGATTGCCTAGACTCTCAGAATAGACTTAACTCTTAAGACCTCAAGTTTTGGTTAGGTAGAAATAGTCCCTGAAATTTCCCATCAGATTGTGATATGGAAAAGTCGGGAATATATTGAGAAGTATTCCTTGGATTTTCAAAATATTATAAGCTTTTGATTTTGAACTCAAGTTTTGGTTAGGTAGAAGGAATCCCTGAAAATTTCTATCAGTTTCTCAGAATTGGCTCAACTCTTAAGAACTCCGATTTTGGTTAGGTAGAAGGAATGCCTGAAGGAGTCCCCTCTGAAATTTTTACCAATTTCTCAGAACTACTTTAACTCTTAAGAACTCAAGCTTAGGTTAGGTAGAAAAAGTTCCCGAGGTTTTCTAAAAGATTCTCTGAATTCTTAAAACTTAATAAGGAATCCCTGAGATTTTCTATCATATCATATTCTCCGGTTTTGGTTAGGTATAAGGAGTCCCTAAAATTTTCTATCAGATTCTTAGGCTTGGCTTACTACTTAAGAACTCAACTTTTGGTTAGGTAGAAGGAGTCCCTGAAATTTTCTATTAGATTGTCAGAATAGGCTTAACTCTTAAGAACTCTCGTCTTGATTTGGTAGAATGAGTCCCTGAAATTATCTATTAGATTCTCAGAATAGGCTTGGAATCCTCTAAAATTTTTATCAGTTTCTCAGAGCTGGTTTAGCTCTTAAGAATTCAAGCTTAGATTAGGTAGAAAAAGTTCCTGAGGGTTTCTAAAAGATTCTCAGAATTTGCTTATCTTTTAAGAACTTAAGAAGGAACCCCTGAAGTTTTCTATCAGTTTTTCAGAACGGACTTAACTCTTACCTTGGTTTGGTACAAGGAATCCCTGAAATTTTCCAACAGATTCTGAAAAAGAAAATATAGAAATATATTAATAAATATTCCTAGGATTTAATATTCCTAGCTTTTAATTTTATTCAAAAATTTTAGAACCTTTCTTTCCCATTCACCCAATCAACAAGGGATTATCAATACCTTGAAGCTATTCTCAGGACTTTAAGAGTTTATCTGTTGTTTCTGGCAATTCGTCGAATGCAAATGTTAGAGTTTTTCCTATTAAAATAGAGTACATACTGTACTCTTTTTTTTTTAGGTTAGCCAACTTTTTTTTTTCGTTGTGCCCTTTTTTCACTTATGCCCTTTGTTTGAGTTGAACGTTAGTTGCCCCTCTGCGTCTCTCGTTGCATATTTTTCTTTGTATGTTTTCCATTAAAGCATCATCTCAACAAAAAAAAAAAAAGAAGAGAGAGAATAAGGAAACTACAGCCAAGCAAACAAACGAAAAGCAAAGCAAAGGCAAAAAAAAAAAAAGGTGGAGGAAGAAAATAAAAATGAAAACTGTTTGCAATTCAACTCAACAAAATGGATTGTTGTTTTAGTTGTTATTCTACTTGAAATTAAGTAATCCAGGCTGTAGAAAATGGCTTAATAAAAAGTTGCATCCGGGCCAACTAAAAATGTGTGTGTTTGCCTTTCATTTGGTTACCGCCAAAAACTCGCACCTTTTTTTTATTTATTTTGTTTTTTTTTTTTTTATTTGTAATTTTGCGTAGTTTTGCCAACTCAGCGGTTATCAGGAAATTTAATTATGAATTCATAAATATTTGTAAAACACATTCAACCGGTAACTGATTTGGCATAAATTGCAGCCGCAACACGACACTCTGCCCACGCGGCGTATGCGTAATGAAATGGATTTTATGCTATCGCTTTGGTTGATTGCAATTTTCATTTTTTTTTTTTTGGTTGCGTTTCGTTTCGTTTCTCTTTTTGGTGATCAACATTTTCATCCAATTTTAAGAAAGAAAATCATAAATTTTAGCAATTCCAAAAAATCAAATCAAAATTTCATGTGGAAAAGTTTTCAACGAATTTTTATACATTTTTAGATACTGTTTTTTTTTTTGTTTCTTTTTTTGTTCATGGCTCTGTTATTGTTACAGGTATTTAGACATTTAATATAAGCCGTCAAATTGATGGTATTTTGTATGTAAATAATTGAATAATTATGCCCAAAACCCAATGAAAAATAACCATTCAATTATTCATAAATATGCTCTGTCACTCTAGAGTGTGTGTGTGTGTGTGTGTGTGTGTGTGTGTGTGTGTGTGTGTGATTGTGTGAATGTGTGAATTTTTAATTTTTCATCATAAAAATTTATTCATAATTAATTATGTATGCATGCGTTTGTTATAAATTTGCAACAAATTAATTTCCACAAAGCCTACAAATCATTTACAATTCCAACTTAGCTTAATCAATCTAAAAAAATGAGACAAAAAAAAATAGACCACAAAAAATATTAAATCACCAAATAATAAAGGTGGGAATATTTATCAGATTTTTTTTGACTGCGGAAAAATCTTAAAAAGAAATTCTTAGAATTTTATTGGTGAATAAAAATCTTTACCTCTTTTTGCGTTTCATTTATGATTTTCTCGAATTTAATTAATTTGCAAAAAAATAAATAGACTTCTTAAATATTCATCAGGCAATTCTAAAGAACTCAAAAAAAATAATAATAATAAAAATTATTTTATTCCTGTTTTAATTGAGCGAAATTTAACCCGCACAATTAAAAAATTAAAAAAAAAATAAATAAAAAAACATTTTAATGGAAACTGAAAGAAACTCATTAAATAAAAATAAAAAAAATGTTAATGAAAACAAAACAAAAAAAAAAAAACAGAATTTATTGCAAAGTTTCTCAAGCGTGAAGAGAAAAATGATTTCCCTCCAAAAAGGCGAGGAAAGCGACTTTCTCTTCCTCTTCGTCTTCCTCTTTCTTTTCTTTTTTATTTTTGCCTACTTAACATGATTATTTATAAAGTATATAATGAAATTATTACCAGAGTGACTTTTACTTATACACACACACACACACACAGGCACACACGCAAATATAAAAGGCACGTGTCGGGCTGGCAGAGAATTTTTTTTGTTTTTTTTTTGGCTGCTTTTGACCAGCCTTCGCAATTTTGGCCAGATGCTTTTAGCCTGATTTTTTTATTGTTGGAATTTTACGAAAATTTGCACATTTCCATTTGAGAGCCGGCAGAGATTTGCCTAAAATGAAATGAGTCGAGTTTTTGTTTTTAATTAAATAAATTAAATGTTTGTGTTGATATATATATATTTTTTTTATTTTTTTGGATTTAAGACAAAGTCATTTGAAAAATTACATAAATGAAATGCAAAGAGACGACAACATGTCGTATGCGCAATATGCTCAAAACGGTATGAAGGAATCCAGCAGCAACCTCGGCCCTGAAGAGGCCAGCCTTCCATTCTGTCGCCTCTTTTCATTTTTATTATTAATTTTCTGAGCTGCTTTTCGAATTAGTTAATGGTCGACACACACACACACACACACACACACGCACACTTGCACGCGCAGAGCAAGAGAGGTGGTGGCAGGCTCTTCTATACGGCTGAGTACTCTCGCCTTTGAATGTCTCTCCAGTGGGTCGGGCTGAACGTACGTTTTATACACTCATAATGAGGCAGCGGCCATAACAGGCAGGACAGGGAGGCAGTCAGGACATAGGAGTGGGTCGGGCCAAGAGGGGCACAAAATGTTTAGACGGGGTGGAAAAAACAAAAAAAAAAAACTGTTGAAGGCAAAACAAGTCCAATGAAATATTTTTCAACCTTTGCAAAGACAAGCCAACCCCCCCTCCATGCCGCGACCCCTCTCCTTTCTGGCTCTTTGAATATGCAAATGTGTGTGGCTGTTGTCATCTTTTTTCTATGTTTAATGGCCTAGGCAAGTGGCAGGCAGCCGAGCGTGAGGCAGTAGAAGAAGAAGCAGGCAAACAGACCACGTAACAATTTACTTAGCCACATTAAAAATGTAAACATATACGTGGATGATGGTAAATGAGAAACTCTTGTGCATTAATGTCACAACAAACCAACAGGCGCACAGGACACTCAACAGTAGCCTCATGGTCAAAGCCTTTTGCCCAGGACCCCCCCCCCCCTCCCACCAAACTCTTCTTGACTTTTAGAAAAAAAAGCTTAAAAGTAAAAACAAATATTTTATGATAGAGGCAGACAAGTTTTTCCCTCTCTTTTGCTTGTAGCTATCTCACTCACTCTTCTTTATATATATATACTTTTGTTTCATTCTAGGTAAATGTGAGCAACACTTGGACAATGCCCCAGGAGGGCTTAAATGTGTTTTATCGCTTCTTTCGTGATCGCATCTCTTGGTTTGAAGCGGATGCCGTTTGTCAATTTCATCATGCCAATCTGGTGACAGGTAAGTGACAGCACACAATCAGCACAAGCCGATTAAAATTCACACTCGCAGATGCTTTTACACTCACACACAAACACACAGATACACCGAGACAGAGACACACACACATTTGACAGCCTCTGCCAGTGCACCTTTAAGCAAAAATGGCAGAAGGAAAATGTATAATGCAAATAAACCGTATTTAGACAGAGACGGACAGAGTGGGAGAGGGAGAGAAAGAGAGCCTGTGCAAATAGGCTGGGCTTAAACGGATGTCGTTTTCTATTAGAAACGTCCGGCTCTTGCCAAAAGGGTGGCTGAAATGAAACCAAGGCCAAGCCAGACTATTCCACTCGTTTCGGCTTCTCAGCACTTTTCTCAGCTTTCCACCTTTTTTTTTTTGTTTTCTTCATCTCTTCTCGACTCTTTCACAGAGTCTTTCTCGCTTCTCTCTCCCCACTAACTTAGAGCTCTTTGCTTCTCGTTAACCTCTTCTCACCCCCTTCTTCCACCTTCCCCTGCTCTCGTCTACCACTTATTCTCACCTCGTTTGAGCTAACCTTTCATGCATTTTGTAAGGGCCACAAAGTTGTCAGCCCTAGCAAATTTCCTCTTATGGCCCAAGGGGGTCATTTGAATCGGCCTTAGAAAAAATGTATGAATTGGCTGAGAAAAGGCCTCCGTTTCACACTCGCTGCCTTTGTGAGGCACACACACAAAGGTTCCGATCCCTCTCTCTTTTTTTTTTTGTCATTTTCAAAGTGGACATTTTATATTTACAATAAATCATTGTAATAAATATTTCTCAATTCAAAGAATAAATAAATAAAGAAAACGAAACAGATTAAAGAATCTGGGGAATTCATATAATAAATGAGAATTTATTGACAAAGACATTGTTATCTGCGGAAGATAAAATAAAAACGGAGCTGTTAAAAAAATATAAAAAAATATAAGTTTGAATGACCAATTGGAAATTAACAAACGAATCGAACAAATAAATATGAAAGATAAAACTGTAGAATCAAAAAAAAAAAAAAAAACAACAACTCAAAGAAGACAGAGCCCTTCGGAGACCTTGAGGTGTTAGGGATCCATATACCCATGTCCACAATTCTGTCACTCTGTTTCTATATCAAATATAGGCTCTATATAGTCAATTTATAAATATTGAACAGATCGAAAACCTTTATCATATAGCTATACAAGCCCAAATCGATTCTAGGAATATCTATGATATTTATTGATATATCTGAATCAAAATTGGTAGAGAGAACGTCAGGAGCTATCGATTGATATATCTAGAGACCAGAGAAGATCAGATATAGCACACATCATATATTGAAAATTATCGGATCGAGTCTAAATATTATATAGCTAAAAAAAATCAAGTGAATAACAAGAGTATCTGTGAGATTTGTTGGTTTATCTGAATCAAATTTGGTGTAGAGAGATCGTCAGAATTTATCGATCATTATATCCATCTTCGCTAGTATAGCAGAGTGTTCCGACATTAATAGAAAACCCTATATAGTACATATCATATATCTATACATAGAAAAAATATAGAAAATTGACGGATCGAATCAATATATAACGGAACCAATATCTGTTATATTTATTGTTTCATCTGAATCAAACTTGGTACAGAGAGACTGTCAAGAGTTCTGAATCAATATATCTAAACAGAGTACTCCCAGGTAAATAGAAGACGATGCTATATATCATATATATTGGTATATATCATATATATTGAATATTAATCGATCGAGTCTCTATATTATAAAGGTAAACACCATCAAATCGACATCTGTAACAATTGTTGATTTATTTGTATTAAATAGAGTAATTTAATATGGTGAGGTACATTTGTCTAGAAAGTTTTACCTGAAAGGAGCTACTGTATTATATACATAGGCTACTCCATAGGCTAAACACAACCTGTCTCTAGTTTTTACAATTTTCCATGACCTTTGGATTTCTCCCAGAAATAAAAATTTGGGAAAACCATTGAAACTTGATTATTCAGTTTGGTTTTTTTTTTGTATATCAATGTAGACATTTATCCAATCATTGACCAACCCAATTATTCAGTTTTTCCAGTTCACACATTTTTAATCCGATATATATACAATTTTTTTTTTGGTGTCACTTTATCTCTTTTTTTTCTAGACTTTCTTCATAATAATTTATTTTTATGTCCATTAATCAATTAATATTTATTCGTCTGTGAAACTGAATAGCATTGCAAATTCCCCAGAGAATTTTAAATAAAATTACAAATTTAAAAACCGCACAGCAAAAATTATTTATATATATATATTTTTTTTTTATTTTCTCTAAAGGAGACATTGAAAGTTTACAGAGTTCATTCTTTCCTTTTTTTTTTTGTATATTTTTATACAATGTTGGAATCAGAGTAAAACCAAACATGCAATCCTGACCCATGACGATTTCGACCAGTCTTTGACCATTTTTGAACCCATCCAATCACCATTGGCTGCTGACCACAGATTGTGGCATCGAATGCATTGAAAATGAATTTTGTTATGCATTTCCTTGTATGTTTGTGTGCGTGTGTATCGGTGTATGTGTGAGCCACAGATTTCGGTCAGAAATACATAAGCAAGCTTAGTTGATTCCCGATTACCACAGAAAGAGAGAGAGAGAGAGAGATGGAGAGAGTGAGTGAATATAGATAGGAGAGAATTATGTTTAAATTGAAATTTTGGTCAAGCGGAACATGACTTCGAAAGGGAAAAATTAATGCCATCAATTAAAAGCCAAACAAAAACAAAAGCTTCAAGCTTTATACTTAATTTAATGGAGAGAAAACTGACTTATCAGATTTGGAAATGGAAGAATTAAATGTGAGAATATAAGAAAGCGGAAAATATTCTTAAGGGACAAAAAAGAGAGATCAAAAAAAGATGGGAAACTAAAGACAAGCAATTAATGGAGTGGTACAGTCTGACAGGATGAAAAGTCGGGACTAATAAGTTGAAGAATTGGAAGCTTTGGAGAGAGAAGAAAGAAAAAGAAAGAGCGAAGAGACGGCAAAAAGAAATTGTAAAGAAGACAGACTAGGAAAAAGGCAAAAGAGAAAAGAGGGAGAAGAAAAGGAATACAGTCAAATAGAAAAGGGAAAATAAAGCAAAAGACAATTGGGAAATAAAGGAAAAAGCAGAGAAACGAAAAGAAATGGAGTATGGAAATAAGAATCTTTAGGATAACTTTGGAATAGGAAAAATAAAACTAAAGAAACCAGATGATAAGAAAAACCCAACGCTATCTGCGGGGAGGCGAAGATTATAAACTCTTTTTCCGCCATAAATCACATGAACAGGTTAATCAGTAAGTAGGGCCGATTTAGGTTGGTTTAACCACAATATGATATAATGATCCGATTTCTTTTAAATTTGGAGCCAGTGTGTATATCGAAATGGGAAATACGTGTACTTAATTTGAACGAAATCAGTCCTTAAATGAGCGAGTTATTCTTAAAACCGGTTTAGGTTCGTAAGACAGCTATATGATATAGTGGTCCGATCTTTACTAAATTTAGAATGTTAGCCTACTGAAAGCGTGTGTGTTGAGTGTAAAAGAGATCAGTGAATAAATGTAGGAGTTATTTCTTAAACAGATTTAGGTTCGTAAGACAGGTTTAGGATATAGTGGTCTTATCCGGTCGATTCCGATAAATGTCTATGTAAAAAAGTTTCATCAAAATAGCTTTAAAACTGAGGAACCAGTTTGCATAGAAACAGACGTATAGACGGACATGGTTATATTGACTCCTTTAGTGATTCTTGGAATTCTATAGGTAATTTTTTTGGGGGGTCTACAATGAGTTGTTCCCTGCGTTACAAACATCAGAGCAAAATGAATATACTCTTTTTTTTTCGAAAAGATAAAGAAAACACTAAATCGCCCAAATTGTGAAAAAATTTAATGAAATAAAACCAAAGAAAAAAAAGAGTCTAACGAGTGAAAATTAATTTTTCTAAATTTCCCATTCCAATTAAATTTGCTCCAAAATAAAAAAAAAAAAAGAAAGAGGAAAAAAAAACAAATTCCAGATAAATTAAAAAAAAAATACCAATTAAACGAAATGAAAATGTTAAACTCGAAAGGAAAAAAAAGCAAACAAAATAAATTGAAATGTTGCTGGGTAAAAATTTGTTGGTAACCAAACCAAACCGATCCGTCTCACTCCGTTCTGTCGCCAGTTATTTTCTCGACCATCAAGAAATTCAACTCTTTATTACTTTTGTGTGTTTTCATGTCCAATTAACATTAATAGAGAAAAATCGACAACTCGAAACAAAAAAAACAAAAAAAAAACAACGAGGTAGAAATGAAAATGTAAACAAAAATGAAAACAAAGCCAAAGCAAAAACCAAAATAAAAATATATATTGCATTTATTCAAGTACCCACAAGGGAGACCATTGGAGGGGGTAAACAAGGCAGAAAGCCAAAAAAAAAAAAAAAAAAAAAAAGAAAGAAGAGAAGAAAAAATGTGAAATGAAATGAAACGAGAATGCAACGAAACTAAGCAAATAAATAACCCACTGAAGAGGCAAACAAATAATTTCAACAACGTTTTGTTAACAATTTGTGTTGTCACTTTTACGCTGACTACCATGACAACAACAACAACAACAACGACAACAACGAAAAAAGGACCAACAACGACAACTTGAATTGGAATTGAAATTCAGGTTGCTTGGTTGGCTAAACAGAGCCAGGGGGGGGCGGGGGGGTCTAGCTGCCTGGCTGGCTGGCTGGTTGACACAGGGGACGGCGGTGGAGTGCGGTGTTGGTTTTGACAGTTTCGTAGTTGTCACAATTGTCACATACACACACACACACAGACACTAATAAACCAAAGCACAAAAGAGAGAATATAATAAAACAAAAGCCCTTGCTGAATTTGTTAAAAATAAAAAACAAAAAACATTTGCGCCTTCTTCCTCTCTCTCTCTCTCTCTCTCTGTCTCTCTGTCTCTCATTGTCTCTCTCACTTTGTTGTTGTTTTCATTTTTTGGCTCATGTTTTTGTGTGTTCTGTTTTTCACATTGTTCTTCTTCTTTTTCTGTCTCCTCAGTCGACAACAGTTTTCAATTCGATGCAACCCGCGACCTGCTGAGGGAATTGGATGTGAACGACATCGTTTGGATTGGACTCATGCGACCGCAGAACTCGGATCGTTTTATGTGGTCGTAAGTACAACAAATTTCAAATTTTACTCAGCTCCCACCACTCCCCTCCACACACACACACACACACCAGGGCAGGCCAGGCCACCAAGAGTAACAAGAGAAAATAAGGCAAAAGTGTGACTGGTTGGTCCTTCTGGTCTTGGTGTATTTTTTTTTTTCGGGTCACTCTGGAATTTGTTTTCAGAAAAAAAAATGAACAAAAATTTCAAGAATTCCTTGAAGAAAAGCAGAAAAGAATTTCTACATAAAAATTTATCGATAAATCGATAGAACCTGCTCTTTGACCTGACCAGTAAAATTTCTAAAGAATAAAAGGATTTCTGTCTGCATGTGTGTCTGTGTGTGTGTGTTTGTGTGTGTGTATCTGCATTCTGTCATATCTGCAATTTTTATCTCTCCCCTCTCTTCCACTCTTCCAATCTGTCTAAAACCATTTTTAGCAACTCACGACCTTTGGTAACAGACACTGGCTATTGGGCAGAATCTCTGCCCTTGATGGATGCCCCCCTCTGTGCCGTCATCGATCCCATACGCGATTATCGTTGGCATGCGTTGCGTTGTGGCGGCCCTGAGACCGCTTCGTTTCTCTGCGAGATGCCGGGTAAGTTGGAAATTTTTGTGGTATCTCTGGCATGCTTGACTGAATTCTCTGCCGGTCCTCAGTACCCAGCTGGGCGGATGCTTGCATTCTAAAGGATATGCCAAATTTGACCATGCAATATATGGCGGATACGGCCAGCATTGAGTTGATACGAAATTGCCAGGAGGAGGGTCTGATGCGGCATTCCTGCAAGGGCAAAGAGGTAAGTTCTGATAAACTGGGGAGGGCGGGGGGATGCCAATTGGGCTTATTTCATAGTTTGGGGGTCTTGCTTGCCAACAGGATCGAGAACGAGCCATACGCGAACTGATTTGTCCCAAGGAACGTTTGGAGGCTCAACGCATTAACGACATCACCAACTCGCATTTCAAGTCACTGCAAATAATCAATAGCATACGGACTGACAACAACGAGAACAATGACATTGATCTATTGCCCATGATGCCGAACTATGGTGGCAGCAATCCCGGTCACGGTGAAATGGCCATCAATATTGAAGTGGCTCCGGTCACTCAGGCTGGCAGGTCAATGCCCGAACAGGCCAATGTCCAGCGGGTGATTGATCAGTTCACTCTGGACGAGCTAATGCAGGCGGATGAGGCACCATATCGCATACCCGGCGAAATACCTCAGCCGGTGAAGAAGACACTCAAAAAGGTGGTCATCAATGAGGAGTTTGCCAAGAAGTCAACACCCCAGCCAGATGTGTCCAAGAAGCAGATAAGCAAGGAAATTTTCAGGGCACTCTCAAATATACCGATAGAGGACATGATGATGGGCGATCAGCCGGCTGCGAGTGGAGAGCCTGGCAATTTGGAACAATTGCCCGAGGGTTTGGATAGTGAGAACGAAAGCGAGGCTTCTAATGAAATATTAGAGCATTTGCCGCATAAGAAAAAGGTCTTGCCGCAGGATCTAAAAACCATGCCGCCAATTATTGAGCAATCAACAATGCCAGCTAGCAAAATGCCGGCAGCCTCGACGACAGCAACAGCAGCACCGGCAGTAATAATTAAAACAACGGAAGCACAAGCCGTAGAGACAGCCAGCCCAATGGAGATGGAGACCGCAACAACTACTACAAAGGATGTGGAGATAACCACCATCATAGCCACAGAGCCAGCCAAAGAAGAGACGACAACCAAGGCAACGACAACGACAACGCCAGCAGCAACAGCAGCACTGGCGGCGTCAGCAACATCAACGGAGAAAAAGCCCACAGCATTGTCAAGGGAAACCACAACGGCTGCAACAGCAACAACAACAACAACAACTACAGCCAAGCCGGCAGCTCAAACTACCATGACAACAACAACAACAACAACAGGAGCAGCTGCAGCTGCAACTACAGCCAAGGGCAAAGCAATTGCTGCCGAAGCCGCCATCACCAGCAATCCAGCAGCACCAGCAGCAACAACAACTACAACAGTAGCAACAACAACAACAACAACAACGGTAGTAGGCAAAGCCACCTCAGACTTGTCGTTGACCACATTGACGGCTGCCAGTACAGTTGGCAACATTGAAGAGGAGTCGACCGCCAGCACAGGAATGCCTTGGGGCCCGTCAACAGCAACATCATCGCCAACTTCTATACTAACCACAGAGACACCGGCCACCATCGGACATCCCATGCATCCGCAACAGCCGCGCGCCAATGTACTCGTAACCGATGAAACCCAACATCCCCATATCAAAGAATCAGCCGACAATTCGCACTTCATACCGCCCATGTTGCTGGTGAAATCGCACTATGTGCCACCAACCAAACATGGCCAGGCCAGTCATACACATGAACAGCAGCATGTCGAGCAGCAGCAAAAGCCGCATGAAACGATTAACGAGTATGGCATAGCTTCCGTTCCACCATTGCCGACCAGCACTCTGGCCAGTCCGGTGGCAGCAACAGCAACAGCAACACCCACAAATCCAACTAGCTCAGAGATAAATGCCAAAATCATGGTCAATGCCAGAGATGAGCAGACATTGACTACACAATTGAGCGCCATTAGCAAAGAGACCACTGGAACGGTGACAACAACAATTGCTACGCCAGCGGTAACAACAGCAATTCCACTCACAGCAACAGCAGTAGCAGCAACAGCAACAGCAACCGGCCAGCAACATTTGCAGCCTCACACTGAGGGGCCAGTTAATTCTACAACAACAACAACAGCAAAGCCAGTGACCACTATGACCACGGCCAAAGCAGCAACAACAAAAGCAGCAGTCAAGAAGCTTACTACCGAATTGCCAGCAACAACAACAACAACAACAACAGCAGCAGCAGCAACAACCAGTGCCCCGGCTAGCACAATAAAAGCAGAGAAGCCCCACCAGGAACCAATCAATGCTCATGTAACTCCGGTGACCGAAATAGACACTGAAGCCACCAGCAGCAGCAGCAGCATCATCAGCAGCAGCAGCAGCAACCCCGTCGAGACAACAGCCACCAATGCTGGCAATGAAATGGACGTCTCCACAACAAGACGCAATTTCCTCAAGGAGGAAACCGAAGCTCCATTCAAGCCAAATCGACACCGCTCGCTTACCAAACCGGAAACTGTTAGCTATTTCAAAAAGATACTGGGCTAAGCCCACAGCACCAGCAACAGCAGCAGCAGCAACAACTGAAACTGTAACTGAGATGACTATACAGTTAACACATTTCCGCCAAACAAAAAAAAATAGAAAACAGAAAAAAAAAACAAAAATTTTAAGAAAGAAACAAAAAAAAAAAAAAAAAATTTTCTTTGCTCCTTTGCAAAGTAATTGGTTGGCAAAATCAAAGCTGCAAGCCAGTTGGTATTGTTCCCTTGGCTTTCCACACACTTGAACACACACACACATACACAGAGTCATATATAAAGTGAGAGATACATTTTGGCCAAACGGAAATGCAAGCTGTTAGTCAAGGCAAAGCAGAAACGCAAAGCAGTTAAAACAAAAAAAAAAAAAAAAAAAAAAAACTTTAAAAGAAAACCAAAAGAAAAATATATATATAAATAAATAAATAAATAAATATAAGTAAATATGCAGAAAAAAAAAACATGAAATAAAAACAAAGGAGGAGTCAAAGGAATATCAAATAGACAGAAAAACAACAAACGAGTCAATTTTTTTGCAGAACAACAATAAGAAGAAGAAGAAGAATTGAAAGAAATATTTCAAGCACACACACAAACACACACATACACATGAACACACATGCAAAGCACTTTGACTGGTCGAGTCAGGCATGTGAAATATTTTTGGAAAACCTGAGAGCAAACAGAATAAATATTTAAAAACAAAAAGGCCAAATCTAAAAAAAAAAAACAAAAAATATGAGAAACAAAAAACAAAAATTAAAATATAAAATATCGTGTTTTTTTTTTATTAATAAATAGTAAAAAAGAAAAAATCAACTTAAAATTTAAGAAGCACTCGAAAAAAAATTAATAAAATGATTTTTGCAACTTGTGCAAAACTTTTTTTTGAAGGCGCTTGAAAAAGAAAATTTTGAAGCAGGGAATGAGTGGAAAAAATTTATAAAAAGAAAAAAAAAACCGTAGGCAAATTAGAGAAGTGAAAAAATAAAATGGCGTCGAGAGAAAACACACACACACACACACACACACACAACACTAAATAAAGTATTTAAGGTTAATTTAAATGTAAAAGAACAAAAAAAGTATCCAAAGCATACGCAAGGAAAATAAACGACATTAAATAAAAATAAAACATCTAAGAAAAAATTAAAAAAAAAAAAATTTTTGTTTTATTTTTGGAAAACATAAAAGTGGGAAAATACATTTTTTTCATTTGCACTTGAAAGGTAGCCAAGTTGCCGGGGCGTTCAGGCAGGCCAAAAAAAAAAAAAAAGAGCGAGGGGAAAAAGTCAGTCTCAGTTGGCGACTTTGATGTCAAATGAACAGCAAAATACTTGGAAAATAAGAAGACAAGACAAGTTAAAAGAAAAGCCAGTAAAATAGAGCAAATAAAATTAAATATGAATAAAACCGAAAAGAGAGAGCAAAAGGGAAAATAAAATAAATAAGGTAGGGAAAATTGAAAAACAAAACTGAGGGTAATTTTCAGTCCAATTAAAATAACCACCAAACTTTCCCTTTAATTTATTTGTATAAACTGTACTTAAAACATTATTTAAAAAAAATATATAAATAAATAATATTTTATTTTTGTAACTTGACCAAACTGCTGGAAATAAAATTTATTAAATCTTTAAAATAAAAAAGAAAATAAAAAAAAATGAGGAGGTGAAATTTTATATAATTTCTGATGAAACCAAATTGTTCACTTATTAATTAAATTTGAGTAAATTAAAAGCCTTCACTAAATAAAAGGAATTTAATTTGTTTTCGGAAAATCAGCAGAGGAGAAAACTGAGTGAATTCAATTACAAGTTTGTTCGAAGCAATTCGAGCTAAAAAGTAATGAAAATTGTTATTCAATTTAGTTTTTCAGAATTTGAATTTATCTAGATTCTTTTGAGTTTATTTTATTTTATTTCATTTATTTATTATATTAATTTTATTAATTTAATAATTTTATTTATTTCATTTATTTTATTTATTTTATTTATTTTATTTATTTTCTTGATTTCATTTATTTTATTTATTTTATTTATTTTATTTTTTTTATTTATTTTATTTATTTTATTTATTTTATTTATTTTATTTATTTTATTTTTTTTATTTATTTTATTTATTTTATTTTATTTTATTTATTTCATTGATTTTCTCTAAAATATTTTCCACTCACTCTCATTTCATTTTACGTTCGTAAATTTAATGGAATTTTTTCATTTATTTGAGATTGGGACTCTTTTCATTTTCCAGCTTATTTAATCACTTCAAAAACAGTCTAGAATTACTTGGCTTGTCTAAGATTTTCCTTAGACCAGCCGCAGGCTCTCTTTGTGAATTGGAAATTGCGGTTCAAGCCTGAAGGCAGAGTGAGTAGGTAAGTTGGGGGGAAAAGTGAGACCAAAGAATTTCCACTTGGACCATTTAGAAATCACTGAAATTTTGGGATATGGAATTTTTTCTTAGAAACAAATAAATTTTTCGTTTATTTTAAATGAATTTCCTGAATTCTCAAGATCATTTGCAGGTGTTGAAAATTTCTTTGAGTTGCTGGAAATATTTGTAGCCCAGGCAAATAGATAGATATATTTATATATATTTTTATTCAAACTTTGGCAAAAACTTCAACGAAATGGATGGCCCACAGAGGATCTGGAAAAATGTTGCTCAACATTTCAATGGTCTGCCAAAGCCGTCATTGTTTTCTCTTTTTCTTTCCCGTAGGCAATTTTTTTTTTCTTTTTTCTCCTGTTTGTTTTGGCTGTGTTCCACTTTTGCGGAGAGTGGATTTTCTTTTTTTATTTTCGCTACTCTCTCGAAGTGTGTGTGAATTTTTGTTGGCTTGCCTTGTTTATTTCGAGCGAAACCCAAAAGGATATGAAGGATTTGGTAAAAGGCTGACGCAGATGGAGTGGAAACGGGAGTGTCTTGGCATATGTTTGGGGCCATAATTTGTCTGCTTATTTTGTAATTTCCTCAACTCAATTGTTATCCCTTTTGAGCTGAGCCAGCCAGAAGGTTGCATAGCAAAGAGTGCTCCGCTTCTTCTTTTTCTCTTTCATCCTCTTTATAACAGGGAATCAGAAATCGTAGAACCCCAAGTGATTATCTCTAGAGCACACAATAGTCATATCTCTCCCATCATCTAGTCTTTCAGAGCTCAAGCTAATATAAAGCCGGGAACCAGATATCGGAGAACCCCCAAAAGATTATCTCTAGAGCAGACAAACTGATAGAGACATTGTCATCATAGTCATCTCTCCGATCGTCTAATCCCTTTAAGCTAATAGAACATTTATGAGAAACAACCGGATCGGAGCAGTATATCATAAAACTATATTACTGCTCTGAATCGGCTTTAAGAAAGTCTCCTATATTTTTTGATTAAGTTGATTCGAGTTTGATCAGTGGAACTCTAATATATAATGCATTCTTTTACCGAACAATAATTGAATCGGATCACTATATCATAGCTTTCGGTCCTACCTATATCTCCATCATTCATTAAAATTTTGTACTTTTATTTTTTATGTAATAGTTCAAGTGTGAACTTAATATATCACTTGGATCGGAACACTGTATCATAAAGCTGTCATACCAACTTAAATCGGATATCTTCGCTATTTATTGACCAAAGAAAAAACTTCGAAAAGAGTCTGTAATCTTCGATGACCATTTTTGTACACTCTTTGCTAAATTACCCAGGGCACCTGAGAGATCTTTTAATTGGCCAACAAGTTCAAATTTCTGCTAGATAGAAATAAAGCCCAGAAACTTTTGAAATTTAAGCTTAAGTCAAGAGTATCTGAAAGTCAAAGTGGGGCAACTTTGTGGGCACTTCTTCCCTTTTAGTTTCGCCAGCTTTATTTCATTTTTATTTGCTGTGCATTTGCAGTGCCACCCTGAGTAGCAAATTAAGCACACATGAGTGTGCCATTTGCCTGGAAATTAAATTTTTTATTATTGTACAAAAACGTAACAAAAGCAAACGACCGACCAGGACACTTGAAAAGAAACGAACAAAAAAAAAAAAAACAAAACCCCAAATTTCGCAATAGAATTTTTCCTTAAATTCTTGGAGCCAAAACCAAGGGGAGAAAAATCTGTTGCATGGCCAAAGAAAAAAAAGAAAAACAAAGAGAGCAAAATGGAAATCAAAGAAATAGTGAAATAGTTCTTGGAATATTTGGATTTTTTTTTTTTTTTTTTGGGGATTTTTGTTTTTAGTTCTCTGAAACAGTTTATAACTTGAAAGTCTTTTGGTCTTGAAATTGAAACTGTTTTTCACTTGAAAATTTCTTGACTTTAAGTAGAGAAAGAGTGGAACTGAAAAAGTGATATAAAGAGAGCAAGAGAACGAGTGAAGAAAGTGTAGAAATCTGGAGCCACGAAATAAATAAAATTTAACGAGTACTGCTACTGCCATCCCCTCTCTCCCATCTCTCTCTCTCTCTCACTGTGATGACATGGTGAAACTAGAAAATTACGGGCGCCAAGATTGTTGCCCCTTGAAAGAATATTCTAGTGGTTGTTGTTGCTGCCGGTTGCAACTCCGAAATAACAGTAAACGCAAATATTTGTCGTCAAGTTTTTTGGTTGAGACCGGAACCGGAACCAATTCAACAGACACCCATTTCCTATGCTCTAAACACACACACACACACACACAAGACCCAAACAAAAACGAACCAAACTTAAACCAATGAAGCAGCAGGAGCACCACTAAGAAGCAGAAGAAGAAGAAGAAGCAGCGACAGTGGCAGTGGCAGAAACAGACCAACCGGATGAACGGACAGACAAGTGGCTGGGCTTGCCAACAAACTGCACAATCTCAGCATCTCGTGGTTCTCAACAGTTGTTGTTGTTGTCCATTATTTTTTCCCGTTATTCTTGTTGTTGTTGTTGCTGGTATCGTTGCTGTTCTGCCTGGGCACTTTTGATTTTGTTGATTTTCAGTTGCCCCGCAGGCTGCGCCATTTGCGTTCATCACTCTTCTTCTTGGGCTTCATATTGTGTGGAAACTGTACTTTATTGCACTTTTTCGGCGACTGTACTTTGCTATTGTTTTTCGTTGCTCTCTTTTTCTTTAGTCTTCTTTCAGATTTCTTCTAGTTCCATCAGCTTCTTCATTTTTAGTTTTGACTTGTCTCATTTAGTCTTCCTTCAGCTTTGTTTTTCTGTCTTTCTTTTTTTCTGTTAACTCTTCTTGTTTGCTCTTCCTCTTGTTCACTTTGTTTCTTTACTCTCTGTTTTCGATTTCCCTGTTTACTCTCTTTCTTCGCTTTTTCTGTTTACTCGATCTCTTTGCTCTTTTTTAAATTCTTCTACGCTTCTTGGACTCTCTTCTATTTTTTCTTCTTCTTTTTTGTACTCTACTTCTTTTTCGGCCTTATTTTTGGTTATTATTCTTGACTATTTTATTTCTTTTTCAACCCTTCTTCTGCTTTTATTTTTATTTTTTCTCTTCTCTTCCGATTTGAATCGTTTTTTTTTCAAGATTCTTTTCTATTCTTTTCACTCTCACTCTTTACTCTCTACAGTGCCATCTCTTTGGCTCTTCTTTGCTCTTCTCCTACCTAATTTTCTCCCACTTTTTTTGTTCACTCTTCTTCTCTATTACACATTCTTTTTCTAGTCTATTTGTCTGAGCAAATCGTCTTTTTACCTACGACCTAACCTTTCTTTCTTCTCCGGAAATATCCTCTCATTTTCCAATTCCCTTTTTTCACTTAAATTCTATATTCTTCTCTGATTTGATACTTTCTTTCTCAAATCTTTTGCTTCGCCCTTTCTTCTGCTTATCTCTGGTCCACTTCTCTGGTCCATTTGTCGTCAGCGACACTTCCGTTTCACTGGCAATTCCCAGCTGACCTCCAAGGAGAGCACATCCCGCTGGCTTGCTCTGTCCTTTTGTCGACGCGACTCCCTCGATACCATAAGCTCTGCCTTGTTGGTCATGTTGTCTGCCAAGTTGGCGGTTGCCAACAAAATTGTACCGTTTGTCCCATCGTCAAAAGTCGCCGTTGTCTGATCAGCAAACATAAAAATTGTTGCTCTCACTCTCATTGTCATCATCATCCTTGTTGCTACTGTTGCTATTTTTCTTGTTGTTGTTGTTGTTGTTGTTGCAACGGCATGTCTACATTACGTCTTGCCACTTGCCACTCGCCACTTGTTTTTGGTTTTCCTTTTTTGCTATCTCTTCTGGCAGTCATTTGCTTTTTCCCCAAAAAGGAAAAGCAAAAAAGAAGAAGCTGACAAAAAAAAAAAAAAAAATAAAGAAAACACCAGCCTGGCTCTTCGCATTTATTGTCATTGCCGCTGCTTGTTTATTTTGTAGACATTATTGTTGTTGCTGTTGTTGTTGTTGTTGGCATTCCTGTTTGTTGGCAGTGTAAACTTGCCGCAATCATTTAAATGTGGCGCCTTTCGTTTCATGCCATACGAACCGCAAGCAAAAGTCTGCAAAGCCATTTGCAATTGCGGCAGTGGCCATTAAAAGACGAGGGTTATGCCATCGCCATCGCCATTGCCATCACCATAGCTATAGCCATTGGCATAAATGCTATATAGTAATCACACACACACACACACATACACACATATATATATATATGTATAGCAGAATACATTTGCCGCCTTGAAAATTGGAACAGGCGTTTGTCAGAAATAACGAAAAAGACAATCTGCTGCAGGCACTTCAACTTATAAACTCAAAATGAAATCTTGAAATATATATTATATATATTTTTTTTTATTAAAATTTATAAGTTATGGAAAATGTCTAGGCCGAATATTGTGTCTCTTTTAATTAGAAAATAAATCGTGTGAGATTTGAAGGCAAACCAAATTCTTTCTTGGGTCACCAAGGACAGTTTTGCTGGGATAGAATTATTTTCTGGTTAAACAATAAATTTACAAAAGGGAATACTTTAACCTTCAGAATAAAATAATTGTTTACAATGAAGAAAAGTCTTGACCTATTCAAACCTCTTCCAAGGCCTCTTCTACGCCCTCTCTTAGGGCCTCTCCTAATTCCTCCAACTGAAACTTGATTAAAAACAATTATTTATTTTACTAATATCAAATTTCAAGTTTTCATATAATTATTAACAATTTTATTATTAATTATTTTTATTTTATATTTTTTTTATATTTCTTCTCAAATATTTTTATTTAATTCGGGTGAATTTTTATTTAAAATTAGGAATATATTTTTGATTATAGTAATTTTTTTTACTATTTAAATAATATTTAAGACCTTTGTAATTGTATATAATCAGAGGAAAAAGAGAGCCTGCATAATCATATTGCCATATCACTCATACGCAGCGTTGACAACTTAAAATCGCTTGTGTTTTTATTTCTTTTTTTTTTGCCCCCAATTATTCAAAACACAATCAGCAAGTGAATATGAAATGTATGAATTACTTCAACAACAAAAACAACATTTTTTTTTTTTTTTTTGTTAACTGTCAAAAGCAATTTGAAATTTTACTGAGCAAAATGATACATTTTAACAGCATTTGCAAATTATTTTTGACTATATAATTTTTCTCTTTTTTATTTACAATTTTTTTTTTTCTGTTCTGGATTATTTTCTCGCCGGCATATTTATGATTACACATGTTTTATATTTCATTTTGACTTGGCTATTTTATGATTTCATTTTTTTTTTTTGTATTTTTGTAATTATTTTTGTTGTTGTTGTTCGTTTTGGCACTGGGCAATTTTGTCGTCTCATTTATAATTTATTGCATTAAAAATGCAGTCATGTTGAAAATTTTATAATGTCCACATAGTGTTGACGACAATGACGCAGTCCACCAGTTGTTGTTGTTGTTGTTGTATTTGTTGTTTGTGCAAAAAAAAAAAAAAAACAGCAACAGCATTTTTGTACTTTCACAAACATTTACAACAATTTGACACATTTATCAGTATCACAGTTTGTGGCTCAACTTGGCAAGTAAATTTTGCCTTCAACAACAACAACAAAAAATTATGAAAAAATAAATAAATAATAAAGCAGGTGGCGATAATATGAAAGTGGAACTAAAAAAGAAAAAAAAATGGAATTAAAAATAAAATATCAAAAAGAAAAAATTCTCAAAGAGAAAACTGATTTCAAAATTAAAAAAAAAAATTATATATACATATATAATTATTAATCTGACGATTTTATTTTTTTTATTCTCATTGAAAAAAAATAAAAAAAAAAAAATAAAAAAAAAACCGTGAGACTCAAAACAAAGAGGCTTCAAATAGAATCTAAGCGGCTTTTGTTTTTTTTTGTGACAATGTCAAAATTAAATAGAAGATGGTGGTGGGGGAGGGTAGGAGTAGGGGTGAAGGGGGAGGGTGTGGTTTGTGGTTTGTGTTATGTGAAAATGTCAGCAAACTACGCGTATAAATTAAACGAAATGAACGCACACAAAATGCGAATCAACTGCAAAATCGCGAGCACACACACACACACACACAGGCACATACATAGACATTTATCTATTTGTGTAGGATGTGCGTGTGTGTGTGTGTGTGTGTAGCATCATCATAAAATTCAATTAAAGCGAAACGCACACAATCAAACAAAAGATCAAATTAAATGCCAGACAAGCATTTTATTTGGCTGTTGTGGCAAAGCTCGGAAATAGAAGGAAACCAGAACCAGCCAGGAGTCGTACAAGTCGAAAGTAGAAAGTAGAAGAAGAAGAAGAAGAAGAAAAATTAAAGATGGGTGGAAAAAGATTTTAGTTTAGTTTCGGGGGAAATCAGCAAAGATCCAAAGCATTCAAGCCAAATCGGTTTGAGGTGCCACTGACGACGCAGCTGTCATTCCCTTTTGTTCAGCATTTCACTCGCTATAGAATGAGTGTATGTCTGTGTGTGTATGTGTGTGTGTGAGTGCGTATGTGTGTTTGCGTTCTGGGCCAGCAAATCCAGCGGCATAGGATGGCACACGCATTGCGGTTTAACGCGCTTTTCATTACGCACACCACCAGCTGCCCCCACTGCCAGCCGGCACCACCTCCCTCCCCCCCTCTCCAACCAGGCAGCATATCCGCACGGCACTTCCACACACATACAAACAAACATATACATTTGATTTTGCCTTGACAAGGCTGAATGAGAATCTAGTGAAGGAAAAGAATTCTTAAAGACAAGAAAATGGAATTTCTTATTTGAAAATATCGAAAATTTTATACTCTTTTTGTAAGATAAAAAAAAAATAAATCAGTTATTTTATTTTTTTAAGAGAAAAAATATTTTTTTCTTTTTACGGAATTTTTATTATTTTTTTTTTTAATAAGGAAAAAGCAATATTTTAAGTAGATTTATATATTTTTTCATTTTTATTGCTTAAATTTTTTTATTTTTTTATATAAAATTTTTTCAGTTTATTTTTTTTAAATATTTAATTTATATTTTTTTTCTATTGTTTGATTTGAAAATTTTTACAATTTTTTTTTTATTTTCTTTATAAATTTTATTTTTTTTTGTTTTTTTTCTTTTCTAATATTAATTTTTTTTATTTATTTTTTTTTAATATCGAGCACTTTTAATATTTATTATGGATTACAAAAAAGTTTTTGTTTTCCTTTAAATAGAAAAAATTTTTTTTATCAAATTTTAAAGCTAATTTTTATTTCCTTTTTTTATAAAGGCAATATTATAATTAATTATTATTATTATTATTATTATTATTTTTTTTTTTTTTCTTTTATTTGATTAAAAAGTTTTCAATATTTAATTTTATTTATTTATTTTTTTTTCATTTTTTTATTTATCTTTTAATTTATAATTTTTTTTTTAATGAAAAGTTCAAAATTATTATTTAGATTAATTTTTTTTTTAATTTAAAATTTTCATAAATGAAAAAAACTTGTATTTATTTTTTTTTTTTTTTTTTTTTAGTTTTTTGCAACCTAAAAAAAATCCAATTATGTTTAAATTAAATAAAAAAAAATGATTTAAATTTCCTTAACTCTCGAAAGTTTTTTCAAATTAAATTCCGAGAATCTTTAAAACTAAAAAAAAAATCTGAGCGAAAAAAGTGGAAAAAAAAGTCAAAGTGAAACCAGCAGACAAAGGAAAGAGCATCCAAAGACACTGCGGTATTTTTACGACCATTTGAGTTCTTAATGGCAGCCCAAGTGGTTGTACAACAAACACTAACACACACACACAAACACACAGACACAGACATACAGGAAAAATCACATAAAACTCATTGGGACTTAGTTAAGCCAGCGATATTAACAAATGCTGCGGCTGCCTTTGCCTTTGCCACCGCCGCTGCTATTGCCGCTTCCGTAACTACCGCCATTTTGCCATTCTGGAATACTGCCATTTGCCATTTACTAGTATTCGTTTCTATTTTATGCCACACACACACATATACTTTCCAAAAAAAAAAAGAAGGCAAGAAAGAATGAAAGAAAAGGATGATGATAATAAAGCAAAAGCCACAACAGTCTCGCAAGCACATCAGCAGAGCAAGTTGGCAAGACCAGATGAGCAGATGTTGGTCGACGGGGCGTGAAGATATCGCGGCACTAAAAGCCACATGTTACAACGGTATTTGCTATACCCACCTCCCACCCCCACCCTATCCTTCCAACCCCCCTCTCATTCAGTCTCCCATTAAACACAACAAAAACATATAAAAAGAGTGTGTATCATTCTCAGCATTTTGGGTTCTTTCATTCAGTTTGTGCTTTTCGAAATTTGATTTCCGAAGTAAAACTAAAAGGAAAAACAAAAAGATTGTGGCCAAAAATTTTGTGACACTTTCGCCCATAAAAATGATGTAATTGACTTTGCCTTCTTTTTTTCTTGGCCAAAAACTTATATGTATGGCACAATTAACCACATAAGGCACATAAGTATGAATCCCTTTCAGGTGGCTGACTTCCTCGACTCTAGATATTCTCATTTGGCTTAGCTTTGGGCTATTAAAATAATAGGATCAGGGAACATAACCTCAAATTCCTTAATGGCAACTTTACTTAGATTTCCAAAATATCCCATGGGAAAGCTCAATTTTGTGGTGTTTCTTTCCCTGGTGGAACTTCGATCGAGACTTGTCTATATCTCAGACTCAGGTGTGTCCAAAATAAGTCCTTATTTTATGGTATTAATTTTGGAACCAGACTCTTATAAGTCTCAGACCAAGAAGTATTCAAATCAATCTCTAAGTTTATTCTATTATTTTTCCTGGTGGAACTTGGAAGCAGACTTTTCAATATCTCAGATCCAGGTGTGTCTAAAGCAAACCCTTATTTCATGGTCTTTTTTTCCCTGTTGGAACTTAGAACCAGACTTTTCTATATCTGAGACCCAGATGTGTCCAAAACAAACCAAATTTTTTTGCTATTCTCTTCTTTAGTGGAACTTGGAACGAAACTTTTCTATATTCCAGATCAAGAAGTGTTCAAATCAATCCCTAATTTTATCCTATTCTTTTCCCTGATAGAACCTGGACTCAGACCTTTCTATATCTCAGACCCAGGTGTGTTCAAAGCCAACCTTTATTTCATCGTCTTCTTTTTCCTGGTGGAACTTAGAACTAGACTTTTCCTGTTCTTTTAGAAACCAGACTCTTCATATCTCAGTCCCAGGTGGGTCTGATTTTTGCATATACTCCAGACCCCTAGAAAATGGAGTCAATGGGTATTTCACTTAGCAACTAAGATAAAAACTCGAAAAATAGAGGCATTGGAATATACAAGTTACTCCAGGCTGGAGTAGATTTTATCAGATTTTTATCATATCTTCCATAATTTCTAGACCATGTTTTATATCAAACTTCAGGCTACAAAATATTAGGTGAATTGAATTATGCCAAGCTGAATTTATTTGAAGTCGTCTCATTATTTGTTTCTTAAGTCTTTTAAATCTGCATTGATTTATAAGAAGTTTTTAAATGCGATTATAGACTCTCAAAGCTTTAAGAAACATCTGAATCGGCTAGAATGGGCGAGGCAAATTAGCATCCAACTTAAATACCTTTTATCTGTGCAATCAATTGAATGAATTACTGCCTTCACAGTGCCTCTTTCAGGCACAACACTCGAACGCTTAACGGTTAACGACTGCCAGGGACCCAGCGGCGCTTGTGGCGCCATCTTGCGTGTAAACAATTAAAAAGTTTTTTTTCTCTCTTTTTTCTCTCTGTCGGCATTTAATTAGCTACACAGCTGAAAATGACTTCAAGCGTTTCTTAATAACTGACCGCAATGGACCAGACCAAAATCGCCCAAGTTCCATGCTGACAATGACGGCCAAAATGAATGGTGGTGGCGGTGCTGTTGCTGCTGCGACGGTCCCTTTTGGTTGCCTGGCAACGTGACCATTTAATTGAATGCCGGCGGGCCAAGTTAAAAGTCAAGAAGAATTATCAGGCCAATTTTTGACTTGAACCGTGGCTGAGGAAATTTCCTTCTTCTTCTTCTTCTTTTTGAGACTAGAAAAAAAATGAGTCGACTTGGATTTTTTTTTTTTTAAATCTGAAACAGCTGAAACTTTTTGTCTTGCCTGAAGAAATTTTTTTTGTACAAAAATTTTCACAAATTTCACCATGGTGTCTTCTTACACTTTGTTTCTAGATTGTTCTTTTTGTTGTTGTTATTGTTGTTGGAGTCTGTTATTTTGGGCAATTTTTAAAAGCTGTTGGCTGTTTGTTAATAGCGTTCATCAAGCAAATTTTATGCCAGCTTAGACAAGATGATTCAGACAAAAACAAAAAAAAAAATCTGCCTTTTTATTAACTCGCCCAAAATAATAATAATAATAATATTGAGAATAGCAATAGCAAAGCCCAAGACAGTTGGCCATAACGAGCCTGGATCTTTTTTTTTTAAATAATTTAAATCATTTCTCAATGCCAATTTTCAAATAATTTTAATTTGAATCCACTTTTATTTGACCTTCAGCCGAAAGTAAAAAGACCAAAATCATTGGCTAGTTAGAAAACCGAAAAATTCGGCAAATCATCTTGTCGAATTGAAGCAGTTTGAAAGGACATAAGCAGCCGCCTCAAACAGGGACCCAGGCGGCCATTTTGTAAAAAAATTTTCATTCAATCACAACAACATCAGAGCTTGCCTAAGTGGAAAGGTTTGTCTACTCATTGCCAAGAAAATTTATGCAGGCTAAATTTGTTCAATATTTTTTTCTACTTCTTCTTCTTCTTTTTTCTTTGATTTATTTTATTTTATTTTTTTTTTTCGAAATATGCCGCATCACTTGGTCATCAGTTCCGCATCAATTTCTGCCACAAAAGAAACAGAGAGAGAGTGGGAGAGTGTGAGTGTGAATGAGAGAGAGAGAGATAGAGTGGATTGAGATAAGCTTCCTTTTGAGTTAAAAAAAAAAAAAAAAAATTCTAGCTAATTTGTGTTGGTGAATTTCGCAAAAGATTTACCCAACCATTTAGCCAGTAATTAGTCAAGTTTTCCATACACACACACACACACACACACACCAAAGCGTAGATGAAAGCATTTTCCCTGGTTTTTTGCTTTCGTTATCCCCTCTAGATAATCCACACGATATCGGTAAAAGAGAGTAGCTTTGTTGTCAATGTCAATCAAATTTTCCAGCTTTTAATGTTGGTCTAATTAAGCGTATTGCATGTTGCAGCCATAACAGAAAAACAGAGAAAAACTCTCAGCTGGCCAATGTTTCACGCCCTAAGCACACAACTGTCAATTCGGTAACACACACACACACACATGTATGTTAGGTATAGACTGACCGATTTGGCTAGAGGGAGAGAGGGGAGGGAATGACTGAAAGATTCGTGATACGCTAACAAAGGTGTCAAAGCATATGATTTGTTACCCCCAACGAGACGTGGGCAGCCTTTCAATCAGCCCAGCCAGAAAATGTAAATTAAATGAACCAACCAACTCGAACTAATAGGAGAAACTCACACGGCGTATACTTGATGCATATACCTATTTGCTCAAACAGTTTTGGTTAACTGAAATTCCTTTTGGATTACTTGGAAAGTTTATTTGTTTGTTTGTTTGTTTTTTTTTTTTTTTGTCGAAATATAAACTAGTCAGATTACGTATACGCCATGTGAAGCATTGAGAAAGTTTAGGCTTTCAAATTGAAATTAACCAAAGGAGTAAAACTAAATATCACACACACACACATACACACACACAATTTGTATAAACTCGAAATATGAAATCCATTCGATGTGCCAATTAGAGAATAATCCGTATTCATAATGAAAAGCATTTCGAGCATACATGCACAGCTAACTACAAAGGAGGCCAGTACCAACACTTCAGATGTCAAAGGTGGCAGTCAATCATAAATCAGCTCAATTATGCCCTGGCCGAAAGGTATTTGTAGTAATTTTGCAAATGCCCAGAGAATTTCGGTTTGGATTTGCCTGACTTTTGAATTTAATTAAGACAAATTTTGCCTCAGAGTCAGCACGCTCTCTCTCTTTCTTTATCTCTCTCTCTCTCTGTCTTTCTCTCTCTCTCTCTGTCTTTCTCTCTCTCTCTTAATTCAAATAAAATGATTTCATCAGATAAGCCAAATTAAATTTCTATATGGAAAATGTTTTCTCTCAAATCCGATTTCGATTTTTCTTCTTTATTAAGAAAATCTGGAAATCTCGAATAAAAATAAATATTCCCAAAAATTTGGAAAACATTTTTCATTATAAATCGAATAATTTTTTCTTTTCTCTTAAAAATTTTTGCCTTCAATTTAAATAAATTTTGCTTCAAATCGAAGCAAACAAATATACCAATTCAATATGCATTTGATTGTGCGTATTTTTCTGTTCCAAAAAAAAAAAAACAAAAAATTATTATTTATTTATTGAAAATTTATTCAGCGGGGACTTGTAGATAAGATGGCCGGTCTGCCCAATTTGAATGGCCTCCTCCCTTAGGCTCCATCAGGTGATTGACAGATTCCTATTTTTTGGTAGGCGCTGTGAGGGGATATGGGTGTAAGTATAGCTAGACTATCGATCTATATGATGCTTGGTCAGCTGTAATTTCCGTACTCGAAATGAAATTAAATTGCTTGGCCCAGGCTGGTCGAGCGCCAGCGCCAGCGCCAGCGTCAGCCCAAAGCCAACATAAACAATGTGCACTTAATTTCCTTTCCCGAATGCCTCCCCCAACCCACACCACCCCACTTGTAGGTTCCTCCTCTCCCTCTCTCTGTCACTTCACTTATTCATTGAGTTATTCAGTCTTGGGTCTTTGCTTCCCCCCCCCCCCCCTCGCCACCACCACGCCAGCCCTGGTTGAGCCACAATTCATTTAATTTCATTTCATTTAGATTTTCTTTCTTTTTCTTTTTTTCGTGCTACTTCTGAGAATGTTAAAATGGAGAGGGGGGAGACTGCGTTTTGAATATGAATTAAGTATTATTTTGCTCTCTTCTTCTTCTTCTTTTTTTATTACTGTTCTTGTTGTTGTTGTTTTTATATATTTTGCATATTCATTAAAAGACTGAAGACTATAGAAACTGACAGGGTCAAAGCCATAGACGAGATCGACCACCATGACACCGTTTTTTAATTACGCAAATTCTGCTTTTCCAAACTAAAAAAAAAAGAGGAAAAGAAAAATTATTGATTTCCCAAAAGAAAGAAAAAACCAAATTACAAACATTTTCACCCCAGAAAAGTCAAAGCAAAAAAGAAACTAAGAAAAAGCCGTGATTGGCAAAATAGAAAAAATAAAATAAAAAAATTTAAACTGGATTTGGTTGCCTTCAATTGAATGAATTCATCAGACAGCTTAATGAGCGTGTCTATGAATATATAAAAATATATTGGAAATTCAATTAAAATACTTCAAATTCAAATCGGCTTTTAATCAGGCCACCGCAAAAAAAAACACACACTTCAAAAACAAAAGGGAGAAACTACACAAAAAGAAGTCGAGAGAATTTTAGATTCTAAACTAAATAAATATATATTTTTTTAATTAATTTATGAAATTTTATTTTTTTTTATTTTTAATTGATTATTTATTGAATGAGGTATTAAAGGTTTCAATAAAAAGAAGAAGACTAGAGTTGAGGTCAGCAAGGGGGAAAAATTTTAAGAATTTCTTAAAATTATTTTTTTCACAATTTTAATTATTTAAGGAAAAAAAATTAAGAAATAATTATTTAATTAGCACATTTAAATTTTATAAGCCTGGTGGCCAGCTTAAATGGGAAAACTCAACTTTGCCTGGGACATTTGGCTCACATTTGAATAGCTCAAAAAATAAAAAAAAAAAATAAATAAATAATAAATAAGAAATAAAAAAAATTAATAAAAAAAAAATAATAGCAAAAAATATATTAAAAAATAATAAAAAAAAAATAATAATAATAAAAAATAATAAAAATAAAAAATAATAGTAAAAAATAATAAAAAAAAATAAAAGAAATAATAAAAAACAATAATTCATAAAAATAATTTTTAAAAATATGCAAAAATTTATATTAATTATTTTTAAAGTAATTCCGAACTATTCAATTGTTTATTTCAAAACAGACAAGCAAAAAGAGAAAAAAACCTCTGCCAAAAAAAGCCCTAAAATTGTTGTGATTTTCGCTTGCTTTGATTCAATCTCCAAAAATTTCAAATGAATTAAAAAAAAAAAAAATTAAAAAAAACTATTTTTTTATAACAATTTCATTTACTATTTTTTGATTAAATGAATAAAAAATCTAAAAAAAAAAAAATTTTGTTTGTTTTTTTTTATTATTTTGGAGCTCACCACAAATCCGTTTTGTTTCTTTTCTTTTGGACCCAAAGTATTGTAAGCCAATGATAACAGTTTTTTTTTTGTTCTTTTCTTTTGCCAGGTTTTTTCTGCTTTCGTTTTTTTTTTTTTTTTAATTAAGCGAGCACTTTTCCGCGGCACAAAGCTGAGCAGAAAATTTGTGCAGCTGTTCAAAAGGGCGTAAAACCAAAAACAGAAAAGCTTATGAAACATGTTCTACACGCACACACACACACACACACACACCAATACACACACAGAGACATACACGCATATACCTAGCACCACACCCCTGAGCCCTTTTCGTGCCCTGCATGCTAATTATAAGCGCCAGATTTTGTACAAGGCACCAAAAATACACACAGACCAAAGGCAGAGACAGACACACACACACACACACACACACAGAGAAAGAGAAAAAGTGAGAGAGAATGGAAATTTTTATCCTTCAAGCGGCAACATTCCCATCGCCCACAAGCCAAAGCAAACCAAACCAAAGTAAGGCAAAGCAAAGCAAACCAAAACAAACCAAACTGAACCGAGGACTCTGTTCCCCAAACCTGACCGAGACTTTTGCTTTGGCTGAGGTCTGGCCTGGTCTGGCCTGGCCTGGTCTGGTCTGGTTTGCTTTGCTTTGGTTTGCAGCTCGTTTCAACTGGGTGACTTTTATTTTTGATACTCTGCACCTTAAGGTAAAGGGTATATTCATTTATTGCAAATATATGTAACATAGAGAAAAAGGCGTCGTAGACGCCCCCCAAATTCACGCACAATGTGACAAGCCGATATAGCCAAGTCCGTCTGTCTATCCATCTTAGTGACTAAGATAACCAAATTTGGGATTCGGACTGCTCATGTTTGTACCCTGGTCAAGTTTATTTTTTTCTTCTCCCCACGCCCTTCCTTCCACCTCCTCACTTTTTCAAAGCTTTGTAATTTCTACAGCTTTAGGATTTCGTTATTAGTTGCCTTCAAAAATATGTTAGTTGTCTAAAAATCTTTCGATTGATACCAAACATGACTAAAATCGAAGCATATTTACATGAGATACACAAAAATAAAATTTTCAGAGTCAAGATTTTATTTCCCCTTGCCCAAGTGGCAAACGGTTGAATGAACAGTCCGATAGATGGCGTGCTTGCTTTAAGTAGGAACAATCTGTTGTTGAATTCAAAGGAATATTAAGAGACCAGAGGTTTTATGTGAAAGTAGCCGATGAGGGTTACCACCCGACTAGGGTTACCAACCGACTAGGATTACCACCCGATTAGGGCTACCACCGGACTAGGCTTACCACCCAACTAGGATTACCACCCGATTAGGGTTACCACCGGACTAGGCTTACCACCCGACTAGGCTTACCAACCGACTAGGCTTATCACCCGACTAGGTTTACCACCCGACTAGGGTTACCACCTTTTTTCAATTCCGTCTACTAGGTACAGGGTATCTCAAACTCGGCCGCACCCGAGTTTCGCTTCAATTTTTTTTTTTTTTTTTTTTGTGCTCTTCTTCTTTTTGGCATTGCCTCTTTTACTCGGCGGTATTCATTGTGGCTTGGGGGTTTCCTTTTTTTTTTTTTACTCTTCAAAAAATTTTCAGCGCCAGATTCCTTGTTTTATTTTTTTCGTTTTCCTCTCCAATTTTTTTTTTTTTTTTTTTTTTTTTTGGCGTTGTGCTCGTGTTTATGCAAATATTTATATTCCATTTGCATTTCAATAATTGAAATTTTTATATCTCTTGCTCTCTCGCATTTATTATGCGATTTGTTTTTTGCTTTAGCAAAAAAAAAAAAAAAGCAAAACGCAAAAGTAGAAATTGTTTAATATTTCGCTCTTCCTTTCGCCTTCTTTTCTTTTTTTTTTTTGCAAAAACAAAAAAAAATTTTTTTTAATCAATAAAACATTTGATTATTTGCTATTTGATTATCATATAAAAATTTGTTTGGCTAGCTCTTGATTTGAAATTAATCAAAATTGATAAAACAAAAATGGAAAATGTTGAGCGAGTTGCCCCGAAATGAAAATAAATAATTTTCGGATGGCAAAATTAATTGAATTAAATGATTTTAAATTTTAAATTGATAATAATGGAAAATAAATAAATATAATAAAAAATAAAGCCATGAAAATCGATTAAGCAAATTGAATCAATGATTTTTTAAATGATTTAACAAAATTTTATCTCAAAGTGATAGGGATCTAGTTGGAATAGCTCTGAGAGCCAACCATTTCGAATAGTCCAAATATTCCGGCGAAACGGGATTTTCCGAAAATGTTTAGAGTTTTAGAGCAGCAGGTGGCTTTGTCGGGTGGTTGGGTGGGGGGATATGTGCAAAATGCTGAAAAGGAATCCCAAAAAAAAAAAAAAACCTGCCCAACAAAAGCCAACTTCATTCAACTCAACAAAATGGCAAAGGCAATCACATTGGCCAACTAAAATTCCAACCAGCCGGTCTAACTGAGTCTGACTAATGCCAGAGGTAAAAACAATGAGAAAAACAAAAGAAAAGCAAAACCAGAGGAGCAAATATTGCTGCTTGGTCGAGCAGGCAAATCGGCAATAAGCCCAACGGCACAATGGCAATAATTGAGAAGATCTGCACTGAGGCATCTAGGAATATTTAAAGAGCCCCGGTCAGGTTACAAAAATCAAACTATTTATTAATTTACCAAAAAAAAAAAGTACAGTTGAGTTTGATTGAAATACAATGCAGAATTTTCAATAATTTCAGACTCACTGATGAGTTCAGCTGGAAACTTCAAGTCAACCGACTGAAAAATAAAACTCTAAAGCAGATATGAAACACCCAAAACCTTACAAACAAACAAATCAAACACAAGTGGAAATCAACACAATCTAAAAATTCAAACCATACAAAAAAAGGGGGGAAATGAGATGATTTTCATATTTATGAAAATGAAAGAAACACAATGAATTGAAAGAAAACGCCAAAGATCCGAATAAATAAAACAAAAAAAAAAAATAAATAAATAGACAAAAGAAATAGAATATATTTTTAGAGCAATTTGTATATCATAAGAAATAGTCTGTAATTAAAATAGAAGAAAGACTTGAGCAAGCTGTGCATTGAAATAGAAGACGACAAGAGAGAAATAAGAAAGCCAAAACCATTCAGACAATCATTCAGATTTCTCATATGAATAAAGTAAGAAACTGAAAGCAGAGATGAAAATGTAGATGCTTTTGCTTATTGGTTTTGGGGGGCCAAAACAACTGGCCAATGGCCAAGAGTTAAGACCTCATAAATAAGCATTATAAAATGCATATGAAACCACCCAGAGCAGTCAGGAAGCAGCACAGTGGCTACAAAACTATTTGAAATGGACAATTTTTAGCCTTGTCTCTCCAAAGAATCAAAACAGAGTCGAGAATACCACAAAGCAGTGTGAGTTGCTTGATATAAAAGATTGGGTCAAATCGTGGATGTACAAGAGCATAATTTGTGTCTGACGATAATGGTGCCACATGTGACCGAATTCGTGCATAACAAGCTTGTGGTTTGTTCCAGTAGCTGGGGACTTGTAAGAGTCCCATAATAAGCAATGACCGGGCGAGAGTGTGGGAGAAGAGAAGTGCCAAAATAACAAAAGTGTTGAGGGCGGTAAACTTTGTTTAAAGCATTTTACATGACCACCAACAACATGAAGCCTTCTCAACAGATTCCATACATAACTCTTTTTCTCTCTATCTATCTCTCTCTCTTTCTCTGTCTCTTTCACACTGCACTGGGGAAGTGAAAGCATCAAGCCATCCTAGTATATGTTCAACTATCTGTCTTGCCATTTGTATCCGTGTATTTGTATCTATGTATCTGTATATCTTTATATGAATGTGCCTGTCTGACTGTCTGTCTGTGCATCGGTCTGTGTGTCTGCTCAGAACAAATTGTTTGCCAGACTGCCAACATGTCAGAGAGTCTGTCCGTTGTGTGGCTGTACTTTTTGTTTTTTTTTTTTTTTTTGGTCTTTTTGGTCTTTTTGTTCTTTTCATTGTCGGTGGGATTTGCAATTCTCGTACATAAACAATGAAAACCATAAGCAGGCCGTGAGCTTTCCCAAAAAACGGGGGCCGACAATATAGCGAGGTTATTTTGGCTGCTACAAATGTTTGCGAGTGCAAAGTTGACGGCCCCGAATCCTGGCCAAAATGCAGTTTATTTGCTGTCATATGTAATTCTACAGGGTCGTTATGCCCTAGTCAAAAAGAGAGTGCGAGAGAGAGAGAGAGAGGATGTTACTCGGCCATCATAAATGCAATTGCAATGTCATAAAAATAAGAATAGCAACTTTGGTAGTGGAAAATTTTAGGCTTTATCTGAGCTTTTATATGTCTTTTATTATTTAAAGAATCGCACACAAATATATATGTATATATATAGTATATATATAGCCAACAGATTCTGACAGCTAAATGGAATGGAATGGATTGATTTGGAATGCATTGTAGTTTCTTCTTTCAGTTCCTTTTTTTTTTTTTTAATTCCAATTTGAATAAATGAAAAGATTCCAATCGATTTCGAATTGACAATGAAAACAAAAAAGAAACAATATTTAAATGAAACAATTCGCATTTTTATTTTTATTTGATTTCAAGTTTACACTCAAAACAAAAAACATACGCCTATTTTTACCAGCCTGCCAATTGGCAGGCCATTCGAAAAATATTTCCGCCACTCTCACCATGGGACAAATCTGACAAGAATCTGAAGTTAACTTTGACAGTTTTGGGAAGATTTTTACTACTATAAATTAAGGTGATTTATCGGATATTGCCGACTTTAGACTATATAAAACTATATAATATACTGAACCGATTTGCATAAATTTGATCTCCAGTTATAACTTATGATATAAGGATTCTAAGCTGCAAGCTTAACTGTTAAGGTTATTGGTAAGTCCGACTTAGATTGGTATGAATAAGTGGACCGATCTAAATGACATATATATTGCAGAGCAAGAAGTTTTATTACTAATTTTTAATCAGATTGGAGATATTTTTAAAAACGATTTAAGTCTGTAAGCCAGCTATATTATATATAGCGGTTCGATCCAGCAGGTTTGGTGTTATATAGAGGCTACTAAAAAGTTCAATTTCGATAGGCTTGAGCTTCGACAGGTAGATAGAGGGACAGGACTCGTTTTAAAGCCCTTTCAGAAAAACGTTGAAGGCTGTATTATACAGAGGTCTAAGCCAGCCGATTCCACTGTGCATAGATTATAGAAGGCCATATGAAAAGTTGAATTTCGATAGTCTTAAGCCTGAGAAACTAGACAAGGAGACAAGGCTCAACCAATTGCTCATTTTGGGGATATTTTTGAAACCATTTGATGTCATGACAACTATATTATATAGAAGACCGATCCAGTCAGTTTGTCTGCATATATACAAATGAAAGTTATATAAGAAGTTGAATTTTAGAAAGCCTAAACCTAGATGGGTAGGGCTAGATCAATCCATTGCTCTAGCGATCAATCTGCTTGTATATTCTAAAAGCTTACGACTTTCGATTCTACTTGAAAAATAAATCTATATAGTAAAATTGATTTGTCCCATTGTTTGAAAGTTAAGAATTTCTCTGTTGGTCTTATAAAATTTGATGATGCTTAAAAACAATTCAATGCGCAAAACTGTGAAACTCTAAACAATCGACAAACAAATGAATAAAAATACAAATAAAAACAAATGAAGGAAAGCAAAATACATAAACAATACACACACACACACATACACAAGCACACAGAAACACAGATACCAAGAGAAATGTTCAACAATTTAAAGAAGCCATAATTCTGAAAATGGTAATGGTAATGGAAAAACTGAATACGAAAAGCAATCGACAAAAAAAAAAGTATACATATATATATATATATATTCATTCCAATAGAAATAGGGAAAGCAATGGCGGAAGCTTGATAGGCAAAAAAAAAAAAAAAATAGAATGAGCGGGGAGAGTGCAGAGGTTGGAAGAGGCAAAGCATTCAGCACATCGTTAGCCAAATGCCCATCAAGGCCATAAGAGTGGCATTTACGCTCTCAAAACACACACACACACACACACATATAGGCAGGCATTATTGTTGTTGTTGTTGTTGTCTGGCAGCTGCCATTTTTATTCAACTTGTACACATCAGCAAATTTATTAAATGTATTGTATTTTCGTATAATAAAATATGAAAAGCCCAAGAAAAAAAAAAACAGAAAATAAGACAAAAACAAAATAAGAAAAAATACAAAAACAAAAACAACGTTATCCTTTGAAGCCGTCTTTAGAGTCCCTAAGAGGAAATAAAAAAAAAAAAAAAATAGGGAAAGCTTGAGGGGGTTGCGGTGAGGAGGGGGGAAAAGAACATGTTTACCTTGGTTCATTTTTTGGTCACATCATTTTGAAATTGGCCTAAACCAGCTGGTCAACATGATTATTTTCCGTCCTCTTCTTGCTCTCAAGTTTATTCGTATATTATTCATACGCACTGTGGGCTCTCAATCACAAGAGTTTTTAACTTAGTTTACCGATGATTTTCAAAAGCAAAAAAATACATATAAAACTTATGCCCAACTGAGAATATCTCCTTGGATTTGTCATAAATCGCGCCAAGAAAAAAAGAGTGAGCGAGAGAGACAGGGTGTGTTTGTGTGTGTGTGTGTGTGTGTGCATAAGTTTTGTGCACATTTCCGTTTTCATTATTGTTTTTAACTTTATTTTGGACACAAAGTTTCTTGTACTTCAAATTCAAAGAAATCCAGCAACTTTTTTCGACTTTGACTGGCCGGGAAAATTGGAAGCCAGCCTGGACTCTTCCCCTCTTCCTCTCACTCTCCCCCTCTCCCTCTGTCTCTCTCACTGGCCAAATGTTGATTCAGAGTTGCTCTTTCTTTTTTGTTTTTTTTTTTTTTTAAATGAGTGGCAAATGACAAATTTTAAATGATACTTGAGTAAATTAAAGCTTGCCAAATAGAAATAAAACAAAACTTTTCCAAAATAGTTGAAAGAATAAGCAGATGGAAATAGAATCGGGGCCGAAGGGGCTACAAATTTTCCCTTGAATAAATGAACAAGAGTTTCAATGCAAAAAAAAAGGGCCAACTGGGAAAGCAAGAAAGGAGACTATCGAAAGGCAAAAGTTCTGCCAGTGCTTTTGATATTTCAACTGTCTTTGTTTTTGTTACTATTTGCATAGTTCTCCCCCGTCACCCTCTGTCTCCATCTCCCTCCCTCTTTCTATCACTCTCTCTGTCTCTGTCTCTGTTTGAATAAAGTTTGTTCTTTTGATTTGCAGTTGCAGTTTGTTGATTGCGTACGCATGTTGCATAAGTTTTTGTCCTATTCGACATTTCGCAGGGTCTCTCCGACCCGCCGCCCCACCCCCTTGACCAATGCAATTGCTGGGCACACAATCATACATAAAATAATAGGGTTTTCGTTCTGGGGTTTTTTTCTTTTTTCTTTTTTTTTGGCGCCTCAATAGGCACAATTAATATGGCAACTTTCCGACAAAGCTTTCACACTAAATTGGAGAAAGAGAAAGCAAAAAGTTTTCTGCCCATTAATTTTTGGGCTATTAATTTTTTTGGGGAGTCGAAAGAATTTAAGGGCGAACTTCTAGTCTGATCAAGCTTTTCGCCTTAAAGGGAATCACTATTTTTTTCAGAGGATTTTTTTCACTTATTTAATTTTATTTATTTTATTTTATTTATTTTATTTATTTTATTTATTTTTTTTTTTTATTTATTTTATTTATATTATTTTTTTATTTTATTTATTTTATTTATTTATTTTATTTTATTTATTTATTTTTTTTTTACTTTGTAAGCCACACAATAATACTTTCCCGCAAAAACACAAAATTCTGGATTTGGCAAGCAGATGAGTGCAGAACCGACCCCACCTCCCCCACCTACCCCCACCTCTCCCCCTCACCGACACTGCCTGTGGAATTGAAAATGAAACCACGCACGCACAAAAATATCAACTGCAATGTGTGTATAAAGTTGCCCGTTGATTTTCCATTCTCTCCTCTGGGCTCCCCTCTCCCCATCTCCCCATCTCCATCCACCGCCGTCACGACCATTTCAATGTGTTGGCCTGGCCTTGTGTCAGTGTCATTACTCAGGAAGTGGCCGTGCTTGGGAGTGCCGAAGAGTTAAAAGTGCTCGGCGGCAAAACTCCCAACCAAACTCCCCGATGGCAATGTGCATGCAAACACGTTTCTGATTAGAAATCAACAAAAACGACAAGAAGAATAAATCGAAAGCAATGAGAGTGAAAATGCCACAAACCATAATGACAAGACAATAACAGAAATAATAATGAAGAACAAAAACCAATTGTTCATTGCTCCATGGCAAAAAAAATCGAAAATTTTAAAGATTAAATCCAGCAAATTGGTAATTCGAAAAAGAAATGAAATGAACTTCACTCAAATTTATTTCGAGGTGAATGTAATGCCCAAGGATTACTCTGATAATTTTAAATACCCCAGAGACCATCAGGGACCGAAAGTTGGGTCCTATAATTCCGGAGATCCTTAGTGGGTTCTGAGTGGATCAATATCAAAATACCAATCCATGAATGATTCACAAAGCCCATCAGTGCGCCACCTGGTGGTCTAATCAGGCAATTTATGATAGCTTCTGTATTAATGGTCTGATTCCATCGTATATAGCATAATCTATATGATATTATCCTAAAGCTAAAAAAAAAATTGAGGGATCTGATAATTGAAATCGGCTTAAATTGAGTTAATCCCTTCCTTTCTGTTCTTCAGATATTTAGTCATATATATAGGGGTTCGGGAATTAATTCTTTGGCCTTGAAGACTTGTTCTATTCTATATGTGATCAACTCTATTCTATAATCTTAAAGCTAAAAAAAACAGGGGTCTCTGAAAATGGGGTTCGGAATTAGGTGAAGAAAGACAATTCTTGGACATAAAGTAATATTCGGCTGGAGCTTGGTTAATCCCTCCTTTTCAGTTTTTTGATATTTGGCCATATAAAGCATAGGGGTTCCGACTCTGGTTCTGGGTTCTTTGGCTAGCTCTAGTACTATATCATACCTCTTTATCTCAACTAATCGAGCTAAAAATAAACCGAGTCAGACAGAGCCAAAGCAGCTTAAAAAAAAACTCGAAAGTAATTTTTGCTAATCAAAATCTTTGAGAGACAAAATGTGGCGTATGTGTTTCCATTTACTTTGTGGGCACAATAAACTTTACTTTCTATGTTTGATATTTATTTTTTTTTTTTTTTGCCCCATAACAACATCTTTTCGTATTCTTATCTGGGATTTGAATTGGCAAGCCAAGCTAAAACCAAAACCAAAACCAAAACCTAAGTCAACTCAAGCCAAGGCAAATTCCGAATCCAAAATCCACTGAACCAACGAGGGGATGCTCCATAAAGAAAGTCAAGCCAATTACCAGGCAAAATGCGCGTGCAGAAAAGTTTCAAGGCTTTTTCTTCTCTTCTTCTTCTTCTTCTTCTTCTTCATCATCAGCAGCTTCTTCATGTAGCTGAAGCCACCGCAAAAAGCATCTTAATGTCGTTGTTTGACTGCCTCGGCTGCCTCTGCCACATCAGCAATGTCAGGCATTGTCATAATGTAATTTCAATACCACAAAAACTGGTGGGGTTTGGGCTGGGTTGATGGTGCTGGGGGTGCGGATGGGTAAGGGGAAAGAGTAGCCCAGAGATCGCTGAAAAGAATATGGGAAGCAAAAGGTGGGGAGCCCAAAAGGCCTTGAGAAGAAGACGAGAGCTGGTTTGGGGTGCATGTCAACTAAGCCTAGAATATTTTTAGAGGTACTCTTTCTCTCTTCCCCCCCCCCCTCCCCCACCCACATACACACACCTCTCTTGCACATTTTTTTTTTCTTTTGTTACTTTTGCCCCTCTGGCCATAAATTCTGCATGTGTCTGCCAATTTCAACTCACACTCTCTATTCATAAATTTTTCTCTAGCTTAGCTTGCTTCTTCTTCTTCTTGTTCTTCTTCTTCTTGATTCTAAATACTTAACCCCCTTGCAGCCCAGTGTGATGTGCCGCTTTTCAATTTTGTTTGGCAAAAAGTTATACGCCTCAAAAGTTTGCCACTGACTTTATGCCATTTTGCCTTTACACCTTATTCGACTTTTTCTTCTTCTTCTTCTTCTTCTACTTTCTTCTTTGACCCAACCCAGCCCCCTTTGCGTTAAAAGTTTTTCGCCTCTGGTATTATTCCCAGTGCCTCCTCAATGGAGGTCGTGGTCTTTGCTATTTCAGTTTTTGGCCTTGCTTGTCTCAATGTTGTACCAAAAATTACACACATACACACACACACGCACACACAGACACACACAGAGAGATATAGTGTGAAACACAATAAACGTGTTGAAATGTAATGAAAATTAATTAGCCAAAAATCGAGACAAAAACTTATTCCTGTTGAAGTTGATGTTTCTCTCCAATTTCGATGTTGAAACATTTCGAGAGGAAATGGTCCTTTCGCCTAGCGAATTGTCACACGTTTAGCCAAAGTTTACCTCCCCAATTGACCATAAATTTGACACATATCTGAAAGCTATATATAAATTGAGTCAATCACTACTCACAATCTGACCAAACCTTTAATTTCTTTTTTTTTTTTTTTTTTTTTTTGAAAATTTTCTAAGATTCTAGAAATATTTTTGCCCAAAGTTTTGAGGCATTTCCAAATCATCTGCTATTTCTTATAACCTCTTTCCTTCAGCATCCATGCAAGTCTTATGAATTTGTCCATCTAAATCATTATGATTTGATCATTTTAGGTAAACTGAGACTCTACCTTTCAGAGTCTCAAAAACAAATTGTAGATTGAAGTTATTTGGAGGTTTTTGTAAGTCTTTCGATTCTTTTCATCATTATTGACTTCGGCATAAATCAGATGCCTGTGGACCTTATTCAAGGACTTGGATCGAAACTTTTATCCAAGCCTTATCCAATGCCTTCACCATGGCGTCTTGTGGTTCCCCAGGGTCTTGAACCCCTTTCATTTACTCTTCTTATGAATAATCTTCCCTCAGTCCTATCTCATTCTCTTGTTGTGATGTATACTGATGAATGAAGCTAGAGTTTTACTAGGTCAACTAATACCAACCTCTTAGAGTTTTCATCCTTTCAGGGTCTTAAAATTAAATTGTTGACTGAAACTATAAAAGGACTCTATCAATCATGCCCAACTAAGATGCCAGACGACCTTATTCCAATACTCGAATCGTTCATTTTATCCAAGCATTATCCAAAGCCTTCACCATAACGCCCTTGTGTTTCCCCAGGGTCTTGAACCTCTATTATTTCCTTAGTCCTATCTCATTCTCCTGTATTGTTGTATCCTTTATGAATGTAGCAAAAGTTTTATTCCAAAAATAAAGTGTTATTTCAATTTTATGAAAGTTGCAAGTCATTTGGAAAAATTCTGATCTCAAAATCAATCGACTGTGATCCGAGTGTATAGCGCTAACGGTACTTTTGGTAAGGCATTTATTGGTCTCATTGTTCAGTTGTTTGCCATCATTATTGATAAATTTACAAGGCATTAAAATCGAACAGCAAGTCGCGGCAGTCAGAGAGATGTGGGGAAAGCCAAGGGGTTCCCGTGGGATTCGTGGGAGTCGGATTAATTTGCGTTAAGCTGACGGCAACAAACAAAAGAGAAAGAGAGAGAGAGAGAGAGAGAGAGAAAAAAAAGAGCAAGTCAGACTTTTTGCAATTAGTTTAGTGGTTGTTAAGCTTTCCATTTACCTCTCCCCCCCCCCCCTACTCCGAATGCTGGGATATCGCGGGGATGCCAGGGTAAATCAGTGCAGGTGTGCGTTTGCAGTTCAAAATGAAAATGGATTTCATTGAATGAGATGAGGGGGGCGGGGGCGGGGGGCGGAGGGCTGGCCGTTTTGCCCTGCGCATATTTTCTGCCTGGCTTGGCAGTGTGAAAAGTAATTTGCATATGTATTGCATTTGCATTTATGCATGCACAGTAGGCAACAAGCCGCCATGGCAGTGCACACTCTTACGCTTGGCTTCTCACACCCGCGGTTTTTTTCGCCGCCGTCTGAGCCGATGCATTTGCGCATTTGCGGTCATGTTTATGGGTGCCAGTTAATCGATTATGCAAGAGACGAGTGAACAGCACCGGAAATGTGCAAATGTTGCGCTTCCGTTTCCGTCCTTCCGTATATGCTGACTGATTTTTGCCGCTCGCTCAGGTAACGGATCCGTGAGGGATTTATACACTCTTTCCAACGCCGAGCCTCATAGATCTTTGAACGCTGCTTTTAGAACAAATCGAACCGTTTGATGGATCATATATAGTCTGCTCAATTCGCCTATATCAATCCTGATCAATGTCGAGCAATATGTATTCTGAAGCCGATCCCGATATCCGAAGAAGCATATACTCAAGTGTATCAATCTTGATCTAAAACGAATTATATAGGTTCTTGTAAGATTCGTGGTATTCCTTAACCGATTCAAAGCAAAATCTTTATCCAATAAGAGTGGAATCATATATATACTTATGTGTATCACCCTTGATCCAACTCAAGTCATACATAGACAGTAAGCTCTGATCTTATTCCTGGTACTAATACTTATCTACTTCCAACTTGATCAAAAGATAACCCATATAGCTTCTGGTCGTGTCTTAATTATTTCTAATGGTATTCAAATCAAATTCAAGTAAGGAGAAGTCAATAGATTGAATCGCACCATATATATTCTGGATGTATCCCAACATGGACCAAATACGGTCTGGTTCTGACCTTATTATTTCTCAAGGTATTCCAATCCAATTCAAGAGTTAAAAAGTTTATCAATAGATTGAATTCGACCATATATAGTATGTTCTGGATGTATCCTAAGATGAGCCATATACGTTCTGGTCCTGACCTTATTATTTCTCAAGGTATTCCAATCAAATTCATGAAGTGAAGTGTCAACTAATAGATTGGATTCCAACATATATATTCTGTATGTATCCCAGTCTATTCCAGGGATTGTCAGGATCTGAAAGAATTTCGCAGCCATTTTGAGTTTCTTGCCAAAAAGAGTATGCACTTTCTCAGCATAAGTAATCTCAGTTTAACTTTAGATTTGGTTTAGCCTTTTTTTTTATATACCGAAAAAGAAAAATGTCATGGAGCTTTTTGATATTTGAGTAAGGCCGAGGACCCAGGCAGTCTCTCCATGTTTATGGCTTTGATGAAAGGTGTGAAGACGGAAATCATTAGCAGGCGATTGTGTTGACATTTTGGCCTTGACTGATATAGAATTTTATTGTGATTATCATTATTATTATTATTATTAATATTGTATTGTCGAATTTACTGTCATGTTGTTTTGTTTGAAGAGAAAGTTTTGCGAATCAAAATTGATAATTTTTTTATATTGTTAAACATATGGCAAATCCAAGACAGCTATTCCTGAAGGCGTGAGATGATTAAACTTTGCGGAATTGCAAAAACAAATTGGATTTCCATGACGCGTCTACAGTTTTGGTACCGGCGCCACTGGATCAAGTCGACAACGTGGCCGGTCCCGGCCAGAAATGTTGTGGCTCCTATACTACTTTCGGGTAATGGTTATAATTTTGGTCTATATCAGTATCCTAAGCGCCTTGGCATTCCGCTTTTGGCTAGCAGCTCGATCCGAAGGCTTCGAAGATTAAGACTTTTCGACTCTCTCAAACCAAATCCCAATGCAATGGCCTTGGCAACAAGTCAAATTCAGGACAAACTCAAACTGGTTTTCTGCTTTCCTATTGCCATTTACATGGCTCTTGATGACTTTAAAATGAAATTCTCCAAATTTGTAACGAATCAAATAAAACAAATAGTGAGAGATTTCCCAAAATATTTTCGATGCGAAAGTTTCAATATCTTAAGATAAAATTTCTGCCTTTATATGTCTTTTCTCCTAGATCTACCAAAAAAAAAAAACAAAACAAAGAATACCAAGTGGCATATTTGTGTCTAGGCAACAGAGTTAATTGAGCAAACCAGCCAACAACAAAAGAGTGAAAACCCATTTGTCTGCAAATAAACAAAATGATGACTGGCCCAGTTAGTCCTTAGAGCCTCCACAGCCTCAAAGTCTCACAGTCTCACAGTCAGTAAGTTTGGCAGTCCGTCATATGCAATCATGTACCAAAATGCATGTTGTTCGTTGTTCGTTGTTTGCCCGGTTGAACTAGAGTCTGGGCCAAAAAGGGAGGAATGTCAGTTTGGTCTTTGCGGTTGGCCAAGCAGATGGGTTGCCAGTGTTGCCTCCAGAGTTTGTGCACTGCTTTGGTTAGCTGCCAGTTTTGCTAGTATAATATTTCAAAAATTGCAGGCAAGACAAAACTGCCCGAGGAGTGAGACAAACAGACAACCAAAAGCAGAGCTCGAGACTTTTGGGCAAAAAAATAAACAAATTTATCAGTGTAAAAATTAGCAAAGCAGATGCAATTCATTCTTTTGGATAAAAGCCAGAGATTCCATGATGAGTACAGCTTCTTCGATTCCAAAATACCCTCTAGTCTGCATCTTCCCAAAAAGCTTTCAACAATTTAATATACTTTACCTTTTTCTCTGCAGGGTATACACAAAAAGAAAAGAAAGAGAGAGCGAGAGAGAGAGAGATGGATAGAGTAAGTAAAGAATACTGCAGCTGACAGCATTATGGGCGAATTTGTTTGCCTTGTAAGCATATCCTTGATGCATATCCTTTGCTGTTTTCCCAGTGACCCCGGTCCCTGCTCTTTTAATCTTCTCCCCTCCATTCGGTTGAAATCCCTTTAAAATCTCCGTGTTGGATTGTTCCATGCATGCCCAGATAGACATATATGTGACTTGATCTGCTTAGGCCAACACCCCAACCCAACCCAGCCAGTCCAACCACACTGTAAGCGATACCTAAACTGTTAGATTGCTTCCAGAGCCGCCCCGACTAGTTGGCAATTTAAGCTTTAGCAACATAATGAAATGCTCGCAAAACTTTCACAATTGAAAATGGGTTCAAAATTTTTTTTGTTAAAAAAAAAAAAATGGTATAATCTACCAGTGAAATAATCAACATGTTGATGGAATTTGGCTTTCATGCTATATGCCATTGTACACGAACCACAACCACCAACAGCAGTGGCACTGTGGCTCTACAGAACCGCAACAGCACAAAACCATTCCACAAATTTTGATCATAGAGAGAAAGAGAGGGGGGGTGTGGAGTTGACCAAGTTGGTTCGGAAACGGGCATTGCATTTATACGAATTGCAGCGTTGATGTTGCCCTTTTGTCACGCACTAGCAATTTCGGTCAAGCATTTTGCAAATTGAGAGCCTCTGGCCACTGACCAAATGACCCTCACTTCATCTTCAACGCCTTCTTCTTCACCTCATCCCATACCATCCCATCCCATTCCATCTCTGCCCCTGCCATTGCCTCGCTGGCTGCATAAATGCCTGAAAGCCGCTGATTTCGGTTAGGTGTCTGTTTACATTTCGTGCTGCTACCGGGCCAAAGGGCGCATTTATCAGCTACCTCACATTGCACACACGCACATACTAAGCCAAAAATCCAACAACACTAAAGAGCATTGAAACAAACAAAAACTAAATCCACCAAAATCGCCAACACGACGTGCATTCACGATTAATAGTGAATCCAAAAAAGGACGCCTGGGCCAACTGCAGATAATGCAACTGACATTTTCTATAGTTTTCAAAAATTTAAACTCAAACTTTGGGCGAAAATAATTATAAATAAATTATGAAAGGAAATCGGAAATTAAATCGATTTGCTTTAATCGAAATGATAGGAACTCAAAAGTTCTTTGATCATGTGAAATGCCGCAAAAATTATTAAAACCGATTTGGGTTGGCATGATAGATATATAATATATTAGTAATATCATTAAGATTCAAAATGGATTTGAAATATATATGAACAAGATTCTAAGTATTAAATTTTAATGAATATCTCTTATTTCCATAGGAACAATTTGGGTCCATATGAAAGGTATATGATATAGTGATACGATCTAAAGGAAAGTTTTGGGAATATATATTAAATATATTAATGAAAGTAAAGCTTGGCCTATCAAATTAAGGTAACGTTTTTTAAGTAATCTAAGTAGCAAATTTAAATGAGATAGGTTCTTGAGCCTCCGATTTAGTTGGATATAGTGGATCATAGTGACTACTGTATAAAGAATCTAACTACCTCTTTTAAATGAGTTCGGTTATTAGACTTTAAAGGAATAGCTAAATCCGTTGGCAACCATATAAAATAGTGGTTCGATCGGAATGAAATTTGTTATACATTTGTGCCAAATTAGATTTGAGTCTGTTTATAGCTAAGATATAGAGGTCTGATCCGTACCAAATTCAATCAATATTGAGGATATTCCCAAATCAGAATTGAGTCTATATATACCTAAGACATAGTGGTCTGATCCGTACCAAGTTCAATCAATATTGAAGATTTTCCCAAATCAGATTTGAGTCTGTATATAGCTAAGATATAGTGATCTGATCCGTACCAAATTTAATTAAAATCAGTCAATCAATATTGAGGATATCCCCAAATTATATTTGAGTCTATATATAGCTAAGATATAGTGGTCCGATCCGTTTGCTTTAGATAAAAGGCCTAAGCACAAAAGAAGTCCGCTTACCAGGGTTCAATACGATAGTCTCAAAATAAGCTGTCTTTACCGGTCTCCCTCGGGTCTTTACCAGTCTCCCTCGGGTCTTTACCGGTCTCCCCCGGGTCTCCCCCGAGTCTCGCCTTTTGATATCTCTTGGACATCCATCATATTTGTTATTATATTCTAGTCTATTCAGCTTAAGCTGACCTGGTCAATCTGCTTAGACTGAGCAGCTGAAAAAGTTAGGCTCGGATAAATTTAATAACTTTCTAAGATTTTTAGAAAGATGCTTTAAAAAAACACCTGCTTAAAATTACTTAAAATCAAACAAAGAAAATTGATTCTACATATTTTCACTTCAGAATTGAAAAAAAAAAACAAAATCCAAATGAAACTGGAACAATTCTCTCTCAGATTGGTAAGACCGCCTAAGCCTACCCCAGTAAGCCGATAAAGCATTTGCTCAGAGACCAAATTCCAGACTCAATTTTGAGTCATTTGAAAATATAACCAAAAAAATAAATAAAATAAAGAAAAACAAACAAAAACCTTTCTACTTCTCCCAAAACGAAAAGGAACAAAATGGCCGAGCTGGCTGAAAGCAACTGGTCAGAATTGTGCTTGTTTATGCCCACTCGGAAAGAGGGTTAAAAAAGAAATTCACCTTCTGCGTTTAAATCACTTTCAGGATCATTTGCTCTTAACAAGAAGACTTTATATGATTTTCCACCTTGGCAAAAAAAGAAAGAAAAAAAAAAACTGCACAATTGTCCGAGAGGCTCTTCCTACGAGAGAGGGAGAGGGAGAAGCGGATGAGTGCTATCTCTTTCGGCAGTATTTATTTATTTACGTAAGTGTGAGTCGATTTGTGTGTATATGTATGTGTGTGTGTGTGTGTGTATTTGGCATTTTACAACGTTGTTGCTGTCACTTTATTAAAACGCTTCGATGGCTCCAGCGTTGCCGGCAAACAGGTCCAGCCTCTCTCTCTCTGTCTCTCTCACTCTGTTGATTCGGGCCGCTTTACGCCATTGACAGAGCCAAAAGTATTGCCGTTGGCATAAAGAACAGGTGCCGACTAAATGGTCCATCCTTGGGGAAGGATATGAGCTGGTGGCCTGATGGCTTTTGTGCGGGGCAGCCGGGGTAGTGGATGGCTTTGTTATATGAGGCGGCCTGGCTGGCTGGTGGGGGCGAGGCGAGGTAAGTAAGTAAATGTGCACATAAAACACAAGTAGCAACAACAACAGCAACAACAGCAACGAAGGACATGCAGCCGAATGGGCTGGCGGTAAAAATGAGCCAAGGCAAGCCGCACACACGCACAAAATGCGTAAATGAACACAAACAAACAAGCCAGCAAGCAAGCAAACAAACAAATAAATAAATAAATAAAGACAACAAAAAAAAAAGATGAGAAAAAAAATACACACACACACACACAAATAAAGAAAAGAAGAAAATGCGTAAAATGTGAAATGAAGCAGATGAGAAAAAAAGGGATTGGAACAAAACTAAACGTGAGCTTGGATGACAATAAAAAATTGGGGAATGAGTATTCTGTTTACGTGAATACTGAAAGCCCTGAAAATTATATATGTACTACCCTGAGAACATCCCAGCATTACCAAAAAGGACAATGCATTCCTGATGGATCCTCCAAACTAGATCCAAGCAATTGTTTTTATTATTCCATCATACACACATATATATAGATATTCATATGAGCTAACCAACTTCTTTAGATATTTATAAGCTCAACAAACTGAGCCTTCAGAAGAGAAATGGTTTCGCTGATATTTTCAGCTGAAAAGTATGCTATGATTTTTTCCCCCGTTCCAAAAACAAACGAAAATAAATTAATTTTGCGAAATAATAAATTAATATTGAAAATTTTCTAGAATTTTTAAATTAAAATACTCTATCAATTATCTGTGAATTTTTAAGGCAAGCTTTTGGACCATTTTGTTTCTTTATTTATGACCAGAAATTGTCAGGCAATTAAGCTGTATTGAAAGCATAAAATATTGCCTGGAAAAAAGTTCATCAGAAGAACAACACATTTCCTCATTGCCATAATTTTAATGTTCTTTAATATTTTCAAAGAAATCAAAGCTACCAAAATAGAAAAATTATTCAAAAAAAAACAAACAAGCAATTCGATTAATTTCTTTGAATCTAAAAAAAAATTCGATTCGATTTTATATTTTCAGAATTTTTATTATTGTTGCTCAATATTTGAAGTTGGTGGCATTTTAAGCCATACAAAGCCATTCCAAAAGCATCATGAGTCTTTTGGTAGACATAGAAAATGCCACGGTGTCTGCTGCCATGACGACAACGACGACGGCGACGCACCAAGTTTATCCTTAAACTTTGTCACAGTTAAATGACAATAAATGTCACACATAACGCCATAAGCGCGCACAAGCATACTCTGAAATATATATCCCCCCCCCACCCCACCCCTCCCCTCACACACACACACTTCCCCATCCTCTCGCCAAAGCACAAGCTCCGAGCCCTGCACCTTGGCACAGAGACAAGCACACAGGACAAGGGGGCGGGGGAGGTGGTTGAAGAGCCAAGAAGAGCCAAGAATGATGAACAAGAATGAAAAATATTTGAGTACTCTTTCAGGATTTGTGGAGAAAAAAAAGTCAAGCCAATTTATGGCAAGAATAAAAGGAATAGGTAAACCTGAACAGAAGCCTTCCAAAGACCCGGAGAGCCTGAAGAGAGTAACAAAAGAAGATATCGTATAGATCTTGGTTTGAAGCTGGAGAGAACCAAAAGAACTTGGCTACCCAAGGATCTCACTAGGATGATTTGAGTTTATGGCAAATGAGCTAAGATCTCCGACAAGCTTGGATAGAAAAGAGTATACAAATTGCACACATGTGCATTCATAAGTCTACGAGAGTAACAGAGTGCGAGGAAGAGGGGGAGGGTGGAGGGGGGGCCATGTGAGTGTGAGTATGTGTGTTTTATGTTTTGGGCTTGTCTTTGCCTTTTCTTATTTCTTATACCTTGCCAACATGTGTTAATACACACACACACATATATATAAATATATTTATTTTTTTTTATTTATTTATTTATTTGTGCATGTGTGTGTGTATTTTTTTTTTCTTCTGTGTTGCCTTGTAAGCCTATGAATGTGGCCGTCATAACTTTGCCATAAAACAGCTGACAACACTGGCAGAAAAGTTGCCAAGATGCCAGCCCAACTCTAACTGCCCCAACAAGCTCAACATATCTCTTAGATGTAGTTATTTTAGTGACTTAATGTGTTAAGCATCTGTGCCAACAAGAGTGAGAGAGAAAGAGAGAGAGAGCAAGGCCGCACAGGATTCTGGATTTGTTTGGTTGGCTTGCCTTGACTTGACTTTGACTATTTATAGGGCGGTGATATTTTTAGGTAGTGAACTTAAATAGATTCAAATGGTCCATCTGTATGTGTGTGTGTTTGTGTGGGTGAGTGGGGGGGGGGGGGGGGGAGGGCGGAATTGCTGCCACAATAAAACTGTCATTGTTGGCTTGTCTTGTGCCACTTCTCTTGTTGTTGTAACAGTTATTTATATCTACCTTGACTTCTCAGTGGCTTAGCCATGCTCAATTACCATTCAATCTTTTCCCTTTTTTCTTCCCCTCCCTCCCCCCCCCCTGCTTTTCACCACACACACACATACATTCACATAGTTTAGTCACCATTTTCCGCTTAGTTCGCTCAATTTGGCTTGATTTCTTTTCTATTTTTGTATATAAGTCGCAAATAGTTTGCCTACTTGCAGTTTATTTGTCATTCCAAGCCAGCCACTCTTTTTTGGCCCTCTTTGCCCCCCTCCTTCCCCTTTGCAGTCGTTTCTCATCTTTGTCATTGAGTTGCTTACTTCTTTTCGGCATTTTGGGTCCTTGGCATGCCTTTTGTCTTTCACAGGACCTGATTGTTTGTAAATATACTTTAAGGAATCTGCTGCTGCTTCTTCTTCTTTTTCTTGTTTGTTGCTCAAATACCGTTAAGCATGCAGCAAACTTTGATTAGGAACGAGAAACTTTTCTTTTGTCTGGCAGATGCACGTTTTTGTAAATAAAATAAGCATATATGTGCATATATTTATTTTATTCTTTTACTTTTTGGCAATTTTTAAGAAAAACTTTAAAATAATCAAATCACACAATATTGAATAACATTGTTAAATTCACAAAGTTCCAATGTGCACAGCTGATCGCAGCTCTCATCACTCTTTCTATCTCTCTCTCTCTCTCCCGCCCTCAGTGACCTGATCACATACAAAAGAAAGATGCTGGCAAGAAAGCAAAACTCTACTTGTGTGTAAGCTCATTTTTACTTAAATGTTCACCATCAAATATTGTAAAATTTGCAATTCCCAATGCTTGCTAAGAAATTAAATAAAAGAACTTACCACTTGATCAAATTTAAACAGCAAATAAAAATTGTGAAAAGAAAAGAAAATTTTTGCGCGAACACACGAGTACAACGCGAGCACTGCTCAACGAACGAACGACCGACCGACCGACCGAAGACAAGCCGACGCACTTCAAAGCGAAGAAGGCAAAACAAAAATGTAAAAAAAATTATGCACAAGACACCAAATGATCACATAAAATAATAAATTTGCTATTCACACATGATTTTCTATTAAATTATAGCAGAATTGACTTTACCTTGATTTGATTTACTTGGTTTTACTTTACTTTAGATCATCTCTGCACTTTGCTTTGATCCAACACAAACAACTGCACCACCAAGAACACAAAAAAAAATGTAAAAAAAATTATGCACAAGACACCAAATGATCACATAAAATAATAAATTTGCTATTCACACATAATTTTCTATTAAATTATAGCAGAATTGACTTTACCTTGATTTGATTTACTTGGTTTTACTTTACTTTAGATCATCTCTGCACTTTGCTTTGATCCAACACAAACAACTGCACCACCAAGAACACAAAAAAAAATGTAAAAAAAATTATGCACAAGACACCAAATGATCACATAAAATAATAAATTTGCTATTCACACATAATTTTCTATTAAATTATAGCAGAATTGACTTTACCTTGATTTGATTTACTTGGTTTTACTTTACTTTAGATCATCTCTGCACTTTGCTTTGATCCAACACAAACAACTGCACCGTCAAGAACACAAAAAAAAAATGTAAAAAAAAATTATGCACAAGACACCAAATGATCACATAAAATAATAAATTTGCTATTTACACTTAATTTACTATTTATTTATAGTAGAATTGACTTTACTTTGATTTGCTTTATTTGTGATCTTCAACACATTAAAAATTTCGCTTGGTTCCAACAAAGACAACAAGAGTGGCGTTCAGCCGATGATAAATAAACCGAAGCGTAGCGAACACTTTTTAATTTCAACTCGATTAAAACACTTGATTCACTCGCAACCTTCGAGGGTAAACATTTAAACATTAAAACTTTTTAATTTGCCAAATTTAAAGCACACAAAAATCGGACCGCGTGACCGAAGCGTCTTGCTAATTTTTCACAAATGCAAGCAGGTTTCTTATTTTGCCAATAGAAGGCGCTGGTGTGGGAGTTTCATACAAGTCACCAATTGACCGGTAACTTAAAACGTAGAATTGAAAAAGAAAACGTTGTGATATTTGCGGGCTTTAATTGTTTGATAAAAAGTATGAAATAAATTAAATGAACTTTCTAGACAACTGCGCCGCTGTAAGCCCCAACCTCCCAATCCCCTTCGCCTATCACTATTTACTAAGAACCATAAACGGCAATTGCGCATTTTTGTGCTGTCAGTTTGGCATTTCATTTTCAATTCATTTTCCACTTTTGTGCACACATACACACGCACAGCATGTCATCTTTTTATGCGGGTCCATGATTCGTCTGTGTGTGTGTGTGTTGGGAATATTTGTTGTTTGCCTATTTGGCTGTGTTGTTGGTTTCATCTTTTTATTTTGTTGCTGGCGCCGTTGACGTTGCCGTCGCTTTATTATCATTTATTGCTGAAAATTATTTACCATTTGGCCCCGTCAGATGCACACACAAAAACCACGAACGAATGCGACAATCAAACCAGCGGAATCAAACCGTCCCTCTCCCCCTTGCCCAACCAGTCACCTATTCAGTTACTCAATCAATTTAAAATTATGCACATCTTTTATTCAGTATCCAAAAAATTTCTCATCAAAAATATTTTTGATGCTTTTCATTTGCACTGAAAAAGATATCAAAAAAAAAACAAAAAAAAAATCAAATCAAATAAATAAATGAATGAAAAAAATCAAATAATTCATTTTCCATTGAAATGAATAAGTTTTCTATTTATTTTCATATTTACTTTCCTTTTGCTGAATAGCCCAATAAATGTAAAATGTTATTGAAATCTATGAGAAAATATGTCAAAAGAAAATGTGTAAATATTTCATTTTTTTATTTTATTTTATTTTTTTTTTTTTTTAACTGATTTACAAAATTTGCCCAAAAGGAATGGAATTATTTGAAACGTTTTTTGGATTTATTACAAAATGTTTATTTGATTTAATTTTGCAAAAGGAATTTTTGTTGTTTTATTTTTGTTGTTTTTTTTGCAATTTTACAAAAGAATTTCAGCAAATTGTTATTTTGGTTTTATTTGATAAAATTTGAAATGCTAATTAAAACTGGAAATATTTTAGTTTTGATTCAATTCGATATAATCAGATTTAATTAAATAAATAAAACATTTCAAAATCAATCTAATGAGAGATATTTTATTTTTACTTATTTTTTATACATATTTTTTTTTTTTTTTTTTTTTAGTTGGAAAAAGCCTGAGGGCATCAGTTGGAATTTCTGTATGCTAGGATAAGTCTCAATATTTGCATTGTTTCTCCCTGCCAACCGACAACTGTCAACATATAGCACAAAACTGTCAGAAAACACAACTGTACCAAAAATAGAAGAAGAAAAATAAAATAATAAATAAGAGTTTTGCCTTTGAAAAGCTCACGTATTCCAAATAAAATAGGCTTCAATTTCATATTGACATTTGCAATCGAGTTTTGTTGTTGTTGTTGTTGTTGTTTTTCTGGTTCAAAAAAAAAAAAAAAAAAAAAAAATTGAATGCATCATTTAGCCAAAAAAAATAAACAACAAGAAAATTGCAAATGGAAAGTTTGAAATCTTTTAACCGCAAATGATTCATGTTTCTGGTAAGAAGTTGTTGTCATTATAATTGTTGTTGTTGTTGTTGTTGTTGTGTTTTACTTTACATAAAATGTGACTTGATAAGTTTCTAAGTGCCGTAGGATAAAGTTGGCCCAACTGTTGACAGATTACCAAAGCATCCACAACCTCAAGCCCCCAGCCCCAGCCCGAGCCTCAGCCTCAGCCAGAGCCGGAGACGGAGACGGAGCCTCAGAATTGTCAGTCCCTCTGGATGTCATTGCTTGAATAACGAGGCCAGGAGCACCGGCAAAGAGTCGACATCCTGCCAAGGCAAGCGGATTACATAAACCGGAAACGTGAGTTGGGAATGCCAAACGCATACTCAATTCTCGCAACTACTTGCAAGTATTCTTCCTATCCCCTACCTTTCCCCCCCCCCCCCCCTCTCATTGCATAGTTTCATCGCAGTTGGCACTTTAATCTCTTGGTTATAATTTGCATGCAACATGGAAAGTTAACTAAAAGCAAACCACATGGAGTTTTAATTATTTCCATGCCATGAGCAACGACCACAGCAGCACGAACACACTCCGGAAGTGAAGGTAGTGAAGACAGAGACAGAGAGCGAGAGAGAGAGAGAGAGTGAAATGGAGAACGTCACACCCCGCTGGCGAAAGTGGAAGGTGTTTGGTTTTAACGGTGAATTAACACAAGCGACAGGAAGTCAGCACGAGAATAATTAAGATGAGCGCTCGAGGTGCAATTATGCGACATCGAGTTGCCAATTTACAGTTCCCCTGGCATCCTCATGCTTTTTTATGCGAACATTTCACTCACCGTCCCTGTTAACACTTTACCTGTTAAATGCTGTCACAACTTCAAGTGACAACTTGACGTGTGGCAATATAAGGAGCCGACCTAACAAATAAATGTAACAACTCTTAAAAAAAAGACTAATTTATTATTTTGATTGCCTAAAATGTAAACAAAATCATAAACGATTGATAAATAAACTAAGGAAATACAAAATATTGGCTGAAGCAAAAGATTCTTAAGAGCCTTGAAGACTTTGTTCCAATTTTAAATAAGCTAGCCAAAGAAATTCGAAAAATTGAAAAGTTTCATTTTTAGCGCCAATAATTAAGACAAGGTGGCAGCGCCCTTTGCACAAACAGCACAAAGTAGTCTTTTAATAAAATAAAAGTTAAAAATATTGAAATTACTGTGAGCTCTTAAAAAAGAAAATTTTTTAACTTGATCAACCCCAGTTAAAAATGCATTTAATAATTTTTTCTTGAATTTCCAAGAGACTGCAGCTACTTTTTTTGACGATCTGGCTACCTAATCAGCAGGCTGCCACTAAATTGACAGCAACACGTGCAACGCTCCCTTCTCAAACACAAGATTTCACAGCTGTTGGTGCAACCAATAATATTTATTATTTCATAATCATGGAAACAGAAGATCTACCATTGTCAGAGCCGGCTACGCCTGTGCTCACCCTCAGTACCTGCCCGGGCACAACGCCCAGCACACCACTCAGCAAGAATCAACAGAAAAAACAAAAAAAACTTGCCGAATACGCAGAAATCCGTAAACAGCGTCGGCTCAAAGAACGCGAACGCAAGAAACAGAAGCGCCAGCAGGCCAAAGAGCAAGGCATATCCGCACAGTTGGGTCCATCACGTAAAGAGCTCAAGCGCCGCCAGGCCCTCAACACTGCGAATGCCCAATCCCTCAGCGTGGCCATTGACCTGGACTACGATGAGCTGATGCAAGAACGCGACATAGCCAAGTGTGTGAAGCAATGCCTGCGTATTTACACAATCAACCGGCGAGCCAGTTTGCCCAGCCAATTGCATTTCACCGGTATCAAAACCAATGGACGCATCCACGAAAGCTTCAAAAAGAACGATGGCTGGGAAAATTGGCATGTGGACTACCATTTCGATGCCAATCACATCAAACTCTTTGACAAATCACGTTTGGTCTACCTAACCTGCGAATCTGACAATGTGCTGGACAAGCTTCAACCCGGCTCTGATTGTACCTATGTGATAGGCGGCCTGGTGGATCACAATCACTTCAAGGGTCTCTGCCATAAGCGAGCCACAGATGCAGGCCTCCAAACGGCCCGCCTGCCTCTCAGCGAGCATGTGGATATGAAAACCCGCTCAGTCTTGAGCACATTTCATGGTAAGAAAAGGGGGACGCGGGAAGGGGACAAGTCAATTGAATTATTTGAGTAAAATTTTTTCACAACAGTTTTCGAGCTACTTTCCCGGGTTTCAGCTGGCCAGGATTGGACCACAGCCATATTGGAAACTATACCGGCTCGTAAGGGAGCCAAGGCTAAAGAGGAGAGTCAGAAAAAACCAGATTCTCCCAGCAGTTGACAAATGGAGAAAATATTCTCAAACATTTTTTTAAAGGTCTTTTTCGTTTTTATTTTATTTTAGTTTTTTTTTTTTTTTTTATAAAATCACATTTAGTTTTTTTTTTTTCTTTTCATTTTTGTTTTTTTTTTTTTTTTTGCAAATTAAATTATAACTTAAAAAATACAGATATAGCAAAAAAAAAAAAACTTGTATAGATATATTTTATATATATATAATATATAGATTTTTAAATATTTTTTATTGTTGTTTTTTTTTTTTTATTTTGTTTGAAACATAAATATTTGATTTTTTTTCTTATTTTTTTTTTTTAATGCCGCAAGCCGCGAGGCGATTAAAGTCGCTACCAAAACGCCAACGAAACGCTTGGAATTTTTTTTCTTTTTTTTTATTATTTTAAGTTAAGTTTTTTTTCCTTCTTCTTCTTTATATTTTCTATGGCCTTTTTAAAAGCTTTGTGAGTTGTTTTTTTTTTGGGATTTTTTTTGGGTATATCGAGCACCTTTTCATAGAATTTGAAGGGGTGTGGAGAGGGTGAAGCTGTAAGCCAGGGAAGAGTTAAGTTTTAATCTGGTCTTTGGAATAATTCCGTTAATATTTTTCTTTTTTTGAAAAATCATAAATTTAGTTCAATTTCTTGTTTGTCCGATTAAAGTTTTTAACATATAAATTTTTTTTATATTTGTCTTAATTATGGCAAAAAAAAAAAAACACATACATACAAATCTCCAAAATAATTAAATCACTTAAAAATGTACAAAAATTTTGTACTTTCCTAAAGACAAAAAAAAAAACAAACTATTAACCAAAAATTTATTAGGCTGAATTATTCTTTTAGCGACCCGAGACCATTTTTGTTTTAGGCTATTGTTGTTGTTATAATACAGGAACAGGATTAACTGAGGGCGGGTTCAAGAATATATATCTATATATATATATATATTCCTTATTAAGCAGAGCGTATACAGAGAATTGGTTTGTTCTACTTGAAATCATCCGTTTCAAGTATCTCAAAATCGCTCTCATCGGAGGTGTCGAGGGCGGTGACCATGCGTCTCTGTTGATTAGCCAACTTGGCATCGACACTGGCACCGGCACTGGCACCGGCACTGGCATTGCTGTGGTCCAGCGCATGCGTGTCGGCAGTGCCCTTGCTCCATTGGACCAGGCCAGAGACCAGACTAGGCAGCAGGGCCTGGGCCTGCGTTTTGACCGCCAGGGCTAGCAGTTCGGTAGCCTCATTGCTGGCTGTGGAGGGAGCTGGGGCTAGGGTTAGGGCATTGGCGGGGATGGCACCATCTACGGTGGTGTGATCCGGAAACTGCAGACCCTTGGACAGACTCTCCTCCGAGGAGGATGAGGTGGCAGACAGTGAATCCCTCTTAAAATGACCCTTTCGGAATTCCATCAAATTGGTTTCACTTTTTTCTGTTGCTCTTGTTGTTGTTGTTGTGGTTTTGTCTGTATTTGGTTGAATGGATTTTTGAGGCTTCTTTGAGCCCAAGGGTATTAGTAGTTCATCATCATCGTCTGTGGAGTGCTCGTCAATTTCTGGTATAACATCGGGCATTAATTCAGATAGAACATCGCATTCACTGCGCTCGTCATCGTAGTCATCGGCACCCTCGGTGGGATAGCTCAGGGTGGCCCTTTCCAGCACACATAAATTCGTTTCGTTCACTTCGGGCATAAAATAATCATCAAATTCTGATTCAGCTGCATTATAATTTGCTTGTTCCAAAAATTGAAAGTCTAAAAAAAAAATATAAATTTTTATTTTTTTTTTTTTTTTGGAAAATGAAATTTTTACCTTTCTGCTCAATTTTGAAAAATTTGAAATTATATTTGGAGGAGATTAGGGCGGAGATAATAAGCAGGGCCAACAATATGACCGAACCCGAAAATAATTGTCCCAAAATGGCCAGGGCACCCAGGCAGCCAGTGCTGATCACATAGAACATAATCGGTGAGTTGGCACGCCAATTGATCAGATATTCCATCCAAGATTCGTATTTAGTTTGGAATTCGGGTGTGCCGACAATGCGAAAACTGCACCGTGTCCAATACAGCCAGAAGGTGAGCAATCCCAAAAATAGTACACCAAGAGGACGTGTCCTATAAATGCAAAGAAACACACACACAAAGGATATTATCAAAAAATAGCCGAATAAAAAAAGATCCCCCTCAACTCAACCAAAGGTTAAGGCGTTTCATTTGCTACTGAACCAAAGATTCCCAAAGATGTTCGGTAGAAAAGATCCCCCCCCCCCCATCACCCCAGCTGATTATTTATTCATAATTATTAGTTAATTTTAATTCGAAAATTTAACCGCTCTTGACTCTGCTTAAAACATGTTCTAACAGGAAGCAGAACCCCCCCAAAAAAAAAAAGAAGACAAAAAAAAAGAAACAAAAATATATCTTCAAACATTTAATATGACGACTGGCTTGACTGGTTAAATGTTTCCCAAAAAATCCGCTCAGTCCAAAGAATCTCAATACTCTTTTTATACACTATAGCCTTAGGTTATATTAAGTTTTTAAGTGACTTAGTGAAGGAGAAGTCTAAGTCACGCAAAGGTCAACCAATGGAACTCCCAGTTTTTGGAGACTATAATAGCCAGTGCCATCAAACTTGGGAATTGGTTTTCTTAAGCTTGTAAGTCAATTAAGTCAATTATATAATTTCTCTGCCCCCGCCCACTCTTCTCACCCTTCACTTTTTCAAAGCCCCATATTTTCTGTAGTTGTAATTTTTTGACTTTAGTTAGTTTTAAAATAATGTTTGAAATTAAAAAATCTTTCGTTTGATACCAAAGATGAAGCAAATCGGACCACAAATACAGGAGATATACGAAAAACAAAATCCCAGAGTCAAGATGGTCATTTCACTCAGCCGACAAGGCTTGGGGTCGTCTGAGCAGTCCGCTAGATGGCGCTCTTGATTTAGTTATGCACTGCTTGTTGCTTTCAAAGAAGTAGGAAAATTAATAATAGAATAACACTTTTATGTGAGTGCAATAGTCTAGGGTTGCCACCTAGTCTAAGCCCTAACTCGGTACAGGGTGTTCAAGCTCGACCTTGTGCAATTAAATAGTTCACCTTCATTTTTGTTTATGCCAAATAATTCATTGAACTTAGAAAAAAATATACATTTTTTTTTCAAGTTTTTTTGTTTTTTTTTTTTATTCAAATTAGCTTTTTTTGGCTTAAAAAAATTGTATGAATAATTTTATTTTTATATTTTATTTTTTTTTTTTATTTCTTTTTCAAAATATTCTCTTTTTAATTCCCAGAAAAAGTGTAAAAACTCTTCGGCTTGGTCAAGGCAAAAGCCTGCATCTCATTTGTCTGTTTTTTTTTACGTTTTTCTTTGTTTTGTTTTTTTGTGTTTTTAAAAATAGAAGGGGGTCTAATTAATTATTGCCTTATTTGCTTTTCGCAAATGATTCGCACTTTGCACTTTTGCCAAAGCACACAAAGTAACGGTGCCCGCTCAAAACGGAACGACGAACAGCTGATTTTGTTGATGCCCTCGCAGGTCACACAAACACAAAAACAAAGCAAATGCGAAAAGCAGAAGTAGAAGAAGAAGCAGAAAAGCAAAACCACACAGTCAAGCAGGCAGATAGACAAATTCGTACACCTGCGAGCAGAGCTGAATGATTAAATTGAATTGACGCCGACGACGCCGACGTCGGCGTCGACGTTGGCGTTGGCGTTGGCATCACCGTCATTAGCGAGTCAACTCACGAGACGCCGGTGATGCCGCTTTGGGTCACGGTGATTGTCAAAGTTGTTGGCAAGACAATTTGATCAACTTGTAAATTTGCTGATGTAATTTCTTGTTGTTGTTGTTTTTTACACTTTTCGTAAACAAAATCAAGTGCATTAAAGCATATCGCGTGGGTGAGAGGGGGAGAGGGGGGGGGGGGGGGGCATTTCACCAGGGTACTGAACCAAACTGAACTTGCCTAAATTGCCGAGGCTAATTATATTTTCTGGCTAATTAATTTTAAGCTCTCACAGAAGCTTTTGCAAAAAATTAACCAAAAAAAAAAGAGTATTTAATTTTAATGACTTTTTAGTTATTCTGTTTGCGCACTTGTTTTGTTTTTTTTTTTTTTTTTTTTTGCTCACTATCGCTTTGTTTTCCTTTTGATAAGTCAACAGTTTCTGACTATGTATGCGTGTGTGTAAGTGTGTGTGTGTGTGTGTGGATACCTTTTCCCATTAAAATAAAGAAATCAACCGATATCTTTGAGTGTTCTGCAAATTGTATACACATTTTATTTTTTTTATATATATATTTTTTTTTCTTAATTGCGCCACAACAAAAAATAAGAAGAAGAACGAAAAAAAAATATAACATAAAATATCTGAGATTGTGTAAAAATCATTCTGTGCTCCCCATTTTATTTTATTTATTTTTTTTCTTTCTTTCTTTCTAAGAGGCAAAACGATAAGCTGTATGTGTGTGTGTGTGTGTGTGTGTAAAAATATGGAATGGCATTTTTATATAGAGACGGACATTTGCATCCGCGTTCTTTTCATCAAACCGGGCCAAAAACCGAAGGTGTAAAAGCACGTACGTAACACACACACACACACACACACACTTTGAAATTCTCGTATATGCAAGTTTGTGCTTGCACACACGCCCTTCTCTTGTGTACCGTTATTTTTAAAAATAAAACTTTGCTTGTCTGCGTGCGTGCACTTTTTTTTTCTCGCCGTTGGCCACGCGAATGCCCTACTCTGTCTGTCTCTCTCACTCTCTCAATCTCTCTCTCTGTCTCCCTGTGCCTCTGTCACACTCCAAGTTAACAGAAATCACCCACACAGAGACTTTGTCTTGTGTTATTTTTAAAGTGTTTGTGACCCGATTTAATTACCCATAGGACTGAAACTGAATAAAGTGGGTATTCCCCTGGAAGTCTTTGAGAGGGTCTTATAATCTATCAGAAATTCGATTAGATTGTTCTATCAGTTTGTCCTACTTTGTTGTACCGTTATCTAGTCGAAATTTAAAATTTATCACATTTTTGAAGGTCTTAAAAAGTCAAGGGAAATTAAACTTGTTTTGCTAAAAACTTAATGGAAAATCACAAGCAAACTAAATCGGTTTTGTAAGTCATAAAAAAAATAATAAATCTTGAGAGCAAAATATATTTTTGCACTTGACTGAAAAGCTGAAACTTTACTCTATGGGAACCCCTTAAATTCTTCAAAAAGAGGTCTGAATTTATTAGCTGTAATTTTCTGAAACCAAGTTCAAAGCTGGAAAACTTGGTAGATTCTGTTAAGATCCGAAAAACTTAGTCTAGAAAGTTTTCAGAGTCTGAGAATCTTTAAAGAAGCCAAAGCCCCAATGTAATTTCTCAAGTCCCTCAAACAAAGTGCTATTTCTTTATGAAAACCTCAAGATAATTTATTTATAAAGCTCCAAAATCTGTATTATTTTCCTAGGTAACAAGGAACTTTATTTCTATAGGATTTCTTGAATCCCATAAGTCAGTTTCAGCTTGTCTGAGTGGAGGACTCTTGAAGTCTTTATGACTATCTTTAGCTCTTTTTTTCTATAAGACCCTAAAAGCCTGAGGAAGTTTCTGATTTTACTTTAAGGGAGCACTTGAGTCGATTAAGCAAAGAGCTAGTTTTATAAGAAATTCTCTTAGGTATCAAGGAATCTTAGCTAGAGTTTTCATCATCATTAATCATTGGTCTATTCCTCTATAGGTTTTTTTTCGAAATACAAGAAGCCAAGAATCTTTTCTAAAAATTGCCTTAAAAATACCCAAGAACCTTGCTTTTTCTTTATGGAAATTTTTCAGATCAGAGTTTGATTTTATATTCCCTCAAAGTCTGGTAGTATCTTCCAAGATTTTAGCTAAAGTCCCCAAGAACCTTAGTTCCAAGTTTCAGAATAATGGGCCTGACTATAAGCCTAGAAAACTCTTCAAGTCCTCTGATCTTTTGAATCCTCCTAGAACCAAAGGATCTCAGTCCCCAGACCCGGACCCCTTAGTAGCTTGAACCCTTGCAAATCTGGTTGAGTTTTGAGTGATTCTTATGATAATTTGAATGAGTTTTTCTTTTTTTTTCAGACTTACCAGGACATGAGTAAGACCGTGGCTATAGCCACCAAGCCGCCTCGTATGGTCGACCGTGTTAATTTTGGTATTTTAAGCATTCTGTTGGCTTTTGTTGATTTTAATAATAAAAAAAAATGTATTTACTTTTTTCAATACGTCAAATAATTTTTACTTTTGATTGAAATCACTTTTAATTTTATTTTTCGGGGGGGTGTTGGGGCTCTGTAAAATTGATTAAAAACCGTGAGGAGATCAGAATTAAAGTCGACTTTTTGTATACTCTATCGATGGGGCACAAGTCACTTTTATAACTAAAAACACTTTTCAAAACTGAATTTACACAAATAATTCAAAATCCAAGGAAAAACTGGCAGGCTGCTGCTTTGGAGGTGTGTGTCTCTGTGTCTGTCTGTGTGTGTGTGTGTGTGTGTGTGTGTGTGTGTGTGTGTGTGTGTGTGTGCTTTTTTTGAACTGAAATGGAAAGCAGCTTTGCTGCGTAGAAAAATGAAAAATTGTGCAGTTGTGAAAATGATTCGTATTTATTTTTTTTTTTATTTTTTTTTCATGGCATTTGCCCAAAAAAATATAAAAGTCCAAGTGTCCACAAAAACAAAAACAACAACAATTTATGATGAAATTATATGTATGGATTTTCTTTTTTTTTGTTTTTTTTTTTTTTTCTTGTATTTAGGGCATGTCTCTTTGTGGCTGCTTCGCAATTTTCTCACCGACAATAACAACAACAACAACAAAGAAGAAGCTGATGGTTTTATTTATGAAAACAAAAAAACACTCACACACACACACACACACACAGACAGAGTTGTATGTATATGTGTAGATATTTCGTATCTATGACGATAACGAGTCGATTCGAATCACCGTCGCGCACACGAGACTTTATTGCGACTTTCTTTCAAGGAAGTGAGTGAGTGAGTGAGTGAGTGAGTAAGCAGAATGAAAATACACCCAAATTGTTATTGTTTTATTTGTTGCTTTTGTTAGTTGACTTCTACTTTTTCTTCATCTTATTCTTTGTTCTTCTAATCGCACATTGTAACCGGCAAAAAAAAAAAAAAAAAAAAATAGCAACAAATATAAATAAATAATAATAATAATAATAATGCCCACACGCTGTGGTGTAAGCGTTTGCCTGGCTGTTTGTGTGTGTGTGTGTGTGTTTGTGTGCGTGCGCGCGCAATGTGTGAGAGCGGCAGCGCCTGAAGTTGTGATAATAACAAAACTAACACCAACGATAAAAACAAATTGTGTTGTATAAAAAAAAAACACAAAAAAAAAACACTAAAACAACAACAACAAAAACAAGAATAATATAAAGGCAAAGTTGTTTGGCCTTCAATGTCTTTTTGAATTGCGTCGCAAAATATACACAAATGTTTGTATGTACACATGTGCGTATATACCTATATATACATATATATATATATATATATATACTTAAAGGTATATATGTAATATGTATATGTGATTGTATTTACTTGTATGTGCAATTACATAGTCAGTTAGTCAGGCGTTTTGGGTTCTTTGAAAACAATTTAAAAGGCGACATCGAATTCTTGAGTCATTCTGGCCAACGACATCGCCATCGAAAATCAGCCACCCCGTCAAGCGGCTTTGCCTCTCAAATCTCCCTTTTGGCAAATAAACCAAAAAAAAAAAAAAACAAATGCAAACGCATTAAAACACACACCCCCTATAAGCACACACACATACACATAGACATATATATATATACAGTGTCTCACATGTTTACACAAAAAAAAACTCTTGGATTGCACTTTGCAAAAAAAAAAATAAAATAAAAGAAGGAAATAAATTTTCAGTATTTGCAGATGCTTTGTTTTTGGAATGGATTTTTAGTTTTTGGCACACATGTGATTTAGGTTTTGATGAATTAGCACGAAATTAAATATTATGGCCAATATGCTAAGCAGTTTAACAAATTTGTTTAAAACACACACAAACACACACACATGCACAGACACCCAAATGTAACAGTTGATACAATGTAGTTCTGCGATGGCAAAAAAAAAAAAAAAAAAAACAACAAATATTCGAACAAGGGTGCAGGCTGAGAGGCCGTCGCGAATTTGCATTTTTAAATTGCAAAAAAAAAAATTACTTTTGATTATACTTGTTAAATGTTTTTACTCTTTTTCTTTTCTTTTTTGACCACAACTCAAACTTGTTACGATGTTGGGGCAACAGCTGGTTTTGGCAAGAACAAGAACTGAAATAGTGTGCAAAAGAACCTGTTCAATTTTCAGCACTTTATTTAATATTTTCGTGTTTATTTATTTATTCCGCTCGTCCACACACACGCATACGCGCCAACAGAAACAGTGCTGCCAGATATCGATATCCAAAAAAAGCTAGAACTCTCAAAAATATATGCTAAAATAAACTTGAACTTGTTCATTAAGAAGTGAAGAACCAAAGAAACTCGTAAGAGAAGGGAGAAGCCAAAGTCGAATCTCATAGGCCAACGAGAAAAAATTAAATCATTAAAAGAAGACTTTAAATAAAGGCAGAACCCCTAATTGTGGATCGTAATTTGCCCAAAACTCCTAATTGTTTCTGAAAAATGCTAGATCTAGCCTGAACTGAGCCCAGGAACTCTGTTCAAAAAACAGCTCAGAAAATGTTGGCGCGCTTCTTAAAACGGTTTCAAAATTTGAAATTTTGCAAGCGAGTTGGCAGCTACAGGGAATTCAAATTTTTGACTCACTTCACTCTCCTGTTAACTTGCTCCTCTTTTCCCCTTTGCTTTTAAATCAAAGTCCATCTTTTTTTTTTGCTCTATTTAAAAGTCACTCAAAGAAGGCACTCACAAAAGTCACTCAATTAGCATATTTGACTAGCACAGCGCTGCCAGATGGTGATTCCGTATTTTAGCATCGCATTGATGAGGGCTAAATTGATCAACATATGTATAATTAGTTATCTTTTTCAAATTAAGATTTCTGTAGCTTGTGACTATTCATAGTATCCGTCAGAAATGATCAAAGGTCATTTTCAAATCGGTCAGTTGGCTTATAACGCCCATTAAAATGCAACATTTACACTTTCTCAAATGTCCTTGTAAATCTTTATTTGAAAATGCAAAGAATTGAAAAAAAAATCAAAATATTTCACAATTGCGGGCAATAACTTTCAACTTAATTACTAGAACAATAATAAAAAAAAATTTAGTACAAATCGAAAATTGATTTATGTAAATGCAAGTCGAATTTGAGTTTCTCTTTATTTACCGCTTAGGGCATCATACGTAGGGCACCGTCGAGACGAATGACTTCTCCATTGAGCAGAGGATTTTCATAGATGGCCTGAACAAGTTGTGCATACTCGTCGGGCTCGCCCAGACGCTGGGGGAAGGGTACCGTCTTGGCCAGGAAAGAACGCACCTTCTCGGGCAGAGCAGCCAACATGGGTGTATTGAAAAGACCGGGGGCAATAGTGCAAATACGAATGCCTTGGGTGCTCAGGTCACGGGCAATGGGCAAGGTCATGCCAACGACGGCAGCCTTGGAGGCGGAGTAGGCGGCCTGGCCGATTTGACCATCGAAAGCGGCAACCGAGGCAGTGTTCACTATAACACCACGCTGACCGTCCTTGTTGGGAGCATTAGCGCCCATCAGACCGGCTGACAAACGGATGACATTGAAGGTGCCCACGGTGTTCACATTGATAACGCGCTGGAAATCCTCCAGTTTGTGGACAACATTCTTATTGAAGTTGTATGTCTTCACGGCTGTGGCTGTGCCGGCACAGTTCACGGTCAGGTCGAGACGACCGAACTTATCCTTAGCTGTTTGGATAGCGTTGGTTACATCCTCCTCAGAAGTCACATTGACTGGCACAAACACAACCTTATCGCCGAGTTCCTTGGCCACATCGTTACCCTTTGAGGTGGGCAAATCAGCAAGCACCACACTGGCCCCCTGCTTGGCCAGACGCTCGACTGTGCCACGTCCCAAGCCGGAGGCTCCACCGGTCACTAGTGCAACGACATTCTGGAGATGACCCGAAGAGAAGACAAGAATATTTTATTATTGTATAATAATCATAAGGGTACAAGGTTCACGCACACTAGCACAGACAGACACATAACTGTATAATACGGTTTCCCAAATGGACTTTGTACTGTCTGGTCAAAGACCCATAACGTCTGGGACCAAAACAATTGTAAACACGAAATAACAAACACTCAGTTAAAGAAACCAACTAATAAGTACCTTGATCATGTTGAGGCTGGAAATTAAATGAAGAAATTCAAAATTGTTTCAACTAAAATTTAAAGAATAATAAGCGAATTGCCGGCACTTGTTGGACTACTTCTGGACTAAGGAATGGAACTGGAACTTATGCGAATGAACTTTTCGAATCGATAACAGCTGAGCAGCTATCGATTCTCTGAACGATAAGTTTGTACCTAGTATATAAGCAAATAAAAATTAAAATATTGTTATTTACTTTTTACAAAATCGGAAATTATTAAAGAAATAAATGTCTTCATTAAATACAAAAAAAGTTCTATTAATATCAAGTCTCTGGACAGAAATATTAGCTCCGATCGAACAATCAAATAAATAATTTACAGTTATAAGGCAAAATTAATATACTCTGATTAGATATAAAAATAAAATAACAAATGAAAGCAACTAAACAGAATGTGCAGAAATCATAGCAATAAATTCGAAACAAGCAATTCCTCCGATGAAAGCAACAAAAATGAAATCACACGCAATGTCTCCCAAAATAAATGTAAGTTTCTCACTAATTATGTTAATTTTTCATAATAATTTATGCACGTGTGTGTATATACTAGGTCAAGCAACTAAACAGCCCGCTCAGAATCGTCTTAAACGCTTGCAATCGCAGTTAAGAAAGAATATTGAACAGAAATCAAGCACAAAATCATTTAGGCCCAGCAATGCAGCTAAAATTGAGAAACTCTTGAAAAATGCAGAACAGGATAGTTCCGGAAATGCAGGTGAAGCCAACTGCAGTCGCCGATGGCGCTTGTCAAGTAAAATTATCAAGGACCAAGCTACACTCACAGCCAACAAAAAAAATGCCTGGGCCAAACCCAAGGCACTTTATGAAGCCAGCAACAAGCTGAACAAGCCCGAGGTCAATCATTCCAGTGGTAGGCAATTCTCAACTCATATCAAGAAGTTTTATTTTTTAGAACTAACAATGTTTTTATAGCCAACCAGCGTCTGGCCAATCTCTGCAAGTCCCTACAGCAAAAGCAAAGAGAATCAAACAAGCCAGCTGAGCCCGAAGATGGTAAGCGTACTTTGAACCCTGTTAACAAAGCTAACAGAAATAATATTTCAATTGCAGTGGATTGCTCCATGGACTGGCAAGAGGCAGACCTTTTGCCCACAACTAGCAGCAACGATCTAGAGTCTCTGCAGTCCATGGAACTGGATGTGCCCATAATGGAACAGCGTGTGGCCAATTTCCACGAAATGCCCAGCCGCTGTTCAAATCATTTCTACTTTGTGCTCGACACAAATGTCCTCATCAATGATCTGGTATTCGTTGAGGATCTCACCAAGGTCATCCTACCCAGCTCAGAGGGCAGCATGCTTTTTCTACCTTACATCGTTATCAAAGAGCTGGACAAACTCAAAGATAAACTCAAAAACGACAACGATTCTCTACGTCTCCGAGCCATACGTGCCATACGATATCTGAACAAAAAGTTCGACGAAAGCCTCATTATCCAAGGTGAGAGTCTACTCCTTAAATTTTTTGCCAAACTCCTCTCAAGATATTTTTGTTTCACCCCCTCCGCTCTAGCTCAATCGGCACTCGAAGAGACTGACCATCTGATTGAGGTGGACAATGGAGACGATAGCATTGTCAATTGCTGTCTACAGCTGAAAAAGGAAGTGAATCAAATGAAGCTGCTCACCAACGATGCCAATTTACGTTTGAAGGCAATTGCATCCGGTATTCAGGTCACAAGTCGTACCGATCTGATGGCTCAGTATCCTGCCGAATTCGAGGCGGTCACCTCCGCCTGAAGATCAAAACAAAAGACTTCCTCCTGTCTGTGATAGGGAATTAATTAATTAAGTATTAACCTAAAGCCCAGCATCACCTCTGCAGTTTTGTACAAAAAAAAAACAGAAAAAAAAATGAAAACAAAAATCAATTTAATTGAATTAAGCAAAAAGCGGAAAAAATTTTAATCTAAGTCAAACCGAAATAATCACAAACTTTACAAATGAATTAAACAAATGTAAATAAGTCAAATGTTTATTTATCTAGTGAGATATATAGATATTTATATATATATATATGTATACGATAATTATGAATAAAGTGAAGTATCTTTTGTTATTTGAACTTTGATAGTGGCTCAGATATTTTCGGGTCTTCCGTTTAATTAAAATTGAATTGAGATTTTAATCGTTATGTCAATAAAACTCCAAGGGAAAATGTAATACAGGGTGTTCTGTTGAAGCTCTTGGATTTTGTCTTAAAAGGGGCTGAGAGATAGGTTCTCATGGGGGGGGGGGGGGACCAGAATCTGTTACAGGGTGTTCTTTTGCAGAGATCTTGAGAGATGGTTAACTGGGGACCAGACATTTTCTAGGCTTCTCTGGATTAAAATGCGGACCAGAATCTGTTACAGGGTGTTCTTTTGAAAGTACTTGAAAGTAAGATTTTCCTTTGGGGCTTAATTAAAACTAAGACCTGAATCGGTGTGTATTTAACAGTCGAAGGGAATAGGTAATACAGGGTGCTCTCTTGCAGTTCTCGGGCTTTATTTTACTGTGTTGCTTTTGATTAAAATTGAGAGCTGAAACGGTGTGTAAATAAAGCAAAGGTTATACAGGGTGTTCCTTTACAGAAATTTGGATTTGTTTCGAAAGTCAGTGAGGTAGTTTCTAAGCTTTAAAATTGAGACCCAAATCGCCCTAAAAAAGGTGGCTAATACAGGGTGCTACTTTGGAGTGATTTTGGATTAGTCTGAGAGTTAGTTTTTGCCTTAATATTTTCTAGGCTTTTTTAAATTAAAATTGAGACACGATTTGCCCTAAAAAAAGTCCGTAATACAGGGTGCTACTTTGCAGTGATTTGAGAATAATCTGATATATCTGATTTCCTCTAATGGTAAAAAGTCTCGGATTAAAAATTTTCCCCCTGCTTTAAAAATGCAAGAAAAAATTTGCTTATTTATTTTTTTATATAGTTTTGGTTTTATTTGATGATTATTTTTATTACAAAATATTAAGTTTTATGAGAAAAATATTGGCGCCTAACCGAATCGAAAGGCTTCTGAAACATTTATATTTTTTTATTTTCGTTTTTTTTTTTTTGTTTTTTTAATTTAAGAAATTTTTGAAGGCAGACACACCCTGTTTAGTTCTTCTTCTTCTAGCAGGGGCATCGATTCTGTGAGCGGACCCAAACAGATTTCCAAAATTCAAAACGAATCTGTTCTTCGCCGTGTCCAGTCGGTTTTTTTTTAAATATTTTTTTGTTTTGTCGGTTAAAAGTTTCCTGATTAATTACCAACGGTACAAGTAGATATATATATATAGATCTATATATATATATATATATAATTAGTTTTGTCTTTTTTTTTTTTCGTCTTGGTTGTGTGATTAATATTTTCGATCGTATGTATAATTAGTTGATAGTTTTTCTTTTTAGTTTTAATTTACATTGAAAGTTTTCAAATGGAACCGAAAGAGTGTGAAACGGTGTGAAAGAGAAAGAGAGGGAGAGAGAGTGAGACAGTGTGTGTGTGAGAGAGAAAGTGTTTATAGTCTCAATAGAGACGAGCAGGATGATCTCTTCCTCGATCGTACTGGAGCTGCACATGACGATGCAGACCAATTAGATGGCGCCAGCTCCAGGCCAGGGTCCTGTCCTACAATTTCTGATCGAGCGGCAGGAGCTGATGCATACGCTCGAGCTGCTCGGCTAGGGCACGCTGTTCGTTGGTGAGTCGTAGAATTTCCTGCTTCTCCTCCAAGGTGTGACCCTTGCGCTTGGCCCGGTATTGGAGCATTCGCTTGTAGCACTCGAGTATCTCCTGGTCGATGGTGTCCAGTTTGCGCTTGAGCTCGATGCGTTTGATCTCTTCGTGGGCGGCGGCTCGGAGGCGTTTCAATTCTTCGGAATTGAATTGGGAGACACTGCTGATTTCGGCGGTGACACGTTTGATTTCCAGGAGCACCTCGTCCACATCGTCGTGGGCAAACTCGCTGGGGTCGAGGAGGCCGCTGTCGACAAGTTCTTTCTTTAGGCGCTGCTCGATGCCCACGCAATGCTTGAGCATGGAAAGGGAGCGAAAATTGCCGGCTCCGGCGGAAGATGAGGATTGGGCATTCTCATTGCTGCTGGCGGTGGTGCTGTTGCTGTGCTCGCCGACGGCAGCCTGCTCGCTGGGCAATGTGATGAGAGATTCCTCCATTAGGGCGGACACCAGTCTTTGGGTGAGGGGACCCGTTATGCTCTCCTCGACGAGGCCCTCGGCTTTCTTGAGCATGGAAGCTGAATTCTGGGACTTGATGCGACCGCCGCCTGGCTGTAGACTCTTCATGTCCTCCAGTCCCCAGGTGGTGGAATAGTGGGGTCCCAGTGTGGGTATGGGCGGGACCAGTGGACCGCGGTACTGTTCTAGGAGATCGTCCAATAGCCGGAGGTCTTCGTTGGTCAGGGGCATACAGTAGGGCTCCACGGACAGCCAGAATTTGTTGGGCATATCATTTTTGGGTACAGCCAGCTTTGGCATGAGCTGGTGATCGTTGCGCTGTGTGTTCAGGGAGGGCAGCGTGGTGGCAGTGGCTGGCATGCTGTTCGGTGGCAGGTAGTCCATGCTGTCGTCGGTGTGCACGGCCATGGGACTGTTTTTGGCGTGCTTGAATGATGATGAGGTAGATGCTCCGCCAGCCGATTGCTGTTTGAGTATTGTCATGGAGGAGTGTTTCTTGCGTACGCCGGTTGGTTCCTCTCGCTTTCGTTTGGCGGCTGCTCCGAATGGTGTGGTGCCGTTGTTGACTCCGGCAATACTGAGAAGGCCATTGAGCATGCTGGTGGGAGGTGAGCCAGGTGCGCGATCGAATTTTCGGCGATCATTGCGTTTCTCGTCTTTGTCTAGGTTCTCGTATTCTGCTCTGAGCACGCGTGAGCGTAGGGCGACGTTGGAGAGGAGTTGCTCTAGTTCCAGCTGTACGGCATCTAGGTCCTCGGCTTCGAGGTGAACATCGGCCGGTCGTTGTAGGGCGGCAGAAATTGTGGGCAAGAGTTTTGGCACATCTTTGGTGCGTATCAGTGGTATGATGGCTCCACTGGTGCAGACGAAAAGCTCTGTATCGGTTGGGCCGGATACGCCGGCACCTAGAGATTTGCTGCTATTGCCATTGAGGTTGCCAGTGCCACTAGGTCCGCCTCCGCTGCCGATGCCAGAACTGCCGCCACTGTTATTGCTGGCGTTGTTTAAAGGCAATTTGCCAAAATGCTCAAGCTTGATATTTTTGAGGTTTGCACTCATTGTGAAAAGGCCTCAAAGCACACACACGCACACGCACTCGTCCGCTTCTTGGAAATATGTATAAAATTGCTATTTGGATAGCAAAAGACCTTTTGTTTTGAGATGTTGACAATCTTTTATGGTGTGTAAGGCACCCGATGCACGGTCACACTGGCTCGGCTTTTGCCCACATGGCTGCATTTTTATAGTTCTTTTCCGAAGTTGCCCTCAGTACAGTGCTGCCATGTTAGTGAATTTTGGTCATTGCCAAATTTTGGCCTTAGCCGCGTTGAATGCTTTTCTTTCAAAAAAGAAAAGCACTTGGACGACCATACAAGGCATTTCAATATATTAAAAGCGCTTAGTTGAAGTGTAAAGCCAATGACAAAGTTGTAGAGATTTTAGGCACTTTTAAAAAGCAAAGTGTGGCAGCACCATTTGGCGATCCAAGAAATTCTTAAACAGTATTGCAAAACGCTCGCTTTAAACAACAACGCAACGAAAACAATGGACGCGTACTTAACTAGTTCTTTGATAAGTTGATAATAATTACAATAATTACTTCGAAACATGTATATATAATTAACAGACGCGATAGAAGAGCAAATTCTTAACACAAAGCAACAAGTCTATGTGTATGTGTGCGCAAGTAATAATGCAATTTTTTTTTATATAATTTCAATGTCAGTGATTTCCAAACTATCCAAAACGAAAACAAAACGAAACAAGTGATTCGTTTCCCTTCAGCTTCAATTCCAAGACATCGTCATTAATGTAGCTAACAATTCAAACCGAATTCTCGTGATTTTCCGCCTTCAATTGTCTTGTTTGTTTATTTAATCATATGGAGACAGCTGCTCGCACCATTTTCAAATCTGTGACAACCGCAGGCGCGGCCGACCCGTTCTCACTCCAAGATTTCGCTTAGCCCATCTGAATCATTAACAAGTTTTATCACAAGAAGCAAAAAAAATGTAAAAGAAAAGAAACATTTCGGTTTTCCCGTTTTCTTCTCTGCACTCATTATTATTTTTTTTATTGATCAAATATTTGTGGTACGTGTGACAGGTTCTTCTTCGCATCAGACCAAACTGATTGTCACCGTCTCGCCTTTCGCTTGTTATCAGTGCTAATTTAACTATAGAGAAATAACCCGTCAAATCACAATCAGCTACAACATTAACTAGACTAAACCGCCAGCGATAAGCGATTAACACAAGTGATACAATTCGCGCGCCGGTTTATTTTTAGTGCTGCACTCCTTCCCCTCTCTCCCAATCACCTAAAAATGACAAAAAACCAAGAAACACTTGAAATTTGCTAAAAAAAAAAAAAAAATATAAAACAAATGAAACAAATTGGAGTAGGTGAATCTTTTTTAATAATAAACTTTTGAGGTCTTTCCAGCTTTTTTTATTTGACATAAATTTTTATCAAAAAAAAAGAAAAGAAAAATTTATAATTCTTAACAATCTCGATTTAATTTTTTCAATAAATTTAATTATTCACTAAAAGTCATGAAACAAAGACTGAAAATGTTTTTTATAAAAAAAAAAATTAAATCGAAAAAAAAAAATAATAAAAATATAAAAATTACAAAATTTATAAAAATAAAGGAGCAAAACTAAAAAAGAATATAAAAAATTTAATTTTTACATAGCAAAAAAATATTTCCATTTAACCAAAATAAAATTAAAAAAAAAAAAAAATTCATTGGATTAAAAAATAAAAATTCTTTTTATTTTCCCAAAAAAAAAGTACATTTTCTGATTTTCTGATTTATAATTTTCCTAACCATTTTTCTTAAGATAATAAAAAAAATGTCTTATTTGTTTTGGAAAATTCAACAAAAAAAAAAAAAAATGAAATTTTGAAAATTACTTTCCAAAACCTAAATTTGTTTTGAGACTTTCTAAGTATTTTTTTCTAACTAGAAAAATCTATAATTTTCCCAACAATTTTTCTTAAGATAATAAAAAAAAATCTTATATACATATTTTGGAATATTTTATAAAAAATAATAAATTTTCTGATTTTATTTTGAGCATTTCTCTTTTTTTTTCTAACTAGAAAAATCTATAATTTTTCGTAAAAATACCTAAAGATAAAAAAATCTTATATTTTTTGGAAACTCTCAAAGAAAAAAGAAATAAAAATGAAATTTTGAAAACTCTTTTCCAAAAATTAAATTTCATTTGGAACTTTTTAATAATTTTTTTCTCTAACAAGAAAAATCTATAATTTTCCCAACAAATTTTCTTAAGATACTTCTTATATTTTTTGGAAAATTTTATAAAAAATAAAATTATAAATTTTCTCATTTTATATTTTTTTTTCAAATTTTGAGAAGTCTTTTTCAAAAACAAAATTTCATTCGGGGCTTTTGGAGTAATTTTGTCCTATTTATTTTCTAACTAAAAAACTTCTTAGAAGTTTTAGAAAACTTGGTATTTTTTGGTATTATTTTTAGTATTTTTTCCCTACCAATTATTTTAATCTTTATCCCATTGTTTATTTTTCATTAACATTCAATTAGCGTTTGCAGTTTATCTAAGGAATCGGATTACCCGGTCACCGGAAGTTGGGCTTTATCTCGCTTAAAGTCGAAAATAATTGAACTTAATTTTTTTTTTTCTGTTTTCCCGCTTTTCTTTTGTAATTTTATCCGCTCCATAAATATTTGTAGAATTGATTAAAATTATAGGAGAAGCGCGGATGAGTTGGAACACAAAAAAAAAAAATAATAATAAGAAGAAGAAGAAGAAGAAAAATTCCAATTTACTTAAGTCATTATGGGTTGGCTGCTAATGAGATTCATGTATCTAAATTTGTACACACTCGTCGGGGGGCTTATCAGTGCAGCCCAGACTCTAGGCATGTTCAAATATGTCAATATAAATAAAGATATATGCGAATTTTAAAAATCTACAAAAAGAACAAAAAAATAATACTTTTTTTCTTTTTTCTTTTAGATTAATTTTGTATCTTTTGCTATCTCTTGAAGTTTTTTTCCTAAAAAGTAAAAAAAAAAAATAAATATCTCAAACGATATTTCCGATTTGCCGAAGATTACAGACTCTTTTTGAAGTTTTTCAATAAATGCTTGAGATATTCCCAAGACGGATTTAGGTTGGTGTTGAAGCTTTATGATATAGTAGCCTGATCCTTAGTACCCATGTATACTTCCATAATCCTAAATACCGGATTCGATTTAAATTGGTCAATAATCTTTTGATTTAGGTTGGTGTTGAAGCTTTATGATATAGTAGTCTGATCCGTACCCAATTTGATTGAGATCGTTCTTTCATTGCCTGAAATATTTCTAGGACCAATTTAGGTTTGTATGATATAGTGGATCGATTCTAAGGAAATTCAGCATATATTAGTTTTTCCATAAAATAATTTTTTATTCCAAAATTGAAAGAGATCAGCCAATAAATATAGAAAGTATACCTAATACCGAATATCACATATGTGCATCTTTATATAGAGAAATGTGAGATCAGTCAGTCAATCCCTTGCGAAAGAGACCAGATTATATAGAAACAGACAGACATATCTCAGTCGAAATTGTCCAAACTAGAGGTATCTTTTTAGGGTCTAGACAGAGTGGTTCTGTGCGTCACAAACATCAGAGCAGACAGAATATTTTCTATTTACTTCGAAGAGAGTATGAAAAGGCGCGGGATAAGATAGTTTGATTGATAAGATATTGTCAGTCCACTTTGAGAGATAAATAAATTGATGAATCGGTTGAGGCCAGTTGAAATGTTCTTTTCGCTTTGATTTTCCAATTGAGGGGGTCTGTTGGCGGGGTGGGCAAGGTCAAGCTGGCCCACCAGTGACGTCCACAACATCAATTCAAAATTGACAGGTCTAAAATATTTCCTATTTCTTTTGATTTTTTCAGAACAACTTAACACGCCAGTGCAACGACCAACTTAAGCAGAGATTCCCCTGCGAAGAACGAAAAGCTTAGGATTAAAAAGAAAAAAAACCCAATTCAAACGAAAAGAGCAAAAGCTAACTAGGCGCCGATATGAAGTTCGCAGAGCATCTATCGGCGCATATAACGCCGGAATGGCGTAAGCAATACATCAACTATGAGGTAAGTCTGAAATAAGCTAATGACCCCTAATAATGACAGAGCATTTCGGGAATGGATAAAGCTTTCTGAAAGAATTGTCAGCTCATAGGTTTCCTTGGATTAACCTTGGATAATTGAGGGACTTCTTGGACTTGGAAAGTGAGGGTTCCAGTTTTTCTGACCGAATGGTTCTCACCTGTCACAAATTGTTTGGGGTTCAAAGTCCAGTCGTAACGTTGTGAATTAGATTTTACAATTCCAGAAAATATTCTCAACTCAAACTAATGAAATCATCTGATATAGCTGTTTAGGAGATATATGCCCAGATCTTGAAAGTGGCAAACCCTATGGGTAACTTCATGCAATTAAATTGATATAGTAAATTTTGAGAGGTAAGCCCTAGGCTGTTGACTCCTTCCTTAAATCGAATTAAGGGGGAGCTGAATCCTTTAGCTTGGAGGGGCTAATCCAGTTCCTGGGAGAGGTAAATTCTGGCTCTATGAAAGCTTCTTTAAATCGAATTGGTTTGGAGAGGTTAAGCCAGGTTTTGGGGAAGGTAAATCTTAGGTCAATGAAAGCTACTTTCAAATATAAAATAAGCCTAGATACCAAAGAAATCTTCTTTTTCTAGAATTCAAGTCGTCAGTTTGAAGAGCCTAAGCCTAGGAGCCTAGGAGTGAGATATATCCAATATTCCTAACAAAATCAATTCCAGATCTCATTTCAAATGTCTCGCTTTTTTTCTTTTAAAGGAAATGAAGGCCATGCTTTATTTAGCCGTGGAGGAGGCCCCCTCGGTGGATAGCGTTGAGGATGAAGTTCTGAAGCGACATTTTGCCAATTTCGATGAGAATTTTTTTCATTATTGCGACAAAGAATTGAAAAAGATAAATACATTCTATTCGGAGAAATTGGCTGAGGCCACCAGAAAGTTTGCCACACTAAATGCCGAACTAAAGACCTGCATTGAGGAGTCCGAAAGGACAGCGAAAAAGTCCAAGGGCCAGAAGAGACATGCCGGCTTGCCAGAGCGCAAAGCTCGTGAATTGAAATTGGCCTTTAGTGAATTCTATTTGAGTTTGATTCTATTACAAAACTATCAAAATCTGAATCACACCGGTTTTCGTAAGATACTCAAAAAGCATGACAAGGTAAGTGCAAAAAGAGAGAAGAAAGACTAAGAGAAAAGATTAATTTATTCTGCTATATTTTGGTTTAGCTTTTGCGTGTGGATAGCGGAGCCAAGTGGCGTCAGGAATATGTGGAGGCCTCGCATTTCTTTACCAACAAGGACATCGATAATATCATCAATGAGACCGAGACCACGGTGACCGGTGAGCTGGAAGGCGGCGATCGTCAGCGTGCCATGAAACGTTTGCGTGTACCACCCCTGGGCGAACAGCAGAGTCCCTGGACCACCTTCAAGGTGGGCCTCTTCTCAGGCAGTTTCATAGTGCTCGGCATTGTGGTGGTGCTCTCGGCCATATTCCATGATATCACCGGTGACGATCTGAAGGTCACCTTTCGTCTCTATCGGGGTCCCCTGCTAATTATCGAATTCATCTTTCTGATTGGCGTCAACATTTATGGCTGGCGGTCTTCGGGTGTCAATCATGTTCTAATTTTTGAACTGGATCCGCGAAATCATCTCTCCGAACAGCATCTCATGGAGCTGGCCGCCATTTTCGGTGTGATCTGGACCCTGAGCATGCTGAGCTTTCTGTATAGCACCAGTCTGAGCATACCGGCCTTCATCAATCCCCTCACGTTGACGTTGATTATGGTGGCGTTTTTGATTAATCCTTTTCATGTGCTTCATCATGATGCCCGGTTTTGGCTGCTACGGATTACGGGTCGCTGCATTTCGGCACCGTTTTTCCATGTCGGCTTTGCTGATTTCTGGCTGGGCGATCAATTGAATTCCTTGGCCACGGCTATTTTGGATTTTGAATATCTGATTTGCTTCTATTTCACCAATGGCAATTGGTCGGAGGCCACCGATGCTTCGGTCTGCATGGAAAAGGATTTCATCATAAGGCCAATTGTAAATTGTCTGCCTGCCTGGTTTCGGTTTGCCCAATGCCTGCGACGTTATCGGGACACACGAGAGGCCTTTCCTCATCTCACAAATGCTGGCAAATATTCAACCACATTTTTAGTTGTCATTTTTGCCACCCTCAAAAGTTACAACAATCGTAAGAAGTTTTCTTTTTCTACAAAAAAAAAACCTCCTCGACTTATTTAAATTATTTTATTTTGCAGAATTCTATGCGAGTACTTTTGATAATCCCTACACCTGGTTGTGGATAGTGGCTTCTATAGTTTCCTCCTGCTATGCCTACACTTGGGACATTAAAATGGATTGGGGTCTCTTCGATAAAAACGCCGGCGAAAATACATTCTTACGCGAAGAAGTCGTCTACTCTTCCACGGTGGGTTGAAATTTCAAGAGTCTCCGCGATTTAGAAATCTGAGTAATGAGTTCCTCATTTGAATAGCTAAAGTACTCCATGCGAAGAAACCTATTCGAAGCCATCTCAAAATTAGGATTGTTCGGGTAAAACCGAAAGGTTAGAAACCTCATTTCTAGCCTCCCAAAAATTAAGAGTCTTCTAGTGAAACACATGGAAAAGTTCTCTAAATCCGAAGTCTTTTTTCAGACATTCCAAAATTTAGATTGTCCGATTGAAGCATAAAAGAAAGTCCGAAGAACCTCTTTCTAGATTCAAGAACCATTATTTCTAGTGTTTTCAAATCCAGACAAGTCGGGTGACGTAAGAGAAAGTTCTATATATCCAAAGCCCTTATTTCTGATCCCTCAAAATCCAGAAAACTTCTATGATATATGGAAATGGTCTATTGACTTTAAACCCTTTTCTCTGGTTCCTCGAAATCCAGGCACTTCGGATTGATTGATTAACTGAAAACCCTTTCTACTGATCCCTCAAAATCCAGATAACTCGGTTGATATTAGAGAGAATTCTAGAAATTCAAAACTCTTATTCCTGATCTCTCGAAATACCGATACTTCAGGTGATATAAGGAAATGTTTTTTTGACTCAAAACCCTTTTTCCTGATACCTCAAAATTCTGACATTCCAAATGATATAAGAGAAAGCTTTATCATTCCAAAACCCTTATTTCTTAACCCCCCAAAATCCAGACGACTCGTATGATATAAGAGAATGTTTTGATCCAGAACAGAGATCTCCAAAACCCTTTTTCTTGGTCCCTCAAAATTAAGCTTGATTCCTTCCCAGCCCCTCAAATTTAGACTCAACTGATAAAGAAATCTTTAGAATAACTTTAAATTTCTTGAATCTTTCAGGGTTTCTATTACTTTGCCATTATAGAGGATCTGGCTTTGCGTTTTATCTGGGTGCTCTCATTCTATGTGACTGAAATGAAATATGTCAGCGGTGATATAATGACTTCTGTCACCGGAATTCTAGAAGTTTTTCGGTAAGTCCAAATTGGAAATCTATTTTTACCTCTCGGATGATAATGATGATGATGATTTCTGTTTTCGTTTAGACGTTTCGTTTGGAACTTTTTCCGATTGGAAAACGAGCATTTGAACAATTGCGGCAAGTTCCGTGCCGTTAGAGATATATCGATAGCACCGTTGGACTCATCCGATCAGACATTGATCCTACGTATGATGGATGAAACGGAGGGTGTGATAAATCGTTATACGAAAACCAATCGACCAAAGCCCAAGAAAATCAAGGATCCTGAGAAGCGTAGCTTGTTGCATCCGCGTGGCTCATTGCAGGATCTCAGCATTGATATCGATGGCACTAAAAAGCTTTAGGGTAGTCAGACTACCCTTTTCGATTTTCTCTGCTTTTCCAATTCACTATAAACCCCCCCCCCCCCCCACGCTCCCCTCGCCCACGGCCAATTTGTACTTGAAACTAGAACGATTTTCCAAAAAAACAAAAAAAAAAAACAAAAAAAGGATTGATATTTTTTTTCAAATCCTTTTCAAGATTACTTTTAAAATATTATTAATAATAATTTTTTTTTTTTTTTTGTGTGTGATTAGAACAAGTTTAGAAATCTAGGATATATTTTCGTTTACACCATTTTCTTCCATTCCATTTAACAAAAAAAAAAAAATTTACCGAGCCAAATTAAACCAAAATTTAGGGATCGGCAGTATTAACAAAAAAAAAAAAAAAAGCTAAGAACAAATTTGGCAAAAAAAAAAAATAATAATTCTAACCTCTTTAATAATTTTTGTTCTGTTATTCTTTGTCCAATTTTTTTTTTTTGTGTAATCCTCCAATTTTTTTTTGTTTAACACATTCCCAAAATTTATAAAAACAAAAAAAAAATAGATATATAAGTTTTGTTATCCTTTGTTAAAACAAAAGACAATGAGACTGTTGAAAGGCTTAAGTAAAAAAAAAAAAATGTATGAGAAATAATTTTTTTTTTTGTCCTTTTTAAATAGATTATACAAGCCCCTAGGCACTTCCCCCTCCATCGTTTACATACAATTTATATACACATTTATACATAATTTATATATATACATAAATATATATATATATATAGCCCGGCAGTGCCTTTGAAAGGACCAAGTCGAATCAAAAAATAAAAAAAAAAAAAACTAACGAAAAAAAAACAACTATTGTAAAATTTATGAATAAATTCGAAAGAAAAAAATGTGCAAAAAAAAAAAAATAAATAATAACACCTTTCATTTCCAATTAGGAGACATTCTCCATGACGCCACAGATCAGGGCCGTGCCTCGCATAATCCAGAAATCCGGATCATTGGCGCTCTTCAGCAAAACGGCCAAGACAAAATTGGTCGAATGTCCGGTGGTGGAGAGGACGCCAGACCGCTGCTGGGTCTTGTACAGTGGAGCCTCGTAGCGCACTTCAGCGGACACCTCCAGGCAGGGCTTGAAGCGGACCACAGGCAGGCGGGTGTAGAGCTCACCAAACTTGGCATCGCACAGTCCGCCCCGGTTGATATCCCAGCGGGCGGCCTCTATGAAAATGCCATGGACATTGATCACGGCCTCCGTGCACTCACTCAAGCTGCCATAGAGTCGGGAATCCTAAAAAAGAAAACATACAAAAAATATATTTAATTGGAAATGTTGAAATCCCTGGTGGACTCACGCCGGACATGCTTGTATTGTGGCTTTGGAAGAAGTCGTCCTGTACGAGTATTTTCTCCACAACTTCAAAGTCAATTTTGAGTGAATCAATGGGTAGGATACGCTTACGGGCGTAGGTCTGCAAGATGCCCGTGAGGAAGGACTGCGGGAAAAAGAAGCCACTGATCCAATAAGAGCGTGGGGCACCATTTTCGGCCCAGTGCTGGATGAAGTCGATGCGACGCTGAAAGTCGACGATATAATTTGGCAGAGGTTTGATGGAGAGGAAGCTACGCTTGGCCCAAATGGCTGGCACAATATTGGCCAGGAGAGATTTGAAGACACTTTCCAGCTCTTCGGACATCACCACCAGACCCTTGATGGCCTTGTCCAGATTGCTTAGGGAATCATGGATAATGCCCAGGGCAATGTTGAAACGATCAATTTCCTGGACCAGGACAGTGGTAAGCGAGGGCATCTGACCCTTTGAATCCAACTGAAATGACAGAGAAATTTGATAAAATCAAAATGTTCGGTTTGGTTTTGGTTTCCGCCTACCCCGGAGAGTGTGTCATGGAGTGGCTCCCTTTGGATCTTTTTGGTGAGGGCCTCTTGTATGCGGACAATCACCTGCAGGCAGATATCATTTTCCATAGCCTGACCCTCATCGGCTGATGATCTGGGCTGATTCAATAGTAAAGTGGAAAGGAAAAATTCCGTCTCTTTGGTCTGGAAGACTATGTTGGCATTTTGGTTCATGCCAAAGATTTCGGGATCCTCGATCACCGGAAAACCTTGCACATATTGGGCATATTCGCTGAGGGTCGAAAGTCTGGGATCTCGATAATATTCATTGCCACGACAATACCGATAATCGGGATCGATAATTCTCTCCGACGAGAAGATGGTCAAAATGGTGCGCAGGCAGCGCAAATCCCAATAGTCGGTGACACGACCACCCCAGGTGATCTCACCATTTATATAGAGTATGGCCTCCCAGGGTATATCCTCCAGGATCTCACGATTGATGAAAAAGTCCAAAGTCTTGAGACCGCATTCACGATCACTTTCATTGAACTCGTAGGTGATATTCCAGCCGAGTGGTCCGAACTTCCGCCGCTCCAGTAAGACGGCATGGAACATGCAGAGACCAAAGACAATGGCACGCCAGTGGCCCGTCTGCACGTGGTGCTCGAAAAAGTCCTTCTCGAGATCCGCCAGTGCCCCTATAATATTGGCCTTAATGCCCTTGGGCGGTTCATTGGTGATCTTCACCGAATTCTGGAGCACACTAATGGGGAAGCCTCGTATGGGCATCGAAGACAGGAACAGACGAAAATCTGGATGAGCCTTGGTAATGCCCAGGGTAAGATTACGCACGGCCGTCTCCAGGGTGCGCATCCAGGAGGTAGCCAAATGGCAATTCTGCAAAAAGACCCAGTGACCCAGACGCAGACTCCTCTCTATGAGACTCTCGGCCACGGGGCCCTGACCTTGACCTAGGGAAATGGAGTAATATTTATCGGTATATTTCATCTCAATGGCAAACTTCTGGAAGCCCGACATAGGATCTGAGCCTGTGGACAATACAAACACCAAGGGTGTCACAGCCGAAGTATCCAAAAATCTTAAAAAAAATAAAATGGAAAATTTGAAATCTCAAAAAAAAAAAAAAAAGCCTTTTTCTTACACTGTAGACAACTGGGTGCCTGAGGCGGAGACTTCGGTGAAATATTTGCCCACAGTGGCCTGCAGATAGTCCACCACATTGGCCACAAAACGGGGCTTCCTAAATGTGGCCACAAACATCAGCTTATGGAAGATTCTCAGCTGCTTATCCCATTTGTCGGTGGGTTCCTGTTTGGTTTTGGCAAAGTCAAAGTTCTCTTGTATATTTAAAATCTTTAGGTAGAATGGTTTCGTTATCTCATCGCTCAAATGGGCAAAGCTTGAGCTGAAATTATCCTCGAGAAACATGACAGCATCCCATTCCATTTGACTGAGCTTTGTATTCGACGGTTGCGTCTTTTCGCGTACATGACCCACTGCGCCGCGCGTAAGGAAGCTAAATTCTTCGTCGGTCACGCGACCCTCTTGACGCTCCACAGCCAAGGCCAGCAGGAAGCTAAAGATAATCTTGTGATTCTCAAATAGACCACGAGAGATATTATCATAGATGGCCTTTAGCTCATCCACCATCAGATTGGCAATGCGTACATCCGTGGCGAGGGGGGGATGCTCGATACGCATGACATTGCAAAAGACCTGGGAGAAATATTTCAGACTGTACTGATACATAGGATCGATTTCGGAGAGGCCGGCCACCACAAAGTAGAGTATGGCGCCGCGTGAGGCCAGGATACGATAGCGTTCACGGGAGGCAGTAATCACACGTTCCGTTTCCTCGGTGTCGATGAGACGGGCGGCTATAATCAGGGAAGTCTCCTTAGCATCGTTGAGAGTCTCCACCAGCTCCTCATCATCTAGAATGTTGCCCTCGGAATTGAAGAGAAGCTTAAGGACTTTATCCTCCAGGGCCAGCAGTTGCTGCTTGTCCGAGTTGATTTTCACCACCAGATCATTACGTTGGATTTCCATAGCTGGCAACTCAATGGCCACAATATCACTGGGGAAATATAAAAAGTTGAAGAAAAAAACTGGTTTTGTTTTGTTTTGAAAAACTCACGCCAGCAATTGATCCTCGAGGCCACTTTCGGTGACGAGGAAATTGACTAGGGTCACATTAATGCAGATTTCGGGGAGGTAATGTGGATTGGGTAATTTGGTGGTCATGTACAGTTTGAAATTGGCATCGTAGTCGATGACCTGATCGCCCAGTTTTAGATAGACGCGACCCTCAAATTTATAGGTCTCTCTTTGTAGTATGGGACGGAGGGCAGGATCGATGGTCTCATCGATTTCTTCTAACAAAACGGGATAGCCCTGGCGTACACTGTTCTCCATGATGCGCATCATGCCGGGATCGGTCATTTTGACCACTTGCAAATTGTTCTCCTTTTCCATGTTGCGTATCCAGCGATTGGCCTGCTCTTGGGGATCGATCATGAGGGCCCAGCGTAGGGCACGGGTGGCATAGATGCCGTTCTCAATGGATATATTATCCTTGGGCAGGCCATCCACATTCCATTGGCGCATTTCGTAAGGATCACCGAGTACTTTGAGCAGATTGAATTCCGAGCTCGATGGAATTTGGTGCTCGTGGCATTTGTTCACCCACAGCTTGGCCATATCATAGCGATACTCATGAGAAAAGGCACCCAAGTAGGCCACACAGGCGGCTGAGACCAGAACATCGCCGGGCACACAGGCCAAGTCGGCAGTGAGATTCTTAACGGTCTCGCGCCAGCGCACCTGCTCGTCGGAAAGGGCCGAGGTGAGGCGACCGGCTCGATTGATACGGCCGTAGGTCAAGTCCACATTATCCTGGATGACTTTGAATTCCCTTTGCTTCTCCTCGAGGCTGTCTTTGAGTCCTTGAATTTTGGCCTCCACGGCAGCCAATTCCTTTTGCTTCTGCCGGAGGACAGTCATCACCTCGGTTAGCTCAGCCTCGGCTGCCTCTTTGCGTTTGATTTTCGGCTCCACCACCTTGTAGACCTTGGCAAACTTATCCATGGCTATGACCCACATGCTTACCGACTTGGCCACCTTTGAGACTTTTTCAAATTTCTGAAAAAAAAATGCATAAAATTTGAAACTTGTTGGAAACGGGATTTTTTTTTTTTAGCTTTCACTCACAGCTGGCACAAAGTCTTTGTGGTCGATGTATTTCTTCACCTTCTTCAGGACATCATCTTTCATGTGCTCCTTATCGTATTCAAAGAGACGCTTAATGAAATTCACATCTGCCATCACCGCCTTGGCCGAGGCCCAAGTGGGTCTGGGAAATAAAAATGCCAATGAAAAAAAAAGAAGAGATTTTCTTATACTTTCAAATAAATTACTTGGCTCCCAGGAGTATGCAGACTGCCTCCATACAGAACTGTACCAATGCCGGGGGTGTGGTAAACGATTTCAACTCATTGATATCCGCCTTGGTTAGACCCTTAAGGGCATCTTCAGCATCACGCAGAGCGGGCATGGCAATTTCCAAATCCTTGCTGGCATCCTCAGAAATTGCCTGGGCAGCAGCTGCCTTCTCCTTGGCATTCGCCTCATCCTCCATGACCCCAGCCTTGACGGCATCCGCCTGCTTAGACTCTTTATTCAGATTCTCAAGCAGAGATTTCATAAAGGCCGATTTCTCATCCAATTGTGGCACCATCACCTCCAGCTCCTTTTGCATCAGGGCTATCTGGAATTAAGATGAAGAAATTAGTTTTCAGGTCAGGTTTTGAGATTCCCTCTAGGCTATCTATAAATATGTCTTAGAATCGGTCCACTATATAGTCCCAGTCTAAGTCATGCTTTCTTATGAAATGGCTCAATCAGCTCAAAGAAATTGATAAGCCTATAGAAACCTATATCAAGTTTTGACCTAACTATAACTCTGGTATTTTTTATAATTTCCCTGGGAAATTATCTAACTAAAATTGTCTCAGAGCTTTTTACCCAATTTGATTAGAATATTCATCAGTTTCTTGACTCACCACTTCGTTAGTCTCGAGCAGCTTGTTCAAGCCGTTGGCTATTCTCTTACGTTTGGCTATGATTTCTTGGGTCTTGACTTTCAGTAGACTTTGATAGAGTTTCAGCAATTCCAAATAGCTGCTGGGTGTGGTGTAATAATGCCGCTTCATTTCCTTATAGAAACGCACCGAGGCATCTTCCACGGTCTTGTGCATAAACACGGTGGTGCTGGCCAAGGAAATCCGATCTTCCATTTTGGGTGCTATCTTGGTGAGCAGGCCCAGAGCCACAGAATAGAGGGCCTCGGTGGGCCAGCTGGTGAACCAATCAATGGTGGTGCAGTTCACCAAAGAGGGGAACATGCGGCAACGTCGACGAAAGGCATCGCCCACGGGACTCATAGACATCACCACATGGAGATTATTTCGCACACGATTGATAAAGAATTTGTATATAAAGTCACGATTACAGCCCTGGTAATTAAACAGTATAAATTAAACTAGTAATATAAAAGTCTATAGCCGATTCTACCTCGTCTTTGTTGGCCTCATTGCAGGGATCTCGAGCATCGAGTATGATTTTTTCATATTCATCGCCCTCAAATAGATTAGGCACTTCACCGGAATTAAGAATATTATTAATGTCCTCCAGGAATTCCTCTTCCACAATTTGACTGTCAATCATTAAGAAAGTCACCGGGCGGTTGTCAATCTAAATGATGGAGGAAGAAAAGAATAAATAACAAATAATTTAATCATCTGAATTCAGCTCACCCCGGCAATCCGGTAAAGTACTCGCAAATCCTCGTGGAAGGCACTCAAGTCATAGTTGCGACGCATCTCAATTTGCCAGCAATTGTATTCGTTGACATGAGAGGCCAATTTGGTTAGAGATTGTTTGCCCATGCCGGCCACACCCACCAACAGACCATTACCACGATCGCTACGCAAGAGACGGGCCAGACGTACGGTATGCTCGAGGGCATCCTGGAAGAGAATCAGCTTCATGCGCTTACTTGCCGCAGTCGAATTAAAGTCCACAATGTAATCGTTTAGCACACTCTCCAGCTTGGCATGATCCTTGATTTCTTCATAGACCCGCTCATTCTTGGGCTTGCCAAAGACCATGAAATCACCGAAAAGCAAAGCCGGCTCATCGGCTTTCACCACCTGACGATTGAAATGCTGCTGGCACACATCCGACATGAGCGTCTTGAACAGCTCCTTATCATCCGAATTGATGAGACGATCGTGGAAGACCCTGGTTGTCTCATGATAGAACAAGCGCAGAATTTGACTCTCCATATTGCAGTAGAGATTGTTGGCCTGCAAAATGCCCTGAATACACTTGGACAGATCCCGCAAATTGAAAATATAATGGGACTTATCCGGTGTGGGCAACATCACATTGGCCACACGCATATACACATCCACACAGGCAGTGACAATGGGTGATGATAGGGAGCGAATGGCGGAGGAGAAATTGTCAAGGAAGCCCAGTAAAATGCCATTGAAAATTTGGGTGAGTGTCTCATCATTTGGCTTGGGCAGCGAAAACAAAGCAAAATGACGTACAAATCTGGGGGTGAGAGGATTTCGACCACCACCGGGTGGGGCGCAGGCACAGCCCAGGACCACATCCAAAATTTCCTTCCAGAAGAGTTTCTCCCGATCATAAAAGCCATGAAAGTCCAGAAATTGCCTGCAACAAAAGAATAAAGAGAAATATGAGATACCTCTTTAATCTCAGATCCCTCAGGAACTTGGTCAAAGGAACTATATATCTCAGGTCAAATTTTAAGAAATCGAATCGTCTATATAAAATATTTTCTGACTTATCGGAAATACTCTTTAAAGTATCGCAAAGATCAAGTTCCCATAGAACAAAGCTAAAAAGATCTCTACTATTTTCCGTGACTATAGACTCCCCCTTGCCTAGCGGCTAACTCACCTGAGCAATTCAATGGCCGGTTGACTGCCATAGGTGTCCAATTTGGGCATATTCACGTCGTCTATGAAAATGATGACAGTCTTGCCCACAGGTGCACCCAATTGAGTGCGCTTGCGTTTCTCCAAAGGTCCCTCGATCATCTCCTGGGTGCGTACACTGCTAGTCTGGGCCGAGAAATTGAGGACCACTGGAATAACCTTGCCCTCGGCCAGCCGTTTCATACAGCTGACGGCCAGGACCGTCTTGCCCACACCAGTTTCGCCGGTGAACATCACAGGAAACTCTCGCTTGAACAACAAATCCGTGACATACCTAAAAAGGTACTCTTAAAACTTTGCCAAATTTTTCAAGCTCAAAAATATTTACCCATATTTGGTGGTATCCACAGTTGGGACTTGCATATCGTAATAAGAGATTTCGGGATGGAAGACAAATTTTGGCATTATTTCATGCCATTTGCCCCAGTTTCTGGCTTCCAGATCGACGCGATAATTCCACAAGGTGTGCTTGGGCATTCTGAAAGCAATACAAAAAAAAAAAAAAAATGAAAACAAGAGGGAAGAAAAAAATAAAAAAAAACCCTTCACCTACACCATATCCGGATGGGCTGACATGGACTTGGACCATTGCACTTCGAAGGTGGACTTTTCAGCATCTTTCAGATTGGAGGCAATTGCCCAGAGTACACACCAAGTGAAGATTTTCACAAGTAGACCTTTGGCATCCTCCAAGCTGAGAGCACCCCACTTGACCTCTTCGATCTGTGAGGAAATTAGAGAACAACAGAGACTGGTCTTGGAACCCATAACCTGATGGATTGTGTAGAGCGCTCGTCGCTTTTCAATTTTCAGGGCCTTGTCGAAATGATTGATAAACAATTGATAAAGATATTCCGAGAGCTCCTGTGATAATTTCTTGCCCATATCGACCTCACGCCAGGTATCAACTATGGGCTGCCAGCCGAGATCGGCCTGATCCACATAAACCATGCCACAACGAGAGACTGTGGCTGGGGAGGCCTGAAGCAGATCCTGAACCTCGAAGAGCATATGAATCCAGGCGGTGAGCTTGATACGCTCTGAATTAGCCAGACAAAGCATTTTATTATCATCCAAGACCGTATTCAAGTTCTCAATCCACACAGCATCCACAGGTCCATCGCAAACGATCCACTGATGTATTTCCTCTAAAAGAGTCGAAATTCAATTCAAGTTCATAGGGATTCCTAACAAAAACTTACCCTCAACATTGACAGCAGTGCGGACGGCAGTGCCCAGCAGACCGTCCTGCCACTCCAGAGTCTTAGGATCCACATAGCCATAGAGTTCATTCATTGTGACCGCCTTGGGATTCATCGACTGTATCGAAACGGGCCGGAAGTATGGGTCCTCCACCTCGTTCTCAAAGAGATGGGCTAGGGCAAACTCCAGGGCATGCAAAACCACCGATTTGCCGCCACCCGTGGGACCCACCAACATCACACCCCAACGTACACACATCGTCTCATAGAGCTGCAGGCACTTTCGCAAAGTCGTGGCCACCGGTTGCAAATGCTTAAGTCGCAGACCCACAACAAGGGCCTCCTCCAGCTCGGGATGCTGCGAGTCCGGCAATTCCACACCCGGAAACAGATCGCTAAGTATGCCACGAAAAAGCACCGCATCATCGGCCAAGAACTTTGGTATATTCGAGTCACGCAGGGCTGCTATCAAGGTGATATCCTCACGCTGATCCGGTGCCGCTCGCTTCAAGGCTCCGGCCATGACCAACACAGATTTCACAGCTCTCATACCAAAGTCATAGTGATTCTGCTGGCTCAGCTGCTGGCTGCACAGCTGGTACATTTGCACCATCTTGCGGGCCAGAATCTTGGGATCCTCAAAGCCCTCCGAATACAGAATAACCTCAGAGATGAGCGCATAGTCCGGCACCATCATGGAAATGGGACGGAAGAGAGCCTTCAAATTGTCCGGTAACTCAGTACGTCCGGCATAGCCTGGATTCATGGTAATAAAGACACAGCAAGAGTGATTCAATTTTATCTCGCGACCCTCGAAAAGGAATCTACAAAAGATTAAAAAAAAAAAGTTCAAATCATTGGATCAACCTAGTCGCTTAGACTTACCGCTTCACTCTCATGGCCTTGGCTGTCCTAATCGTTATCAGCTGCTGGGCTATCACAGACAATACCTCAATATCGATACGATTGAATTCATCGAAACAACACCAGGCACCACACTGAGCCAAACCGGAGAAGAAGCGACCCATCATCTTGTAATCCAGACCATCGGAACAATTGAAGACCACACACTGCTTGGCCAAGGCCTTGGCCAGATCTTTGGTTGTTTCGGTCTTACCCGTACCGGCCGGACCAGCAGGAGCACCACCCAAATCCATTTGAAAGGCTCCCATCAGGCAGAGATAACACCGATCAGTCAATGGAGTCAAGACCAAGACACCACCAGCTCCAAGGTATTCATAGTAATAGGGAATATTAGCTGCCGCCATTCTAGAGTAAACCGTTTCCGTCTCATCGGCCCAATAAAAGCGCAGCATTTTCAGCCAATTAAAGTCATTTCTAGAAAGGGAAAAAGTGATAAAGATTTGAGCTTTGGAGGATTCAGATGTGGATTATCTCAAGACTAATTTACTTACGAGTTATAAACGGACTTTTCGATCAGCATTCGTACTGAATCCTTGGCATGCACATCGATGGTGATCAAAGCGCAAAGGACCTTTCTCAGCAATGAGGTGATACTCTTACGTGTCAGGGCCGCCAGAGCTCCCAAGTCCTTGAGGCATTTCACTTCGAATTTTGCCATTTTATCGATTGTATTTGAAATATTCTTTTCTTTGCTATCAAAAATGCGATGAATATCGGCGGCCCATTGCACCTGAGAGACTGTGAGTACCACCTGATTGGGATGATCCTGGAACCACTCATCACGCTCCTTGGCCGGATAGCATTGATAGCCAAAGCGCATGTAACGCTTGACCGAGACAAACATGGCATCTTCGACCTTGCTCAGCCATTCCTCCACAGCACCGCGAGCCTTCAGTCCCTTGCCAAATTGTAGTTTCTCTCCCTCGGGCGAGAGATAGGCTATTATATCGTTGGTGGCCACAATTTTGCCATCGCCGCTTTCCTTTTGACCGAATTCGAGCCGGTAAATGGCATCGAAACATTTGCGCAAGTGTGGCTGCACAGCCTGGGGTATGCGGGTCTGGGCCAGAATTTCCAGCAACTCGTCGTTGGAGAGGAAATAGAAACGCGGAAAGACCACACGCTTCACCTCTAGATAGGCCTCCAGGCCGCGTGAGATCAAGTCTAGGAGACGATTATTTTCCACCAAAGTATTGTAGATTTCGGCACTGGACATGGTGGGCAGGGCCAAGGCCACCTTTTTGGCCTGACGCACAATCTCCTTGAAACTTTTGTCGACGGTGAAGAACATTTTCGCCTCATTGGGCAGCTGGCGCTGAATATCTGCCGAGGCGAAAATAGCCTCCAAATAAATCCAGGCACCCTGACAGTCCATCCACGACTCTAAAACGAAATAAGTTGTGTGAGTGAGAAAAATTATTATGCTGGTGATAGGTTTCATCTACCGAAAGTCTTGCCAAACTGATCCATGGCATTGATCCACTCATCCACACGCTGTTTGATGGGGCCAACAAATTTAGATGCCGCTATGGTATTGATATTCACATTGGAATCATCGAGGACGGCCTGTAATTCTTCAGTGCCGGCCAGAATGAAGACATCCTTTTGATCATGATGCGAGACAATTGATAATTGTGTTTCCTTCCAGATATTCTCAATATTTTTCAACATATTCTCCAATTGAATTTCACCAGTGGCCTGGGATGAGATCTGCATAAGAGCCTCGGCATTCTCCTCACTATCAAAGGCATGGACATCATCATAGGTGGAAATGGTGATATCTTTCTCCTGAAAGAATTTCTTATTCAACAGGTCCTCAATTTCAGCCCAATGACGCTAAAAATTTACAAAAATATAATTACTTATTAATAAGTTTTTTTTTTCAAGTGGAAATTAATTGTATTTACCGCCCTCAAATTCGGATTTCTCAGATAACCGATAACAGGTAATTTCTCTCTAAAGGCCTCGGCTGATTTCTGTAGAACCGGGACAATATCATTCTCGGGCAGATACTTTAAGAATTGTAGACAATTTTTAATAGTCTTCGAATTCAATTCAACCATATCATTGACATTTAGCGTATTGAACTCCACTTCGTACCAGTTCTTCAGAGCAAATTCCCAATCTTCGAGAGTGGTATAGAGATTCTGTCGCATGCGTATGTTTTGAAAGGCCTCATCCATTTCCTCGTACATGGTTAAATCAATTTTGAATTCCTTTTGATAGCCAATATATTCGTCGGCACGTTCCCGGCAAGCATTCAAACGTTCCAGCAGAGAGTCCAACTTGCTTATACACGTGGATCGTTGTGATTTTTTCTATAAAACACAACAAAAAGTTATAGTAATTATCTTTATGGTTATGGGTCTGCTCTACTTACAGTCAGTAGCCAGTCTTCTACGGCCTCAACGGCAATCACATGTATGTCTTCTTTCAGGGCTATAATATCATCTTGCATGGCCTCATCCAATTGAGCTATGAAATCGCTACGTTTTTCGAGTATTTCAGCCAAGGTTTCTTTCGTTCGATTCAGATAGTCCTCGGTGTCCATATAATCCTCTTTGCGCTCATCATCCACGGGTATATTAAAGTCTTTGATTATCAAAAGCAAATCATGCACATAGTCTATATTTCCGAATAGTTTGTCCAGCTCCTCGCCGCATCTGTCGAGGAAGCGTATGTGAGCCACCAGTTCATCTGTGGTCTGTGGCTCATAGCAAATGCGTCCATAGAAGTCCTGACCTTCTTCGTAGGCCCTGATGGTCTCCTCTTCGACCAGCCTGGGCAAGTAGGTAGATAAGACATTCTGTAGCCTTTGACAGACCGGCGTAACAGTCTCCTTTAAGTTGGTCTGCTCAATGCTTAAAATGCCCAGATTAACATTATCCAAAATCCCATCCAAGGCCTGGACATTTGTGCCATAACGATTGCAATAATATCGCAATTTTTCAAGATCTTTTGATAAAAGCAAAATGTTTGAAAATGACTAATGAAAAGTGAAACTTAATTACCTTTTTCAGTAACCAATTCTTCGGGATCTGTGGATATATCGATTTCATAGTTTTCTCGTATTTGGAAAAATCGATTTGTATACAGACTGGCCTTATCATATCCTTTGCGTATCAGATTAAAGATATTTTTCCTAATAACAAAAAAAAACAAAATAGAATAAGAAAATTTGAAGTTTCTGAAAGCTACCAACCGATTGAATTGAAAATCAGGATCAGAACGTAAGAGGAAATGCAAGTCCGGTGCCCCTTCATAAAGGCATTCCTCCTGCCTGCCCATTATGGAAGGTCTAAAAAAACAAAAAAAAAAAACAAAATTTAATTATTTAAAAGATCTAAGAAAAGAAATACCCACATTGTGTACTGGGTGAAGACTTGGTCGGTAGTGTAGTTGCGTATTTCGAGGACGGTCTCCAGGATCAGACCAGCTATGCGCTGGAAGACCAATTTCACTACCTCATCGGAGGGCTCCACATCTATGCGATCCGGCAGGAGACGCAGCGTGGTCAGAAAGAAAGGAGTAGGCGGCGCATCTGGTGGCCGGGGGCTTTCGACTACGGCATTGGTATTACTATTTTCCAAAATTTCCTCCTCAGTGGGACAACACTGGTCATGAACAGCGAAAGCCTGATTCAAATCGGAAAAGCTTTGACAAGTCACACGCAGCAGCATCTGATAGACCATCATATCACAAAAGGTAAGAAAGCTTAAAAAACGAAAATCGGAAATAATTAAAATCTTTGGAATTTCGAATAAAAAAAATATCGAACAATTACTTGGTTAGGGTCTTACAAAAGGCTCGCTTTCTGGCCCGATCCATAAAGGTGTGGGTCTCGCGCATCTTCTTTACCGAAGGATAATAGTTGATCTCATCATCCGGAAAGAAGCCTCGAGCCTGTATGGCCTCCGTGCAGCAGCGCACTGAAAAATTTTAGAAACCCCTGATTAAGTAGTTCTCTCAGATAAACGAAGAACTTACTGAGTAATTTTCCGGAGTGATCACGGAAATCGTTGAATATACGAAAAAGTTGCTCATAAATACGCATATGAATCTCGAGGAAATAGAATGGATGCCAACCTTCAATATTGCTGATGTTGATGAAATTGAGTTTCTCCATTCGGACGATTTCATGGCGCATTTTGAGAATGCCGCGGGCCAGTTCTGGTATCACAATAAACAGATTATTCTGTAGGAAATCGCGGGCTGCTTGCAGCTTTCTCCATTTCACTGTCTTCTCCCAGACCTTGAAACCCTTCCACAGACGGAATATGGAAAAGGTTCGAATTTGTATGATGCTGAGAAATTGCTGGAACTCTTGCTGCCATTGATTGAGTGGTGTGAAAAAGTTCTCCTTGCAATGCCAATAGGTGACACCGTGACGTGTCACCGTATAGAAGGGATCCAAAATGTTGAGGTCCTCGTATTCCACCTCCCTGAGGCTGTAGGGTGTGAAATATTCACTATCATTGGGCAGCATATAGTCCATATAGACGAAGCTATCGTCGGGCATTTCGCGCATACGTGCCACCACCAGATTGAGATCGGGTATCAGGGAGGCCCCGGTGGTCATTGTGGCATCAAGCGATATATAGCTTTTGACCTTTTGCTTGCGCTGTTGTCTTAGGTTCATGTGGCCGCGCACGAACTTCACATTGTCCAGCCGCTCATGGGTGGCGGTATGAGCGCTGATAACGGGTTTCAGTTCTGTTAGCTCTTCTGTGGGCGCAGACTCTCGAACGTCATCTAATCGAAATTTTATGACTGGCGCATCTTTGGGTGGTTCGTCTTTGGATGCCTCATCTTTGTCGGCATTTTCTTTGACTGCGTCATCATTGACTTCCTCAACGACGACTGCTTCACGGGTTTTCCTCCCTTTGATTTTGCCATGCCTGGACCGTTTCGGGCTCTTTATTTCCTTTTCGCCGATGGCTGACATGGTCGATAGCGGCTCTGCTATCTGTGGAAATCTTTCGAGTCCCTAATAATTAAAATAAAAAATTTCGTATCATTCTCTACTGAAATGATTGTGCTGGTGTGCCTTGATGTTGAGCTTTTGATTGAGTTGTTGCTTACTTTTTTTCTTGGTTCAAACGAGCGTTACCTTTTTTTTTTTGCTTGTCGTCCGGGGCAACGTTTGGCACCATGGCAGCTGCTTTCCATATGTTTGGCATTTTCAACAGGCTTTTTACCTCAGCTGCTGGAATCGTATTTGTTTATTTTTTATTATTATTACTTTTTGTTTTCTGAATTTATGACACTTTGTTGTCAAGAAGAGAAGAAATCATTGCAACTGCCAGAATTTACATGAGTACAAGCAGTTGGTATCGGTCGAGTATCGCCAATGAGTACATCATGACCTAATGAAAAAAAAAAAACTTAATAAAATTTATTTAGTGTAACAATAATTATAATGTTATGTCTATCTTCTTTTCACTAAGAGCTTTTATTTCAATATCTCACTTATATCAATAGCCTTTTTGTATTGTTTTATAGCATATTTCGTTAAAACACTTTTAATTTGCAAGGCACTGCTTTCTTTTTGTATTGGCGCCATCTAGAGTCACAAGTCGGCTGTCGATCGAAATGAATTTCGCAAAGCGCACCTACACTTTCGCTTTGACCTGTGCACGCCTCGCACCAGTGATGCCAATTTAGCTTTTTTCCCGTCATTAACATTTTTTTCGCCTTTTTTATATTTTTGGATTGGGGTCAACGTTATCTTCGGGGTACCGATGATTACAAACTCTTTTCGCAGTTGTTTCTGCCGTAAGTCACATGAAAGAAGTTGGTCAGTTAATAGGGCCGATTTAGGTTTGTATGACAGCTATATGATATAGTAGTACGATTTTAATAAAATTCAGCACAAATGCGAATATTTCTGTATGGTTATATTTCTTGTATACTCAGATGTGTGTGTGTGTTTTTTTTTACGAAAAGCACATAAAATTTTTTCAGCTTTTTTTTTTACAGAATTTTAGCTTTTTTTGGCTTTTTTTTTTGTCAAAACTGGTGGCTCCTTCCTGAAAAATGTTGGCAGCACTGCCTCGCACACATTCTTGTCTTCTTTGCGTTTGCGCGCATTTAGTTATACAAATTTAGTTGTAATTTTGTCTTTAGTGCTAAAGAACTCGCGAATTTAATCGTTTTGATCGAATAATAAAACACGCGCTTAAACCGTCAAGTCCGCAATGTATCACTTCGGCGCTGCTCGGTTCGGAGCATCATCTTCATTTTTTTTTTGTGCAAATCAAGATTTGTGCTATAAAAGAAAGCACGGTATTTTGTGTGTGTGAGTTTTTTTTTTGTTTTTTTTTTTACAGTGATCTTTTTTATCTTGTTTGCCGGTACAAAGAATAATTAATTTCTTTTTGTGTGATTTATTTTATAGTGCGCGTGCACGTGTTTAAATTTATCACAGCAAAATGCAAAGAGGTGAGTTTTGTTTTTTATTTGCTTGTCAAACGGGGCTCACCCAGAATCCACTCTACCTTTTTATTGTTTTCACATTCCTTCACTTTTGCCAAGAAAATAAAAGGAAGAAAACAATCACACTCAAGTAACGGTTAATCTTGCGCACTCACACTATGGCTGTCTCTCTCTCTCTCTCTTTTTGTTAGCATCTCAAACTCCACTCAGACAAAAAAATTTGAGTATTTCACTTGAAAGCTTCGAAAGAACTTGATCATTTAATTGGGCCTTGTGTAAAATTAAGCAAATGCAGCTTTTTCGGAAAGCTCTTTTATTGGAAAGACCAGGAATTTGTGCTTAGGCAAAAAGTTTTGGAATTAAAGCTTTTGAGCTTTTTCGGTTATTTTTTTCAAATTCGAAAATTCGAATAAAATTTATTTGGTTCATTTACCTTTTTTTTTTTTAATAAAATGAAGAAACATTTAATTTTTTTTTTGGCAAAGCAAGGCTTGTGTGGTTCTGCTTGGGAAGTTCGAAAAGACGCTGCAGCTTTTGATGCCTTGTTGTCTAATGTTGATATTGGCCTTTTCTTGGCTTCCAGCTGAGAGCTTTTGTGTGCGTTAAAACGCACAAAACCCGGCATTTTCAAGACACACACACACACACGAACAGGCTTTCGATTGGAGTTTGCAATTCACGATTGTTGCTTCTTCGGTTTTAACATTTCGAAATTGCTGCACGCCGCTGTTAAACGATGCCGCTGCTACTGCTCTATTTGGTGGCGTTGCTGCCACTGCCACTGCCACAGCCGTTGCTGCTGACCTTCAAATTTGAAGTTGCCAATGCGGTGAGCTTTTTGGGATTTTGTTTCGTGGCCCATTTTCGATATCGAAATTAAAATTTTTTTATGCCTGCTGATGAAAATCGAATTAACCGACGATGACGATGAGACGACCACACCGACGACTACGGCTACGGCTACGGCCACGAAAGCGAAAAGCTCAAGGTGAAAGCATCTCCTGCTGGGGCTGCTGCTGCTGCTTCTACTGCTTCTATTGCTTCTGCTGCTTGTGTTGACTGCGGCTGCATTCGGCTCTCTGCGCTCTGCTCTCTAGCTTCGTGTGGGGCTGCTGCTGCTGTCTGCTGTTCGTGCGTTGGCAGCGACGTTGTCGCTACCGTTACCGTTAGCGTCGTCGCTGTCGTCGTTGTTGCTGTCGTTGTCGTTGTGGTTGTCGTCGTCGTCGTCATTGCGGGCCTCCAGAGCTGGGGCCGCATTAGTGGCCCAATAGTCGTTGGGTATACGCCGCGATGTACAGAGCCGCAAACGCGAACGCAGCGCAACGCAGCACGCAGCAGCCTTTGTAGTTGTTCTTGTTCTTGTTCTCTAGCCTTTTGCTCTTGTAGTAGTTTATCTGTTGTAGCACGCGTAGTCGCCGTTAGAGCACCAACAACAACAATAACAACAACAACAACCGAAACCGAGAAGATTTGAGACCAGCTTAGGCTCACACCAGGTCAGAATCTCAAGGAAAAATTTTACGCTTTTTATTAAAAAAAAAAAAATTTTTTTTTTGAAGAAAATTTGAACGTCGTTTTTTTTTACCGTTGTACGCTTCGCTAACGCCTCAGCCAACAACAGCAACAGACGCCAAAGAAAGAAATAAAAAAGAAGAAGAAGAAGCAAGCCAATTTGAATATCGCAAAAATTGAAAAGATAAAAAAAAAAATAAAAAAAAGGAAAAGCCTGAAAAAAGAAAGAAAAAATCAAAATTTTTTTTTTTATTTTTTTTTTCTTCGCTTCCAACAAACGCCGTCTCTTTGTACCGTTAATCTTTGGCCGTCGTCGACTGCGCGTCTTTGTCGTCGTCCTTCTTACTCCTCCGGCGTTGTCTGTCGCATCCGGGCAAAAAAAAAAAAGAAAAATAATTTTTTTTTTTTAACTTCGAAATCGAAAAAAAGAAATCCAAAAAAAATAAAATAATTAATTTAATTTTTTTTTTTACATGTGTGTGTGTGTGTGTTGTTGTTTTTTTTTTTGTTTTTTTTTTCCGTTGCTTTCTGTTTTCTCCTGTAATTTGGCTTTTTTTGGTGCCTGCTTGTTGATGCTGAGACAAATAGAAAAAATTTCAATAAATAAATAAAAAAGCCAACTCAATTTGATAAGCAAATAAAAAGAAAAGGTAAGAAAAAAAAAATAAAATTAGAAAATTTTTTTTTTTTTTTTTTGAAAAGAAGAAGAAATTTATTTTTTTTTTAATAAAATTTCCCTTCATCTACCAAAATAACCACACAAACATTTGTACATATACCAAAAAAAAAATTTATTTAATAATTTTTTTTTTTTTTTGTTAAAAATTTTGTTGTTATTGTTGTTGTTTTTATTAAGATTTAAAAATTCATAAAATTGTCGTGACGTAAATCTAAACTAAAACACGCCGCAGAGCCGCAGCTGCGCTCAACGCTGGAAGGGGAGCGAGGGGGGGGGGGGGGGAATGAGGGAGCTCTCTGCCAGACATTCAGCGGTTGCTTGGTTAAAAATTTATTAATTTTCATTTTTTTTTTTTTTTTGGAAAATATAAAATTTTTTTCATGTTTTTCAAAAATTTTTTTTTTTGCCGCCGCCGCAGAACATTTTCATTTTTCGAGGCAGTTTTGTCAGTTCGGCGCGTCGTTAAAATAATTTTTATTATTATTTGAAAAATATCGAACCATCAAACCAAGCGTAAATGTCTGGATCTATATAGAAAAAGAAAATTTTTGAAAATTTCAATTTTCCGATTTATTTATTTTTTTTTTTGGTTTTTTGAGAAATTTTGAATTATGGCAAAATAATATTTCCATAGAAACTGAGCAGGCCGGTGGGGGGCGGGGCGGGGTGAATCTGAATGACCAAACTATGACGTCATAGATGTGACTCTGTCTGGGGGGGGAGGTGGGTTGATTGGATCAATTGAAACTGGTTTGATTCCCTCTTCTTTTTCTTCTTCTTCTTCTTCTTCTTCTTATTTTTCTGTGTGGTATGAAAAAAGCCCGGAAGCGCGGAAATTTGTATGTGTGAATAGAGATTTTTTTTCTTCTTCCTCTTCTTCTTCGTCTTCCTGTTATTCTTGTTTCATTTACCGTTAGGCTTGTGTTTGCCACTCAAAAAGCAATGCAAAGCTCAACAGAAAAATAAAATGTAGCCAGAAGAATCTGGCTCAAAGTGAAATCAACAAGAAGAAGAAGAAGAGGAAGTAGAAGAAGAAGAAGAGGAAGAGACAAAGCCAAGTCCTGTCTCGTTGTCAGCTTTGTCTTCGGGCCTCTGGGCAAGTGGCAAGTGTGGGGCCGCAGGCTCAATGAGTAAGAAATTCACTTAAATTATTGTTAAGAAGAAGCAGAAGGAAAGAGAGGGAGTTATTCAGGGTTGCTATTTTAGTCCCCCCCCCCCCCCCCCCCCCCCGAAAAAATCAAGGGAGTGGTTGCGGGGGGGGTGAAATTGGTTTGCTGACAGCTTTAAGACCTCTGGCGAACTGGGCTCGGAGTATCTAGCTGATTGGACTGGGCTGTGGAGAGGGGGGGGGGGGGGGGGGGGGCTGTAAAATTCATCATCAAAAATTTGTGACAAGACCTTGGGGGCTTAACGGCTCTTGAGGGTTCTTCAGAGACTTGGTGACTGAAAGTTCAAAGGAGAACGAGCGAGCGAGAGAGACAGAAGACAAGAGCTTATTAGTCTGAGGGAAGCACATATGAGTTTTTTGTTTGAAATAGTCCCAGTTAGACCCACTGTAGTTTCCAAACAAATCGAAGGATTTCAAAGAAATTTGAAAGGCAGTTTTGAATCATTAAAATATTTCAATTTACATAATTTCATTTATATTCCTTTGCAATTAACAAAGTTATTGCTATTTATTGCTTTACAAGGAAACGCAAAATTTTAACGACTTTTTATTTTTTTTCCATTTATTCTGAATGAATACAAACCAATAAACATTTCCGTTTTCCTCATTGTTTGATATTTCAATTGCAGCAATTTCCTTTTGCCACACAAATTCCGCGAACCCTCCCCCCCCCCTTGCCACTCCCACAAAAAAAAAAAGAAAAGAAAAAAAGGAAGAAGAAGAGCAAAAAAGAAATTCAACGTGAAATGAGCTGGAAGTGTCCGAAATGATTTGGCCAACCAAACAGACAAAATGGATCAAACGAATGACAACAACAACAGCAACAACAGCAACAATATGAAGCCAACAACAAACCTAAAAATACACACCAAAAACATAAACAAGCTAAATCAAATAACAACAACAACAGCAACAACAAAAGGAACTTAATTTAACATATCAAAAGTTCAAAATATCAGCAAAAACAACAACAACAAAAACAAAAAGAAAAGAAAATTTTTCCTAAAAAAAAGAAATCAAATATTTTTTGACAATTTTTTTTGTTGATAAAAAAAGAAGAAGAAAAAAATGTGTGTGTCAAAACAAAAGAACAGAAAATAATTAAAAATTAAAAAAAAAAAATTATCAAAAAAAATTTTCAATTTTTTCACTCTTTTTTCGAAACTGTCAACTTTTCACCTCCGCTCGTCTTCTCAGCCCAGCAAAATGTCCACACAAAAAGTGAAAGTCAAGGTTAAAGTTAAAAAAACTAAGCAAAACTAAAAACACCAAAAAAAAAAAAAAAAAACAAAAGAAAGAAAAAAGTGAAACGAGACAAAACCGAGTCAATCTCAATCTAATTTTAACATTTTATCAACTTGCTAAAAATCCAACATAATCACTCGACAATTTGTTGTTGCCCAAACAGAAACAACAACAACAACAAAAACAAATAAATTTAATAATAATTAAAAACTAAGCAATTTCAAAAAAAAAAACTATTTAGATTGTGCTAAGGTGAGTGAGAAATTATTTTTATTATTTAAAAAAAAAAAAATGGAAATTTCGAAAAAATTTTGGTTTCGAAAAAATTAAAAATTTGGGAGTGAATTTTTAAATTCGAATTTAAAGGAAATTATTAATTTATTCCTTAAAAGTTTAGGGAAAAAAAAAGATTTTGAAAAATTAAATTGAAACTTAAAAAAAAAAAAATAAAATTGAAAAAATTGAGGGAATTTTTAGATTCGAAATTTTGTGTAAGCAAACTAAATTTAATATTAAAAATAATAAATTATTAAAATAAATAAAGAATTTTTTCCAACATTATTTCAAACGTAAAAAATGTTCGCTGGCGGCGTCTGGCAATTTTTGCTTGTTACCTTTTGCATACCCTTTCGCCAGCTGCGTCTGGCATATTTGTATACTGAATAAAAAGTTAGCTGCTTAAGAACATTCATTGGCGGTGGTTTTAATTTGCGCGTGGTTATCATCCCCTGCCCCCTTCCGATTTTCATGCGGGAGGAAAAACGCTTCCTCCTATTTTTTTTTGAAAATTTTCTAAAAATTCTTTTATATTTAAAATTTATATTTCAATAATTTCAAAAATTTTTCATACAATTTTTAATTGAATTTTAATTTTCCAAAATGCTTTAAATCAATTTTTTTTGTTTTATAAAATTTTGGTGCTTTTTTCGATAATTTCAAATTATATTTGAACTTTCACAATCAAATTGTTAATTTCACTTATTTTCTCAATACTGAAAATTATCCAATTAAAGTGAAGTCAATAAAAATAAAATTCAATAAAAATTCAAAAAAAAGGTTCCCCAATAATTTTGGAAATAAAAAAAAATGCAAAAAAAAACTTATAGAAAATAAAAAATAATTTCAATAATTTTGACTATCCTAAAAAATTAAAAAAAAAAGATATAAAACATAAATTTTTAAGTCTCTAAAAATTTTAAACCAAAAATTTAAATTAAAAAAAAAATCCTTAAAAAATATTTAAGAATTTTTCCAACAATTCCCAAAAAACATAAAAAAAATCCTTAAAAAATATTTAAGTATTTTCCCACAATTCCGAACACATTAAAATGAATATCAAATAATTTGAACAAATTTCAAATTATTTAAATAAAAATAAAATTCTCAACAATTTTTTTTTTTTAAGAAAAAAAACAAAAATTCGAAAAATAATTCCATTGTTTCGGAAATGAGATAAAAATTCAGATTGGCATAATTAAATTATGAATGCATAAAGCCAGCCAAAATAGAAAATAACAAAAACAACAACAACAAAAACAAAAGCAAAAGCAAAAAACATTTCTTTCTTTTCTCATTTGAATAAATCAAATCGAATGGAAATTATCAGTCAACCGAGTCAAACAAATTGAGCGATAGGCAAAGGGGGAAGAGACATGCCTCTCTGGGCAAAGGGAGCGTGGGGGGGGGGAGGGAAGGGGCGAAGGGCTGGAGGGTTCTTATCTTTCGCCTAATTGGGAAAAATAATTCAATTTGCTTGCATTTTATGAGAATCATTTGACCAACATAAAATATATCAAAACCAAAAAAAAAAAAAAAATGGGCTGGACAAATTTCACACACACACACTGACACACACACACACACAGCTAGAGAGAAGTGCCCCAAAGTGCTTTCTGTGAACGATTCAAAGCAAGCAAACAAAAGAAAATGATAAGACGAACATTTTGGAGAGAGTTAAGTGGTCTGAAGTGCAATTGAACGACCACACCCCCCGCTCCCCACCTCCCCCTCCCCCTCCACACTCCTCTTCACCCAAACCCGCTAATATTTGGTAGGACTTTCAAAAATGGAAGCGAAGCTCTTTTGGTATTTACCCCCCACCCCAAAAAAAAATTGTCAGGCCACATAAATTTTACTCTAACCCCACCGCCACCCTCCACCCCGCCCAACGCTCTGACCAAAAGCAAGCATTCCCTGGAGATATGTGGGCGGTTACGCCGACCTTTCTGGCCATAAGCACTTTCCAAGCCAAAAGCTTTACCCCCTATACAACTCTCTCTCTCTCTCACACACATACACTGTGTATGTGTGTGTGTTTGTAGATTCTTATCTAAGTATCTGTATGACCACAGTCATGTGAGCAATTTGCAGTTTCCTGCCTGTAATTCCATTCACTTTATAACTGAAAGGAACAGGACGAGGAAGAAGAAGCAGAAGCAGAGTGAAATAAAAAAAATATTAAAAAAAAAAATAGGGTTCTATCTATATAATTTTTGGGGGCTTGATTTGGAACCCCATTTCGGGGTCAATGGATCTAGCAAAAATATCTATGGGAGTCTCCAAATCTTTATAGAGTTGTCAAAGGATCGGACCTTCCAATCCGAGTCGAGAATATTAAACAGAATATTGATAATCCTTTGAGCTGCTGGAGTTCCCATATTTCCTTGAAATAATTCTGGAACCCTTTTAAGAATTGAGTTAAAAAATATTAAGAATCTCTCAAACTATTTGAGTGCCCAGATTTCCTTGAAATAAATCTGGTAGCCCCATGCCGGGCAGCCTTATCAGACTTGACCTATAGAATATTATTAATCCCTCAAACTATTTGAGTCTTTAAGTTAGATTGGAATAAATCTGGGTACCCCCAAAGCCTGAAACCCTTATCCGACTTGAGATATAAATTATTATTAATCCCTCAAACTATTTCAGTCTTCAAGTTAGATTGGAATAAATCTGGTAGCCCCAAAGCCTGAAACCCTTATCCTACTTGAGATTTAGAATATTATTAATCCGGAATACTAATAATAAAACGATTCGGGTCTTCCAGTTTGCTTGAAATGACTCTGGATATCCCAGACATCTCATCCCCATTCAAGAATCCTTATCAGATTGGATGGTTCGAGTTCATAATCCTTAAAGCTATACAGGTCGACGTTTTCATATTCGAAGGGGGACTTCAACTAGAATATTAATAATCCCTTAAGCAATTTGGGACTTCAAGCTTTACTCCATGTTTTAAAAGGCTTTGAATTACTCAGAAGTGGCTGGAAGTTCGAAACTTTTTTAAGAGAGAGAGATTGAAGTTACTAACCAAAATATTAATATTACTTTGAGGAATTTGATTTCCTCTATATCAGTAGACGGGAGTCTCCCTAGGATGTCTCGAAACTTTTCAGAGAACTCTTGAGAATTGAATAAAAATTTTAAGGAATTTGCTTTCCCCAATTCCGAAAAAGGACTGATTTGCTCAGAAGAGAGGGTTCAGCAGCCCCCGGGAGTCCTTGAAATAAATCCTGGACTCGATCTGGAAAAATTTGAAGGCTTCTTAAAAAATCACCCGAAATCAGCTCTGAAATTTTTCCAGATTTTTTTTTTTCACATTTCCTTTCTTCTTCTTCTTTGTTGGGTTTGTGAAATGTTTTTGACTGCAAAGAATTTTAAGCTCCAACATTCTTATGCTTATGTCCTTTAATTTTATTTATTTTTTTTTTTGGGTTGACAAATTTTTAAAATGTTTCAAGTGGTAGAAGAAGAAGAAGAAGACGAAACTAACTCTGCGGGCAACTTGCTTGACAATTAAGCGTTAAATGCTGACACACACACACACACATATATACACATAAAGCACAGTGAGCATCAAAAATTTATGTCCCTGTTGCTCTCACACCAATCCAAAACACACACACACACACACATGCACAGAGACACAGGCAAACAGCAGGAAGATGGCAACACCAGAAAAACTAAGATAAAGCAAAGGCAGCAGGAACCGCCCCAAGGTCGACCTCTGTGCCCCCGACACACCCTCTCATTCACTCACTTACTCTCTGCTGTATCTAGCCATCTCTTTCACTCCTCTGTGGCAAATGGTGTCCTGGGGGGTGAGGAGAAGTGGGGGTGGGGAGGGGGGGGGGGTCCTGTTAGACTTTTTCCTGTTGCTGATTTTCTCATGTTGCCTTTGCCAGCTGCTTTTCTGGTTATTTTGTTATTTTGTTTTCGGCATTCCATTCCTTTTTCCAAATTACTGTATTTAATTTAGTATACACACACACACACACACACACACACACACACATACACAAACAGACAGAAGCAAACACAGAAGCAGCAAATAAAATGAGAAACTCTTTATCCTTGAATACTCCTTTTATTCGGGCTTGCTTTTCCTTTTTGCTCCTCCCCAAAAAATAAAAAAAAACGAGCATTTCAGTTTTTACCCTCGGTTTGGCATTTTTTTTTTTAATTTTCGAAACGAAAAAAAAATTCAATTTTTGTTAAAAAAAAAAAAAAAAAAAATAAATAAATTTTTAAATAACAAATTTTTTTTAGTAAAAAGAAAATATTCGAAAAATATAAAAAATCTCAAAAAACAAAAGCTAAGCAATTTTTCCGAATAATTATATATTTCAAATTTAAGAACTGAAAAATTAAATAAAATAATTTCTAAAAATTTTTTCACATTCGAAAAACTATAAAAAATTAAGGGCAAAAATTAAAAAAAAATCCCCATTTTTTTGACATTCGTAAATATTTGAAAAATTATAAAAATTAAGGGCAAAAATTAAAAAAAAATTTACAAAAATCTAATTAATTTAATAGAAACTTAGGACTCAATATAGAAAGAGAGAGAGAGATAGATATATTAAAAAATATTTAAAAAAATATTTAAAAAGATGCCTTAAAAATTCACTCGAAAAGTATCGAAAATATAACAAAAGAAATACCAATTAAAACATATTTTTGATAAAAAGAAAATATTTGAAAAACAAAAAAAAATGCCTTAAAAATTCACTCAAAAAGTATCGAAAAGTATCGAAAATATAACAAAAGAAATTCCAATTAAAACTTATTTTTGATTAAAATAAAAGAATAAAATTAAAAGAAAATTGCCTTAAAAACTGAAGCAAAAAGTATCGAAAATATAACAAAAGAAACTCCAATTAAAACTTATTTTTGATCAAAATGAAATATTCGAAAAAATTAAAAAAAAAATTGCCTTAAAAACTGAAGCAAAAAGTATCGAAAAGTATCGAAAAAAAAGACTAAACCGAGAAAACATTTCAAAACACCCCCCAAAAAATATTTAAAACAACCCAAAAGAATCTAAGGGACTTTTCAGTCCAATTCCCCCCTTCGATATTTTCACTTGTATGAAAATTTCAGATAATTCCCAAAAAAAAAAAGTGAACTCTCCAATTCGGTGAAGTTTTCCTCTTCAAAAAGATTAAAAAAAAAAAAAGAGAAAACAAATAAATAAATAAAGTAAGAAGAAGAAGAAGAAGCAGAAGCCAGTGAATATAGAAAAAGACTGCGGTGATGCTGGTACATTTTTATGGGCCGTTTGAGTATTTTCAGCTTACTGTTTTTCCTTCTCCTTCTCGTTGTTGTTGTTGTTGTTTATTCCCTTGGTTTGCTTATGCTCTCCTCGTGGTGTGGTGTGGTCCAACTGCTTATTGTGTGTATGTGTCTGGAATTTTTGAGTAGCTCGAGTGGAGCTCGCTCCGGTTGAGGGGAGGGGAGGGGTGGAGGAGGTGTAAGCTTTGTTTTTCTTAGCGAAAAAGTGCGTTGTCTTTGGCTGCTCCGACAAGTTGTTAGGCTTGAACAGTTTCTTATACAAAATATATGAACTTCCAAGGAGGAGGGGTGTGGTGGTGAACGGGGGGGGGGGAGGGAGGGGGTGGTAGGTGTGTGTGACAAAGACCTTCTGGTCTCAGACAGCGGGCAAGTGGCCCAAGTCGACGCGAATCAACTTGACTCCACTCGACTCGACTTGGCTTGACTTGGCTCATTTCAGCTGGGCTCAACTAAATTTAGCTTGTGGCCTGAGTTGACTTGGGCTTGCCTTGGGTTCGGGCTCGTCTTGGCTTGAGTTGAACTTTGCTCTCTGCATGCGCGATTAGTTTACGTAGTTAATTAGTCAGGCGTCAGCGGACAGCGGGCGTCGGAAGTTGCCTAAAATGGTTTTCTCTTCCGCTTGCCTTCTTCCCTCCCCCTCCCCATCACTCTCTCTCTCTCTCTCTCTTACTCTCCTTATCTCAATGTGTGTGCCTTTGATTTATGCTTATTAATGGCAAATTTGTACACACACACACACACACATACACGCACGCAGTGAAGCACACAAGCATAAATGTATGCATGCAATTTGCTTGCCTTCCTTATTTTTTTGCTCCAGCTGTGAGAAATGAGTGGGCACAAAATCGAAAGAGAGTGAGAGAGTGAGTGAGTGAGTTTTTGTGCTTGAATTACCGTTATATGCTTAGACTATGTTAAATTTACCCTGATGCGGTACTCAGTGTCGGCTTAGCTCGGATTTGGGTAATAACTTTTTCTCTTTCCACTTGAACTTTAATTTTTTTTTTTTTTCGAAAAATTTATTTTTGAACTAATCAATTGTGTGGGCCATTTTCAGATCCACCTCGAATTTTGCTTTGACAATGCATTTGTTTTTCTTTTTTGGTTTTTTGCAAAATCATTGGTCTGCTCTCTTTTTGTTTTTGTTTCATTCTTTCTTTATTTTTGTGATTTACACAAAAAACATTATCCAAAAATAACATGCGTTTTGGGAACAGCGTCGCGGCGCGAAATGACGTTGACGTCAACGCTGGCATCGACTGGCAGACACGCTGCTTGCCCACTTCTAAATTTATGTAAGTTTTATTTATAATTTTTTTTTTTTTTTTTTTTTGGTGGCTCTTTCATGTTGTTGTTGTTGTTATTATTTGGGTACGCATCACACGCAGTGAGTTGATGTCGCCAAAGCTTTATTGCATTTTGCAGGCAGTTTTTTTTTTGCCCCTCCTAGGAATTTATGGGATTTTTTCAAATCATTTTAGAATCTTAAAATTTCTCAAATATTGAAAAAAAAAATTTATTGAAAATGTTGTAGAATTTTTTTTTTTTGGAAAAGTGTATCAAAAAGTCGTATAATTGCCCTAGGAACAGTCTACCCTCTCTGTCTCATCTTTTAGCTCCTTGGCTAGAGTGTATACAAAAGTCGTCTAAGCTTTCATTTTTGTACTTTTTGCAAATTCAAATGTGGGCGTAAATTTTTTCTCTTTTCTTCCAAAAAAAACCGTTACAACTGTGCACTGTCATGCAGTCGACGTCAAAGTCAACGCCGCAGCCACGCACATAATTTTTTTTCTCCCTCTGATTTTTTTTTTTGCTATTTTCATTCGAAAAAGAAAAAAATATTTTGTAAAATTCGACTAGATATAACGGCTAATTTATTTGTCATAAAACACACACGACCGACTAGCACAAAAAAAAAACGTAGAAAGAGAGGGAAGAAGGGAGGGGGTGGAAACAAAATCATAATGAAATGGTCACTCATTTTTCTTGAGAACAAAAAGAAGAAGAAGAAGAAAGAAGATGAGTGAAACTTTAAATACCGTTAGAAGAGCCAAAGCGATCAGCCTAGAGTGAAAGCTTCTTTTGAGCTGGACGATCAGGCTTGAGTGAAAGCTTCTTTTGAGCTGGCCGATCAGGCTTGAGTGAAAGCTTTTTTCTTTTTGAGCTGAGCAAAACAACAGTTATTTTTTCTCTTCTCTTAGTTTATTTGAGATGCACTTAAATTAAATACTCGCTTTGGGCTATCGATTCGTTCATCTTGAGTGAAATGTTGAATGCGTTAATAAAATATGCGGCATGCTGCGCTTGACCGATTTGGTCAATTTATTTCGCGGCTTTTTTAAATGTGGCAACGTTGCATATTTAAGGGGCCAACACTGCGGCTGCCCCAGCCACACACACACACAGAGGCCCAGGCACATATACCCACACATGTGGGTGGACAAATATGCGACAAAAAAAAAAAAAAAACAAATATGTTTTCATCGCTGTAACGAACGAATTATGATGGAAGCAATGTGAGTGAGTGAGAGAGAAAGAGTTGAAGAAGCTGATGGGAGCAGCCTGTGCAAATTAAATGAAAATATTTAGCGTGGCAAAGGTGAAGCTGGACAAAATTATATCAATGAATAAAATATTCAATAAAGCCAATTAGGAAAAAAAAAATTTAAAAATTTTGCTTTGAAAAGCTTTTAAAACTCATCTCCTCTACAAATGACCCACAAATGGACCAGAAAGAGACAACAACAGGGCAGCATATGTGAGCACAAGTTAAATAAAAAAAGGGGGGGGGGGGAGAACCAAATAAACTGACTTAATTATCGTAGCTGCGCATTTTTTCACATTTTTGTCCTGCACCATTTTTGCATCTTCTTCTTTGCTCATTTTTTTCTCACTTTCCTTTTAATTTAATTTACGTTTTGTGCTGTCCAGAAATCTGCATATATTTTACATTCACACACACACACACACAGATACAGCTAAATCCACAATTACTTGGAAAAAAAAATTGATTCCTCTTCCGCAGCATAATTACATTTGCAATATTTCTTCTTCTTCTTCTTAATTTTTTATTTTTTTGCATTCACTCAGATCGAAATTTTTATGCAGAACAGAAAAGAGAAAAACATTTAATCGGATTATGGAGATTTTCGCTGGCCAACTGGCTAACTGGCCAACATTCTTGACAGCTGTAGTAGTCAGGCCAAACCAGTGTTGGTAAACAGGGGATTTTTATTTCATTTTTTAAGTCGGCGAAAGGGGACAATTTTTTAGTTGTTCTTTTTTTTTTGTTTTATTTTTACTTTTTTATACTCTTTTCGCAGAAAAAAGAGTATATTTATTTATTTTTTGTATTTTATTTATTTGGTTTAATTTTTTAATTTAATTTATTTTTTCCAATTTTTTAGTTTATTTTAATTTTATTTACTTTTTAATTTTTTTTTTTTTATTTTATTTATTTTATTTATTTTGTTTATTTTATTTATTTTATTTATTTTATTTATTTTATTTTATTTTATTTTATTTTATTTTATTTTATTTTATTTATTTTATTTTATTTACTCTGTTACTCTCTCTCTCTCTCGCTCTCTCGCTCTCTCATGCTTGACATGAACCTAAAAATGAGCTTGTTTAATTCTGGCAAAAATTGTTGAAAAGATTTTTTGAAAAAGTTTAGTTTTTTTTTTTTTTTTTTTTTTTGAAAATTAACAATTGCCTTTTGTTTTAATTAAATGAAATTTATACCGTTATTTGTGTGGATGCGCCGTTTGGCTGAGCCGTTCAGCTTATCAAATGACACGCGCTGGTTGTGCTCATCCCCACCCCCTTCCCCCCGCCAACAACATGACAAATGACAATAAAAACAAAAAAACAACAATAACAACAATCAAAGCTAAAGAAAATGTTAGATAATTGGGTGATTGGGTGCAGGGGGAGGCGGGAAACGGCAGGCGGTAGGAGGTCACTCATTGTCCTTGGCTTGATGGGGCGACTAAACTCCTCTATAAATATCGGCCAACGATTTACTGCATGTCGTTTGGGGACAAATACTCGTTCAATATAAATACACGCACATCTGTCTATCCATGCATATGTGTATGAATGTGTGTATGTGTGTGTGTGTGTGGGATTGAGTGCGTGTGTATTTGATATGCTCTGTGTGAATGCGTGATTTTTATAAAACGCTCCTAACGGCAAATAACAAACATAAGAAGAAGAAGAAGAGCAACAACAACAACAACAAAGAGGGACCACGGCTATTTTGTTTTTTGATTTTTTTCTTTTCTTTTGCCAAGCAGCAATCTCATTTTCAATTTGTTTGATATCGTATGCCAATATTTTTTTTTCTCTTTTCACTTGCCTTACAAACTGCGTGTGTTTTTTATGTGTGTGTGTGTGTGTGTTTGATTTGTCTGGTCTGCTTAGATCACACAACAGTGTTGCGCCTTGCTTTGATTTTATTCGCCATACTAATGAGACTTTCGGTCAGTTGACGCCGCCGTCACAGCTACCGTGTGGCCAGCGATCACTTATTCGATTAGGGTGGTCCTTAAAATCAAAGTTTTTATATTTTGACCTTAATATTAATTTTTTTTTTGCATATGAATTTTTTCAATTAATTAAAGAAAAAAATAATAATTTCTTAGGGTGGTCAAAAAAAAAACCTTGTGTCACCCTATTAAAATTAGATTAATGTGATTTTGCTAGTGACCACTTAAAGTTTTTGTTAGTTTTTTGTTTCCTATTGAAATAAAGAAATCGACTAGTCAGTTTTATATATATTCGGTGATATATCATAAAATATATTTTTATCTTCCCAAAAAAAATATGGTAATTTTTTTTTATTTTATTTTTTTTTGACTAAAAATAAGTTTGATCGAATTAAGTGAAAATTAGCCGAGCAGACAGTTTGTCTGTCGATTTATAAATAATCGGATCAACAATTGAAGGATGTCGGCCGTGTGAAAAGGAAGTGGGCGTGCCGACAGGAGGGCCAAAATGAATTTGGGTCGATTATCGAAATTGCTGCTAATCAAATTTGGCACGAAAAAAAAACTTTTGCAAAAAAAAAAAAAAAAACAAAAAAAAAAATTGAAAGCCTTAAAGATTACAGGGAGTAATTACACTAGGCAAGGAGTTGGCGGCTTCGAACAAAGTAATAACTAATCAAAATTGAAAGCGAATAGTTTATGTGAGTTTCGAATTGGGCTCATATGTGCCTGTGTGTGTGTGCCTGTGTGTGTGTTCGAATTCATTTTAAATTGTTGGGTTCAGCTGTTGCCACAGTGTGTGTGTGTCGGGGGGGAGTGAAAAAAAAAAAAATAGAAGGAAAAAAATCGCAGTAAGCACGAAATCACGAAAACTTTTAATTATTTTCTAACAGGCAAACGCACGCAAGAGAAAACGAAATTTGTCTGGAGGCAGTGGAAGGCAGGCAGGCAGCTCTCACTGCTGCTCTGCTCTGTGTGTGTGCGAGCGAGTGAGATGGCTAGTTTGTTTGCTTGCGGTTTTGTATTCGTGTTGTTGCAATTGCTTTTGTTGCATTTACCGTTAGGTTTGCTGAACTTTTTCTAAGCACGTCGACGGTACTCTTGCTCTGCTCTATCGTTTCTCTTCTTTATTTTGTTTAGGTGCGTGTGTGAGTGTGTTTGTGTGTGTGTGTGTGTGTGTGTGTGCGGATATGAAAAATTAAATACACCCAAAGAAAGCCTGAAAAAGGAAGAAGAGCAAGAAGAAGCAGAGAAAAAAAAAATATATACAAGTTCGTATTAAATTCGTAGGCAGTTTGAATAGTTGGCAAAATTCCATTTATCAGAAAATTTATGTTTATTTATTCTTAATTACCACAGACTGTCAGATAAAATGAACTATGAATATGAATATAAATATATATACATATATATGTATATATATATATTTTATTTTTTGGTAGTAAATTTGGTTTCGGTGGATTTCGTGAATTATTAAATGAGGCTAAAATGGCATTGCCAAGGCTTTCCAGGGAATTAAAAAGAAATGACATGATTATTATTATTCACTTTTAAGTTGCCAAGACAAATTTTTATTAGGACAGTGGTGGAAGGGGGGGAGGGGGGGGAGAGAGAGGAGTCATCATAAATATCAGATCTGCAAAAATGGGAGTTACTCTGCAAAAAGGGTTTCTATAAAGTGAGAGAGAGAGAGAGAAAGAGAGCGGGAGAGAAAGAGAGAGAGGGAGAGAAAGAGAGAGAGATAGAGAGAGGAAGAAAGAGGGAGAGAGTAAGAGAGGGAGAGAGTAAGAGAGGGAGAGAGTTAGAGAGGGAGAGAGCGAGAGAATATAAGCTGGAGATCCTCGGGGTTGTCTATCAGGTCTCATCTATATCATATCGATATAAATATCAAATCTCAGAGATGGGAGAGCTCCGGACCAACCGATTACCACAAATATAGGATATATATGTAGAGATAGTATATGCATATCATATAGCCCATAGCTACCAGTTAACTAAGATCTGTAAATTCCTAAGAATATCTGGACAAATCTAAGATCAACCCTCGGCATCTTTTTATTTGTTCTCTGTGTATGTGTGTGTGTGTGTGTGTGCACACCCACGGCAATTTGTGGTCATTTCCTTTTCATCGGCTTGTAAAAATTTTCTAGGTGATTTTGCTCTTCTTCTTTGCCAATTTTTGCGCCGCTCTTCTTCTTCTTCTTCTTCTGCTTCCTCGATTTCTTTTCTGCTTTATTTTACCCTCTTGTTTATTTTTTTTTTTTAATTTTTATTTTTATTTTTTTTTTGTGGTCTTCGTTTTTGGTCAAAACCAAAGCCCTTCAGTGTCTGGAATTGTGGGCGTGGCTCACAGGTCATCGATGGGCGGTGTGGGCGAAAAGGGGTTTTTGTATTCTCTTCACCTGTGCGTTTACGTGTACGTGCAAATACTTAAGTTATCCAGCCTTGCTTTTGCTCTCGTCTTTCTTCTTCTTCTCCTTCTTTCGCTCTATCTCTATCTCTTTCACTCTATCTCTTTTTGCTCAATGTCGACATTTTATTGTCTACGTGAATCCCTAGCACGAATCCAGTAAAGAATCTTATGATTACACCAACACATACACACACACACACACACACCAACACACACTCAGTAATACACCAATAAAAGAGAATACCGAGAATACGTTTCGGCTAAGCATAAATATTTTGTTGCTGGCTTCAATAAAATATTCCAAAAAAAAAAGTAAAAGAAGATGAAGAAGAAGAAGATAAAAAAAAAGAAAAACTTTTCAAAAGGAATAAAAAGAAGAAGAAGAAAAGGTTGAAATATTTGAACAAGTCTTGGGGAATTTACGGGCATTTCCCCAAACTTCTTAGACACAATGAGCCCAACCGATTCCAGGACAAGGCAAGGCAAGACGAGTCGAGCTGAGCCCAAACCCAGCCGAGCCGAGCCGAGCTGAGATGAGTTGTGTGTGAATTGCAAATGATAAAAGCCCAAATATTTGCTTCTCTTTTATGTGTGTGTGTGTGTGTGTGAAGAAAATCCTTGAAATCTTTTTGAGTTGAAAAAAATGGAAAATTTAAATTGACTTGAGTACAAAATTTTTTAAAGCCACAATTTTCGTGTCATTGCCTTGCCACGCCTTGACTTTTCCTGGGCTAATCCAAAGTTTTGCCAAAACCTGCGGTCTCTTAAGTTTTTTGGCGAATTCTTGGAAAAAGTATTTTATTTTTTTTTTTGATAAATTTTCCGGGAAGACATAAACCGATGACAAAGTTTGAAATCATTTGCTGCTGCTGCTGCGGCGTGACACGCGATCTCCAGGCCAAATTTGCATGAATATTGCCTTTTTGGCTTTTACTATTTCACCGCCATACAAGCCACCCCCACCACCACCACCAACATCATCAGCATCATCATCATCATCATTGTGAGAGAAGAAATAAAAGTGTTAGCGGGTGGTGAGACAGTGTCAGTCGGTAGGTGGCGCTGTAATCAACTGTGTCAAAATGCCAAGAAAGAAAGTCAAAAGTCGTTGCCTGCGCCGCTGTCAAGAGTCTAGGGAATGACGACAACAACAACAACAACAAGGACAACCAACTATGACGATGGTTGGATGACGAGGTCGTCGGCGTTGTTGTTAGCGGCGGCAAGTCAAAATTTTTGACACACACGCGTCCACACGCCACATAAATTCCAAGTCAGGTGGCAGCATCCTACACACACACATGCAAAAAATAATAAAACCCAAAAACGTAACGTAAAGAAGCAAAAGCAACAACAATAACAACCAAATTGAGGTTAAAAGCAAACGACAACGCAAAAGTGCAGAAGTGCAAAACGAAAAAAAGAAGAAGAAGAAGAAACAGAAAAAAACCTGTCAGCTTGATAAACGTACGAATGAACGACAAGCAGGAAAGGAAAGAGTGCCTATTTGTATGTGTGTGTATGTGTGTGTGTGTGTGTGTGTGTGAAAAGAAGCAGACGGCAGTAGCCTACAACAACAACAACAACAATAGAAGCACTCGCGCTTTTTGTAATTGACACTTAAACTCGAAATTTGACGCAAATTGCTAAAGCACAACAACAACAAGAACAACTAGGCTAGCAGCCAGACAATAGAAAGGAAAAAGAAGAAGAAGAATGAAACAAGTGAGGCCAAGTCAAAAAAAAAATATATATATTGAAGGCAAATCAAACCAACTAAAAGACATAAATCAACCGGTTAAAAGTTGAAGAAAAAAATTTTTTTTTATTTTTTTATTAAATTAGTGAAAATGTGATTTTTGTGAAATCGAGTGAAATTCAGTTGATTCTTTGCTGATTGCTTGTGCCCTTGGCTAGGGCATAGAACAAGACGTGCTAGAAAGGGACAGACAGTGTGCGGGTGTGGTGAGTGCAGTCAAATTGTAACGGCCCAGCCCGATTGAGTGCGAATGGCAGGCCAGAAAGAGATGCAAAGTAAGTCTGTCTGTCTTTTGCTTTTTGTTTTTGTTTTTTTTTTTTGCGTGCGTGTGAGAATCAAGATGCCAATAATGTTGTGTAAAACGTCGACAGCCTCGCGTCTCTAAAGTCGTCGCGCCCCTCCAGCAATCCACCCCGCCTGTCTTCTTCTGCCAAGTTAGATAATGAATTGTAATTTGAAGAGACGTGCGAACAAATGCGTTTGCCGCCACCAACACCGACTCTACCGCTGGGGCTCAATTCCGTAGTCTCTTCTTCTTCTTTTTTTTCTAGCGTTCTCCCTGTTAAATTTAATAGCTTTGGCCTGTCATTTTCGAGAATGTTACAAAAGCCGCGCATTAAAGTCATACCCAAAACAAATACTTTTATTTATGTAAAAGCAAGCAAACACTAACACACACACACACACTGGCACACGCACACGCTAACACAGGAACACTCGCACTCACAGTTACACTTACACAAATTCATTATGCTGGTAAACTATGCACATTGTTAGTGTTGGGAAAGGCTTTGAATGCGTTGCTGCCTGCACCTTGGTCTCAAATCCATTAATCCGCCCAGAGTGATAAATAATTTAAAAAATGATTTAATTGAAAATTTTTCTTGTTGTTTGTTTTTTTTTTTTTTAGTGAAGAGTTTTGCTTTGATCTTTGTGTGTGTGTATGAAATCGTATATCATTGGTGGGCCTAAAATAGAATATTTTGGGATTTTGCAAGACCTTTTGTAGGATATTTGCAAAACTTGGAAAATTGTACAGTCGATCATATTGATAGGACTTGGATTTGTATATCTAATAAGGAAATATTTTTTATTTATTTTTTAGGTATTGGTAAAGACCCTGAGTATATTTTTAAAAGACATTATCATTATCAGGATTTTATTTTAGACATATCAATATATTTTTTTTCTAAACCAGAATTATTATGTGCCAAAAATTGATGTCGAGTTTTACCTCTATAATTATGTTATGATTAGTTAAATATAATTGCTTTTTTTTTTTAGAAAATAGACTTTTTTATTTATATGTAGAGACACTATGTACATTTTTAAAAGACATTATCATTATCAGGATTTTATTTTACACAAATCATTTTTTTTTTTTTAATATTTAAAAATTGATATTCTGTTTTGACTCATGAATAGTTGAATATTCTGAAATTAGACTTTAATATTATTAGAGTCGTTTCAAATAAATCAATATATATGTATATATTTTTTTTGCTTCCATAAACAGATCCTCTGCTAACTTAGAGGCAGGTTCAGCTACCTATATGATTAATATGTATTTCTTTATTTTTTTAAGAAAAAAGAAATATATATAAATATAATATTTTTTATTAAAACTTTTTAAGATTCCGCCCCACTGTGCCAGAGTCGTAATTTCCTATTTTTAGTATTCCCAAAAAATTAAACAAAACAAAAGTTCAAAAAAAATAATTTTTTTTTTTTTAGAGTTTCTTTAAGACTGCGGCCCACTGTGCCACAGCTGCTGTCGTTGTCTTGATTAAAATAAAATACGCACATGCACACATCTCTAAATGTGTGCATGTGTGTGTGAGTGTGTTTCGCCCACTCGCACAGTTGTGTGTTTGCAATTTAACTCATATAATGGTTTTCATTGTTGGCTGCTGTGCTGTGCTTCTCCTTCTCCTCCTCCACCTCCTCCGTCTTCTGCTTCTTCTTCTTCTTGTTCTTGTCAGCCAACCTTCGTGCGTTCAAATGTGAAACCAAGTCAAGAGGCAGCTGCCGCTGTGCAGTCGAGATTCGAGTCGTTCGAAAGGACTCTAGCCAAGAGCCTAGTAGAGTCCTGCCATTATATATAAAACAAAATATATATATAAATTTGATTGTGTGAGTGTATGTGTGTGTGTGTGTGAAAGGTAGGCAAACTTTGCAAATACTTAAGGAAAAGGAGCAATATGAGGTGCATTGAGTGTAATAAATATGTGAGGACTTGCCAGAGAGCCTAGAATGGCATTACAATTTAGTGATTGTACTTGAGTTTTTAAGCTTTCCTTTATTTACCGTTATTTTCTATTTGCCCAACCAACTAACAAAGAGAGAGAGAGAGCGAAGGAGAGAGAGAGAGAGAGAGAGAGTGATTGTGTGGGTCAAATTAGGAAAAAATTCCCAGCAAAATATTCCAAATTAGTTGGCACATTTTTTGGCTTAAAGTTTTTTGGAAATTCTTCAAAAAAAATTAACATATCACCCAAGACTTGTGTGGGGGGAGGGGGGTGTCTTGAGTGTGTGCCTCCAGGGTCAAGGTTAGTCACAGCGGGTGCTGTCGCCAAGCCGTCTCAAAGGAACAAAGAAAACTGCCTATTCTGCTTCTTCTTACTCTCTCCGAATTTACAGTTATATGGATTATTATGATTATGATGATGATGATGATTATGATATTGTGTGGCATGTCAAACTGTATAATATTTTGTATTTGAAGTCATTAGATTTGATTAAATTTTTGTTGGCCTGGCCAAAAGGGATGCCACAAGCCAGAAGCCAAAACCGTTGGCCCTCTTTATTTGTTGTATAATTTTTTTTTTGTTGAGATTTATAAAACTTTTATTACCACTTAACACTCACTTAAATGTTTTTAGTATGAAACCCGAAAGTCACACCACACCAGCATTTTGGCCAGCTCAACAGGGCTGCAATCTCGACCAAGTCTCACCAGGCATATGAATAAATAATTAAAGAGACATTTGGCCAGAGGGTTGGCCTGGCCGGGGCAAAATAAATTAAAAGTCAAATTAATTTGTAATTAATTTTTTAATTTCTTTGCCATCAAATTTTGAAGGTTAAGTAGAATCTGAAATACTCTATAACTAAGTAAATCGGAATACCCTGAAAATATTTAAAAATTTCTGAGCTCTCGCGAAATAAAATTGAAATAAATTTTTTTGGGTTAGATGAGACCCAGAATTAAGGTTAGGTGGGTTCGGGCATATCAAATCTGGAGATTTTAAGCTCCCCGAAATTATAGGAAAATTTCTGGAGACCTTTAAAATTAAAGACAAATTAATTAATTTTATTGGGAAAAAATTTGAGTTTAGTTGGAATCTGGAATATAATTTCTTGATCATTTCTTTGAAAATTGAGGGAATGTAATTTCCCTGAAAATATAGGAAAAATTTGTGGAGTCTCCCAAACAAAATTTGAGGTTAGTTGGGCCCTTGGGTACTCTTTAACTAGTCCAATCAGAGCAATAGAATTTCCTTGAAAGCTTAGCAAAATTTCTGGACTCTTTTTTTTCTTGTTTTTCCCCTAGGAATAGTTTAAAGACTTAAGACTCCTAATTTGATCGACTCTTTTGAAAGTTTTCAAGTGGTTTGAAGAGAAGAAGAAGAAGCAAAATATTAAAACTTTCTTATAATCCACAAAAATGAAGTTCGAAAGTTTTGCCTAAAGAAATATTTCTATTCAAATAACTGGTCTAATGGTCTACAGAGAAAAAGAGAAAGAAAAAGAGAGAGAGAGAGAGCGAGTGTGATAGAGAGGGGGGCGTGTTCGGCGAGGGGCGTGTCGGGTGTGTTGCTGACACATTTAGCAATTAATTTTTGAAAATATTTTTGTGTGTTGCCTTTAGGCCATTCCAGCGTTTTAGCCCTCTTCCCCTGAACCCCTTACCCCCTACCACCTATCACCCTACCTCTTAACCGTTGCTACGCCAATAACCGCACAGCAAATTTGCGTGTGTGTATGTGTGTATTGGTGTGTTTGTGTGGTTTTGGCAAATGGCTTTTGTTGTAGACCCCCGCCCCCCAACCACCAGACCCCTTGCCTGTCCTTGGTCAGCCAAGTTGGCATAAAATATTCGTTGGCTTTTTTTTTTCTCTCATGCATCTCGTGTCTGTGTGTGTGTGTGTGTGTGTGTGTGTGCGGAAAAGAGCAAGTTTCGTTTCCGTTTCCGCTTTTGTCACCTGCCGTGTAAACCACAAATACCAGAAGACATAACAACAACAACAACAACAACAATGACAAGAAAATTAACAACAACAACAGAGAAAAGAGCAGCTGGCATATTTCGGAGCCAACATTGAGGTTATGTCGTACTAAGTTATGGTTAGTTCCTGAGGCCAAACAGGGGTGTGAGTGTCTGTGTGTGTGTGTGTGTGGTAAGGCCACGACTGATTTACATGCCTGCGTTGTCTTTGCAGGAATTTCCATTTGAGCTTAAAGGAGTCTTGGAAATTTTTTCGGAAATAAATTTGAAAACTCGGTCGAAAGTCGAAAGAAACCTTTGGAGGACACCCCACAATCCAATCCGCCTTCTCTTCGCCTTCGTCATATATGTATATATTTTTATATATGTATATATTTTTCAATTTTCCAGATCCTTTAATAGGCCAGATTGTGTCACTTGGCTTTATTAATTTTTCGGAATTATCCTGCTGACAAGGCTTCTTCAACTCACACCTTTTCCCAGCTCGTCCATTCCGAGCCAATCTGATTGCATCAACATGCTAACTCTTTCTCGATTTTTATTGGCCAACCCAAAAGCAGTTACTGTCAAAAGCAATTAATTTTCAATATGCCTTTTGGCTAGTGTCAAATGAAAAATTTAAATGAAAAATGGAAATGAGAAAAAAAAATTAATTTTACCTTTCTGGAAAAGCGAAAAACCTAGAGAAAAACTATTTTTCAACAAGTCAGAGTAGGCAAAGAAGAAGAAGAAGAAGTAGAAAAATCAAAAGGTCCCAACGAGTGGCAATATTAAAAAACTTTTATTAAACAAGTTGAGCAATCGGCAAAAAAGTTTCATTTCGAATTCTTTAGTTTTTTTTTTTTTTTTGTGGCCTTTCAAATGATATTCAAAACTTTTAGATAATTTTTTTTTTTAGTCAAAGGACTCTGGATTTTTAGAGGGACTTGTCAAATTGACTCGGGGGCACTCAGAGACGTGTTTGAAAATCCAGAATTGGTTCTCTTCTCAGTTTCGAGATATATCAAAGGTTAATTTCAGATTCACCTTTCTATAATCCTCTCAGGATTTAGCTTTCGGTTAAATCCAGATCCACTTGGATTTCACTTTCGATTACCTCGAAATCAATTTGGGTTCCTTATAAAGAGTATCCAACCTTCCTCATACTTTTGAAGTAGCTCATTGCGACATCAAACTTTGGTAAAATAAAAAAATTTATTGAGTGGACAAAAAGGTAAAAATGTGTACAAATAAAAATCAAGAGAAAAATTAGAACTTTCGTTTTTTAAGCTCATCAAAAGTCCGACTCGTTGATTTTATTTAAGAGTAAAAATAATAGAAATATTTTAACAAAAGCTTAGAGGCCGTATGCCCATTAGAATCCGGGCCACATTATCCCTCAAAATGGGACTCATATTGCGCTGCTTCTCCAGACTCACAGGCTGGGCGTGGGCCTGCGATAGTTGATAGAGGTCGGCATAGTATTCCATTCCGGGTATACCTACTGCATTGAAACTGGCCGAGACTTCGGTGCAATCAATGATGGAGGTCTTCAGGGGTGTCACTAGCAAGGTAGAATAATAGGGCACCTTCTTGCCCTCGATAAGTTCGCGTATGAGCAGGACGGCAGTCCTTGAGCCGGCCAAGAGATTCCAGCGGGACCAGCTGAAATTATGCGACAGGGCCAAGGTGGAAATGCAGGCATATAGATGCATTTCCATCACATAGTTCTTCTCACAGGAGCCCTCGGTATAACAGAAGGCATCCTCATCCGGAAATATATCTACGGCTGAAAGTATGAGGGTGGCTCTCAGTTCGGTCAAAGAGAGGGTCTTGCCCAGCATATCGGTAATGCCCTGAGTGCTGCCGCCTTGAAAACTATTCACCGTATAACCGCTCTCGGTTATAGTCATTTCCAAACTGATTAAAGAGGCAGTGAAGCTAAACAAGATTGTATTGGGACTAAAAGAGAGCATTAAGAGAGAGAAGGTCTATCTGTGATTGCTTAATTGCTTACGTCTTCATGTCCGGTCTCAGGTCCCAGGTCTGGTAGGGCATATTGCTGTATTTGTTGAGGGCGAAACCAAAAATACCCATACGACCTGTTCGAAACTGTATGGATAGCTTGTCCTCATTGAATTTGGTATCATGAACATCCCGAGTACTCCATTTGCCCTGCGTGATGGCAGCCACGGCATTGTTGAGCTTCTGCTTGCGACTTGAAAAATAAAAGAGAATAAAAATCTCAAAAATATAGTCAAGCTTGGGTTCTTTTATAGGGAGTCTGATTCTGACTTAAAGTTCTTCAAGCTGTCTTTAGGGCTAATTGAAGTAGCGCCCTCTATAACCTAGTCATTGATTAGGTCTTCAGCAAACAGTTTTAAGGTTGAGTAGAGTTGAGCCCTCTTTAGCTTACTTATAGGTCCTTGAGTAGTCAGTTCTCAAGCCTCACTCAAGTGGCGGCCTTAAAGTCTTCTTTCCTGATCTTGTGTTAGAGTCTCTCTAGAGCCATCACCTTTTGAGCTTATGGCGCCCTCTATAGTCGAGTCATTAGTACTGGCTTAAGATTCTTCGGGGTTAATTTATGTGGCGCCCTCTATTTCTTAGCCATTGATTAAGCCTTAAGACCCTTCTAGAGCTATGAGCTTGCAAGTATGATTCAAGAGGAGTCCTCCATTGACTCATTGATTCTGGCCTAAGGTCGGCTCTAGAGCAGTCATCTCCCAAGCTTAAATCACGTGGCGCCCTCTATGACTTATCTATAGACCCTAGCTTAAAAATCTTCTAGAGCAGTCAGTCAATTCTACAGAACTGATTCTGAAATAAGTAAAAGCTCTACTAAATAAAACAAAAATGGGAAATGAAAATGACAAAATAAAATCAAAAAGTTCTTAAATTTAATTTCCATTTACCTATTGCTTTCGGTATTTTCACTTTGGCTGTGTTTACTGAGAAATTCCTGCAGACTGCCGCCCCTGGTGGATTCTCCAGTTCCAATTGCCCCCTCATGAATGAACTCAGCAAAACTGTCCACATCCTCCGAATCATCATCATCATCATCATCGTCGTCGTCCTCATTATCGTCATCCTCATTGCTGTTCTGACTGCCCTGGCCCTCTGCGCCGCCTGTGGCGGCCAGAATTTCCGAGTCTCTAACAAAAGAGATGCCCGTGTAATAGGCAAAGGCAGCTGCGGCTGCTGCTGGCTGTAAAACCTCCACTAATTCCTGGCTAAGTGGCTTGACATCTTCGGGGGATTGTTCACCGTCCCCGTGCAAGGAGCCGTTGGTGGGCGATAGCTGCTCGGATATTTGCTGCAGCATTTCCTCTTGCTGTTCTCTGGGCAATTGCAATTGCCAGAGCCGGTCCAAGTCATCAATGAGCTGGGAAAATAAATAACACTGCTTGGCCGAGGGAATATTGCTTACGCGTGGTGGACCAGTCGATTCAGTTGGCTTTGTTTTGCTCAGCTGCAGTGTCTCGCCGGTCCGAAACTTGAGTAGCTTTTCGAAGCAAAGCGGCGGAAAGAATTCAGCTGGCTCATCCAAGTCTAGGAAGTTGGCATCTATGCCGGCGGCATCGGGAGGACTTGGCCAGCTTAAATTTCCATTAGTTGCTTTGTCCTCATTTGCATAACCGATTTGAATATGCTCCTGTCTGGCCAGGAACATTACATGGCGTACTGCAGCCCGGCCTTCTGAGGGCGGAGTGCGTTGCTCCAGACGCACACAGAAACCCTGCGGCAAACGGGGAACCACAAAATCCTTGACCAGACCATATAAGTCCACATCACTGGGTATAGACCACATGTCGAAGTCATTGATTTCTCTCAGAGGCAAAGCGGCAGCACCGCTCTCAGACTTCTGCGACCCGATGACTTCATGTCGGCTACGCTGTTTGAGGGGGCAGCGGGGTGAGCTCTTCAAGGGACTAGGATTGGGATTGGTAGACAAGGGGGTGGCCTCGGTGGGTGTGGCTGTGGTGGCTGCTGCTGTGGCCCCTGCGGAGGCGGCCTGTCCTGGCGGCTTCACACTATCGGCCAATTCGGATTCAATGGTCTCCACGTGAGTCTCCCAGCGACAGGCCACAGGTGGCTCAAACCAAATCACCGAATCCGGTAATCTAGAAAAAGAAGAAGCTTTAAATTGGAATCAAGGTAAAGTAGATTATTCCACAGACTGCAGAGTGACCAGGGCCAGTTTGTCCAGGGCGGCCTCAATCATGCGCATTTCAGCCTCGATTTCCTCAGGCAGACGACGCACTCCCGGCAGTACAGGCGGTGGTGGCTTATAGGTCTGATAATACTCCTTATGGCCCAGACTATTCGGCAGGGCAACTGCAAAGCCAAGAAACTGAGTCAAAAAACTTAGTAGCTTCGGCAATTTGAGTTACCCACTTGTCCTTATAAAGGAGCGTGCATTGAGCTGCTTATCCTGCTGCGGGGTCTCCAGGAAATCAATGCAATAGACTCCGCCTATAATGCGATATTTCCTCAGATTCACATCGGTTTCCAGCATACCATAGGCCTCGGGTCCAATAGCTCGCCGTCGAGCCTTGTTCAACTCATCTTCATATTCGGCATAGAGCTTATCCACATCGTAGCTCCGTTCGGTGGGTTGTTGCGAGCTAGCCGAATGCTGCTCTTGGGTCAACTGCTCCAGCTCCGAGAGTGGTATCTCCCGGCCGCACTCATCCAACATGGCCTGCAATATTTCCTTGCGCTTACGCCACTCCCTTTTAGTCTGGCGTAATATAGCTGAAACGAGGGCTTTGAGAGGCTTCTGTTTTGGTAATACTGGACATACTTACTTGTGTTGACATTCCGGGCATGTTTCAGAAGGAAACTGCCACAGTAGTCACTGAAATGATCGTAGTTCAGCCAAAGACCACGCAAAGCGGAACTTTGCAGCTTAACCGTTGGCGGCAAGGAAATCTGCATTTCTATGGTGGGAAAATCAATTTCATTGTGACCCGTCTGCTCGCCAATACGGGCCTTGGGATTCACAGCTCTATAAGAGAATAAAAATAGTTTGGTTAGTGGTTCCTGATTGTTTATTTGGGTTCAGTGGTTTGGAGTGTTTGAGTTGGTTACTCTCACTAGTGACTCGGCTCTGACCAAGTCAGAAATCTATATAATCGGAAGACAGAGAGACTATGTATTTAGGTTAAATAGTTTCGAATGGAATTATTGCCTTGAACAGCAATTCAGATTCAGATTCAAGACAGTCTGAGGTTTACCCTGGCTCTGGTCAAGCCAGACAGAAAGATAGTTATAAATGTGTTGACTGTACTTTCACATACATTTGTGCATCCTTGGAGAAAGTCCAGACAAAGCTCTGAAAGACATCCGAACTGTAAATATGCTTGGAAACACCGGGTCTATCGATTCTGTAAATAAAGCAAATCTTTCGATTAAATTAAAGAAATTAAAAATTTATTTATTCTTTCTCTCACTCACTCCATATCCCTTTCAATATGCGACATGGTCTTGTAGGTAAACTCATCCAGATGCTCTTTGAGAAAAACTCTTATCTCGGTCTTCAATTTGGCCAGATCGGCATTGACATGGGCCGCCCTCTCCTTGTACTGCAGAGCCTCATCCAATTCGCTGAGTATCTAAAAACGTAAAGAAAAGCAAAAAGCAAAAACTTTCTTTATTTTTCATTTCCAAAGTCATCAATCAACTCACACCGAGAACTTCCTTAATGCGCTGGGCATAGACATCGCCCAGATTGCCCTGCTGTTTGCGCAACGAGGCACGTGTCAAATCCTCCACTTGACCATCCTGCGTAAGCAGTGTCCTCTCGTCTGTGCGCAGTAGCCAATTTCGTGACTCCAACTGCCTCCTGGCAATATCCACATGCCACTGATGCATGTATTTCCGCAAATCACTGGGACTACTGGCATTCGGTAGACCATTGCAGCGCATAAACCTCTCCCAATCCCTTTCGTGGCGTTCGCCAGCCTTGATGGCCTCGATGGTGATGCGTACCGCATCAAAGAACTTCATGCTGTCTCGGAGTTGAGAGCGTCTCAGACGATTCTCGGCCATTTCCTGTTGCTGGCGATGCTTGGCCTGTTCCATTTCAAGTTTCTTACGCTGGCGCGCCTCTTCTAACTTCTTTAATCTGCAAAGAGTTTTTTCGTTTTGGACTTAAGTTTTTTCTTTTTTTTTTTTTTTTTGAAATACAAAATAAAACTTCAGACTTTTCCTTTTCCATTTCAATGCGCAGCAACTCAGCTTGTTCGGCCTCTAAGCGAGCCTTTTCCTTTTTCGACAGCTTCTTCTTCGGAGGCTGGAAAATTGTACAATTTCTGTTAGTCTTTATTTTTGAGTTAAAACTTAAAAAATTGTTGCATTTTGTCTTACCATTGTTGAGGCTTTGGCTGGAATCAGCAAAATGAAGCTGTTGCCAGGAGGGAAAAGTCTGTGTTTTTTCCTTTATTGATCCAACGCCGCGCAACTATGGAGACTTTTCGTGGAGTCCATTTTGTTGTGGCCCAAACGGATTGACTAAGCTTCTTTCTTATTATGAGGGAAATAAAATTTGCTGACTTGGCAAAAAAAAAAAAAAAACAGGGAAGAAGAAAATTTCCCTCCAACCTGAAAGGAAGCCTGCGAGTCAAAGCACTAAATTCACCAGGGAGAGGGGCTGTTGTTGTGTGTGTGTGTGTGTGTGTGTGTGTGTGTGTGTGTGTGTGTGTGGTTGCAGTGAATTTCATAATTACTTTAATTAAATATTCAAACAAAGCTTTGGTAAAGCTGAACAAGCTTCTTCTCTGGGGCTCTTTCACCTGGCAAGTTTCACCAACATTTTCACGCTGCTTTTCCCGACTTAACTCCATTTTGACTCTGTATGCGTGTATGCGTGTGAGCAGGGGGGGTTCAAGGGGGAGCTAAGATTTATGTTAAACATAAAACAGGATAAGTAAGAGAGCAAAGAAAGAAAAAAAAAGGTGAAGGAAAGTGTAAGAAAATCAAGCGCGAACAAAGTCGGTAAATAATCGAAACGGTGTATTTCGGCCAAGTCGATTTATTTACCTGTCTCCGACCCAAACAGCCAACGTCATCGAATTTATCTTAATATTTTATTTGCCTTTGAGGGTGTTGCCTTTTGAGTGTGAAAAAGTTTAATGAACCAGTCGAATGATTGCCAATTCAAATGGGTTTTTATTTCAAAGCAATAAAATCTTCTTGCCCTGAGAAGAGAGAAATTTATCGATAATTAATTATATATAGAAGATATTTTTAGAAACTTTTTGCCAAAAATAAATTGTAAATATCGGATATTTTTATCGATAATTTTGATATTAAGCTTAACGATAATTGGATTTTGTGAAAATGCAAAGCTTAATTTATATCGATAATTATGAGTACTTTTTGTGGGCAAATTAATTGCTATATGACAATCTCTGGTATTATTATTAATATGGTGATCGATATTTATCGATAACTGGACCAATTCCAATATTTGTCTTGATTTATGAAGAGATGAATTTATTTAGGAAATAGCATCAACTGTTAAATGTGAATGTTATCGATAAATATCGAATGGGCATTCATGTACAAAAAGAGTGTCGTATTTTTTTGATCGACGTAATTCTGCTTATCGAAAACTGTACCTGACCATGGCTCTCTACTTGGAAGTTAATAAATTTGTAGATAATCATCGCAAGTCTAAGCAAAATGGTAGCAAGACTAAGACTATATTAAGCTCTCTCTGTTCTGGTATATATAGTGTCCATTCTAGAATTATCCATTAGTTATCGATAATAGAAATCCTGTTCCTACTTACTGATTTCTTGCCAAACTCCGAAGAACCTTGCTAAGTTTTCTTGTGATATGATTTCCTTTTCCTAATTTTGTCATAAAATTCTTACCAATCCCTTGCATTTCTTGTCGGAAAATGTCTTTTATCCACCTCCCCCCACCCTCCCCGCACACACACACACACACACACACGCATACACCTTGTGGTGGTTGCCTTTCCAGCCAATTTAAACTTTTTAGTTGCCAAACGTCGCGACTTTATGGTTTCTCCCCCCTTCCTCATTTTTGTTGACTTTGTGTTTATTTTTCCAAGCTGCCTCCTACTTGATATCTCTACACGTTTGTGTGTATGTGTGTGTGTGTGTGTGTGTGTGTGTGTGTGGCAAGGTGACAAGAAAAACAACAACGTTAAAAATGCTGCTTAATTACCTGGCAATTTTAATGGCTTGGCAGGTTTTGTTCCAGAGCGAAGCCTCTTTCATGCCCTCCAACGCCATCCTCTTTGGTCTCTTTGTAAATGTTTTAATTTCCGATGCCCATGAACCCCAAATGGAATATATATATAAGAGCCCAAGGTAACCCAAAATCCCGAGCTCAACATTCTGGAGACTGTGGAAAATTTCCCCCAGCTAATTGCCTTAAGCCAGTTTGGGCTTATTAATTCAATGCGGAATATTTAAACCAAATACGCCCAAAGTGGCCAACACTTCAGAGAGCAGACAAGTTGGACTATAGAGAGAATCGAAAATGTTTTAATAAAGAGAAATATTGCTCATTGAATTGGAAATATTTTGTAGATTATTTTGAGTAGAAATGAAAATGACAGCATCATTACACTTCTATCAATCTGAGAGTCTAATCAAGAGGAATAACATTGAACACTGAACACCTCTCCAACAAGACAGTCTAAGGAATTCGAACTCATTGTGGAAATCCTTGACTCGAATTCAAGTATTTCTTAAGGGGAATTTAATGGTCTTAATAGTTGAAGATTTCTTGATGTTTTATAATAAATTTTCAGAACCTTAAAGAGGATTTTAAAGGGTTCAAATCAAGAGTGGAAGATTTCTGGATGTTTCAAATATATCTTCTGAACCTTACAAAGAAATTATATCTGTTTGAATCATATAATAATGAAAGATTTCTTCATGCTTCAAATATATTTTGGGAACCTTAAAGAATGAATTCTTCTTTGCCTTAGAAAAAGTGTTGAAAGAGTTTGATGGATGAGCCTGAGACTGTAAAGATTCTTAGTTTCAGATTTTTTTATATTTCAAATATCTCTTCGCAACTTTAAAAAGGAATTTAATGGGCTTGAATCAAGAGTGGGAAATCATATAATAATGAAAGATTTCTTCATGCTTCAAATATATTTTCGGAACCTTAAAGAATGAATTCTTCTTTGTCTTAGAAAAAGTGTGGAAAGACTTTGATGGATGAGACTAAAGCTGCAAAGATTCTCAGTTTAATCCAGGGAATAGTTATATTCAGGTCTAATCGAGGGTTTCAAAAGGTTGAGATACATTTCAAGTATATTTTGGGAACCTTAAAGAATGAATTCATCTTTGCCTTAGAAAAAGTGTGGAAAGACTTTTATGGATGAGACTGAGGCTGTAAAGATTCTCAGTTTAACCCAGGGAATAGTTATATTCAGGTCAAATCGAGGGTTTCAAAAGGTTGAGATACATTTCAAGTATATTTTCGGAACCTTAAAGAATGTTATCTTCTTTGCCTTAGAAAAAAAGTGGAAAGACTTTGATGGATGAGACTAAAGCTGCAAAGATTCTCAGTTTAACCCGGGGAATAATTATATTCAGGTCTAATCGAAGGCTTCAAAGAGTTGAGAGAATTCGGGCAAAACTATCGGCAAACTCAAAAGAGCTTTACCATCGGACATAATAGATTTTATTTCAAATAAGCCAAAGCCTTTTGAAATCAGTTTTCAATTCCATTAGGACAGAGATTTCTCCCATTTTGACCATTTAAGCGCATTAAAATCGGTTCTACATTCCATTAGGAGTGAAATCTGTTTTAGAGAGAAAAGGAAGAATTAAAATTGGTTTTTAGTTTCTGAACAAACGAACGAACGAACGTACGAATGAATGAATGAATGCAGTTGCATTTCATTTCCATTAGCTAATTTTGGTCATAAATAAATTCTATGAATGGGATAACCACTAAAATGAGAACTGACAGAATGGCAAAGTCTGCATTTGTGTAAGTCCGTTTGTAACTGTCATTTTGAGCGTGGCCAATTCAAAGGGATTTTTGTGTGAAAATTTCCCTTTATCCCTTTTTGCTACTGAAACGTGCAAGCTGAACCAAAAAAAAAAAAAAAAAAAAATTAAAAAGAGCAAAGCTGTTGGAACGTTAAAAGTGACTGGTTGGCTGGTTTGCTGGCTGGCGGGGGAGGTTGGGTGATTTGGGGCAGTTGCAGCATAAAAATTTATCATACGCACCGTTGACGTTGACAGATCGCCGAGTTGATGTGAGCCAGAAAAAGCACACACTAACACACTCACACACACACACACACACACACTAACACAGACATAGACATGTGTACACAAAGGCAACCCAGTTACATAAGCCCTCGATGAGTTGGCAATGGCGGAGCCGATAGAAACATTTCTGCCAGCTGCTGCTCCTGATGCCACTGCCGCCACAGCTTCTGGCAACTGTGAATACCCGTCAAATGTGTATGTGTATGTGTGTGTGTGTGAGTTACCTGAGATACGCTTGAGCGCGTTTTGCAATATGACAAAAGTATGTGGATATGTTGGATGCAATAATCAGCCAAGGCAGCCCCGAGTCGAGCAGCAAAGGACAAGAAACACTAAAAACGAATCTCACTAAGGATTCATACTTGTCTGATTTGTATGTATGTGTGTGTGTGTGTACTTTTAAGCTGATATCTGTCGGTCTATACTGTCAGTTTTGGACATTGCTACTTTGACAAGGCAAAAGCCATAATGGAACAATTTTCAAATAAAGTAAAAAAAAAATATAATTGAGATTTTTTTAAATAAATAGAAACTTGTACAATTAAAAAAACAAAATTTATTTCGCGAAAAATAATTAAAGAAAAAAATAATAAAAATAATTAAAAAAAAAATTACATAAAAAAAAATAAAATAGTAAAAATTTAATAAAATAATTTTGAGAATAAATTAATTTTTCATTTGAAAATTAGATGAAAAAATATTATTTTAAATTAAATAAAAATTAATAAAAATGTTGAAAAATAATTTTGAGCACAATAAAAATTTTTAATTTTTAAATAAAATACGATTTAATTAAAACAAAAGCAAAATAAATATTTTTTTTAATTAAATAAAAATATTGAAAAATAATGTTGAGTAAATATTTTAATAAATTTCCAATTGACAAAAAATAAAATAATAGAAAAAAAGTGTTTAATATATAAAATAAATAAATAAATAATAATAACATTAATAATAAAAAAATAATAATAATTAAATAAAATAAAATAAATAAAAATAAATAAATTATTTGTAGACATTTAAACAAATAATAAAATTCATAATTTTTTTTAGTATTTAAATGAAAAAAAAAATGATTTAATAAATGAAAAATTCTTTAATAGAAAAAAATTAGTTTTTTGTATTTCCTTCTAATTTCGAGCTTTAGGTTTTTACTAAAATTTCTTCATTTTTTTTTTCTTTTAATGAAAACGAAGATTTGCAAAAAAAAAAAAAAAAAAAAAAATTCAGCTATATATTTGTGCAGTCATTTGTCCACTGTGCAGCTAGAGTCATGTGAACTTTTATGTGCCTGCCTATCTGTGTCTGTGTTTGTGTGTATGTGTGTGTGTAGTTTTAAAGTGTTGAGCTTTACACACTCACACCCAGGCCTGATCATATTCATGTTTATGTTTTATTTTTACATTTTTTTTTTTTTGCCAGAATTTTTGTCGTTTCTTTTTATACATATTCTTTTTTATTTTTTATTTCCCATTTTGCTGTCAGCTGGTTGACAAATTGTTTGTTTGATGTACAGACTATGCAAACCAGAGCCGAGCCAGAGCCAGAACCAGAGCACATGAGATGGCCGAGCCATTAGCCAGAACAGCCACTTGGCAATTTCAATTTAATCAGATTAGGGTGGAAAGAGAAGAGAAGGAAGGAGAGGAGAAGGAAGAGGAAGAGGGTATGGTAGGAAACGGTGGGGTCTAACAAAATGCCAGCCTAGTTAAGTGGCCTGGCAGCGGTAATCAATGGGCCCTGCCACTTTCACCGCCATCAAGCCAAGTCCAGAGATTATTAATTAATGTCATTTTACCGTTTAGACATTTAGGCCGCCTCAATGAGTGTGTGTGTGTGTGTGTGTGTGTGTGTTTGTGTGTGTTTGCGTATGCCATCTTGGGTTCCATTGAAGCTGCCAGTCACTCACTCACTCGGTTGACTCAAAAATGTCAAGTGTGGACAAAGTTATTGTGGTCTCGAGCCCCGAGAGTCTGTTGCTGCCGAAGGCTGCTGTCTCACCAGTTCATAATTACGTGATGTGCATTCCAAATTGGAGAAGCCGGTGCTTAAGCTGAGCTCTTAATTATGCCACAAATATTCTCATTTGTTTTTGGGGCCTCGCCTGCCCTGGCCTGGCTTGGCCTGGTCTGTTTTGGCCCGAAACGGTCCGTCCCAGTCTCAAATTTACACAACCTTCTAATTGTCACCCAAATCGATTTATGCATTCATCAAATTCTCATGATCAACTTGTATTTGCCCACAATCTTTTAATTAACCAGCCATTCAATTTTGGCAAATTTATTAATTTCATTAAAATTTTGGGGTTTCATTTGTTTTCCTTTATTGTGAAAAAGCGGGGAGAATTTGTCTTTCCCATTGTTTACATAAGCGACCAATCTAAATAGAACTTGGTATACTCAGAAATTTATTCAAGGTTATCAGGAATATCGAATTTGATTGGGATAGGTCAAGGGGTCCCAGAGATATGACCAGATGATATGATATGAAAATCATTAGAATATGATGAGGATAGGATGAGAATAATGAGAGATGAGAATATAAAGTGAATAGGATGAGAATGTGATATGACCTTGATATAACCTTGATATAAATGAACCAATCTGACTAATTGGAGTATATTCTTCGATCCTTATTAGCTCAGAAGTCTCAGAAATTTCTCAAAATCCCATTTGGGTTTATCTCGAATCGATCTAAGTTTATATAGCTTTCCCATACTATCTAAGTCGAATTTATACCAATTCCCTAATTAATCATAAAATTCTTTTTGATTCTATTTGCAGATCCTCTTTAATGGAAACTTCATTCATATCGCCCCTAAAGCAATCGAGTAAAATTATAAAATATTAATTAAAGTCATCAAATTTGCCATTACAAAAACTAAATAAATAATTTTTAAAGAAATTACAATTTTTTATATTTAAAAAAAAAAAAAAACAAATTTTAATTATAAAAAAAATAATAATAATAATAACAATAAAAGGGTCAAAACTTTTAGCTAGCAAATAAAATAATTTAAAGAAAATATACAAAAAAAATATATATATAAAAATACATAAAATTCAATAATAAATTGCAAAACAAATTTTTAATCTTTAATTATTAAAGACGTTACAATAATTAGCTATAAATTAATAAATAAATAATGAAAACAAATTTCCAAAAAAAAATAATTCAAATTAAAAAATAATAATAATAATAAAACAAAAAGCAAAATACGCCATTGTGATTCTTAATTTTAGACATTTTGCAAAACAAAATAAAATTACTAAACAAAAAAAAAAAAAACAAGCTAAGCAAATATCAAAATAATTTAAAAGAAAAAAAAAGAAAGAAACTAACAAAACTTTAAATTGCCAAACCAGCCAAAAATAATAATAAAAAAAACAAAATGACCAAAAAAGTAACAACAGCTGAAGCCTAATAAGAACAAAAAGAAAGAGCAATAAATAAAAAAATTAAAAGAAAGAGCCAAAAAAATTAATAAAAAAAAAAAATAAAATAAAATTAAAGCCAAGCCAAATTTAGCAGAGCTTCGCAACGCCAGCCGCCCACACACACTAAAAATAATTAATAAAAAAATATATATAAAATAAAACAGCTCACCTACTTTAAAAAAGAAGAAGAAGAAGAAGAAAAGAAGGCCAAATCCATCCAAAAAGTGTGGAGACAAAAATTCAAATTAACCAAAAAAACCAAAAAAAAAAAAAAAACTAATTAAAATGCTAAGCAATTCGAAATCATAATGATCGGGCCAAATGCTAGCGAAAAGCTTAGGTTTGCTTATATTCTGGCCAAAAGCAAAAAACGATTTATTTCAACAACATAAAAATGGCTGCAATCATTTTCACATCACAAAATGACAAGAGACGAGACGAGCTAAATTGTCCAAAAACCAAAGTTTTCCTTTTTTTTTAACATTTGTTTTGTGTTCATTTAATTATTGACCTGAATCGAAACAATAGCAACAACAACTACAACAACAACAACAAAACAAACCCAATTGATGCGGCTGGCCAAGGCAGTTACAACAACAACAACAACAAAAAACAATAGAAGCCACAAACAAAAAAGGAAATCAGCTTCTGAACTTTTTTCTTACCAAACAAAAACAAAAAACTCTTTTGAAAAAAAACTCTCGAAACAAAATACACACACCCACTAATACCTAGACACACACACACACGCTCACAAACAAAATAGTGCAACAAAATATTTCGCACGGTTTCTAAAAAAAAATTAAAAAAAAATTTCACAAATAAAAAAAAGGAGTGGCAAAATAAAAAAAAAAAATAATAAAAAAATACAACAACTACAACAAAAATAAAAATAATTACCTAAAAGAATTCACATCTCCAGTTTAAAGCTGCCACGGCCACAGTCAATCAGTCAAGATGACGATGTGGCAGAGTGGTGGCATGGGAGGCCATGGCTCCCAGAACAATCCATGGATGAAGCTGATGGGCATCGTGCACAAGGAACGCCGCCACACGGATAATGTACAGAGCCAGAGCGGTTCCAACGAACGCAACTTAAATCAGTAAGTAAAAAAAAAAAAAAATAGTTACACTTTTCCCACTTTTTTTCTAGTCATTTTTTTATTTTGATACAGTAGAACCCAACTAAAGTGTGCATGAGTCTTTGAAATTGTATGGTGAAATTCTTAAGCAAAGTCTCCGTCAAGTGTTCTGTGGTTTACTCCGGGCTTTTGAAACTTTGAATTGTAAAATTACTCTTAACTCACTTTGAGACATAAATGAACTGAGTTCACTTCGGGCTCTCGTATATCTCTGGCTGTAAGGTTCCTAAAGAGTTGATCTGACAAGTTCAGCCTGTGCGACTTGAATGTGCTAAGTTCCCTCTGGGTCCTGGTATCTTCAGGGCTGTAAAATTCCCAGCGGCTTATACTGATAATTAAAATGAGCTGAGTTCCCTCTGGGGCCTAGAATTTCTCTCTCTCTCTGATAGCTTGAACCTTTGATGTATAAATGAACTGAGTTCACTCCGGCCACTCGTATCTCTCTGGCTGTAAGATTCCCAGCAGCTTACTCTGATAACTTAAATTCTTGAGACTTAAATGAGCTGAATCCCCTCTGGGTCCTAGTATCTTTAGTTATCTGATAGGTTTATCTCATAAGACATATAAGAGCGGAATCCTCCCCGGGTTCTCGTAAGATTCTCAGCGGTTTACTCTGATAGTTTTATACCATAAGACATATATGCTCTGAGTTCACTACAGGCTCTATAAATTCCGCAAATTTTCCTGAATTTACTATCAATTCACTCTAATAATTTAGCTGTAGGATTCGCATCGGTTTACTTTGATAATTTCAACCTTTCAGACTTAAATGAGCTGAGTTCCCTATGGGTCCTAGTATATTTATGGCTGAAAAATTACTAGCAGTTCACTCTGATATTTTTATCCCATAAGACAAATACGAGCTGAGTTCATTCCGGGTTCTCGAACTGCTGAATTTATTATTAATTCTTTCTGATAATTTGACTCCATGATCTGAGTTCACCCCGGGTATCTTTGAAACATATATGATCTCAATTTTCCCTAGTCTTTAAAGAAATACCGGAGCATCTCAGTTTTGAGCTTTATTTCATCATAGTATCGAAATACTTTGAATAATTGGAATAATTTAGATCCAGAATTATAATTTTTGAGCCATTCATGCGGGAAAACAATTAAGTCATTTTGATTCAGTCCAAATTGGCTTGTTGATTTATTTGTTTAATCCTGATATGGATAGAGCTTGAACCGGTTTGTTGGTTTATTATTAAATAACCTGATATGTATCTTCTACTTAGAAGAAATACAGACTTAGCCGCTTCGTTTTAAGTTCCTTGAAAATGTCCTGAATTCACTTGACTTGATTCGTTTTGGACTGCTTGAAAATTACCTGAAATTTATATTTTTGATCTGGTGAAGAATTGAGTGTTTTTTCAGGTTAACCAGGAACCGGTTTGACTACTTTCTAAATGTCTTTGACTTCTTTTTCACTCTTAAACTACTTCATTGTTTTGTTTAATAATGCATTCAAATTTATGAGTATTCAATTTCAATTTGAAGCGAACTGGATCCAAAAGAAAAGGAAATACCCTCTGAAACAATTAGATAAATTGAAGAACCACTAATCTTGAATTGATTCCACTCCCAACGGCAAATGCAATTGCTACACCTCTGTAATTCCCCCGGCAATTATCCTTCTACTTTTGATTCCGTTTGAGGTTTGGGTTGAGCAAATTAATTGGTCTATTAGTTTTAATTCTTAGTTCATTATAGTTGCGTAATACTGTTTATGTTCTGCCGCCCTATCTTGTCCGTTATATAAATCGATTAAAAACAAGGGCTGCGTGTGTGGAGTGCGCACGAAAGTATGCAATAAATATGCAGCCAAATGGATATGAAAATCAAATGGGTTTTATGGAATCCAAAAGTGTTATATGCATGGAACCATTATGGCCATTTTTCTACAAAAACAAAAAAAAAAAATAGGAAAAAACTAAAAAGGAAATACTCAGACTGAAGAATTAAGCGAATGGGACGAAACAACAGAAACGACAGAAACGGAAATAGAAATTTCATTACAAAAATAACTAAGCCAGTCAACTTGTTGTTTGAGAGAACATTCAAGGCGAAGTCCGGACATATCAATGCTGCAAAAATATATACAACCAACCAATTTTTTTTTTATTTTTATTTATTTATTTATTTTTTTTTTTAGACGACCTACAAGCCATTCAGCTGGCAGCAGCTCTTTTGGCTTTCAAATTGGCCGTAAATGCATTCGAGCATAAAGTAATTTAAACACACACACACACACACATACATGTGCATGTATACAAAATACAATAACATTTGTCGCTTGTTGCTTTCTCCTCTGTTCTTGTGTGTGGACTGTACAAAATTTTTACCAGGGTTGCATTAAATAAACTCGAAAGACCCCAAAAGAGCATGGTGAATTTTTCGTTTTTTTTTTTTGTTTTTCGAAAATTGAATTTCTTTATAATTTTATTTTTGGTCTTTTCCATTTAATTTGACTAATTAATTTTGTAGATAATTTTATGTTATTTGTATTATTTTTCTTTTGCAACCCTTTTCGAATTCATTTTGTCTGTGGTTTTCTGTTGCATGCAAAACAAGCAACAACCAAAAAAAAAAAAAACAAAAATATGAAAAGGGCAAAAGGGAAAAGCAGAAAGGCAATCATTCCCAACATGACCACCGATTCTTAATAGAAGCCACACCCACACACATATGCCACATGCCTCTGGCATTGCCCTATCTGCCAGGCCATATGCCCCGCACTCTGCACCCCGCAACCCTCACTCTATATGCCACACGCCACATTGCCCCATGACGCCGGCAAGCTTCATTCGCGCATTTTAAGCTCAATATTTGATGTTAAATGTGCTTATAAAATGCTTACAACTGTTGGTGGTTTGCCTCTTGTTCGAATACAACATGATTTTCTGTTTACCAATTGGAATTCATAGGAAATAGTTAGGATGAAATTGTGAGTAGGTTTGCCAGTTGTGAGAGTTCGTACAGATCAGATCTAAAGGAATAAAGGGAAGCCTAATGGAAAGGGTTCCTAGAAGGGAAACTTAATGGAAAGAGTTTCTAGAAGGGTTCCTAAAAGAGTTCCTGGAAAAGTTCCTAGAAGAGTTCTTGGAAGAGTTTCTAGAAGGGTTCCTACAAGGACTTGAAGATCTCAAGGTAACACGATAATTTCTCTAGAATCCTCAACCTTGTTTCAGAGAATTTTATTAAATTTTCCCCAAATGGAAAGACTTACAAAGACTTCAGAGATCTTGGACGATTTTTTCCCATAATAAAGGGACTGATCAGAATTAATTCCTATATGGAAACTTTACAAAGGATTCCTAAGAGGGCTTGAAGACCTCAAGGCAACTCGATAATTTCTCAAAAATCTTGAGCCTTGTTTCAGAGAATTTTATTAAATTTTTTCCCAGATGGAAACACTTAGGAAGACTTCAGAAATCTTGAGCGAGTTTTTCCCATATGAAAGGGACTGATTAGAATTAATTCCTATATTTACCCTAAGAAATTAATCTGATATTATATATTCCTTTTCATATTTCAATCCCTATAGCAATAACTCTTATATAGCCTTAAGAAACCCAGATCAACTGATTCAAACTTTCTTGGTTCTTTTTATTTTTTTGAGCGAAGTGAATTTTTTTTTGAAAAAAAAGAGTATATTTCAGGGCCATGAATTTTATGGGACTTCAGGGGGTGGGTATGAGCACACTTGTTTGCTTGTTTGGGATATTGCCACTTATATGAGTATGATGCTTGTGCTGTGGTTGCTCACAGTTACCGATGAATGCAAAAATTGAACATTTACGCAAATTGGAAAGCTCTTGATTTGCTCAAGAGAAAAGAAAATGTGTGTTTTTTTTTTGCTTTTCTTATTTTTATTTTTTAAATGATTTTATTATTTTGATCGAATTTTCAAAATAATCAAGACTCCGGGGAGACTTTGGTCTAGCCTGTCGTACTCGAATCTTTTGAGCATTACATAGGCATTTAAAATTTAGCTTAGTTTCTCCTACAAAAAAAAAAAATAAAATAAAAGACACGAAAAAATGTGTGTGTGCATAAACACATAACGAAGGTCAGAGAGGCTGACAAGCGAATGGGTTAACTTTGGCCCAGGCCGACCTGACTTGGCCTGACCTGGCCTGACTCGACTGGCTTAGGCTGCTTAAGTTGGTCGGAACTGAGCTGTTGGCCTAAGCTGGCTGTTTGCCTGATTCTTTTTTGTTTTTTGTCGTTGGTTTTTGTTTGGTGGGACCACTTGAAAGATTGCTTAGTGCGGCGGCCACTTCAGCTAGATTCGAGCGGGGCCGTGAAAGAGATTTCATATGTGCGCCCTAAAGTAGGCAATGAATTTTTTTTTTCGTGGACATAAACTTTTTTCTGGTGTGTGAGAAAATCCTCCTAACTCTGTCTAATTTATTCTTTACTGAATTATTATTTTTTTCACAAGAATTTCTTAAAATTTTTCATGATTTATTTTTAGTATTTTTTTTTTTTAGAATCTTTTCAAATTTTTTTTCTTGTCTCTTTTATTTTCTTGGAATTTTTATTTAAGCCTTTTTTAACTTGCTTTTTTCTTATTTGGCTTTGACCTTTTTCATTTAAATTTTTTTTCTCTCAGATTTTTCCAGTTTCCTGAGAATTCTTTATTTTTTCCTTTTTGCAAGTTTTTCCTCTTTTGTGTCTCTTTGGGACATTTTAGTTTATTCTCTGTTTTTTGCAACAGTTCAATTATTTCGCAAAATTTGCATACATTTTTTAACATTTTCTTTTTGGTGTTGTTGTTGTTGTTTATGTTGGACCTTTAAAGTGTATAAAAATATTAACAGCGGCGTTTCAATTTGGCCAAAAAGTGTTTTTTTTTGTTTCTTTTTGTTTTTTGTTTTTTTATTCCTTTTTGGTCGAGTGGACAGGCAAGGGTGATGAAGGCGACAAGAGTCATACACACATACATACATACAAATGCTTGCTCAGTAGCATAGAATCACGCCCTCATCCTAGCTGGCCAGCTCAGTAGCCCCAGTGGGGCCCGCAAGCCCCGCGCCTACCTTGTTTAACATGTGCATATGAATATTTTATGAGTTTCTGGTTGGTGGTGTTGGTCTCATGTTTGTTATTTATGTGCGCACATGCAAAACATATTCACACACACACACACACACACACACACACCCACACGAATACATATATGCAGAGACATTCAAGTAGAATGAGAGACCACAAAGAGGTTGGCATTGCTTTGGACGTAATATTTACGCCAGGTCACGCCGCCCGTCACTCAAAATGCTTTGACATGAATGTTAGCCAAGCCAACACACACACCCACACAAACACACACACATACATGTGGACATACAGTACTTCTTAGTTTAAGACAGAGTGGAATGGAAGTGGACCAAATAGTCTTGTGAAAGAAGAAGAAGAAGAAGAGGAATTGAGCTTAGCTTGGTCAGTTGGTCAATCGGCCAACAACAGGGGAGCTCTCTTGGCTATTTTGCATTCAAATTGAAAACAGTTGGCAGCTTTTGCCCGTTGTCGTTACAAAGTTGTTGCAGCTTCTCTTCCTTTTTGTTCTTGTTGTTGTTGTTGTTGTTGTCACCAAAAATAGGCGGAGTCTGTCTGTGTGTATGTGTTTCTGACTTATCATCTCTTTGGCATCACAATAATAAAAAAATAAAATAAAAAAAAACCAACCCCAAACACCGACCTCGTTTCAACTGGTATATGAAAGTGAAATAGGGGAAATCTATAAGGAAATGGGGAAAATCAGAGAATCCAAGACTTGTCAAAGAAAATGGTTAATGAAACTTGAACATATGTGGGAGCCAACCCGATCAGGGCAATATAACACCTAATGACTTCTAGGGATTTCTCGAAGAACTTTTGACCTACACCAAGTTTGATTTAAATCGGTAAATTCCATCATATCGAACCTAAATCGGTTTTAGGTATATTCTCGATATTTATTGACCAATATCTTTCAAATATAATCTTAGGGAGACGTACATATAGTTACGTATAAACATTTAGTTTTATTTGAGTCAGACTACTATATCATGTTGATATAGTCACATAGGTCTACCTAGGAGTTATGAATATCTTCCTCATAGATTGACCCATATTGTTCAAATATAACATGAATAAGGGGGGTGTAAATACTAATATTTCGGTTTACCGTTAGCTTAGTTAGAACCTTATAGGAGTTATGGAGATGTCTGACATTCGTTGGCCATTGTCATTCAAATTTAATACTAGAGAAATGTACTTATAGACCTATATATGATTATATTGATCGGACTGCTTTTATAGTCAAATATAACATGAATTAGGGAGGTGTAAATACTGATATTTCGGATTACCGTTAGCTTAGGTAGAACCTTATAGTCACATAGATCTATGGAGATGTCTGACATTCGTTGGCCATTATTATTCAAATATAATACTAGAGAGATGTACTTATAGACTTTTACATGATTATATTGATCGGACCTCTGTCATAGTCAGAGTCCGTTGAGGTTCTCAGGAATATTTTCTATATTTAAAAATCCATTTGTAGGGGCACCTTTATATTCGGAGTTTGAATGAATGTCTTCTACAGAAAACCCAATTGGTTTTAATTCTGCATTGAAATTTTTCATAACCTCTTCAAAAATTCAATTTTAATTAAGTCGTAAGAGACCTTTGGCAAAAAAAAAAAAAAAAGATTCTTGAAAATTGTCGGTGGTCTTGGTAGCCCTAAGGAGAAATCAGTTTACAAAATGTCTGGATTGCTTGGTCTATCCTTTTCTTTTGCTGGCCTTGCTGCACCTTTGACATTTTGGCCAACAAAGCCGCCTTTTTGCTGAAAAGAAGAAGAGACTCAAGAAAAGAAAGATACGAGAAATTGAAAAGAGTTTGACAGGATTTGTGGTGGTTACTAATGATGCCATGATTCAGGCCACTTTGCCTTTGGTTTTGGTCATTAGATTAGCCAACTGTTTCTGCTTCTGTTTTTTTTTTTTTAGGGTTCTCCCATTTTGTTGTTGTTGTTTTGGCTCGTCATCGCCTACATTTTCGCCTAATTATTGGCCATTCATTTGGGCAGTGGAATATAAAGGCCATGAAAACGAAAGTTGGCCAGTTTCTTCCGTTTGATATCAAGCAATCGTGGATTTAGCTTTTACTCAGCTCAGCTCAGCTCAGCTCTGACCTGGCCCCAATTTTTTTTTTTTTTTTGTTTCTCCTGGCTTTCTTGATGATATTTTATGGGCAGTTTTTTTGTTTTTTTTTTTTGTTTTGTCGCCTTGGCGGACATGCAAACTTGTGTCTGGTTTTGTTGTTTTCGGTTGCTTATCGACTCATTTGTTTCGGGTTAACAGTTCATTTTTCATTTGCCTGTTGAAATGTTTCTTACTTTGTCTTTTGGCCTTTGCCCCATTAAATCCCAAGTAAATGGATTTTTTTTTCCCAGTTTTTTTACTTTTAATCTCGATGAGCTGTTCCAAAGTCTCGAATTTAATTTTGGTTTCCCCCCTCCCACGATGGTTAACGGTGGCTTTTCTTTTTTGAGAGTGTATTAAAGTGCAATAGAATTTATTAATCTATTGTGCATGGGTGTGTGTGTGTGTCGGTGTGTTGGTGTGTGTCGATTTCCCCCAGAATTGTCGATTGTCATTTGATTTTATTGTTGTTTTGGGGCCATAAAACGACAAGTGTCGCATAAAGAATTCGCCGCTAAGCATCGCAAAATGTCGTAAATTTAACAAAACAAATAAATAAAGTAGAGTCGAGCAAATCGAATCCCATTTGGCATTCAATTTATTTTTTTTTCTTTTCAAAAAGAAACAAAATAATAAAGGAGGTCAAGGAATTTTTTTGTCGTAGAACAAATAGAAAGAAATGACTTAACCAATGAGAAAATGGTAGGGAATTAATAAGACTTTTGAGATACTCAAATGAAGTCATCAAAAATATTGTTCAAATATGGCAAAAATTTTAGGTACTTCTTAAGAAATTTAAGAGGCGAAAAGCAGAACCCATTCGGCTGAAGTCTGAGAAATTTCGAGAGAAATTGTGGTATAAATCCTAAGATCAAAATCATCCCTAAGAACTAAGAAAAATTCCAAAGCTTTTTGCTCAATTTTCCCCTAACCATTCCCAATTCGAAGAAATCAAAAGGCAATGGAATGATATATCGGATCAAAAGTACCTCAAAGAGCTCAATGAAATTCGAAAGCTTCTTTTGACTTTGGTGAGATTTTTCATGCAAGTCAAGGTCCGGTGGAATGAAACATTGAAAAACCAAAGAAAAGCTACCAAAGTTTCATTTGATTTGGTGAGTTTCGGAAAGAATTCAAAGGAATGGAAGATCAGATCAAAATCTTCAGAAAAAAAAACTTGGAAAAGAAGAGTCTGAAGGTTCCATAAATGGAATGGAACACGAACAAGAAAAGTGGGAAAGTTCCATTGGACTTTAAGAAAAACTGCTTTCAACGACCTCAAAAAAAAAAAAAGAAAATGTACTTTCTCAAATAATTTCAAATTAAAAAAAAAAAAAAATGAAAGACCAAAAGAATGAAACACCAGATCAAAATTTCAAACAAGCCAAGAACCGATGGAATGAAATATCAGAAAAAAAGAGCATCCCAAGGAATGATGCAAGGAATGAAAGAAACAACAGTAAATTTCTGTTCACTTTTGAATGAATTTTTGGCAATAAATTTGAAAAAGAACAAATCAGAGCGAAAAACATCTGTTTTTTTTCGGTTTTATTGAAGGGACAAGGCAACCAGCCAACAAATTCAATTGTCAGCCATAAAAGTAGAAGAAGAAGAAGAGAGGACACACACACACATATTTTGCTGACCACTTTTGATTGTTGTGGGCGGGGTAGAAGGTGTGAGTGGTGGAGGTGTGTTTGTGTCAGAGACAAAAACAATTCAAGACAGGCAAATACACCTAGCGAGGTTGCGCTTTCAAATGCCAAAGGAAATCAGGCAGGAGGGGGGTTGGGGGGCAATTCGCAACACTCAATTAACGCATTTCAAAAGACAAAGCGCAATGACAAAAAAAAATAAACTAAGAGGGACAATGAATGAAAGAGATAGAGAGATAGTGAAAGAGTGAGAGAGAGAGAGAGAAAAAAAGAATTCACACAACCTTCACCCTTGGCTTTTGGTGGTGGCGCGGGTCCACTTGTGTGCTGCTATTTCAGGCTCACACATACACACACACACACACACAGATGCACACGCATGCACACACACGTAGAGTCATATACCAAATGACATTTTGGTTGGCAACAACATCAACTACAACAACAAGAAAAGTGCTCTTTTGTTTTTGGCATTTGCAGTTTTAGTTTGGACCTTTTGTTTCCACACAAAGCCAGGCCAGGCCAGGACAGGCTGGGTCGGGTCAGGCCAGGCGAAGAGTTCACACACAAAAGAAAGAGATATAAATATACATATATAGAGAGAGAGAGAGTGCGAGAGAGTCCTGGTCAATTTAATGTCATTTCAGAGTGACTCGAAAGCGGCCACTAAAAATGACCAGAAAGGTGCAGAGCCACATTCTTTTTTTTCCGCCAGACTCGTGTATATTTAACCAGTCTCTTTCTCTCCCCCACCCCTCCTTTCCATCTAGCCTAATCTAATTCGAAAACTAACTAAAAACTGCAAATTTAAAAACTTTCAAGAGTCGAATAAAAGCAAATAAACTAGACATTTTTATGGCACAAAAAAAGGAAAGAAAGAAATGCCAAAAGAAAGAAATGGAAACATTTACACAGTCAGAGAAAAATTTTTTGCTTAGATAACAAAAAAAAAAGTGAGGAGGTTGGAAAATCAAGAGAGAAGTAATTTAACGCCAGAATGGTCCGCACACATTTTTGCTTGTATACCCCAAGATAATTATCGACACTTGGAAAGGCTTGAACAATTTCAGTTTAGTCAATTAAATTGTTGTAATTTTCAAAAAGCCCTCAAAGAAGACCAAGTGTGTCAAAAAGAGATATTTCTTATACCTAAAATTTCATTCATAATCATAACAAATCAGATAGCAGTTGGCTTGAATTTTGAGGATAATTTGGGAAGTTCTTGGTTTCTTCTTTCTGGGTTGAGAAGCTTTTATTATCCTTCTTATTTTCTGATTAGTCAGAGAGTTAAACGTTAGCATTCAGAGATATTGATTCTCTGAAAATTTAATTGAAAAATGCTTAAGAGTTTTTTGATATCGAATTAATGAGGTGTATATATCTTTGGGTTTTTCTCATAGTGACAACATATAGTTATATATAGCTTGAGCTCTAACTCTTCCTAAGTGGAATTTGATGATTAAACAGTTTCGGATGTTTATTCTTTAAATGATTGATAGAACGTTTATCAAGGAAGACCTCAAGCTGATTCAAAAAGGAACTAATTTATATAAGATCTTAAAGCTATATCTTTGGAAATCATAAAGAAAATATATCAACAGAAAGCAAGGAGGCTTAAGCCAATTGTTTTTAGATCAATTAGAAACTAATTTTTATATATAAGTTCTGAAAGCTATATCTTTGGAAATAATAAGGAAAATGAATGAATATATGTATATGGATATATATTCCACTTATCTCAGACTCTACCACTAATTTCCGATTATCTTATAATCATTTTAAAATTATTTATGAATATTTTATAGAACCTTCTGAGTCCTCCGATTATATATATCTTGGAAAGTATCCATATATGTCAGTTTTGAGTTAATTTGCTTTATCTTCTTCTCAATCAACCAAAAAATGTATTCGACGAACATTTTGGATTTTGATTAAAAAAATCGAAAATAGAAATTAAATGGCAACGAGGAACCCAGTCCAAAGAGAAGCACAAAACCCTTGTCACGTCTGGGCAACTAGCAAGAATCAGTTGGTTGCTCAAAGTGGAAGTGAACTTGGTTCGTAGTCCGTAAAATACTTGGTCGTGCTCTCGTTCGACCATGAAATTAGCCACAGTTCTCAAAATGGGGGAAAAGCGAAAGTGTTGAACAAATGAGGAGCAACAATAAAGAGTTGAGTAAATTGAAAGTTAAACTCTGCCAAATGTGGCCTAAAGCGAAACATTTAAGCATCTGTTCAGAATTCATTTTATCTTTTATGCTTTCTACTCCTCTTCTCCTCTCCCCTCTCCGTCTCTCTCTCTCTCTCGTTCACTTTTTTTTGTGCTCAGTGTTGCTTTGTGCCTTTAATTTTGCTGTTCTTGGCAATTTGACAATGTCGCATTATCCTTACAAATGATGCTAGCCTGGCTTAAAGGCATTGTCCAGAGACCGAGAGACGTGCTGAGGTGGTTGAGTCAAGTAAGCTGCTCGGCAACAGCTGTTTCTGTCAAGCACTCACACACACATACATACACCGAGTAGAGTACAGTCGCCAAAACAAATGTGTTGAAAAATTATATAAAATTGGCAGATTGTCTGTGTATGGCCGGGGGGACGGATGGGCCAGGGAGGGAAGTGGGGAGCAAGATAAAAAGCAGTCTTGGCTGGCATTTGGCCAGAAATTTTCATAAAATGTTTAAAATGGCATAAATCAAAACCCCTGACAGAGGCACAAACACACACACACACACATAGATCCAGAGAGAAAGAGGGGGCAGAGTTGGGGAAGGAGCGAGGGAGGTGAAAATCAAATGATTTTGAGTTTGAGGCACGTTTGGTTTCCACTCACTTAAAATGCACCAGAGCAACTAATCAGCCAACTGGCCAACATTTGTAGTCCCGATAAATGACGGCAGGTGGCGCTTTTCCATATGAAGGCCAATGATAAGTTCCACCCGCCTCCATTGGATTTTGGCGACAAACCATGCCGAAATTGTGCAGGCAATTAGAAAAGCAAACAAAGCAAAAAATAGTTTGACCAAATGGGTAAGGTAAGCGCCACAGAGAGAGTGAGTGACTGAGTGAGAGAGAAAGAGAGAGAGAGAGAGAGAGAGAGAGTGATAGAACGAGTTAGCGAAAAATTGAATCAAGGGGCAAGCGACAAGTTGGACACAAGTTGGCCCAAAGTAAACACACACACACAAAGTCACTACCAAATGTTTTAAGGACTAAATTGCCGCAACAACAACAACAACAAACTTGACCATTGAAAGCATTTTTCAAATTTTCAAAATTTAATTTTAAATTTTGTTCAGGTAAAAAAAGAAGACGGAATTGTCAATTTAAAGCTTGTTTATTTTTGTTAGCTGACATTTTCATGATTTTCCGGGCCAAAATCGCTTGGCATTAACCCATTTCATTTCAATAGACTTTTCTAATTAATTATTGATCGGCAAATTGAGTTGATATTTTTGGTGGGGGAAAATATTCATTTAAAATTCATTGGACTTGTTGCGCAAAAATAAAGCAAGTTCATTAAAATAAAAAAAAAAATAAAAAAAAATAGAATAAAAAATTCCAGTTAGTTGAATTTATTGAGTTGGCAAACTGAATTGTTGAAGCTGCCAAACCAGCCAAGCCAGGCAGACTTTTTCTCTACTCTTTTTTCACCCCCTCCCAGCTAAAATGTAATTAAGCGAAAGAGTGTGACAGTGTGGGTGGGGGTGGAGAGGGAGGTGGGGGTGGAGAGGTAGGGAGCTGCTGTCCTGGCGATGGTGGAGGACATAATTAATGACGCTTCAGATGATGTCAACGTTATCACAGGTAATTGCAACCCTGCAACCTGACAGTGACCAATGAATAAAGACCAGACCAAGCGCATAAGAGGAAGAGGATAATAATAAAAAAAAAAAAATCTATATGTTCTTTTCTTGTTGTTGTTGTTTTAAGATTTGTTCCACTTTATTGAGTGGGTTAAGTTGGGAAAATAAAGCCGGAAAAAAGTTTTTATTTTTTTTTTTTAATATGAAAAGTGACTAATTGAGTAGGGGAAAATTCATAAAAAAAAAAAATATATATAATTTTTTTTAGTTTATTTTTAAATATATTTTTTTTTCACACAAAAAGAGCAACTAAATAAATATTCTACTCACATTTTAAAGGCTTAGCAAAGAAGAGGAACAGAGTGAGATAGGAAGAGAGAGAGAGAGAGAGAGAGAGAGAGTGTGAGAGAGAGAGAGAGAGAGCGAGTGAGTGAGTGAGAAAGCTGTGAGAAAATGTTTGCCTTGCCAATTTGATTTCATTTGGAACATTTCCACTTCTCACTTCATTTGCATTGCGAATTAAGCATTTTTCTTTCCTTTTCTATTTTTTCTTTTTTTCTATTTTTTTTTTTTTTTTTTTTTGCCAGCACTTTGTAAACTCAATTGAAATTCAAATATGAAATTCAAACGAAATGCACACAAAATCGCTCAAATGAAGCGAGAATAAGAACAAAGAAGGAAAAAATAAAAAACTACCAAAAGAAAATAAAGTTAAGGAAATTCCTGGAAATTGCTCTAGCCGAGAGGGGGGAAAGTAAATACTATTAAGAAAAAAATAAATAAAATAAATCAAAATAATCTCTACTCAAGGTGGACTGGATCTAGACTGGTTCAGGACTGGCTCAAGACTCGGTCTCGACTGAATCTAGACTGGTTCAAGACTGGCTCAAGACTATTTCAAGACTGTTCAAGACTGAATATAGACTGGGTCTGGACTGGTTCAAGACTAAATCTAGCCTGGTTCAATACTTGAACTAGACTGGATATAGACTTATTTAATAAATGTTTAAGATTGGATATAGACCGGGTCTAGACTGGATCTAGACTGGGTCTCGACTGGATCCAGGCTGGACCTGGACTGGATCCAAACTGGATCTAGACTGGATCTATACTGGACCAAGACTGGATATAGAATGGTTTAAGAATGGATCTAGACAGGCTCACGGCTGGTTCAAGACTGGGTCTAGATTGGATTTAGACTTGACCTAGACTGGTTCAAGAATGGATCTAAACTGGTTCAAGAGTGGACCTGGCCTGGATCTAGACTGGGTCTAGACTGGTTCAGGATTGGATCTAGATTGGTACTAGACTTGATATAGACTGGTTCAAGACTGGATCTAAACTGGTTCAAGAGTGGACCTGGACTGGATCTAGACTGGATCTAGACTGGGTCTAGACTGCGCTTAGACTTGTTCAAGGCTGGAGCTAGATTGGATTTAGACTGGATATAGACTGGTTCAAGACTGGATATAGATTGGATCTAGCCTTAACCTAGACTGGCTCAAGACTGGACCTGGACGGGATCTAGACTGGTTCAAGACTGGACCTGGACTGGACTGGGTCTCGGCTGGGTCTAGCCCGGTTCAAGACTAGATCTAGACTGGAACTAGACTGCGCTGGATCTCGACTTGACTGGATCTAGACTTATCTTGATTGGTTCAAGACTGGATCTGCACTGGGTCTAGACTGCATTTAGACTAGATCAAGACAGGATCTAGACTGAATATAGACTTATTTAAGAATGGCTTAAGACCGTTTCAAGACTGGTCCAAGATAGGATCTAGACTGATTAAAGACTGGATCTAGAGTGGACCCCGACTGGATCTAGTTTGGATTAAGACTTTGTTTAATTTCCCTGGGGAAATGCAACCAGTTTCAGGCTTCTTTTATTTGCCCAGGGAAAATGGTAGTCACCTCAGTCACTTTCGACGAAGAAAGGAAACTGTTTGGTCCAAGTTAATTTCCTAGTTCAGGTGCCCGGAATCCAACTAATTTGGCTAATTTTTTAAGACAACACAACACACACACACCAGACACACATATACCTACATATGTCTTGGTGGGTGCCATCAATTTCTGGCCAAGGTTTGTGGGAGGGTTGGTAGGGTTTTGTCTTGTTTGCTTAGCAATTTGTGTGAGTTTGTTATTTAATGGGGCCCGGGGAGGGTCTTAAGTATGACAATAATCGGCTTACCGCTTAACCAAGTCAAGACCAGTCAAGTTGAGTCAAACCAGTCAGACCAAGAGACTGTCTCGGTGCCCAGAATGACGGAAGAGAAAACTGAAATGAAAAAATCAGAACCCAATAAATCAAAATGTCAACTTGGCAAGGCTTTTGAAGTGTCTGTTTTTTTTTTCTTTCTTCTTTTCTTTTCTTCTTTTTTAAACAATGTCGAGGGTGAAGGCTCTGCCCTGACAATGTCACTATCATGAATCTCAAAAAGCGAAACAGCAGCAGTTTAATTTTGCCTCAATTACAGGAAATGACAAATTAAATGACAGCCTGTCAGTTTCGTAGCCCATCGGAGGTGAAAAATAGAATGGAATAACGAAGACAAAGCCAAAGAAATATATATAAAAAAAAAGAACAGCTCAACTCGGTCTGTTTGAATGCGCCCAACAGTTGGCCAGGTCGGGCGGAGTCGGTGGACCGGGGGCAGATCAGGTCAGCCCTACTCAATCCACTTGATATGAATGATTTACTTGCCAGGAAGTCAAGACAAAAGGCTAGCAAAGTGAAGAGGTCTCCGCCAACTCAATTGAATTGTGTGTGTTTTTTTTTTTTGCTTTGATTTGGTTTACAATTCATTTTTCTTGTTTTCGGATTAAACTGGAATTTGTCGAGTCGCACTCAAAGGTCTTTTCTTTTTTTTTTTTCGAAAATTTTCTATGCAAATGTTTAAGATTTCTGTTCAGATCAGGAAATAAATTTAATTTAACTGACAAAACAAGCTAAACAACTCTGGCCAACATTGCGTATGAGCAATGTTTACAAAGTAAATAGAGAGAAAGAGTGAGTGCACACACACACAAAGCCAATAAAATGAAATCAAGTTTTATGATACCCAAGAAGAAGAAGAAGAAGAAGCGGAAGAGGGGAAGGGGAGAAGAAGTAGAGTAAAGAGAATCTGAAAAATCAATCTGACTGTTTCGTCAGACGAAAGGTGCGGACAAAGATGCAAAATTTTACGACTGACAAACTTGACGAAGAAGAAGAAGAAGAAGAAGAATCCGAGTAGGAAATAGAAAAATCATAAACCATCAGGCGCATCAGGCATTGGCAGAACGAATCAGGCCACGCATTCACATAAATTTTTCAAAACTTTTTTCTTCTTCTTCTTCTTCATTCTTTCATAGTCCGATTAACAAGTTTGCCTGGATTTGTTTAACTACTCAAAAAGTAGACAGAGTCTCTCTCTCTCTCTATCTCTCTCTTTCTTCCCTACGCCAGGACTTGGCTTGGCTGTGCCTCTCTGGGGGCTTGTTGGTGGGTGGCGGCGGCGGAGGAGGAGGGTTGGGTTGGTCTTAGGGATTGTGGGAAAGCTCTGTTGCATATTTGCATTTGCCATTACGGGGCAGACCACTTTTAATTACCGTTGGGCACACACACACACACACACACACGCAGGCACACACAGAGGCAGAGACAGGAATTGAGAGTGGCAATATTAAACGGGCACCCAAAAGGACGCTCTCTCTTTCAATTTGTGAAAGGAAATTCCCCAAGAGGGAGCTCCGACTGGGCGTGGTAATAGGGGGCGGCATTCTAATGGAAGGCTCCGCGGCGAAGGCGGCTCTTTACAATGAAATCGATGCAAATGTCTGAATGAATTGAAACTCGTGGGGCAGCATGTGGCGCAGGGGGGGGGGGGAGTGGCTCAGATAAGCGAGGTATTAAAAAAAAAATGCACAGTTTTTTTTTGCCCAGGAAAATCTTCAGGATGCTTAAAAATAAATTTCGCCATTTTTTTTTTCTTTTTCGTTTTGTTGAGCTTCTCTGCTCTACACTTTTAGCCGGAGGCCCACTTCGTTTCAGAGGAATCAAATTTCAGGCAATTCTGAAGTGGTTCTGACAGCTTGGAAATATTTTCTTTTAATTTAGATTTTCTCTTTTTTTTTTGCAATTTTATTTTCCTGTAATTTTTGAATGGTTTCCCTTTTCAAGGATTTAATTAATCATTTCATTCGTTTGCGAATCTGGCAAGTTTGCTGGAATCTTTGAAGATTATCGAATTTATTTTTTATACATTTTTGTATGCGTTTTTCAAAAAAGTTTTCTATATATTTTTTTGTTTTTCAAAATTTTAGATTTTTATTTATTTTTTTTTTAACTTTTTTTTTTTGTTAAATTTTTCAAATCCTCAAAATAAAAAATTTCCGTAAAAATTTTCTCGTTTTTTTTGAATTTTTTTTAGTTCCTCAAATTCTCAAAAAAATAAAAAATTTCCGTCAAAAATTTTCCCGTTTTATTTTTTTGAATTTTTTTCTTAAATCCTAAAAATCATTCGTCAAATTTTCCCGTTTTTTTTATTGATTTTTTTTTAGTTTTCGAAATTTTTGTTTTTCCAATTTTTGTGTATTTTTTCTTTGCCAAAATTTTTTAATATTTTAAAAATATTTTTTCATTTCTTCTTTCCTGATTTTTTTTGTTATTTTAAAAATATTTTTTCTCTTTTCTTTCCTTATTTTTTTGGGTTAAATATAATTTTTTCTTACCCAACATTTTTTTTTATATTTCCTTAATTTTCAAATATATATTTTTGATATCCACCAAGATATAAATTTTTCCATTTCTCTTGAGCTAAGCAAGTCGCTATGAGCCTGGAAAAGTGGGAAAATGTAGAGTAAAAAGGAAGTCGGAGAATTTCCAGCCACCTCGAAGAAATATTTTTATTTTTTTGTCGTTTGCATTTGCCTAGCATATTTATGAGGGCTTTGCAAAAAAATGAAAAAACAGCAAAGCGAAGAAGAGGAGCAAAGAAGAAAAAAAAAACTAAAAGAGAGTCACAAACAGCTTTGAGTGGGGCGGCAAATACGCCGCTTATCTCGCATTATGACAGCCATCGACATTACCAGGACCAAAAAAATTAAAGGCCCTGAATGCTCTGTGCCAACCTGAAGACAGACGAAGAGAGATGAGTTTTTTTTTTTTTTGATGGGAATTACATTTCAGAGTTGAAGGAGTTGACAGGAAGCTGATGAATTTTGGGGAAAACTGAAACAAGTTGAGAGCATTTGTATTTTATTTCTTTTATTTAATTTCAAGCAGAAATCAGACGAGACCAGCTCACAGCGAGACGAGAGTCAAGTTGAGAAGTCTGAACATTTTTGGTGTGTGTGACATGTGTGCCGAAGTGGCTCGGACTGAGCAACAAATGCCTGGCCGAAAATCTCAAATGCTGTTGCTGTCTCTGCCGTTCGGCTGCTGCCTCTGGCAGCGCTGCGCTGCTCTGCCCAGCTCTGCTCTGCATATCCTGCAGCAAACTTCTTCGTTCAAATTTTCGAAAATAACAAAACAAACAAAGCAAAAAAAAAAAAAAATAAAAGCTTGTCGATGTGAAAAAAAGCTTTCAAACGAAGCATTGGAAGCCTTTTTGCTTTCCAGTGGGCAAAAAGCTTTTGCCAAAGCTCTTTTGCCACTTGAGTATGAGAAGCATTGGGTAGATGGCGCTTTAGGCTAGAATAGTGACGTCATCAACTTTTGGCCTGACCTCAATTAAAAGCTTTCACTTTGTGCTTTTTCCTTCTTTTGTTTTTTGTTTTTGTTTTTTTTTTTTTTTTGCTCAATGATCACCGCAGCTTTGGCAGCGTCATCGACACGAAAGCCTTTATCACTCGAAGGCCTTTGTCTGCCACTTGACGTCAAAGTTTGTGGCAAAACTGAAAAGAAAACAACAACGCATTATGTCAATGTCCTTTTAGCTTGGGGCTTTTGTTTTATTTCCTTTAATTTTTGTTTTGTGTTTTTGCTATTTTCTAAAAAGAGGTCACGAGGTCAGTGCAACAACGCGGCAGTGGTTGGGCTTGTGACGTCAGAGCCTCTAGCATTGGCATTGGCCAGGCGAATCGCCTGCCCCTCTGTATGTGTGTGTCTGTGTATATGTGTGTGTGTGTGTGTGTGAAATCCTTTTTATTCTGTTTGTAAGCTTAGCATTTTTCGACTTTAACTTTGTCACTTTTGTCACTAATGGAATTTCTTATTGTTTATTCTCTTTGCAGGTGAGCTTACCTAATTTTAATCACTTTTTTTCGACAAAAGCAATTTATTTGTTAAGCTGCAATCAAGCAGAGGCTATCAAGGCTGTGAGTGTTGGGTTCTCGAATTGGTTCCTGTCTAGGCTAAGTCAATATTTTCTTTGTTTTTTTTTTTGAATACTCTTTTTGTTGGGCAAAGCTTATTTGGCAAATCAAATTTAAAAATATATTTTCGAATTTTTTTCAGATATAAAAAAATTGGGTTGCTGTCTAGGCTAAGTCTTTGTTATCCCTAATTTAATACTCTTTTTTGGGTGGGTCAGAAAATAACTATTTTAACATTTTACAGATAAAAAAAAATTTCAAATTTAAAAATATATTTCAGATTTTTTCAGATCTAAAAAAAGTTGGGTTGCTGTCTAGGCTAAGTCTATGTTATCCTTAATTTAATATTCTTTGTTGGGTAGGTCAGAAAATTTTCACTCGAACAAATAAAAATAAGTCGAATGGGTTCTTGTCTAGGCTAAGTCAATATTTTCTTTTTTTTAATACTCTTTTTGTTGGGCAAATCAAATAAAAAAAATATATTTTCGGAATTTTTAGACATAAAAAAAGTTGGGTTGCTGTCTAGGTTAATACTCTTTTTTTTGAGCAAGTCAACAAAAAAAATATTTTATTTAACATTTTTCAGATAAAAAATAGTGTTCGGTTTTCAGACCAAAAAAATTAAATGGGTTCTTGTCTAAGCTAAGTCAATGTTTTCTTATATTCAATACTCTTTTTGTTGGGCAAAAAAAAAAATATATTTTAACATATTTCGACTAAAAAAAATAATCAAATTTATCAAGGCTTCGGTTCCTTTCGGTTTTCAGTTAGTCAAAAAAATAAAAAATATGAAATGGGTTCTTGTCTAGGCTAAGTCAATGTTGTCTTTTCTTTTGAATACTCTTTTTGTTGGGCAAAGCTTATCCACCAAATTAAATTTAAAAAAAATGTAGATTTTTTCAGATTAGAAAAAAAAAATTTACAAAAGCTTTCAAAAGCTCGGCGAATATATTTTTTGTTTTATTTAACGGTTAAATATATTTATATATATTTTATTGTTAGGAAATTGAATAGACACTTTAAAATATTTTTAGAATTTTTATGACACTATTAAAAAATAAATATATATTAAAACACAAGATTTGTCTTCTTCTTCTTCTTTTTATATATGACAAGTCGAAAGTCCTAAAAGTCAATTAAGGGTTAAATAGCAACAATTTTCTCATGCTTTGAGTTTTTGTTTTTGTTTTGTGTTTTTTTGTGTTTTCATTTGAGGTTTTTGTGTCAGCTCTGACGTCACAGTTGCGGCGCACAGGTGCCAATGTCAGACAAAACTGCACAAATGCGGCAAAAAAAAAAACACAACAAATGATTTGGTGTGCTTTTGCTATTTTTTGTTGTTTTTTTTTTTTTAATTCTCGAGTCAAGTCTATCAATCATTTGAAAAGTTAAACAATCAATTAAACATTTCCTGCACAAACAAACAAGTCGAAGCAAAGCAATTCTGAAAAACCAACTAAATATTAAAAAAGATAGAAAATGCGGAAATTTTTTGTTTTTAAGAAAAACAAATGGAATATGTATCAAGTGTGAAGTACACAACTCAAATAAGAAAATCGAAATAAAAAAAAAAAACTGAAAAATTAAAAAAAAAAAAATTATTTTTTTCAATATTTTTTTTTAAGCAGAGAAAAAGTTTTGACACTCACTAAAAAAAAAAAAAAAAATAACAGACTTTTGAATATTTCAATAACAAACAAATTTTGTTGATTTACTAAAAGAAAGTTTTGAAAAAAAAAACTAAAAATTAAAGCCGATTCTGGAATACTCTTTTTTACACTTGTTCATGCAAAAGGTGGCAACCCTGTTCGAAAATTTTGAATTCTAATTTTGACTATATTTTCTTTTGTTAAGAAACTGACAAGACAAGATAAGACAAGAGAGGAGCGCCATCTAGTGTAGGCTGCAGGCAACTGCTTGTTGAGCGGAATCAAAATCAAAGTCTCTATGATTTTGTTCTGCTTATATCTTCTGTAATTATAGACCGATTTGGCTCGTATTAATCGAAAGATTTTTTCATTTCCAACATTTTACTAGAAGCAACGAGGACGTTGATTTTAAAACTGTAAAAATTGCGAGGACTTGAAAAAATCGACTACAAGAAGGAAGAGTGAAGGGGGGAAGAAACTTTGAATATATTTCATTTGAATATATAATTAGTCCAACTACCAAGTTTGGTTGCTCTAGCTATTAGGGTTTGTCTGGTAAGTCCAGATCATATTTTGGCTTAATGTCTCCAAAGTAGCTGACCTTGCCCTTTACCTAATATTAAAAGGGTCAAGAGAGAGAGAGAGAGAGAGAGAGAAAGAGAGAGAGAGAAAGACAGAGAGAGAGAGAGAGCAAGAGATAGGGAGAAAGAGATAGAGAGAAAGAGATAGAGAGAAAGAGAGAGAGAGAGAGAAAGAGAGAGAGAGAGAGAGAAAGAGAGAGAGAGAGAGTTGAAAGGGTCAAGCCCCTTAGAAATATTCCAAAATTAAGAAATTAAAAATTTCCAAGCTAGTCTTTAGTTTGTTCCTAGAAAGTTTTACCTATACCAAACTATATGCTAAGATATTTAATCTAATCAGGAATCACAAATATATATAATTAATAATTTTATTTTTCTGATATTTTTTAGACTTTAAAAATGTTGATTTGATTTCACAAAAAAAAAAATAAACCTATTCTTCTAATTTTTAGAGTATTTCTTAGTCGTTGTCTTTGCAAGTGGTCAAGAATTTTTAGTTTTATTTGAATGAAATAAAGAGGCACATTAAAAAATATATTGTCGACAATTGACGAAAACAAGGCAGCAGCAATTTCTGGCCAACCTACTTGTTTGCTTAGTTGGGCCAAATACACACACACACACAAACACATACATATAGGCACACGCATATGCACATATAGAGAGAGAGAGAGAGAGAGATATGTATATATTCTGGGCGAACTCTTGAAATCTTGAAATCTTTTGGGATGGTTCGGTGGCCGCTTTACGCAATCTTGGCCAGCCGTTCACGCCTTTTGTTTTCGGCGCTCTTCTTCTTCTTCTTCTTGTTTTTGTTGTTGTTGTTGTTGAAATATGAAAAACGAGCGAAGGTCGCTTTTTGTCTTTTATTGTACTTTGTTGTTGTTGTTATTGTTGTGGTTTAGTGACGCCATTAAAAGATTATTAACCATATGTATATAATGAGCTGATCTAAATTGGTTTGAATTGGTTTGATTCGAGCGTATAGGGAAGGGGGTTGATGTTGAGTTCTGACCTGGCCTTGTCTAATTGAGAATGGCTCTTATTTAACCAGGCCAATCACATCGACAGCCAACATCATCATCATCATGATAATCATCGGTGATTTTAATCGTCAACACCCTCGTTATCATAAAAATATTCTCACATTCTTTCACATGTGTTTTCTTTCTTCTTCTTCATTTTGTCGATTCATAAATATATCAAGAGAATATTGAAAATAAACAGAATGCCGAATTGCAATTTGTTCATGGCCTTGAATCGGCCCCCGGCCCTCCCCTTCCCACCCCTCCCAATGAAATGGAGATTCAATCTGTGGGTCATCTGTCAGTTGCATTTTTTCACTCAAAAAAAAAAATACACAAGAAAATTTCATTTCTTGATAAACTAAAAATAGACATTTATTTTTGGAGTGTTTTTGGTTTGAAGAAACAAAAAATAAATAACAACATTTAAAAATACCAAAACAATTTAAATTTTAAGAAAAACTACTTTTCAAATTTGATGGGCTTTAATTTTTGTCAGTCTCAAAAGATTTTTGGGTAAAAGCATTTTTCTAGTTATAATTTAGGTTTTTTCTGGATTTTGTTTTTCTCTCTCTCGAAGAAGAAGAATTACAATTTTTAATAGATTCGAAAATTTTAGAAACCCCAGGGAAACATACAAATTTTGAAATGTTTTCTTTTTCGTATTTTTTTTTTTTTTACTTTCTAAATTTTGTTTTCGCAAATATATTTTCATACTCTCAACTTTTTGGGGTATCCTTCAATTTGGGAATTTGTTGGAAAAAAATACAAGAAGTTTCTCACTAGATTTGATTGGGGATCGAGGTTCCTTCAAGTAAAAACTCTTCGTTCTTTAGGGGAAGCTTTCAAAGGTTCTCAAATATTTTTCATATAAGAAGATCTTCACTATACTAAAAGCAAGAGCTTAGTCTAAGGCTTAAGAACAAATGAGAATATTTTAAGAAAGTCTCAAAGTTCAGAGGGTAGCTTAAAATATGTAAGACCTTTGAGGCCTTCGACTACACTGAGAAGAAAAGTAGAGTCTAAAAGTTGGAATTGAATGTCAAAAAAAATTTAATCAAAAAGAAAAAGAAGACTTTTGAAAAATGATTCCTCCAAGCAGATTTCCACTTAAGATCTTTAATACACTGAAAAAAATTTTCGAGTTCTCAAAGTTTTAAATGAAATAAAATTATTATAAAGAACTCTCGAAAAAAATTTCATAAAATTATCAAAACTTATTTTTAGAGTGAAGATTTTTAGCTTTCTCCAGATCTGGAGATATAGGGTCTAACCAAGAAGTTCTCCCAATTTTAACGAAATAAAAAATTTCAATTAATTTTCTTTACTTTCCCTTTACCAGAGATCAGTTCGGTTGGAATCCTTTTCAGGATATCTCCAAGTCGCCAGGAAGCTTCTTTAAACCTTTTCCAGAGATCAGTTTGGGTGGAATCCTTTTTAGGGTATCTCCAAGTCGCCAGGTAGTTGCGCCTGGCTTTCTCTTTCGCTTATTATTTATCTCTGATTTTGCTTATTTATTTGCATCTTTGTTTTCTGACGTGTTTTATTTTTTTAGTCATCTGACTCTCTGCCCCTCCCACTCCCCCGCACCAATGCCACTCTCAGTCTGTCAGTCTGCGGTGTGAGAATTTTGGCCGGTCAATTTGACTGAGTGAAGCACTCTGGCCACACTCACACTTTCCACACAGATTTCCATGGCTCTTTCATTTCGCTCTTTTGAAACGATCGGAGCAAAGCGTTTGGCTCCGACCCGACCTCATATGTTGGCCATGTTGCGCGTCTGCCCAGCCCAGACCAGCCCAGCCCAGTCCGCCGGCTGGCTGTGGCTTTTATGATCTGTCTGTCCAATTTGTCTGGCCGGTTGGCTGGCTGGCTGGCTGGCTGAGACTTTTGTCGATCATTGCTGCGTATGTCGAGTGGTGGCGCTTTGTCAGTTATGCGCACGCTGCCGGTGAGCGTTCAGCACTCAGCACGTAATAATTTACAAAAAATAATTAAAAAAGAAAAAAAAAAAAACAATAAAAAAAAATAAGAAGAAATTATTATGATTTTCTAGGTGCGTTTTTAATTTTATTTCGGGTTCAAGTGGGTTTGATGTGTTTCCTTTTTTTTTTTTTTTGATTTTGTTTTGGAACCTTTCGATATATTTTTTTTTTTTTTGAGTGTCGCCTGATGCCTTCGATTTCGTCATAGTCGGCAAAACTCGTGGAAATTGTCAAGAAAAAAAAAAATCGTTCGTTGTCTTTTTTTAAATTTTCATTTTACTTATTTCATTTTATTGTTTTGTGTGTGTGTGGCGTTTTTTTGTTGTTTTTTTTTTTTTTTTGTTTTGTTTTTGTTTTCAAAAAAATGTGAAAAATTTTGTGCGACAAATGCTGCCACGTCGTGAAGTGGCAACAACAACAACAGCAACAGCAACAATGAAAAATATATATATAAATGAAAATTGTTTCATTTCATTTCTTTTGTCATTTGAATATAAATAAATACATATATACACACTCGGTTGTCTAACCAACTCAAAACAGATATAAGCCCCCAACCAATCCAAAGGCAAAATTCTTAATAATTTTTTTTTTTTTTTTTTATCTTCTCTCGAACAAAATAATAATAATATGAGACTTTCATAAATGTTTTTAAATAATTTTTATTTTAATTTTTATATGCATGTTTAATTTCACAGTCTGATAAATGTCTTTTAATTGATAGTGAAAACAAAATAAAATCAACAACAACAAATAATCAAGTGTGCCAATATAGAGAAAAGTTTACTCTTAAAATACTCAAAAAAAAAAAAAAATATACAAATTATAAAAATAAAAAAAAAAAGAGAAATTGCCTGGCCTAGGGCAGTCAGGGGGGAGCCTGTTAATGGATTGCCTAAATGGCCCACATCACGACGACGCACGGCAGCTTAAGCCAAGCGCCAAGGTGAGTCCAAAATATACAAGAAAAAAAATTTTCAAAAAATTATCAAAGAAGAAATTTCGAAATTTGTTTTTTTCAATTTATTTATTTTTTGCAAATATTTTCACCTTTTATTTTTTGCCACGCGCTTTCCATTTTCTTTTCCATGTGCATTAAAATTTTTTCTATTTTTTTTTTGTTTAATTATTTTCTAAATATTTACTTTTCCGAAAGCTTTCAATTTTCTTGTTTTATTTTATATATTTCATTTTTGCATTTTATGAGCTAGTCTGGAGCGAAATTCTCATACCCATCTTATTATTCTTGGTTCCAGAGTAAAATATATACTCGCATTCAAATCTATCAATTTTACCTAATCGAACGACGCAAATTGCTAAGAAAAAAAAATAATAATAATAATAAAATAAAAGGCAAATCTATCAATCCAAAGTATTTCAAATAAAATGCCCTTAAAGAAATAAACAAAAGTTGAAATTGATTTTGTTTTTTTTTTTGTTTTTCAAATAAAAACCAAATGATTGATTCGAATTGAGTGTGTTGTGTATTTTTCTTTTCAATAAACATAAAAATCAAAAAACAAAAAAAAAAACATAATCAAGAGTCCATCTCAAATGTTGTTGAAGTAAATAAAGTTTCGGTTAAATGAAAATAAGTCAAGCGGATTCTTGGGTTCAGTTTTATTTATTTTTTCAAATAAATTTCAAAATATGAAATAGTGGAATCTTTGAGACTACAGTCTCCTTATGTTTGTTTGTCTACCAAAATTATTTTACTTTTCACCCCCCCGCATTTTCTTCTACAACCTAACCTTTTCAAAGCCCTGTATTTCCCAAGGCTTTATATTTAGAGCTTGAGTTGGTTCCAGAAAATTGTTGGGAATGAAAAAATCTTTCGATTGATATCAAACACAAGCTCAATCGGTCTATGAATTTGGAAGATATTTGAAGATGAAATCTAGGTGACAAGATTACGACTCCGCTCAGTCGGCAGGGGCTAGCAAGCAAGCAGCAGTCTCAATAACCGTCCGATAGGTGGCGCGTTAGCATTGCTCTAAAAAGTTGATTGAATTTCAATTAATATTTGAATGAAATTTTTAATGTGTGGTTATAACAGTCCAGTTTTTGTCACCTTCTTTGCTGGTAATAATCGTAATGGTTTCGATTTCTGTTTTTTTCTTGATTCCATCTTCTAGGTTCCGGGTACAGTCCCTGCCGCCCTAATTAAAGCTCGTCTTATATTTTATATTTTTATAAAAATGTTGAGTTTCTTCAGCTCAGTTTTTTTTTTGGTCAATTTAAAGTTCAACTTTAACAGATTTAACAGAAAATGAGAAAAGCTAATAACTGCGAATATTGATTGCTCAATAATTTCTGTATGAGTTGAAATATTTGGGTCATGAACCGGTTGCATTTGCTTTGATTTAACATGAACATGGAATCCATTGATTTTCAGGGGTTCAAGCTAATTAGCTGAACGGGTTGTGTTCTTGGTTTTTGGGGGTTCGCCTTTCAAAGGGCAAGGGGGGATGGAGAGAGCGAGGGAGAGAGAGAGAGTGAGAAAGTGTGTCTTACATATTTTAACTAGATAAATGTGGCCGCATATTTGTGAATTGCTTGCGCGCTATTCTTGTTGGCCTGTCTCGATTATTGGGCAATGTCAGCATTATTTTGCTTTCTCTTAACCTTGAGGGGGACTTAAAAAGGCGCTAACAAGCCAGAATATGAAACATGAAATATGGAATATTTTTTTTTGTATGTTCTTCTTGTTTTTCTTTTTTCGCTTTATTTTCTTACTCGTTCTTTTATTTTGTGTCATAGCAACTAAGCTTTCAGCCAGTCAACCAGCTGGTTCAAATAGACAGGGGAGAACAAAAAGAAAAGGTCAGATAAATATGCTGACCAAGTTGATAAGTTTCAAATGAGGCTAGTCATACTGCTCTCTCTCTCTCTTTCTCTGTCTTTTTCTACCTCTCCTGGTCTGGCTGGTCTGTTATTTTTTATCGTCTCTTTCAACGATTTGAAAGACTTTCTGTCTACGTCTCTTTGAGTCTTGTTCGTTTTTTTATGCGCTTTACAAAGAAAGAATTTGTGAAATAGTCGACTCACACAATTCGGGTCTATTATAACTCTTGGTTTTATCTATAAGAAACTTGATATAGCTCAAGATTTGGAGATCAAATATTCACAACCTTAAATGCTGTAGGAAATTTCAGATGGGAATCTCGTAGACTCTAACCTTAAGTCCCGTTATCCAGTTCTATAAGAAGCCCGATCCATATCCGTATATTATATATATAATTTCAATTCTCTTATGACAAGCATTTTTCATCTTAGGCAACATTCAGCATTTTCTTTGGGAAAGAAATTAGCAAGCTCAAAATTTTGCTTGCAATTTGAGAACTTTAGTTTTTTGGGGAAAAAATTTTGTCGATTCACTCATACCGATCTCTCTAATTCGATCCCAAGTATTCCTAAGGGTATATCAAATTAACTCTGGTAAATTAAGAGTATTCAAAATTTTCTTTAGATGACCTTTTCGTCTACCTTTGAAGAAGCGAATGCGAAATGAGCAGCCACAAAAGAACTGGGAATGGAAAGAATTTCCGGCTTTGTTGCCTGTTGTTGGCACAACCAAGGTAAAAAAGAAAATTATATCTAAAAAATGGAAAGAACCAAAGAAAGAAAGAAAGCAAAAGTCCAACTGATTGGGTGGTTCTCCAAACATGAATTCATTTGTGTGTGTGGGTTTTTGTTTAGTTTAAAATTAAATTAGAAACATTGCCATGTTTTTTCTTTTTTTTTCTTGTTCGTTTTTACCCTTTTTTTTTGGTTCTTCTGCTTTTTGCTACTCTTTCGTTCAGCGAGTGTAATTTTGTTGACTCTTTCGTTTTGACATTTTGCATTTGTTATTGCTGTTGTGTTTTGGTACTGCGGTTAATGTGACTGCCAATGCAATTGTGGCGGCACTTTAATTTGGCGCGTTGAACGCAGCGAGCGCTTGCCCGTCCGTGAAGGCAGCCGCTAAAAAAAATACGCGAAGAAAACCAATCAAAAAGAAATAATTTTCTTTTTTTTAAATTTTTTTTTATTAATAAACAAACACTCATATTGACGCCCCCAACACACACACACACACACACACAGACACCCACGCACACGCTAATCGCACTTTTTATCTCACCTTTATCCGGAGGGTGCGATAAAATAAATAACAAAAGATTTTCCGCCGTTGTTGTTGTTGTTTGTTTTTTTGTTTTTTTTTTTTTTGATAATTATTTTTTTTTTTGCGCGCGTCGCGTGGGTGAATCGAAAAAACTACAAAACTGGTGTCGGGAATTATGCACGCAGCGCAAAACGTGCGCTCACCAGCAGAGATGCGGCATAAGAAGAAGAGGTATGCTGCTCCGTTCACTCCGAGCCAACAGAGCAACAGCAGCTCCCAGCCCACACCCAGTCATCCCTAGTCAGACCCAATCTAGCCTAGGACTGATTTAGGAAAAAAACAAAGGCGATTCGATAGTCGATTTTGGTGTTATCGGTTATCGGAATTGGCCCAAGCGCGTGTCCAAGTGTTTGTGTAGTCCACAATTTTCCGAAAACTTGACAACTTCCGAACGTTCTTATATAGAACTGAGTACGGAGTATAAAGCATGTCTATCGATTGTCCATCTAATTGTTATCGGCTAACGGTATTCGGCTCACAGCTCAAGGAAAACTCACTAGTTTATCTATTACATCTAGAGTGTTTCAATTATCTATAATCAATTGCCTTTGCCGTTGTATATTCGACAAGTACAAAGTTGAATAGACATTTCAAAGAGTTTTCATAGATATAAGTTGATTCTGATTCACCGACTTTCAACTTCTGAAAATTTTGGAATTGAATGAGCGAAATTTACAAATCGATAACCAGCCCAGTTAGTTCAAAGTTTAATCGATTATTATCGCTTTTCCCATCGAATTGTCTCCCAACTCCTTCAATTCCCTCATTCATCGCCTTGATCACGTGATCGTTTTGAGTTTGAAAAAAGTGTTTAAATTAAATGAAAATAAGAAAAATACCCAAGAGACTTTTACTCTTTGTTATGAAAAAGAATTGTTTGATTTTTTTTTTTTAATTGTGTTCTTTTTTTCTGTGCTCTCAAAAAAAAAACTCAACCGGCAAATCAACAGACAAAAGCAGTTCGTCATGCAGGACAACTTTCAAATGATGTAAATATTAAAATTATTTTGATTCTTTAGAGAAATGGTTAATATAATTTGTAGTGTTTTCCGGCTAGAATTTTATTACCATTATAATTATGCTTGTGGTAGTTTTTCGCTAGTTTTTACTGGACGATTTGCCTTGCACTTGCAAAAGGTCAAAGACGTCAACCAATTGAATTTGCCAAAAGAGAAGAAAAAAAAAAAAAAATAAAATAAAAGGAAAAAAAAAACTGTGGAAAAAATTAAAGCACAGTTTTATGCGCGCCTTGGCAGTTGCCTGGCTGAGTTGGTTGGTGGCTTCTTTTTGGCTGGTTGGCTGGCAGGCACTTACAGTTCTTTGGCCATAATAGACGCCATTTGTCATGCAGTCTATAGAGGCGCTAACAGTACAATGACATGGCTAAAATAACGGAAAGAAAGTAAGTGAAAAGGGAGAAAGAGAAGGAGAGTGTTGGCTCCACTTGGAAAATGTTGAGCCACACGAAACAAAACCATCAAAAATAGCTTTGATTATGAGAGTCATTTCACAAGCGAAAGAAACAGAGAGAGAGAGAGAGAGAGAGAGAAAGAGTTTGATAGCAAAACAACCTTGTCAGCCCTCAAATATTTGTTTATCCACACACATACACACACACAGAGAGAGAGAAACATACTTGCCACATTTTTGGCCTAGCAACCTAGAAAATGTATTCACCTATAGTCAAAAAAAAAACGAAGAGGAAGCAGAATAACATAGAAAGTGGCAACAACAAAACAATTTTTAATTGATTTGGTTGTGTTTGTTAGCCCGGTTTCTTTTTGTTCTTCTTCTTCTTCCTCTTCTTTGTTGCCTTCACCATGGCCATGACCAAATGTGCCAGCCGATATTGTTTGCCATCAGCCATCAGCCATCAGCCGCCTTCCGCCAATTTTACTTAGCTCAGGTCTGGGTCTTCTCGAGCTTCGCCAAGCTCACTCAGTCTTTTGAATCAGCAATTATTTTGCTTTATTTATCACAAACGCACGTGGGTAAAATAAAAAGAAAAAAAAAATAACAGAATTAATCAGATTTATTTATCGAAACTTGGTATACTCTTTTTTAGAGAAGAAAGTAAAGAGAAAAGAAACTTTGTTTTGATATAAGAAATATAAATTTCTTAAGACCCAAATAAATCGGTTATTGATATATATCGATAGTTTTAAAATTTGTATATATATTTTTTCTAATAATTCGTAGGTTCTTTAAAAGCAATTAAATTGGTAGAACACTTCGATTAAAGTCAAGTGGATATTTTCAGTACTTCCTTTTTGGAATTTTAAAGAAGAATAACATTTATCGATATATGAGGTTCGATAATTTAGATTTCACTGAATATATTCAAATAATATGAGTATAGAGTATCGATAGATTGGATTTGAGAGGATATCTTCAAATTGAGGTAGCTCCTTTCGTATTTAAAAATATTATCGATAACTTTAAAGCTTACTCTTTGAACTAGATTTAAGAGCTTCCGTTTGGCTATTCAAGCCGATTTCTTTAAGCTTTCGATTAGGTAGAATCTATTATTATTGCTGAGAAAATTCCCTTTCAAATGAATCGATTAATTAGATGACTGTACTTATGGAGAGTATTTTCAAGGTAAATCGGGCACTTTGATTATTTCGGCAAACTTTTCAACAAAAAAATATGATCAGGATTTCCAAGAGCCATCACAAATTATCGATAAAATAAATCGTCTTCTGGCAAAAGATCGGAATCTTTGCCATTCTCATTTAAGCCCCAACTCGAGCACTTGTTGTGGTCGGTGAGGGAGAAGTGGGTGAAAAAAACAAACAAAACAAATAAAACATATCAAGAAAAAAAAATGTATTTTCCATAATGCAAAAAAAAAAAAATAATAATAATAACAGAAAAGAACAAGAAAATATGTTAGCGTGTAGCCCCGGGGGGCATGGGGAGGGGCTTCGAGGGGAATGGAGCTGGCAAACGAGGAAAGCGTACAAAAAGACGCCATCAATTTTGTTATTTTTAGCACGCAAATCGTTTTGCCATTGTGCTTCGCAAACACACAACCAACAACCCAAAAAGCACACCGATATTGAGTCAATGTTGATGGCTATTAAATTCCATCAAGGATGCATGATAAAATGTAAAGATTGCCGGAGAGTTAGGGGGGGGGGGGGGGGGTGGCGGTTTGTGGGGAGAGAAACATGTACGCCATTGTCAGAGGCCATTTGAGATGGCGCTGTCAAAACATGGAGAATTTCAATGATGATGTTGGAAAAGCTGCTGCATTTTCCTTTTCTCATTTTCTTCTTTTTTTTTTTGGCTCATTTCGTTTGCTGCTTCTGTGACCCCCAATCGAGCACAGCAGGCTAGAAATATGCAATTGAAATTCTGAGGGGCAGGATGTGATCGTTGCAAGATGTTGGAATTTATTTATTTGTTTGTCAGCAAAATCTGAAGGAGACAATGCAATATTTCGAGGGCTTCAGGGTTGACCGAAATTGATCCGATTGGAATATATATGTAGCTATCTCCTTCTTGATCTTGATTATCTGGCTTGATAGCTGGGGTCCTCTGGCATTATCTTTTATGGGTACAAAATTTCCATCTAAAATTGTTGAAACTCTTAGTTTCGGGAATCATTGAAAATATTAAGAAAAGATCATGAAAAATTGGACAAGTTCGAGAAATCTTTAAAGGAGAAAGAAGGATTCAGATTTAAACCTAGAAATTAGGTTTCTATGAGTGAAATAGAGGCTCAAGAATATGTCTGATCAAATCTGATCCAACTCTGACAGACAATTTTATTCACTGCTTCGTTTGGGTTCCCAGAAATCCGAATAGTTTCTCGAGCATCCAGTTAGATGTTTTGATTGGCCTTTCCATTTCGCCTAGCTGATTTGTTTCTCTTGACATTTTTACCATGATTACGTGAATACCCCCCCAAAGCTACCAGCCTGTCCCACCTCTTGGCTTTTGTTTGGGTTCTGCAATCATCACCTTTTCGGTTCTTTCTTTTTTTTGGGTGTTTTTGTCAACCACACTCTTCGTTTTGGGCTAGCAAAATTTGATCAATAATTTTTGGTTTCGCTTGTTGGAGTCAACCTGACTCTCTGCCGCCAGCCCTTGCCTCTTGGGTATGCTTGTCTTTATTTGTTATTGTCGCCGTTGCCGCCGTCATTGCCAACAACTTTTGTGACCCACGGTGCGGAGGCAGCAAATGGAGACGGCGACTGCGGCTCATGCCGTGACTGCTGCAATGCTTGTTATTAGCCATGAAGGTTGATGTTTTTTCTTGTTGTTCTTGTTGGCGGTGGGACTAGAGGGTTCTGCGCGGAGAGGGCACAACACGGCATGCAAACTAACAAAGACATCGCTCAGGTCGGACTTGGATTCTCTGCATATGGCTAAAAGCAACGAAAACAAATGACACTGGGATGTGATTTGTAATGTTATATGAATATAAGAAGAAGACGAAGATTTGAGAGTACAGTGCCGACATTGGATATACACTGCCTTAAATTTCCTTGAAGATGTTAAGCCAAAGTAGACTCATTTGATCTTGAGGAGGATTCTTCTTTAACTTTAAGAACTTTTCAAAATCTTTCAGAATTTTTTGAATGAAAAAATTCCAGATAAAATCTAGCGAATTTCAGGGCATACCAGAGTCAACTTGGACCAGCTTTGTCAGTTGTTTATTCTTTTTAATATTTGATTTCTTTATTTTTAATATGAGATAGTCGAAGCGGTCGAGAGGGGGGAGAGAGAGAGAGAGAGAGTAGCAAAACAGCTGGCAGCATATGCAGAGTAAAACATTCGAACGTGACTATAAAAAGTCCATAGCAATTGAATTTTTTGAAGTGAAAATCATGTCCCCTGCTAATTAATTTTAACAATTAATTATTTAAAATATTTATGCGACTAAATCAAGGATTCTGTCAAGTAGTTCAAGGCTGACAGTCGATATATTGACTGAGATAAAAGAAAAAATCAATTCAAGGAGAATATGACAAAAAGTGGTAAAAAGAAGAGTCTGAAATTTTTTGGAATTTCTTTTGAAATTAAACTAAAGTCTTTAGGGTTCCTGAATGTCTCTTTTAGTTCTCAGAAAAGATCGTCATATTTGGGAATTTTCCATTTTTATCACACTGAATTTTTTTTTTGGGTTCCTGAAATCTTCTTTTCATCTCAGAAAGGATCGAAATTTTCGAAACCTTTTTTTTTATTAATTCAATATTTTTAGGGTTCCTAAGTGTGCCCCATTTTTCTGAGAATAAATCGAGTTTTTTTTTATAGTTTTTTTTTTTATTAATTAAAAATTATTAATTTTAGTCCCTTTTTTCTCAGAGAGCATCGAAATTCTCGGATCTTTTTTTTATTAAATTTATATTTTTAGGGTTCCTGAATGTCTCCAATTTTTCTAAGAAGATAAAGTAAATTTTTCAAATTTCTTTTAAAATTAAACTAAAATTTTTTGGGTTCCTAAAACTGTCCTTTTTTTATGAGAAAAAATCAAAATTTTCTAAGTTTTTTTTTGTTCCAAAAATATTTTCTGTCAAACCTTTTTCGACCCTTGAAACCACACTTTTTCTCTCAGTGCATAAAAGTTTGCTCCAGCATTTTCAAAAATCATTTCAAAAATCTTAAAAAATTCTTAAAAAGAGTTTTTTTTTTATGAAATTCAAAAGAAATTGGATTCCTTTTCATCTCTTTTGAATGACGAAAGGAAAATTTTCTTGGCATTAATAATAATACGTTAATTACGTATACGCCACGTTGGTGTGATTCAATCAAATATGGCAACACCAATTACAATAACAAAAGAAGAAAAAGAAGAAAGCACGAAAAGAAAAAATCAAGCCAAAAGAAACGGAAGCAAAAATAAAACAGGAAGCATACAATTCTTATGGAATAAAACATCAACTGACGTAAAACTGTGACCAAAAGAAAAAAAAAAATACGAAGAAGAAGAAGACGAGGGGAAAGAGAAAAGGAAACAATAACGACGAAAAAAAAAATGCTTTATGGCTGCTGCCGCTGCTTTAGCTGCTGCTTCGGTAGACGGCGGCAGCAGTAGCAGTAGCAGCCGTTAGTTTGGCAAAAGACTCAGCCACACATATTAACATTAATCGTAACACACACACACACACATAGAGACACTCACACTTATGCACACATACGCAAGCAGGCAGGCAAAGGAAATTGTTACGAAACCGAAGCCAGCGCAGCGCTTTACCAAGCAACGAAAAGCCACCGAACGAATTGAAATGTTTCGCTCGGCAATGGCAGAACACACTCACACACGCACACACACACACACATACTCGGATAACTTCCACTTGGTTACTGTTTGTAAAGTTGAAGAATTCACGAATAGGCCGGCTGGCTGGCAGGCGGCCGAGTGGGACGTTGACTTTGACAAACGAAGCGACGCGTCGCTAGGCCAGGCAAAACGAAGTCAGCGCTGCTGCCAGCAGAGCGGCGGACACGAAGCGTCCAAGAATTTCTCATTGCCGTCAACTTTGCCTGCCGTTGCTATTCAAACTTTTTACTATTTTCTTTCTGTTTTTGTCGAGAGCATGTGTAAATATGAAAAAGCGCGCACCAATGCAACACACACACACACACACACACAGAGACAAACGCATACATGTGTAGCACTATAACAATGCGACTCTGCCAGTGCTGACTGCGCTGCCAGCAGAGACTGGGAACTACGAACTACTGCGAACTGCAGTTGGCCTGGCGGCTGACTTGGTAATTCTTTTTGTTGTTTTCGCTTTTATTATTTTTGTTTTTTTGTTTTTTTTTTTTGGGTTTTCGGGGGTTATGTGGCATTAAGTTAAGTTAGCAATTTTTATTTGTTGTTTGTCAAACGTGCGGTAAAGTGAACTTTCGAGTGTCCAAGCGAAACGAAGAAGAGGAAGAAAAAAAAAAATTAAATAAGTTGTGCCAAGATCACAGAGCAACAGCCCCTCTCCCCCACTCCCAAGATTTTGTTGTCAAGCAGCCAAAGCTGCGTTAGACAGAGAGAGAGAGAGAGAGAGAGTGTGTGTGTGGCTCTGTTTGTTTGTCTACTCATCTCCTACCAAAAGTTCTTCCTCTTCTTTTTGAATTTACCATCTGTCTTTCCTTCCGTCTGACTATCTGTCTCCCTACTCCTTTCTCACACTGCTAGTCTGACTGTGTGTTTGTGTGTGTGTGTGTTAGCTTGTGTGCGTCGTTAACATCGCTACTGGTTTTCGTTGGCCGTCGCGTTTTTTTTGCTGCTGTCGCCACCGCCGCTGCCGCCGCCATCGCCATCGCCGTCGCCGCTGTCGCTGACTGACTGACTCTGTGAAATTCTGTTGTTTGTTGTTTAGTGAGCATTGTCAACAACGCGGCGCCAAGTTCATACAATCCTGACACGCGGCGCGTTAAACACGTGGCCACACTGATAACGTAAAATTTTTTATAAAAATGACAAAAAACAAACACACAAAATTCTCAATTAATTTTTAAAAATTAAACAAAGTGAATATTTAAATATTTTTTTTTTTTTTGAAGTGTCATTTTTTTGTGTTGTTCCAAGTGGGCAAAATTTTATGAATTGAAAAAAAAAAAAAATTATGATAATAATTATAATGAATAATAATCAAACTAATTAAAAGCTTTTAATTAGCTCAGTGTGAAACCAAACTAAAACAATTATAACATTTTTCTTTTGTTTTCTTTTTTTTTTTTATTGAAATACAAATTTTGACTATTCTTAGAAAAGTGTAAAGTGTATAAAAAAGACTCAAGGTCTTAATTAATATTTTGTTTAATTACAAATTTAATTATTATTATTTTTGTTTTTGTTATTAAAAAAGTGTCGAAATATTTTTTTTCTAAAAAGTTTGAAAAATGTGTGGATTGAAACATATATAAAAAGTGCTTTAATTAATTATAAAATATATAATTAATTTTTAATAAAATATAAAAAAATTAATTCATTTTGTTTTTGTGTTTCATGGAAAATTTAAAAATAATAAAAATATAAAAAAAAAACTAGAAAAAATATTTTTAAACAATTCAACACTGCCAGTAGAGAGAACAAGAAAAAAATAGAAAAAATTATAAAAAACTAATTTAATAAAGAAAAGAATGGTCCCAAATGGCAACAATGGCAATGGCAAAGAGCAGCAATCGCAGCAATTGCAGCCAATGCAACAGCAACCTCGCCCTGCCCCCACAGCCACGCCCACTGCTAATCAAAGTAATGGCAATACAGCAACAACAATATCAACCGCAGCCAGCAGTCATGGTCAAACCAATCAAATATCAACAGCCACACCAGCGGCACCAACAATTGCTGCCAGCTCAGCACCAGCAGCAACAGCAGCAACAGCGGCCGCAGCAACATCAGCCACCAACACTACCAGCAGCACTGCCAGACAATTGCCCACTTCGGCTTCAGCACCGCCAGCACCACTGGCACAGCCGGCCCTGGTATATCAACGACCTGCCACGGCCCCAGCACGCAGTGGGAGTCACAGCAATCAAGCGATTGCTAGCAATAATAATTTTAGTTACCATGAAAGCGGCAACATTGCCAGCTATATCAATCAGGTGAATATGCATCTGAATATCAGCAACAACAATAACAATGCCTATGGCAATCAGAATAACAATAACAACAATAATAATAACAACAACAACAACAGTAGCACAAACCAACATCAGCCCAGCAACAACAACAACAACAACAACCATGAGAGCAGCAGCAGCAGCAGCAACAGGAACACAGCCACCGCCACGGCAGCAACAACAACAACAGCCACGGCAACGGCCACCGGTTTGGTGGTGAGCGGTCTCACTGGTGGCAGCAACAACAATCACATCTATGTGAATCCACATTCGTATGACAGCAGCACTGGCGGCAGCATCAGTGGCTCCACAGCGGTGATGTTGCCGCTGCCGCTCAGCTTGCCCCTGCAATCGCTGGATAACAACAATGGCAGCTCTGTCGGCTATGGGGGTGGCGGCAGCAGCAGTGGTGCCCTCACCCGCCAGCCCACCTCGACCACTCTGAGCACCCTGAACACATATCTATTTCCGTGTGGTGCCGACTCGGCCGGCACCATCGGCGGCGGCACTTTCAACGGCAGCAGCAGCTGCGACCTGGACAGCAATTTCAGCCAAATGGTGGCCGGCAGCGAGGGTGGCAGCTCCACCTTTAGTGCCGCCGCTCTGGCTGCCTCTGGGCTGGGTGGATTCATAAGCAAGCGACGCATCAGAAAGCTCTTTGGTGTGGGTGGCAACAATGATAATGGCAGTGGCAATGGCGGCGACTCCTCCTTCGGCATAGGCCCATTGCGGCGTCGCAGTTCGCATCTGGTACAGTTTCATACGGCGGCTTTTGCCAAGAAGAAGCAGCAACAACAACAAGAGCAAATGGAGCAGCGCATTGCCACGGTTGCCTCGGCCAATGCGGCCTTCCTCGAGCGCAAAGAGCAGCAGCAACAACAGCAGCAACAGCAGACTCAACTCTTTCTGCAGCAACAATCTCACCAACAGCAATTCATACAGCCTCTGCCTCAGCCGGAGAAGAAGAAGAAGAAACCCCCCGGACCCCCGCCCCAGGCACGCCAGCAGTCATCAAGGACCATGGGCGAGGATCCCCTAATGAATCGTCCACGCAGAAATACTCCAGCCCAGAGCAAGAAGAAGGAGAATCAATTCGACCCCTACATGGACCAGCAGCATGGCTATGAGAAGTACCCCCATCCCTCTCTCTCTCTCTCTTTCTCTTTAAATCTATCAAATTCAACAATTCTTGTATTTCGCTTAGTTTGAATCGAACCAAAGCCACGGCCACTTTTATTTTGATTGCCAAAAATACACTGAGAACACACAAACCAACACGTTGAAGCCTTATTTTTTTTCTGTTAAGCTTTTTTGCTTACTCAAATATTTATAATAAATAGTTCACTATTTACAAATATTTTTAAGTTTTTTGTGAATAAAAAAAAAGAAGAATTTTCATATTTTAAAACAAAAGTAAAAAGTTTGCAGTTTTCTTTTAAATGCTTAAAAAAAAATATCGTACAAAAAAAATCAAGGAAAAGATAATGTTTTCCTTTTATTTTCAGCTTCACTTGCTTCAATTGAATTTTTGCCACGCCTTAAAGCTTGCCTAGCTAACGCCTTTGTTGATTATTTTATTAGCACCGAAGAGATAAACCAAATCACTTTGAGGTTATACCCAATCAAATATCGAATATGGATAGTAATATTTTTAATTATTTATTTGGAAATTCATATTGCTTTGCGTAGCTAAAAAATTGCAAAATATTTACCATAAGTTTTAAGGATCAAATATACCTTAAGAAAAATATCGAAACCGTTATTTACAGATCTTATAATGATTTGATAATCGAAATGGGTATTTATGGATTTTAATATATACCAAAAAAATTGAACTATCGAAAGGTTGACGACAGAAGTCGTGATCCTCAGGCCTTGCGAGTTGAAACAATAATTGAGCTAATCAAATATAGTTTAAAGAATCGGTTGAAGTTACTTTTTAAGTTAGAAGCCTTTCAGCTTCTAGGTAAGAAATAACTTATGGTAGAAAAACTGATTTAAAGATCTTATGAGATGTGGTTGGGTCTGAACTCTTAATTGGTCTAAATGAGTCAATTATTCCCTACCAATACAGCTTCTACCTTTGTTTATCTATAGAAAGTTATAGATATAGATAGCTATAGATACAGATAGCTATAGGTATAGCCTAATCTGTAAAATGGTTGAGTCGATAGATAACAAGTTGTCTTCTATTGAATACTTTAAGTTAAACCTTGCCAGAGCCATCGATAAATGTATTCTCTTTTATTATGAATCGTTCTATATATTTAGATTCTTACAATCTTCCTCACTATGCTATATAATCACAATGAGCTATTGATCGCCTAATCAAACTCCTTGTTCATTGTAATCGGTTCGAATTATTTGGCGTGACTGTACTTGCTAGCTTTGTGCAGTTGGTTGGAAGCTGATTAAGATAATTCGACCAGTTAGATCAATTTTGAGGAATGGTAAGAAAAATGAAAATCTTGATCTAAGACTGGCTTATGGTAAGGCCGAGTTATCAATATATCATCATCATATAAATCTAGAGCTTCTATCTTATTTCCCTTACGGTTTAATTACGAATCTGGTTCAATTGCATAAATAAAGATTCCCAACTATTTGATAAAGAAAATAAACCAAGATTAAAGATAAATAATCCCAACTCCACTATTTGAGATCTTTGACCGAAAGATAAGCCAATGAACTGAATACTTTTTTTGGGTTGGAGTTTTATTTTTGTTTTTCTGTTTTTTTTTGGCAGTCGAATCGAGTCGAGTCTTGCTCTTCTTTTGTGTATTTCTCCCTTTGATATTCATCTAATAGAAACATTTTACGCCATGCCGCATAATGCATAAAGTTGGCGTTGGCGTTGGCACTGCCAACAAAGTGCGAGTGAGACAGAGATAGATGAAGAGTACCCCGGCAGACGGCGGCTGTACCGTTTTGAACTGAACTTTGCCCTGTTGAGATTGCCAAAAAAAAAATTGCCAAGTTAAAAAAGTAGAAAAATAATATTTTTTTTAACCTCTTCTGCTCGGTTCTGACCAACCCGCAAGCCCTTTTGGCTTGTTCGGCGCTTTGTGAATTTTGATTTTTTTTTTTTTTTTTGCTAATAAACGAGTCAATGTCCTCGTGGCGCACAGTGTGACAATGCCTCGTTATGACTTCCGCTTTTTACAATATTTTTTGGCCCGTGGCGTGGCCGGCGCTGTCGGCGTCGCCAGACAGCGATAACGTTGGCAGAGGCGACAACGGTGACTGTGACGGCGCCGTTGTTGGTTCAAAATTTTTGCCATTTGCCAAATAAGCTGAGAATTTCCTTCTCTCTTCTTTTTTTTTTTTGTCTAATTCTTTCTAGTCGTTGTATGCGTGTCTGTATGTGTGTGTGTGTGTGGAATAAAATAAATGCGTAGTCATCTGTGCGTCTAACTGGAGCCAAAATAACTCACACACACACACACGCACACATGCATGCCAAAACTTCCAAACACATAAAGTACCAACTCAGTGTCCATCTGTGGGCCCCGCCCATCTTTCTTGTTCTTTTTTTCCCTGTTTTTTTTTTTTTTTTTTTTGGGCTGCCAAACTGAAAATGTGACAGAATTACATTACGTATACGCCATGTTGCACCCAGTGAACAATGAACCTGCCCAGAGTATGATTGTCTCGAGCTCTATTCTTTTTTTCTTCTATTGTTTTTTCTTTTTTGCCTGGAGAACAACATTTAATTATAAACGCACACACACACACACACAGACACACACGCTAAGAACATACAAGGGCTCAACGTTAATTGCCATCGCACATACACACGGATGAATATGAAATGTTCAAGGTCAAATTGCAAACATTCACACACTCGCACACGCAGGCTGCCAGGTGGAACAACAGGCTATAAAAAAAAATACACAACAACAATAAAAGGACAAAACTGTGCACAGTGGTATAAATCGATTTGTTTGGAAAGAGAAAAAAAAAAATTTTTTAAGAATGAAAGAAGATTAAGGAAAAGGACAATATTGCCATTTCTATAAATTTTTATTTATTTTTTTTTTTTTAGAAAATTAGGAAAAATATTTCTTGAGAATAAAAAATTTCATAGTTTCAATAAAATCAAATTTATGAAGTTTTGAATAAGACAAAAGGTTTGAGAGTAAAAAAACTTTTATAAAAAAATAAAAAAAATATATATCTATATAAATTCTTAATTTTATACTAAGCTCTGATTTTAACTGAAATGCTTGGAAATTTTCCAATATTATTTTTACATCTTTTAGGAATTTTTCAATATTATTTTTACATCTTTTAGGAATTTTTCAATGTTTTTTTTTAATATGAAATTTTATTCAACAAATTACCCAAATCTTCAGCAGTTTAGAATCACAAAAAAATTAAAGAACAACAAAAAAAAACTTTCTCTCAATATCAAAAAGTCTATAGCCTTTTTATACTTCCTAGGTAAGAATTAGGATTTTTTTTTTTTCGTATTTCATCTTAATTATTTTTATATAAAAATATTTGTCTATTTGTGCTCTCAAAATATCGAAATATCTTGAGCAAATATTTGGACAAGGAAATGTTAGCATTCGCTCCACTGTGCGGAAGTTGCAGCGAGCTAAATTTGCCCGATTAAAATGGTCATTGGTCAACCGTCGTCACCATCAAGTTGGCGTCCTTTGGCTTTTCTTTTTGCTCTTATTGTTGTTGTTGTAGTTTTTGCCATTTTGCTTTGGTGTTGGAAATCTACTCATTTGGCTTTTCCCTTTGCCATTTATGTAATGCCGAACGTACTTATAAATTATTTTGTTGTTGTTGTTGTTGTTGTTGCTTTGTTCCAACTCATCACAGAAGAAAAAGCAAAAAACAATTGAAATAACAAATGTTGCGAGAAAATTGGTCTAATGTGCTTTGCGTGTGTCGTTTGCCCTCCAATTTGGGCTTGAATGTGTGCTATTGCCACCCACACACACACACACACACACGCACACCAGAAAAGGGAAACACATTCAATTTTACTCATTTTCATTCCGTTTGTTGTTTTATTTAGCAAAAAAATTTATGTCAATGCCAAAGCAACAATAACAACAACAAAAAGACCAAACGACACATAAAAAAAATGTATTAAATAAAATAAAGCCAAACCGAAAATAAACTAATAACAAAATTACAACTAAAACAACAACAGCTCAAATATGCCCACGTGCGTGAGTGTGATTTTTTTTTTATTATTTTGTTCCTTCAAAGGTTTGCCAAAAGCCAGAATGTTTGCTTGTCTCCGATGACATGCAAAGCGGCTTGTGTGTGTGTGGGTGTGTGGAGTCAGGGTGGTCAACAAAAAAAACATTTCCAGTGTTGATCAAAACAAGAAAAAGTCAATTATTTATGAGCAACTCTGACAACTCATGAGATTCTGAAACGGCATAGAAGAACTACGAAGTATTTAAGTATTTGTTGTAAATTATCTAGAAGTCGTGTTAGTTCATCAATTTGGTATTCCAGAATATAAAACGGAAGATTGGACCAATGGAAAGGAACAGGGTAAAGATGGCGCCTTCAAGTTCTCCCAAGATTCAGACTTTAGTGTAAAGGAATCAATAAATTATTCAGAATAAAATGGAATGAAACATGATATAGATTAATTCCTTATTAGATTCAGACTTTATTATAAAGGAGTGACTAAGTTATTCAAATTTAGATTCTGAATTTATTGCAGGAGTATGACTAAATCATTTAGAATATAGTTCATGGATGAATGGAATGAAACATGCTATGGATTGCACCATTAATTCCTAAATAATATTCCGACTTTATTGTAAGGGTCGGTCCAAATAAATATTGTCTATGACTAGGTCTATGACTAGGTTTATCGTTAAGATATTTTTTATAAGCTGGATTCTAAGATGGTTCAGGTTCGAATGGTTCTTTTTAGAAGCGATATTTTGATTTCTTTATATTCGGAAAAATTCCTAATCAGCTAGAGATCTTAGTCTACCTTAGAAACAAAAAATAATTCGAGAATGTTATAACTGAGGAATATTTTGGTTGGACTTAGACCTCCCATTCGAAGGCTTTCAAATGATCAAACACTATTTCTTGCCAATGAGATGATTAAGTTTGATCAGAGGAATATTTTGGTTCTGTTAAAAACTTACTTTTGAAGGTTTTGCAGAGAAGAATTTAGGGACCTGAAAAATTAAACAAGAAAGAAGAAAATGAAATATGAAAGAGCGAAAAGAATATTTTATTAATAACAAGAATAAATTCCTTTATAAACTAGATTTATTTCCATTTATTTTCGAATTAAAACAATTACAGAAGCTTTCCAAATTGAAAAGTGTTTGATGTTTTTTACATTCTCCTTTTGGTGGGGAATAATGAAATGGAACAAGACAAGGTTTCACAAAAATAAGTAATAAATTCCAGAATAAAGAAAGGGGTCCATTTTCTTTCGATCTGAAACTTTTGTAACGCTCAAAGTTATCAAAATCTATGGAATTCTGAGAAATTATCTCTTGGAATTCTTATGAACATTTGAAAATGCTTGGAACAAAATGAATTGGAGAAAGTTCTCAGAATCTATGAAATCCCGATTCTCTGAGAAATTATCTCTTGGAATTCTTATGAATATTTGAAAATGCCTGGAACAAAATGAATTGGAGAAGGCCGGAATGAAGTTGTTTCGTTTCCATTGAATTTGTTGGCTTGACCAGTTGAGGATATTTCTTGCTCGGTGGGGCTTCCATTTAATTGACAAAAACAATGCCATGAAAATGACTACTGTGCCCCGCCAGCCCCAGCCCCACCCCCATACCCACCGACATGGGAAGTGGAAAAGAGTCAGGAAAAAGGAGGAGTTTGGAGAGCAGCTCTCTATGAGGTGGCGACAAACACGCGATATAAAAGTCGCCAGTGTCGAGTATGTTTTTTTTTTGTTTTCTTTCAAGCTGCGACCTCGTCCAGTTGGCCAACATTTGGCCTTGATTTGTGTGGGCCCAAAAAGCCACTTAACTCTGATGGAAGTGGAGCGATGGTGTGGAAAGAGTGAAAAAAAAAAATACTGAGGAAGTTATTCGGTTCACCTCATGACTCGGAATATTTGCATTGCATGTCAGCAAAGCTTTTTCATATATGAAACGTGCATAAACATGCAGAAATGAGAGAGTGTATATATATATATATGTGTGTGTATGTGTGTGTCCAATAATTTCGTAACATGGCCTTTGTGGCGGCGATCTTTGCCGAACGATAAGGAATCCCAACGTTTTTTTGTTTTGCTTTTTTTTTCTGTCTACTTTGTTTTGTGACTCTGTTGCTGGCCAACAATTTTTATACACGCATTTACCGAGGTCACTCGGAAACCTTGTGGGCGGAGTTAGACCAGAAAAAAAAACAAAAACTAGAGAAAAAAATTATTACCAAAAATTTTGGACTATTCTTTAAGTCGGCTGAGTCAGCTGTTGCAAACTTTTGACTAGATTCAAATGGATATGCCAAGGATTTTATCTAATTACTTTTAATGATTTGTATTATCCCCTTTGAATAGGTCAAATATTGACCTAGTTTCGACACTCACCTCTGCCCAAGTCTTGGGATTCCCTGAGAAACTAACGAAAGCGAAAGGTGGCCCTTGGTTTTCAATCTGAAAGGGTCACATTAAATATGCGTTAACTTGGATTTGTTTTCCTCCATTTTGTTTATTTTTGTTTTTTGGAAATCGAGTGTTGGCCAATTAGTTGGTGTGGCGCGGACAACCTCGACGGCTTTTGAAGGTGCTCTTTGCATGCAAAACGTGCAATTGGCTTGTCCTCTTCCGTTTTGGCCCATTTTCTGTCTTGGCTTAGAAGTTTCCTACTCTCTCTGCCTCTTCTTTTATTTTTCCAACGGCCTTGAACTCTCTCGCGTTGCCGGCAAATCGAACACGAAACACACAAAACAAATGAAAGCGAAAGTCGAAAGTAAATCTATGGCAGGGGGGGAGAGGGGGAGGGGGATTCTTTTGAGCCCGAGTTGGCCACTGAAAATTTGATTCACTTGGCTTGAAGCTGATTGGGAAAAGTTTTCCAAAATGATTTGAATGAGAGATTCTTTATAGACTGAAAGCTTTTCTGAAAAGAAGAAGAAAAGAACTGGAAATATTTTCTAGGAATCTTATTGTCTTTTTCCCCCCAAAGAGAATATTTCCAGGAATTAATTAAAAAATTTATATTTTCATTTTTAACACAAAATGAAATAAATCAAGGCAAGACCAAGGATAAACTAATCAATTGATTTGTTTTAAAACAAATTATCCAATGAACTGGGCACTCTCCACTGCATGCTGGGAGGCGACAAGAAAATGCTGACGGCCCCTGTCAAAACTGAAGGTCACAGAAAAAGGCGTATGCAACTGCAGTTTCTCAGCTTTATTTATACTCTTTTCGAGGTATACAAGGCTTAGTCCTTTGCCCTAAATTTGGTAAAGAAGAGAAGAAGTTGTGGAAGAGAAACCCAGAAGGTATTTCGGAATTGGGTAAGTCGGTATGGTCGTAGTCTTTGGCTTGAGGGCTTTCTCGATTCTGGGTTCGATTGTGCTATAAGTCTTTGATCTTGGGTATATTTGATATATCTAATCAATTTATGTATATGTCTATCGTGTACCACCTGGATCGTTCTTCTTTACCAAACCACAAGCTACCACTTTTACCATTTGGATCGTTCTTCTTCTCCTTCTTCTTCTTTATAAGCTGTCACTTATATCTAAATAGATTTGAGCATAACTCGGGTATACCTAATTCCATTAGAATCAAATTTCAGATTTAAGTCGAGCAAAAGATAATATACATGTATACCGAGGGTGGATCAGCTTGGAGTATTATCTCATTGCTTTTCCAGAAAAGTAAATCCCGAATATTTCTCAAGCAATTCTGATGAATAAAAAATCTTTAAATATTCTTGAACTTATGGAGGAAAGTTTAGATAGATACTCAAAAAGAGTATCTGCTCTTCATTATGACAAAGAGAATGTTTTGCAGTAATTTTTTTTTTTTTTGAGGCTACACTGCAGCGGGCTTATTAGCCATTCCCAAAAATATTTGAAAGCGTGTGTGACTTGCGAGTGTGCCCAGTTGATGAACTTGCCGACAGACTTGCTGACGTCATGGGCTCAAACAAAAAAGGAAGCCAATTGCATGGTAGAAAAAGACAAAGACATTGAGAGAAAGAGAAAGGGAGAGAGAGAGTAAGAGAGTGAAAGTGAGAGAGTTGTAATGTGGAGAAAGGGTAAATCTGTCTTGCAGGCTTTGGCGCATTGCCGGCAAATACTTTAGCGCCTTACCTTGCCACATGCTACATGCTACATTCCACATGGCTCAAACCAATGGCCTCAACGGTTCAGGGGTCTTATAATTTCTGCCTTTATTTATTGGTTTTGTTGTGGAAGTTTTACGGAAGTGCTGCGACAAACTTTCCAACGGCTGCAACGGCGACAGCGACGCTGACTGCGACGTTGGCAGCGGCGATGGTGGCGATTTATTTGCTTTGTGCTGTCATTCATCTTTTTCTTGTTTTATTTTATTTTTTTATAGTTTTTGTTTTTGTCTCTCTCTTTTCTTGTTTTTTTTTTTACCATGACTGAAAGTTATGTCATTTATTTGAAACCATAAACTTGCTTTCTCTCTCTGTCTCACTCTCGCCCACTCTCTCTCTCTCTCTCTCTCTCTCTCTGTCTTTTTCTCTTTTCAAAATCACGCGATCAAACCAGCCAAATGCTTCTTCTTCTTCAGCATTCTGTTTGCTGGCTGTTTTTTTTCGCAGTTGAATTTATAACCATGTGAGTGGGTGATTTTTATGGGCTTTCAACTGTGCAGACACAATAATAATGTCACAAAAGTACATCAATAATTCAGCAATTCTTTTTTATGACTTCAAAAACAAACAAAAAATAGTCAAATAATAATAAAACAAACAAAAAGGATGCACAAGTGTAAATTGGAAAACTCATATTGTCATTAAATCATTCGGGGAGGAAATGTTTACCTTTGCTAGCCAAAAATCAAATTGATTTAAATTATAGAAAAAAAAAATTAAGAGTTTTTAAAATTTCGTCTACAAAAATTTTTGATAGTTTCTCAATTTTTATGAACTTTTCTTTCCAAAAATAATTTATAGAATTTATAATAACTTATAAGACGACAAAATAACCAATAATTCAATTTTTAAAAAATATTCAATTTTCTCTCTCAAAAAAAAAAAAAAAAAAAAAACATAGTAAAAAATTATTTTAATTGCTTGGCAAATGTCAGCTCGTAAATTAAAAATTTTTTTAGGCCTTGGTTTCTCTCTCTCTCTCTCTTTCTCTCTCTCTGTCTCTCTTTTCCTATTAAATTTCGATTAAATGCCAAAAATGCAAGAATATAATTTTTGGAAAAAAAATGAGAGAAATTGTCGAGTCGGCTTATTTACTGCACTAAAAATGGCAATCAAATATATCAAAATGCATTTTTTTTTCTTTCGTTTTTAATAGCTTTTTTCATATGGAGAAAAGTTGGAAATTTGAGCCAATTTGGCAGAGAAAAAAAAAAAAAAAAACGACACAAATAAAAAATTGTACAAACTTATTCTTCTCTATTCCAAAAGCAGGCAATCTTGGCTTTTTAAATGATTTTGGGTCCAGGTGGAATAGTGGAATGAAACGAAACCGGAAAAATATTAAATGAAATTTTAGAAGAAACTTGGGGAAACTGGAATTAATAAAAATTTGATCTATTGAAAGCTTAAGGAAACAAGAAAAACGATGGAGAATTACAGGGCAATGCCAGGCTTAGGGAACAGTGGAAACGAAAACCAACCAAGAACCAACTAACTTAGCCAAATTAAAAATCTTAAAAAAAAACTTCTAAGCACTTCAAAAAGAAAACCTTGTATAAAAAAATAAAATGGGAAAAAGTTTGAAGGGGGTTTTAAGAACTTGATAAAGGTGGATTGAATCAGAATTAAGATAAAGCTGAAATTGATCAGAACTATTTAAATTATGTGAAGCTTAAGAATCAATCTCATTGTTTGTCTAAGGGAAACGTTTGGAATGAAACTTAAGTCTTATAGAAGCTATTAAAAAGCTCAAGTTATTAAGATAACTAAAATCGAGCTAAAGCTTGTTGGAATCCTTGGAATCGAAAGCAACTCGTTGAGGGGGGAAAAAAACGTGCCACTTTCCAGAATAATCCAGGAAGAACTTTGGGAATGGAACTTGGGACTGACAGAAGTAACCCAAAAAGTTTCCTGGAAAAGCTTAAGTCACCAAGATAACCAAGGAATCTTTGGAATCAAAAAATAAGAAATTTCCAAAATAATCCATCTCAAGTTATCATTAAAAGGGAACGTTTGGAATGGAACTCGGGGCTTATATAAAATAAACCCAAAAAGATATTGAAAAGCTTAAGTCACTGAGATAACTGGTATAAAGCTAAAGCTACCAAGAAACTTCGAAGTTTGAATCAACTCCTTGAGAAATAGAACAAATTTTGAAAGTTTTTTCAAAATAAACAAGGCGGAACGTTTGGATTGGAACTCGAGGCTTAACAGAAATAATCCCAAAAAAAAAAAAAATATAAAAACCCCTCAATCACTGAGAGAATTCGAATCGATCTGTAGTCTTGAACAAAGCGAACCTTTGGAATGAAACAAAGGAGAAAGCTTCTTCTTCTTCTTATTTTTCATAGAGTGTTCGGGGGTCTTTCATACTTTTCCTTATTCGTTTTCTTTTTTTTCTATTCTCTTCTTTGACAGTGTCAATGGGTTTCGCATTTTTAAAGCTTGAGGCTAAAGTGGCTAGTGGGGAGGAGGGAAGAGGGGGGAGGGGGAAGGGTGCAGTGCCTAGAGGGGTTTATTTGTATTTTTTTTTGATTGTTTGTCTTTGGCGCCGCGTTTGCCCTTTTCATAAAAAAAACAACAACAACAACAACAATAAGAAACGACAACAAATCAGAGTAAAATTTTGCAAAGGCAAAACAAACACAAATGCAGCAAATTGACTAAACGAGCGACAACAATAAAACTAAAAGCAACAACAACAACAATAAAGAATGAGAAGAAGAAGAAGAAGGAAGAGGAGAAGGAAGAGGCAGTCGATGTAGCCAAGCGAGGAAAAGGGACAGACAAAGTAGACAAAAAATGTGTCGTCTGGCATTTTGAGTGAGTGTTTGTATGTGTGTGTGTGTGTGTGTGTGTGTGTGTGTATGTGTGTGTGTAAGTTTCAGCTCCTACTTCTGGGCATTGTTTTTGTTGTTGTCCAGTGGTCGGTCATATGACAAAGTGTCAGTTTAAATATACGTGACACACACACACACACACACACACACACACACACACACACACACACACACATATGCGCGCATACACACAATTTTATTTGTTATTTTTTTTCTTAGGCCTTTTTTGGGCATTTCAAAGTGGCTGCAGTTCACAGCCAAAAAAGTAGGCAACAAAATATAAAAAAAGAGAGAGAAATGCCAAGAGCATTCTGCTCCCTTTTAGCCTGGAAGGGCTCCTGCCTTTTTACCATATAATGTGGGCCTGACTTTTCTTTTTTTTTTTGGCTTTTATAAGCTCAATTTTGTTGTTGGCGGACAAACATTTGTCAGTCAGAGTCAGTTCGACACTCACTCACTCCGTCCGTTTGTCTGCCTTGCTTCTGGCCACTTTCTCTGCTGCTGCTGCTGCTGCTGCTTCGTTTTCTTCTTCTTCTTCTTCTTTGAGTTTTTCCTTTCGAAATACTTTGGTATGTTGATTTTTGATGGGCTCGACGACAAGAGAGATGGCCAGGCTATCTGGGTGGGGTGGGGGCAGCCGGGCCAAAGTCTATTTTGTTGGTTTTCTTTTGGCTTGTTTTTGTTGCCTTTTTGCAATTTAAAAATTTTACCAAAATTTTCTTCCTCTTCTTCGCCGTCTTTTGTATTTGTTATTGTTGTTGTTGTTGTTGTTGTTGTGACATTTTGGCTGGGTTGGTCGTGCGGTGACAAACATTTTTGCTGTCGCAGCTGCAGCTGCTGCCATTGCCCGTTGCTTGTTGTTGTTGTTGTTATTATTTTTGCAATAGACTAAATTTTTTTTTTCTTTCGATATATTTTGTTTTTTTTTTTTTTGGTAGGCCGCTTTCAAATTGTTCTGCTTCTGCAGTTTCAGTTTTGTTTATGTTTTTTTTTTTTTGTCGATTGCAAACATTTTCGACTGGTTTTCTGGCTGATGTTGCAGCAGTTTCAATCGGCGTGGCGCGTTGCACAAATAAAAACGGAAACGGACACGGACGCGAATGTCTCAGCTTAAATGCGGCTCAAGAAATTCTTGAAAAAATCATCAAGAAAATATTCAATATAATTTTTTTTTTTTTTATATTAAAAAAAATAATAATTTTTTATATTAAAAAAAATTAATTTTTTTTGCTGTTGAGTGTGTGTGTGTGTGTGAAAAAAATTTTGAATAAGTTTTTTTTTTTAAATGTAATTTTTTTTTTTAAATAAAACCAAAGAAATGCTTTGGCAAAAGTTTCAAAGTGTCTGAAAAAAAAAAATGCCTAAAAGGAAAATTTCCAAATGGCCAAAAAATGTGAAATAATATTAAAAATAATTTGAAAAAAAAAGTAAATTCAAAAATCGTTGAAATGTTTCGCCATTTTTTTTCTTGTTCAAAAAGTGAAAAGTGAAAGTAAAAAGTGAAAGTGCTTTCGCCAAAATGAGTTCACCCTTTGCCCTCAGCCAGCCAATGAGAAGGGATTAAGAAGACCAGGAAGAGTCCAGATTAACCAAGATGTTCATCTATCACGCCATCAAAGATGAGCTGGACAAAATGTAAATATAAACCGAAAGCAATTTCCATCATCACCAAAACAACCAACATGATTTTCCTGCCTGGTTACCAAAATGACAAATTTGTTTTTTTATTTATTTTTTTCTTTCCTTCCAGCCTCACAATTGCCTATAAACTAAGTCAAAGATGTAAAAAAAAAAAAAAATGAAAAAAATATTATAAATATATTTTTTGAGATATTTTTTCGTTTTGGCAAGCTTTTGGCCTTTGTGGCCAATTTGCAGTATACAAGAAAATGAATTTCCTTTTTCGTAAGCTTTAATTGCACGTTTTTTTCTTACTTTTTCTTTTGGGCCAAAATTGATTTTTACTTTAAAATTTATGGCCAAGGCAAATATAGATGGAAGAAGGTCTAAGCCTTTACCAAAATACTCTTTTTGAAGGCGACCTTGATTGACTCAAACAATTTTGAAATTATTCAAAATAAAAAAAAAATTTTTTTTTGAAAAACCAAAAAAAAAAAAAAAAAAAAAATTTTAAATCTTTTCCAATTTTCTCATTTTTGTTCACAAAAATCATTTCGATTCTAAACAATTGAGAAAATTTCATACATTTGATTTATACGGAAAAAAAATTAAAAAATTAAAAATTTATAAAGAAAAATTGCAAATGAAATTATGTGAAATTTCAATCAGCAATCGGCTGATTTGATTGCAAAAATCTGTAATGGAAAATCAATTGGTCTGCCAAATGGAATGGAAAACTATAAAACTGTATGACTTGAGCTATTATAAACATCCATGCATGTGTGTGTGCCTGTGTGTGTGTGTGTGTCTGTGTGTGTGTGAATAAATGCCAGTTTTGAGTCTTTAGAAATAAAAACAGGTTTATGTTTGCCAGGCTTCTGATTGTTTTGTCCTCAAAATGGGAATGAAATGTGAAAATAATGGAAAGAGGTTGGGTGGGTGGGAGGGGAGGGGGTTGGCTGGGGTAGAGGGGGTTGGGGAAAAATAAAAGCCTTTTTAAGCTAAATTAGAGGCAAATGTAACACACTGAAAAGTTATAGGGAAACCAGACCAGCCTCAACAGGTGGCTTGAAATTTTGGTTGAAATAAATTCCAGTTTTGAATTGGGTCAGTTGAGTCTTTTGGTATGCAATTTATCGATAATCGATAATTGATAAATTATGTAAAATATTTAAATCATCTGGAATTTATATGAAAACCATTATCATCTTGAAAAGTCCTCTATAAATCTCATGTTGATTTTACTTGATCTAATTGATTTCTTTTTCAGTTAAATTTATCTAAAAATTATTCAAATATTTTCATGGATTATTTATGGTTTTTTTTTATAGATCTGATATGTTATTTATTTATTTAATTTTTCCTGGAAGTGCTTAGACAATCTATAATCTTTTGAGAGCTGTTCTCAAAATCTTTGAAACCTTTTTTAGAGGTTCTTGGTTCTCGAAGTCTTTGAAATCTTTTTTTTTTTTTTAGAGGTTCTCGAAGTCTTTGAAATCCTTTTTGTAAAGGAAATTCCTTGATTACTGAATTCCTTAAATAATCTATGAACTTATTGACAAAATTATTACTAAAGTTTTCTGAAAAATAATCGAATTAATTTAGAGAACTTTGTATGAATCTTTTTAACCATAATTCCCACTCAATTAAAAAAAAAATTATAGAGATTTAATCTGAAGATTCTCAGATATTATTCCAATTGAACCAATATTATCGATTTGATTTTTATGAAAATCAAAATCCAAAGTAGACTGTACCATTCTCATGTTTTACCCAGGAGAAACGTAAAAAAATATATATGACAACTCCATAGATAATTTGTAGAATTATTTCAAGAACCTATTAAATATTTTCATTCCTTCTGAATGAGATCGATCTGTGTTTTACAGATAATTTTAGGTTTTTCGAAACTTGTTTAAAAGCCTAATGACTTTGCTTTTGAAATAAGTGGAAGCTCTGTCCGTGACTTATCGGCAATTTAAGTTTATCCAAAGTTAAAACAGACTTTAATTTGTCCGATACGCCATACATTGAGACAGACAGACAGACAGACAGACCTGCCCCAACACCGCATGGCGCCTGTCTTCGGCTTTCAGTTTTATGGCAACTCAAAATGGCATCACAACCTTGCGTGATTTGCTCGCCTTCTCCATTAGGTTGGGCGCTTGTCCAAGTTTAGTCATGTCTAAGGCATGTCTGGGCCAAGCAGGGGTAGCACTAAAGACTCCATTTCCTATCCACTCTCCTCCCCCCCATTCCTTTGAAATCGTCAACTAACTTTGGAAAATGCAAAATTCTATCTTCAACAAAATGTAGAACATTTGACTCCATCGCCACCGAAAATACACCTGGCCGACTCTGAGCAGTGAGAGTGCAAGTTTGCATGTCTATTTCTGGGGTTGCCAGAATTGTGTAACCTGCAACCAGTCAATAGACAAACAACAACAACAACAACAACAACAATAGCCTAGAGTATTTAAAAGTATAAGAAAAAATAATAAAAGTAAAAGTAAAGGTCTCAGTGTCTGAGTGACGGTATCGGTATCGGAATCGGTATCGTTCGGGTCTCCATATTTATTCGATTTGGAAAACATAAGTTTTGTGCAAAACAAACTGCAAGTCAGACCAAAAAGAGGTTGATAGAAAAGTTCTTTGGACGTTTCTGGGGGTGTCTGGTGGTCGTTTTGTTTTTGGCTCAAAAATGTTGCGGCGTTGCGGAAAACGTTTAACGCTATTTTCACTTTTTGTTTGTACTTTTTTTTTGTTTTGGTTTTATTCCTTTTCGATTCTAACTTTTGTTACACTTTAGAGAATTTCTTTGATTTTTGGTTGGACACTAAGAATATTTTATCTGGAAAGGTGAATCCCGTTCTTCTAAAAGAATTGGGTTCGGATTTATTTTGAAGAGTATTATTGATATGTTTGGAACAGCCTGGAAATGATAGGAAGCTTAGGAATGAGTAGACCTTCTCAAAGTGCTCATGCTTTATATTGTGAGGTTATGTTGATAACTTCTCGAAGCTGAAGAGAAGGCTAAATATTCATTGTCTTGTGGGAATAGAGCTGAGAATATTCTATATATTTATTCGATCCAGACCATAAGTACATAGTTTCTTACAATCTTAGTTCTGGCAGGATCTCTGGAATCTACCGAGTCAGAACTATGAAATTTGATATCCAAACCCAACTAGGCCATTCAAATTGGTGTAACAAATTTCCTTTCAATCGGATCAATATGGCTAGTGTTTAATGCTATCTAGATCCCTGGAATCCCCCTAGCCAGCTCTATGAAATTTGATATCCAAGCCGAATCAGGCCATTCAGATTGGTGTAACAAGTTTCCTTTCGAACGGATCAATATGGCCAATGTTTAATACTACCAAGATCCCTGGAATCCCCCTAGCCAGCTCTATGAAATTTGATATCCAAGTTCAACTAGGCCATTCAAATTGTTGTAGCAAGTTTCCTTTCGAACGGATCAATATGACCAGTATTTAATACTATCTAGATCCCTGGAATCTCCAGAGCCAGCCAGCGCTATGAAATTTGATATCCAAGCCCAATCAGGCCATTCAAATTGCTGTAGCAAGTTTCCTTTTCGAACGGATCAATATGACCAGTATTTAATACTATCTAGATCCCTGGAATCCCCCTAGCCAGCTCTATGAAATTTGATATCCAAGCCCAACTAGGCCCTTGAAAATAAGTGAAACAAGTTTCCTATTGAACGGATCAATATGGCCAGTGTTATAAAGAGTATGGGTTCTTCGAGGACTCTGGCCATATATCTCTAGTCCCTTGTTGTTTGAAGAATAAATTTTTGTTTTCGTTGTATACTTTTTTTTTGTTTGTTTTTGTTTGGTTTACTGTTGTTTTTATTTGGTTTTGGGTGTTTAGTGCAGTTTTGTGGCACGATTCAATTTCGAGAAACCAAAAAGTGTCGGTGTGTCAGCGCGTTTAGTTCTGTCCGTCTCTCCAATTTCTCTGTGTGTGTGTGTGTGTGTGTGTGTGTGTGTATATGTGAGGGTAGCTGGCCTGTAATGTTGAAATTGTTCGAGACGCCTTGGCAGTTGCATAAACGGCGCACGCGGGTGTCGCTGCCACGCGCACGACGACTACAAAAATTCCGTCTAAGTTGTTTTCCTCATTTCGTTGGGGTTTTTTTTTTCGTTTTTTTTTTCCTTTTTTTGATTTTAATTGCGAGTAAAGATTTAGCAAGTAACCGGAAGCTGTTTAAGCGGCAAATTATATAAAACCAGAGACACAGCGCCAGAGAGAAAACGAGTGAGAGAAAGAGAGAGAGGGAAGAGTGCCAATGTGACAGAGAGAAAGTGTGTGTGTGTGGCTCGAAAATTTAATCTAAAAAATAATTGAAAAAATAACGGTAAAAAAATTTAAAAAAAAAAACGAAAGAGTGAACAAAGAAAAGTAAAGATCTCGACTCATAGAAGAAGAAGAAGGAAGAAGAGAGCCAGCCTTTTCATATTATTTTTCCCAACTCGTTTAAAAAATTTCAACTATTTTGAAATTGCTTTTATAAGTTTTGCTTTTATATTTTTCTTCTTCTTTCTTTTTAGTTTTAAAAATTATTTATTTAGTCTCGAAACTTTTGGCTGCGAATTTGATTAATTTGAATTCTCGTTGGCCAAATTGTTGTTGTTGTTGTTTTCTTTTTTGTTGCCAATTTCAATTCACTTTTGTTTCCATGGTCCAGTTCAATTGTTTTTATTGTTGCCATTTTTCTGATAAGCTATCTCGTTTCGTTTTGGCCAAGGAATAAAAAAAAAACCGAAAAAAAAACACAGAAAGTGTTTCCAGTTTATTTTTGGCGCGCTGCCGCTCTCGCAAGAAAATTGCTCTCGTCTTTTGTTATTGCTCTCACTTTCTCTCGCTCACTCTCTCTTTCACTTTCTCGCTGTGCTTGTACCCATCTGGCCCATGCAAGCGTATATGTATGCATATGTGTGTGTGTGTGTGTGTGTGTGTCTCTCGTGTCTCTGTGAGTAAGCGTCGAAGCGTCAACGCTGCCGCCTTCGCCGCTGTCTCCGTCTCTGCCACTGTCATGGTAGTCGGCAGCGGCGGCGGCGGCGGCTGCTGCTGTTGTTGTTGTTGTTCGTTGGCTTCTCTGTATCTTCGTGGAACGAGTTGGGAAATGGAACATGCAAAAATTATAAAAACAACAACAAAACTCTTTGTTGTAATGCGTTGCGTTTCACTCGCTGCGTTGAGTTTGCCTCTTCTTCTTCTTCTTCCTCTTCTTCTTATTGTTGTTGTTGTTATTTTTTGGCTTTCATTTCTGTGTGTGTGTGTGTGTGTGTGTGTGTGTGTGTTGTTTTTGCCTTTTGTTTGGCGTCCTCGTCGGCTTGCTGCTTGCCGTCTGTTGGGTTGCCTCGTTGTCATCTTCTTCTTCTTCTTCTTCATCGTCGTCTTTGTCGTCTTCTTCTTCTTCCTGCTTGTTCTTCTTTTTTGACATTTTTATTCGTCGCGTATTTTTGTGTGCTGCTCACCTCTGTCCTTAAATTAAATAATTTTAATTGTTCAAACAGTTCGGCTTTTGTTTGAGTTGTTGTTGTGTTTTCCTTCCTTCTTGTTTTTGGTGTTGTTGTTTTCTTTTTTTTTCAAGTGTAGTGAAAAAGTTTTTTGTGCAAAAATTTTGCAAAATTCTTGGCAAGTCCACAATTTTCGCTCTGGAAACAAAATAAAGACTCGCATGTCTCTACTCGAGTAGGTGTGCGTGTGTGTATGTGTGTGTGTGTGTGTCAACAGTAAACAACAAAAGTCATTCAAGTCTTAAAACCCTTAGAAAAAAAAGGGGCAAGCCAACCAAACTTAAAGCAGGAAAAAATTAATTAAAAAAAATTAAATTAAATAAAAGCAAAAAAATTTTCTATGAAAAACAAAAATTGTTAAAAGCAACCAAAAATGAAAGAAAAAAAAAACTAAAATTTTGTCTGGCAAAACAATTAAGTGAAAAATGCTTTTCACAAATTCAAAAAAAAAAGCACTTAAAAAAAAAACAAAAAATTGACAAACCAAAATCAATTATTTTTCGTTTAAAATTTTGTGTATATTTTTTTTTCTTGTTTTTTTTTTTTTTTTGGGTTTGCGAAAAACTTTTGAAATATTCAAATCAATCATTTTGCCAAAAGTCAATAGAAACAGAATCGAAAAGCAATCAAACAATTTTGCGGGAATAAATTCAAAAGCGATTTTATTATGCCAAAAACTAATCGGAGTGTTTACCCCTTTTACAACCCCGCCCCCACCGCCCCCGCCCCGCCAGCCCCTACCCCTTTTTCGAGTATGAAAAATGTTTGGGGGAAAATGTCTCCCTTCATGTTCGTTGTCGCTGTCGCTGTCGGTGTCGCTGTCGGTGTTGGTGTCAGCAGTGTCGGTGTCAGTGTCAGTGTGTCTGTGTGTGTGTGTTTGTGTGTGTCTGTGTCAGTGTGTCAGTGTTACATTGCCAAAGCCGGTTAGTCGTCGTCTCCACTCTATGTCACACACACACACACACATAGTCTCTCTGTTTCTATGTGTCTGTCTGTGTGTGTGTGTTTGTGTTTGAAACAATTTGGTAAATGAAACATGTGCCATACTCTTGCCAATTCGGTTCTGGTTATGCTGGTCCACGCGCTTTTAGCCAGACGCGGTTTTTCCGCGCGCGCATCATTTATTACGTATACGCCGCGTATACGCATTCTGCAAACTTAAACTAACTACCAAAATATTCATAATAATAATAATAATAATCATAATCAAACAAATTCAAAGATAACCAATCAATTTTTATAAAAAAAAAAAGAATTTTTTTTTTCGATAAACTTTTCAATATTTCTGTGAGAAATTTTTGGTTACCGGTAAAAAAAAAAATTAAAAAAAAAAAATAAATAAATAAATAAAAAGTTTTGTTGAATTTTTGTTCGAGTGTGTGTTTGTTGTGTTTGAAAAAAAAAAGAAAAACTACAAGAAAAACTACGCGCGTAAAAATAAACCAACAACTTGAATTAAGACAAATGAATAAATCTGCATGTGTGTGTGTGTGTGTGTGTGTTTGGTGTATGTGTGTGTGTGTGTGTGTGTGTGTGTGTATGCGTGGCGCATGCTTCTTGCGGCAGCTGCCACTGCTTTTTGCTTCTGACCAAGCAAACTAACATCCTTTTTCCGCCTTCTTCTACCACCCCTCCACCCCCGCCAACCGTCTCGCTGCTCTTCTCTGCTCTGCTCTGGTTTTAATTGAATTGCACTTAACTGAGCGCATTTTATAGTTAAGCACAAAAGCGGCAACAACAATAACAAAGACAAGGATATTTTTATTTACTCCGAGACAAGATAATAAAAGAATTACATACACACACACACACACATACACATATATATAGACAGGGGCTAAAATGACGCCATGTCCGCCAAAGCAAACGGAGTGGTTAATTGTTATGTCGTTATGTAAACAAAGAGAGTAAAATTAAATAAAAATACAACACACACAGAAACACACACACACATACAGAGAGACAAACTAATACAGAGGCAGGCACACACACATTGGTATACATTTAGAGCAACTAATATATTCCCTGGGGATCAAGGGTCGTATACGTAATATTTAATTTTCTAATTATAAACGCGCCCAGAGACTCACCAAACGGTCGTTCCCTAAAAAAGAAGAAGAAGAAGAAAAAAAAATAGAAAGAAAAACATCAAATTTGCTTAATTAATTAATTAAATGCCGCTTTCTTCTTAGAAAACAATTTAATAGCATTTTTAGATACTCTGTCAAAGTTAAAGGCAAACCAAAGAGGGTCAATATGATTTTTGGGGAAATTTTGGTCTCCTTTTTTTTCTTTTAATTTAAATTGGTTTATCTGAATTATTCAGTGCAATCGATTGATAAAATTGATAAGCTTTCTGGAAGTGTGAATTAATTGATGGCTTTCTCCTTGAAACTCTCTTTTTGAGTAGAGACAAATTCTTAAAAATAATTTCAAAATCAAAGAAATTTAATTTGGTTTGTGTGAGCTTCTTATTTGCTTTAACTTGAGCTAGGCTCGGCTGAAAGAGCAAAGATTCTTTGTGGAGTTCACTAGAACCTTTGAAGTCTCAAGGCCCCGGAAATCTTTCCTAAATTTACTGGAAATCATGAGAATAATGGAACTCAATAGATCTCAGGATCTTCCAGCGACCCCGTCAATCTAAGGAAATAGATTTCAGGATCTTCCAGTGACCCCGTCAATCTAAGGAAATAGATCTCAGGATCTTCCAGTGACCCCGTCAACCTAAGAAATTATTAAAGAACTCAATAGATCTGAGGATCTTCCAGTGACTCCGTCAATCTAAGGAAATAGATCTCAGGATCTTCCAGTGACCCCGTCAATCTAAGAAAATATTAAAGGAACTCAATAGATCTCAGGATCTTCCAGTGGCCCCGTCAAACTACCTAAGCCCGACTACCTTCAAATAGGTCAATCAATGCCCAGAAACTTTTAGGAAACAAATATTTTTTGAAAAGCTAAAAAATTATAAGTGAATTTTACATATCTGAAAAGTCTTTGAGAACTCAAATTTTCTGGCGAAAACATAAAATCATTTGTCTTCTTATTTCTCACAGTGAAATTCTCAGGAAGTCAAATTGAAATATTCATTGCATTTCTAAAAAGTTTTTGCTTCCATTTTCCTCTTCATTCAAAATTTAAGGCAATCAGTTAAGAGTGAAAAAAAGTCGATCTAACCTAAAACAAAACAAAAAAAAGGTGTCAACGTTTTTCGATTTTCCGTTTTGCAAAACTCATTAAGCCCAAAGAGAAAAAAAAGGAGAAAAAAAAAATAGAAAGAGTGCAGCTCCCTCAACGCATCAGAAATTACAATCAGAAACGCTGAGAGGCCATCATCACATCCATCAGGTCAACAGCTGTGCGAGGGTTCTTTCGCAAACCACAAAACTGAATTGGCAGTTCTGAGACGCAAATCAGCTGTGCTCTCTCTTTGCTCCACGCATCTGGCCGGCCAGGCCCTTTGCCCTTGGAGCAAAAGAGATGCCACTACGCCCATCACACAAACAAACTCACACACACACACACACACACACACACACACACAGAGACCTGCCGATGCCGACGCAAACGACCTTGGGTGTTCAAAAAAAAAAAAAAGAAAGAAGAAAACTTTGGCAAGGCTGGTGTAAAAAATTATAGGGCCGAATCAGAAGAAGAAGAAGAAAAAGAGAAAAAAAGGAATGAAAGGAAACAAGTGAAACAAAACAAACCAAAGAAAAGTGGCTTTCCGAAAGGCGCGACAAGGAGAGCAAGAGAGAGAGAGAGAGATAGACAGGGAAAGACAGACAGAGCTGATGAATATTAAAAAGAAAGAAAGAAAAAAAAAATGTGAAAGACACAAATTTGATTTAATTGAACTTTTTTTCCAATATCAATTTTAATTTCAAAGAGGAACTGGAAAATATTTAAAGAACATATGAAAGTCGAGCCAAATGAACTCTTATCTCAAAGGAATCAAAAGAGAGAGTGATAGAGTGGAGAGGGTGGGAGAGAGGGAGCTGATGGTTATTAAAAACAGGAAAAATATTGAAATTCGAGAAGAATATTTAAAAATATTCTTCTGCAATTCAAATGAGAACTTCAATCGTCAGGGGGAAAGGGGGAAAAAGGATAGCAAAAACAGAAATTGAAAAATAAAATTTGGAAATTCTTATCAAAGGGGGAAAAAGAGAAAGCTCTTCTTTAATAAAGATGCCAAGAAAACTGAATAAATTCAATGAACTTTCAAAAAGGCAACAAATTTTTCCAATCCTTTTCAAAGAATTTAGAATCTTCGAAAGAAAAATTAAAATATTTGAAAAAGGAGAAACAATTTTCATAATTCGATTCCAACAATTTAATTGAATTTAACCTGAAAGAGAGAGAAAATTAATAAAAAAAAAATTGAAAATTAAAAAAATTACAACGAAAAACTTCCGAATATCTTAAAAAAATTAAGAGAAAAAAGCTTCTGAATATTTTAAAAAAATTGAAAAAAAATATCTTCCGAATTAAAAAAAAAAAAAATTTTAACTTTCGAATATTTTCAATATAATAAAAAGAAATTCTGAATATTAAAAAAAAAAATTCAAAAATTTTCGAAAAATTAAAAAAACTCCGAATATTTAAAAAAAAATAAAAAAATAAAATTTCCGAATATTTAAAAAAAATGAAAAAAAAATCTTCCGAATATAAAAAAAACATTTAAAAACTTCTGAAAATTGTCAAAATAATAAAAAAAAACTTCTGAATATTAAAAAAAAAAAAAAATTCAAAAATTTTCGAAAATTAAAAAAAAGCTTTCCGAATCTTTTCAAAAAAATTTAAAAAAATTTCAGAATATTTTCAAAAAATTTAAAGAAAATTTCTGAATAAAAAAAAAAATTTTAAAGTTGCGTATAGTGTTTGAATAATAAAAAAAACTTCTGAATATTAAAAATATTAAAAAAAAAAAACAAAAAAATTTCAGAAATTTTCGAAAAGTTAAAAATAAAAATTTAGACTCAAAAGGAGACTTTGTAGTGTATTTGCTAAAGTTGATCAAGGCCGTTAATACCTTAGGTACATGTGATCGATTACTGTTAAGACAATTATGACTAGTTTAAGTTTGTTCTCAGTTATAAAGCGATGCTAGCTTGACTCAAGCCGGAGAATAAAAAGCAACGCTACCTTGACGCTATCTGAAGAGAGACGTAAAACGATATCTTTTGACAGCCAAACATTATTTAAATTACTTCCGATTCTCCGGGCGACCTAAAGATCACTCTACAACTTAAAAAACATGAAAAAAGCTTGACAATGGAACAGGGGTGTCCTACAGATTCTTCACACAAAATTTCATGATTCCAGCTTTTATAGTTTCCGAGATCCTTGCGTTCATACAGACGGACCCACGGATAGACGGACCGAAATGGCCAGATCGATTTCTCTAGTCACCCTGATCAGACTCTAGTTAAGTTTGATCGTCTCTACCTTTGGGTAGAACCAAAATATCTGATTCCAGAGAGAATCAAAAATTAATTTTATTTATCCCTTCGAATCAACTTTAACCTAAAAAGGAAAAAAAAAATTAAACTTTCAACCCAAATTTTCCATCGAAAAAACTAACAAAATTTTCATATTTTCAAAACAATTTGAAAACGACTTTAAATTTCAAAGGGAAAAATGTGAGTTGAAAAACCAAAAATTCGGCTTAAATTTCTTGATCAATTCAATGAAATAAAAGCTTCATGAAATTTAAACCAAACTAAGTGGATGAATAATTTTTGCATAAATTTGTTCGCACTGAAATTAGATTAAATGAAAATAAAGAGTAAACATTTTTAAAAAATCTCAAAACCGCAGAGTCAACCAAACGTGAATGTTAATTAAGGCTAAAGACAACAACAACAACAACAACAATAATAACACAACCAACAACAACCAAATTACAGAGCACCGAAGGATTGTTGTCTGCCACTCTGTCTGTCTGTGTATGCATGTGTGTGTGTGTGTGTGTGCTATTTTAATTTTCAAATGTGTGCAACATGTGGTCAAGCCACAACAACAACAACAAGAGCAAGTAACGATAGTAACCCACGCTGGCAACCACATAAATACAACAATAACAACAAAAACAACAAGCATGGCCATGGTTCAATTTCCGTCTACATGAATTTTAGTTACATTCGATTCGATGATTGTCAAAAAGTTCCCACAAAATGTTTAACAAAAATGAATGAAATCGAAATGGTTCTTCTGCTTCTTCTTCTTCTTCTTTTTTCACCCCTCCCTCTTGTCTGGCCAAAAACATTAAGAACAGAAGCAGCTGCTCTTGCCAGTATAATAACAACAAGGCCAAAACAACAAATGTAAATGCAAAAAAAAAAAAAAAATGAAATATGAAAAAAATAAAAATAAAAATCAAATCTTTTCTGCTTCTTCCACCTAAAAATTCCCTAAGACTTCCCATTCCCTCAAATTATATATCAATCTATAAAAATTACAGCAGCAACAACAAATAATAAAAATAATAATAAATAAAGGTTGTTTTAGGAATGATAATTTATTTTTTTGTTTTCTTTGTTTTTGGTAAAATTTCGCTCGGCCCAAAAAAGTAGGCAATGAAAATTTGAATTCTTCTTATTTTTGCCGCAACTTATTTGCATGTTCTGTGACTTTGGCTGTGCTCCTGTCTGTGTCTGTGGTTGTTATTGTTGTTGTTGTTTCAATATATTTATTTTATTGTTATTATAATTTTGTTTCTTTTTTGTTCAACTGCCATTCATGGGCGTCACGTGCCGCCCGAAATTGTCAAAGCCATCAAAGTCAAATGTTTCTACCTCGGTTGATTCTCTCCCAAAATACACACACACACACACACAGGCAAACTTATATCTAAAAAGAATATATATATGTAGTATATAAAATTTTAGGTAAATACATTTTGTATTTTCCACATAACCATTTGGCCATAAATTTATGTTGATTTCCTTTTTTGTTTCGCTCTCTCTCTCTCTCTCTCTCTCTCTCTTTCTCTCTGTCGTTCTTGGCCCCTTGTTGGCCTTCCTTCAATCATGGCGAAAAAATCAAAGCAAAATAATATAAATTGTCATAACAGAGGGTATCAGTTTCATCGATTTCGAATGGCTCGATGCCAAAAATTCAAATAGCGAAAAGTGCAGGAAAATTTCAAAAAAAAAATTTCAGAATTTAAAGAGATTTTTTTTTTCGAAACCTCAAAAAATGAAATTTATTATAAAACAAATAAAAAATAAAAAAATATTTAATTTTAGTCAAGTTTCCCGAAATAATAAATTAAGCCAACTCTGCATGCCTGGAATGTATGTGTCTGTGTGTCTCTGTGTATGTGTGTATGTCTGTGTGTGTAATTGTAATAATATTAAATTTATAAAAAAAAAAAAAAAAAAAAATTCAGCACGTGAAGTGAAGGAAACAAACTGAAGCAAAATGACAATAAAATCGAAAAATAAAAAATAAAGCTTAAAGTTTTCTATCAGTTCGGCCCATAGATGGCGCCAATAACAACTGCAACATCAACAGCAACAACAACTAGAGAAAAGAGCTAGCGAAGGCGAATCCACAAAGAAGACAACGACGACAATAAAAAAAAATAAAAAAAATAGAAAACCAACAAAAAATAAATAAAAAAATAAAATAAAAGAAATAAAAAAAAAGTGCCGGCCATGTTGTTGTTGTTGTTGAGCACAAGTTTTCCCATCACGTTCATTTCACCTTTTTTACATGCGAAAATGTAAATAAAAAAAAAAATAAGAAAAATTTTAGAAAAAAAAAAATGAATCACAACAATATCAACAACAACAACTAAAGGGGCCAAAGGCAATAATAAAAAAATTTAAATAATAAAAAAAAAAATAAGCAGAAGATCCACAAAATGCAGATGATACTTGTTGCAGGCGGGTAAGTAGTTCCCCCCCACCCCCTTCTCCGCGAGTCACAAGCCCAGAAATAAAGGGTGTCTCAGTAAACCAAATAAAATTAACTCACTCTGTTAAAAATTTGTTTGGTTTCCATTCTTTTTTTTAGTCTGCAAATGAAAAATTTAAATAAATAAAACAAATTTTCCAGAAAAAAAAAATTTTAATAAAAAATATTCACACTTTTCTTGTTGGTTCTTTAGAAGGTTGTGACTGTACTTTTCTATCTGTGTGTGTCTTTTTTTTACTTAAAAAAAATGGAGTTCATTTTTTAGCTTGTTGTTTTGGTTCTATTCAGTTTGTGTGGTGTATGTGTGTGTAATCGTTATCGTTATCGATAAATAAATAAAATTGTATTATTTATCAGGTTCGAGGCTTGAGGTCTCTTGGGTAACATAAGTATAAAGAAGAGTCTAAAATAATATTCATACATTCGTTTATCGATAAATAAACGTTGACCTTGCCATGTTATCGATATACTTGGCTGAGACGATCGTTCTAATCACATCATCATTTATCACTTTCATAAATTAATCGATAAATCCAATAAACAGATTTTTAGTCTGTATAGAATAGCTAGTGACTTTTAATTCTTATCGATAATTTATCGATAACTAATTAGACAATAGCTAGTTAGTCAAGTATTTGTTGCATTTACTGCTCTGCATTGCTGCTCTGCTTTTTGGCTTTACTTAGTCTAAGCTAAATTATAAGCCAATTTGTGCTTTGACCCCAACTGTACCACTGTAACTTTTTTTTGTTTTGAATTTTAATAGCAAATCTAGCTTACTTTGCACTTGTTAGCCTTAAGGTAAACGGATAATTAGAGTAGCCTCTGCTTGGCTATGCTCAATGCAACTGAAGAAATAAATTGAAAAATAAATAAATAAAATAATCGATTTACTTTGAATGCAAATTTTTTTCTTTATTATCGATAAACAATTTTACTAATATAAAATTTTTCTTTCTCTTTCCCCTGTTCCTGTCGGATTTTTGACATGCTAAACGGAAATTCTTACCAATCATTTTGATGTCACAGGTAAGTGCAAAAAATATTGAAAACTTTTTTTGGGTTTAAAAGGATTCCAAAAGGGTAATTTGAGTGGCCTGTCGGCCTTAGATTATCTTGGGAATTTTTCACAAATCAAAGCAACAGGTAAATCTCAGATTTGGGGACCTGAAAGATTGGAAGTCTCTTTCAGCTTTTTTGTTTATACCAACAGATTTGGGGATCCCAAAGATGGGTAGAATAAAATCATTTTACCACACAATCAATAGTTTGATTAACCAGAATGACTCAATGATTTCACTTGGGCCAATTTAATCGGCTCTCTGACCAAGACCAAAAAAGGTATACTCATATCGGTTCGAAGCCTGGTTGGAGGCCGTAGTAATTATTCTCACTAAATTCTGCAATCCATTCCTGGGTTATTAAAACTGTTTATTTGCAACTGCTGAGTTTGCCTAGGCAGACGGTTTCCTTTTGTTTTTTTTTTGATTCCCTGGTGAAATGGGCCACAGACCTGATTAGTTAATTCTGGCCTCGTTTAGGACTTTCGGAATGACTAACTTGGGTGCGATTTTGCCGAGCAAAAACCATAAACACATTTTCTCCTCCATCTCTCTCGTCTGCTGGACTCCTGGGTATTCTGTGGGAAGAAGGGGGGCCAGATGTCTAGAAAGAATATCATGGATTGATGGCATTTAACTTGTGTAGGAAGTCAAGTGGCCAGGGTCCCCACAACACGTGACCTGATAGTTTGTCCCCCCTCCCCCCCACACAAAATTGTTGGGGAGGTCACAGACAGTTGAAAAGTTCTCATGAATAGAGCTTTTCGTTTGTGGCCTAGCTTTTAAGATGAGCTTTACAGAGCTTTCGTTTAAAGCCTCGAACATTTTGCTCTGTTCGACGGATTACTTTGGCTATTTTCAGTTTTGGTCTATAAATTGGTTTGTGTCTTGGCTAAATTCTTTCAAGTGACTAGAAAGTTAGCCTGACCTCAAAAAAAGAAAGAAAAAAGCTTTCACCCTATGAAAGCTTTTGCTGGCTTTGCTATTTTGGAGCTCTTGTTTGATTGACTGACTGACTGACTGACAGACTGGTTGAATGGAATTGGTGAGACAGCAAGACTGTTGGGCTTTTTGTGTTGGCTGGTTGGGTGGTTGGCTTGTTTGTTTGTGCGTATACCACCCCCGCTCCCACCCCACCGTCGCAACAGGCTCCTGAATTCGTGTGTTCGTTTATTTATTAATAATTTCATTACTCATACAACACACGTTGCTGCCGTTGCTGGCGATGGTGGTCTTTGGGCTTTTGGAACGCGTTCAAGTGCGCACGTGATACAAAACGCAGCACAGGGTGACGCTTCACACACACACACACATACACATACACGCATAGAGAGCATATGAATATGAATAATATAGAGTGAGAGATGTGTGCGTGTGTGTGTGTGTGTGTGTGCGGTTCAGTTCAGTTTAGTCAGCCAGGCAAATGCTTTAATAAACTAAAGCCAGAGGGGTCTGCCCGTAGGCGGGGTTCGGGGCAGCTCAGAGAACTTTTTCGGTTTTTCTTTTTTATTTTTGATTTTGTTTTTGTTTTCTGCGTTCGTACTTATTTTCATTGCGGCTGTTGGTGTGTTATTTCCGCCTTCTTGCCTTCTAACAGCAGCGGGCCTCTTCTCATCAACACTCGACGCTTTCAATTCGATTTTCATTTGGCCCGTGTTTCTTTTCACCTACTTTTGGTTTTGGTTTTTTGTATTTTGCTTTTTTTTTTTTTAATTTTTTTTTTTTTTTTTTTTTTTTTGGGGGTCTCCTCAGGCTTTCGCGGTTTGTTTGGTTTTCAATACCAGTGCCCTTTTCTGGGCACGTTCCGTGCGTCTCGGTTTTCAGGTCTTCCTTTGGCCGGCCCTGAGCACGGCCCATGGCCCTGCCCGTAGACGACTGACTGACGCCGTGCTGCCACCCAGGCCGCACAACCACATGGCCGTATAGGGTCTGCCCTAACAGGCAAGCTTCCTGCCTCACCTGCCTCAGCAGCTCCTCATCCCTTGCAGACTGGCAGCAGTGCATGCTTAGCTGTGTTCAGTCTTTTCCTACTTTTCTCTGCCTTCCTCTGTTTTTTTTTTTTTTTAGGCGGCTCATCCTTCTGGTTTTGTTGGTACGTCGTTGTTCCCTTTTAACATGTTCGTGCCAAGTGCCACTAAAACTATTTTCAAGCTGAATTTGTTGTTCTTATTGTTGTTGTTATTATTATTATTGTTGTTGTTGTTGTTGTTGTGGAGCCTGAGACTAAACAAAATTGAACTGAGGTGAGCCAAAGCAATTTTTCTTCTTGTCCTTCCAACACACTCTCTTCTCTCCCTCTCTCTCTCTCTCTCCCTGTCTATCTCTCTCTGTCTCTCTTTCTCTCTCTCCCTCTCGCTCTTTCGATGGCTTCTTTATTTATTTTGGTCAGTCTTCGATGGCAAGACGGAAGTAAATAAAGCATACATCAAACTACTATTTTTTTTTTTTTTTTTTTGTGCCCGCTGCTCTTGCCTCCACAACAGCAAAAAGCAACATTTAAGAACAACGCAAAAAAAGAAAAAAATAAAATAATAAAAACAAAGCAACAACAACAGCAAATATAATAATAAAGAAAAATTAAAACAAACCAACACGCAACACGCAGAGTGCATTGTAGCAAATGACCAACGGTAAACAGCAAAACCAAACGAGCCCAGCTCAGAACAGAACCGAACCGAACCAAACCGAACCGAACCCAAACAGAACAGAACAGAACACACAAAATACGAAGCGTCCGACGACCACAGCGCAACGAAAACGAAAAACGAAAAAACGAATGGAAAGAAAATAGGCAAATTCAGACTGCACTCTCGCACGCTCCCTCTCTTTCGCTCGGTGGTAGTCGCTCTCGCTCTGGCTCTCTAAACTTGGCTGTGGCCAATCGTTTGCCGAGACCGGGCCGGCCTTTTGTACGCTGCGCCTGACTCTGGGCTTCGTTTTCAGCGTTGGCCTGTCACAGTCGCAGTCACACAATCGTCATCATCGCAACGTAACCGTGTTTCGCGTTACTCCGCGTTCATAGCGCCTTTGGCAGGCGGCGGCCGTCGTTGCCCGTACGGAGTTGCGTCCGTCTAGTCACTCACTCAGTCAGTTTGTTAGTTAGTCCAGTCAGTTAGTTAGTCTGACACAATGGTTTGGTCAACTTAGTCTGGCTCAACTAAAGTTAGTCAGTCTGTCAATCAGTCAATTAGTCAGTGAGTTAATTTTTTTTTTCTCATTATTTATTTTTTTATTTATTTTATTTTTTTTTTTGGTGACTAACTTTACAAATTTCGTGGCAAAGAAAAAAAAAGGAAAAAAAAGAAAGAGAGAAAAGAAAAAAAATAATTATTCAAGTAATTCTTCGATACTTTCCGTTCAATATTAAGTTGCGTGCCAACGTGGTCCGTTAACTGTTGACACCAACACTGGCCGTACCGTACCAATACACACACACTCACACACACACATCCCCCCCTTGCTCTGCATATCTCTAACTATCCTGTCACCCGATACCCGTTAACCGTTAACCGTTTCTCGCTTGACTCGAGTGTTTCGCCCATTTGAATAGTGCGGTGCGTGTTTCTTTACTTTTTGCCAGAGTTCTTCTGCTCCATTTTTTTTTTCTAACATTTTTTTTCCAGTTTGAACTTCATGTAATAAACAAAAAGGAATTATATATATATATATATATGTGTATATTAATTTTATTACATGTGTTAATGATGTTCTTGAAATATAAAAAAAAATAATAATAATAATTATAATATAAAAAAAATTTATTTATATATATAAATGACAAGGTGATGCCTAGTGCGTGCGTGAGAGCGTGACTTGATTGAAGTTTTAGTTGTTGCCGCGTTGAAAGTCACAAATAAACCAAATTCGAAAATTTAACAAAAAGTGTCTCGCTCCGAAAATGAAGTGCTTCTCAAACTATTCTTTGGTGCAGCCAAAAAGTAGGCAATGATTTTTTTTTTTGCTACATGGCCATGCATGGCAGAGCTGTGAGTTGGTAGCAGCTTTTGGTTGGCTTTTGTTTTCGACGGGTTTGGATTTGGCTTGGTTTGGTTTGTTTTGCTGTTTGTTTGCCTTAATTAAAGCCCAGGACGAGGATGACGATGAGGAAGCCTAGTGTGCCAGGAGACAGGGGCGCCCAGAGGAAGTCCTTCTTAGTTGGCAATCATTCGTTTTTTTTTTTGTTTGTTAAACTTTTTTTTTTTTTGCCCTGGTTGTGTTCCCTGGAATACTTCCTGATTTACGAAATTTTCTACTATAAATATTTAAGCCAAGTTAGTGAAACCTGTTTGACCCCATTTTTCTTACTCTGATTTTTTTTTTTTTTAATTCTGCCAAAAATAATTCTTTCTTGTCAAGTCAGATTTTCAAGGGGGTGGAGGAGGGGTTAGGAGTAAACTGTCTTAGTTTTGTTTTGCCAAATTAACACTTGATGAATTTTTAATTATTCCTTGAGTCCAAAACAAACGAAAGCAACTCAACAAATTTTGGCCCCACGTCTGGGTGATTCCGACCTCAATTCGAAACTACCGACGACTGACAGGATGCTTGCCTCGGAGACTCGTAAAATCGAAATACATTTCAATGTTTTATTAATTTTTAAAACAGTCTCAATTTGATTCAGCATTGCGAATTCTTTTAGAAGGATTACTCGAAAAGATTCCTTGACTTTTGACAATCTCTTGTTACGATCTTTATTCCTTTTTCTTGTTCGCTAAATATTTCATTTGACCTCAGAAATATTTCTGAAAAATTTCCTTCCAGTCTGCTGAAAGGATTCCTCAGGAACCGCTTTCAAGAACCTCAATATTTCTAGGCTCTGTCTAGACCTTTTTTCTTTTTTTTTTTTTAATTGCCTTTCATATTTTCCCCTTTTCTTTTTATTAAGACAAATGGTTTTTTTTTTCCTCAAGTCTCGAGAGTTCTTGAAATTCCGTGAGGCCAAGGAGGAGGCAGAGATGCCGTGACGAGCCCCACAACTGATTTATAAATATATTATTTATTTTGTTTTGTTTTTCTTTTTATTAATTCCAAAAAAAAAAAAAAAAAAAAAATAAGGCAAGTCAAGAGCGAGGCAGGTCTCAGAGAGTCGGTGTGATTGGCAGGTGAGTTGGAGCAAGGTTGTCGAAAGGGGTTGAGGGGGAGGGGGTTGAGGTGGCAAGCACATTAACTCAGATTTTATGGACGCCTTATTGCCGATCGTAAATAGTTGTAGTTTTGTTCGAGAGTTTCTGCCTTGGCACGAAGCCTGCCCCTTTTCTTCCTTCGACTTGAAGAATTTTGGATTTCCCTTTGCTTCTTCTTCTTCTTCGTATTTTGCTTCGTCTTGGCTTAAAATTTGGTTTGGTGAAATTGGTTTCTCTTGTGGTTAAACTATTCCCCTTTCGACATAAATCACAAAATTATAAAACCACAAAAACTATGAAGCAGAAAAGCCAGACAAAGACAATACCAATACCAAAATGCTCGAAAGAGATGGAAAATATTTTTGGGAATTTATTAACAAAAATTGCCTTGCAATTTTGCATTTTATAAATTTGTTCTTGTTATTCTTGTTGTTGTTGTTGTCTCTTTTCATTTATTGCTTTAGCCATTGTGAATGATTTAGATGAATAAATGTCTGTATGTGTGTGTGTGTGTGTGGCTTTGCATAACTCATTTTGGTTTAGGAAGAAAGAAAGAAGAAGAAGAAGAAGAAAAAAAAGTCTCACACATTGGCAAATCCCTGCCAGTCTCCTCCGCCCATCTTTCTCTTTGTTTATGTGTCTGTGTGTGTGTTGGCTTGTTTGTGTCAGTTTTGCTTACACTTGCTGACTTTGCACTTTATAAAAATTATTAAAAAAAAAAAAAACACGAACAACAACAGCAAAAATTGTAAAATTATTTTTTGGCTTGACTTGGGACAATTTTTGGTTTTCTCCTTTCGTATTTTTTTTTTTGCTAATAGAAATACATCAGTACCGCTCCCCACTCTTCCCACCCTGGCCTAACTTTGGCGCTTCGTTGTCTTGGCCTTCTGAAGGGCAGACGGCGCCACTTTGCCTGGTCTTTTGCCTGCGATGTGTTTTGTTAGTTATTCTTGAGATTTGGCCAAAAAAAAAAAAACAAAAAAAAAACAGAAACAAAAACCAAATCAGAAAAGTTACGCATTGCGTCGAGTTTGTCTCTTCCTCTTCCTCTTCATCTTTTTCATGTCTTCCTCTTCCTCTTTGCTGTTTTAGAGGCTGCCAAAATGTGCGTGGCCAGCATTCTCCTTATTTTTGGCCACTTTTTGTTAGTCTTGTTTAAGTAAGCGGTTTTTAAATTCTAAACAAAGACAACCAAAAAAAAAAGAAAAAAAAAGAAAGAGACAAAAAATAGTGGCCAACGAAGTGGAACAGAAAGGGAACGAAAACGTTAGCAAATTGAACAAAATTTCTGCGGTTTCAAAAACTGCACAAAATTTCTTGTTTTCTCTTCTTCTTGGCCAAAGTCCAAAAAAAAAAAAGAAGAAAAATTGAAGATTGAAAATAATATGTGAATGGATGGAAAAGTCACGTTTGTCGGGCTAAAAGGGAATACGGAATGAAATCGACAGAAATTCACAGCTTAAATCACACAGAAAAAAATGTTGAATAGAAACTTTTGAGTAACTCGGATGGATTTACTTGCTTGGAATATCAAAAAGGAAATAGTAATAAGTTTTTCTATTTTTTTTTTTTTTTATATTAAAATTTTGGGGCTTCTTTTTAAAATGAGTCACATTGATCGGGGTACAGTCAGACCTATTTTTGGATCAATTTATTTGATCGAGGTACAGTCAGAACAAGAGGTTAGAATTGAAGATTTTCTTCGTCTTCTTAAATTCAGTCACATTGACCGAGGTAAAGTCAGAACAATTTTTAAGTCTGACAAGTTAAATTCTTCTTCTTAAAATGAGTCACATTGATCGGGGTACAGTCAGAACAAGAGTTAAGAAGTAAAAGCTTTTCTTTCTCTTCTTCTGCTTAAGTGGAATCACCTTGATCGAATTACAGTCAAAACAAATGGTGCATTTTTGAGCCTGGTTTCAATGATCCAGGTACAGTCAGATCAAATGGTAGAAATGTCTGAAATTTGTGAAATTTGATCTCATCTTCTTCTTAATTTGGACTAATTGATCCAACTGACCATAGGCCAGAACAATTGATAAAAATTGCAGACCTTTTAAGGTTGTGTTAAGTCTTTTTTTTCTTCTTCTTAAGCTGACTTGCTTTGAGAAAGGTACAATCAGACCAGGAATTTCAGATACCTTGTGTGCTCATTGTGAAGTTTCATTCTGATAAAAGAATATTATAGGAAATTTTATAAATATTTTTGTGTTTTTTTTTTTTTTTTGTGAAATTTTCAAAAGAAATATTTGAAAGGAAGCAAGAAAGAAGAAAGAAGAAAAAATTTTGGCTCAAAAAAAAATTGGCTGAAATATTAAAAATAACATATTTCCAAATTGGTCAATTTCTTTGATTACAAAATAAATAAAAATTAATTTTTTTAAAAAATATTCAAAAAATTTTTTTTTGAGATTCGAAATGAGAAACTCATAGAAATTATATTACTCGATACTTGTGTGTGTGTGTGTGAGTTTTTTTTTTTTAAGTAGCACGTGCGCTGCGTGATTTTAATTGGATATAAGCATAATACACTTACACACACACTGACACACTCATACACACTCTCACACACCGTTTGAGACTCTGGCACGCAAATTGTGTTCGCCTCTTTGCTTTGGTAGTGCTACTGCCACCTCTTTTGTTGTTGTTGTTGTTTTTAGTGAATATATATACATATATATGTATATATATATATATATTTTGTTTTTTTTTGGTAGCCCGACTGCCACTTTGGCACTTGGCTCAGTTTTTATTTTGGTGGCCACTGCCATTTTTGTGTTCTTTCTTTTCCTTTTCGTAATTCTTTTTACGACTCAACAAGCAATACAAATAAAATAAAGCACACAAACACACAGACACATATGCATACACACACACACAATTACAGATAAAAAAAAAAACAAAAATCAACAACAACCACAGAGAAAACATGAATTTATTGATCCACCGTTTGAGCCACCTAACCAAAACCAGCCCCCTTAAACAAATTGAAGGTCAAAAAAAAAAAACCGAAAAAACCAGCTTATAAAAAATGGAATTACCCACAAACAAATTCGAATTACGAAAATGAATATGAATATGCAATGAAAAAGAAAAACAAGAAAGGATTGCAACGCGGATTCTTCCCCTCTCGCTCTCACAATTACTCTCTCTCTCTCTTTCGCTCTTGGTGTAATTATATAAATGCGTGTGTATATGTGTGTGTGTTTTAAAAATAAGCTCAGCTGGTATGGAGAGTAATGATCAGGGGAGTGTGGCCGGCGGAGCTCCAAAACAGCATATGAAAAATTGCCCGACCAAAGAGTTGTGGAAAGGGATGGGGTGGAGTGTACTGGACAAGGGGTGAGAGGCTGAGAGGGTGAGACAGCTTTGCTGAAACACTTGACTTGTTTATGACGTCATTGTAAATTATTTTCAAATTTGTGCAAGCCAAACAGAAACAACAATAACAACAACAAGAAGAAGAAGAACAGAGGCGACAGCAGCGAGCGGCAGAGGAAAGCAGCAGCAGCGGCAAACGGAAGCGGAAGCAGCTACAAGACAGGCCAGATAGCCTGGTCAAAAAGCAGCAGCTGCAGCAACATGACAAACACACACTGTGAGAGAGGAGTGGGGGGAGGGGGGGGGAAGTGGTTTGAAAGGGGAGAATGAGAGAGAGAGGTGGCGCTGACGAGTAAAAGAAACACGCAAACCAAGAACAACAAAAAAAAAAACAAAATGAAAATCTTAGAAATCCTTTTTTTTTTTTTTTGTAAGCCAGGAAAATCCATAGTAACACACACACACACACACACACATACAGGCAGACAGACAGACACCCCAGGAAATGCTAACTGCACTTTGCTTTTATCGTGTCATACATTTTTATCCACTTGTTCGCATTATCCCAATGCTCTGACTTCTTCTTCTTCTTCACCCAAAAGCCACTGAAAGAGACGGAAGAAAAGAATGACTAAAATGAACAAGAAGAAGAAGAAAAAGAAGACAACTTGAGATGCTGATTCTGAAGGCACTCCGGAATGATTTGGCCAAGAGGATAGGAGTCAGGGGGGGCGGGGGAGGGGGGAGTATGGAATGGAATGGCAAAAGCGTTGGTCTGGACAAACGGCACAGCGGGTGAATTTCATGCTCAAGACATCAAAAGACCCCGACAAAAAACAACAAAAACACTAAACACAACTGCTAGAAAGAGATGGAGCGTGTGTGTGTGAGAGAGGGGGAGAAATAGTAAGCAAGACGACAAACCTGTACCAAGGTATTTGCTTCTTCTTCTTCATCTTCTGTGTTGCTGCTGCTGCTGCTGTAAATTTCTTTGTCAAGAAAATAAAACGAAGCAAAACTAAGGAAATAAAGTTTAATTTATCAAAGTTTGCATACTCTTGAAATGTCTGCTTCTTCTTCTTCTTCAACGTTGTCTTCTTCTTCTTCTTCCTCTTCATTGCCTGCTTACATACGTTTACGTTTCTCACATTGAATTAAATAAAGTTTTATGTCGTTCCTTTTCCATTTTGTGGGCTGGAACAAATGGAATTTATGGCCGCCAAATAATTTCAAAGATAACAAAAAAACGACAACAACAACAACAACAACAAAAAAGGAGTAAAATTTTTCTTGGTTTTATTAGGAATTGTTTTATTTTTTTTCTTTTTCAATTTGCTTGTCGGAATTTCCAAATCAGTGGTATTGATTTATTTCCTCTTTTGAAATTGCTTCTTGGAATCCTTCGAAAATCTGTCACTAGTTTTGGCTTTCCCTGGGTTCTCAGTGTCTGGTATTTTAGAATCTAGTCTCTTAGGACCTACAAGCTTAGAATCTGGGATCTCAGGATCTAGGATCTCAAGATCTCAGGATCTTGTTTCTTAGAATCTAGAAACTCAGGGCCCATGAGTATAGGATCTGGGATCTCAGGATCTAGGATCTCAAGATCTCCGGATCTATGAGCTTAGAATCTGGAAACTCAGGATCTAAAATCTCAAGATCTCAGGAACTAGTATCTTAGGATCTAGAATCTCAGGATCTATGAGCTTAGGATCTGGGATCTCAGGACCTCAAGATCTCAGGATCTAGTATCTTAGAGTCTAGAATCTCAGGACCCATGAGTATAGGATCAGGATCTCAAGATCTCAGGAGCTAGTACCTCCTAAGGTACTCAAAGGACTTAGGATCTCAGGATCTGGCACCTCGATTTCCAAGGCTACTTGGATTCCTTGAGATTAAAAAAAAAAAACTTTTTAAGAATTTTTTATTTTGATGGAAATTTTCAATATTCCTTAACATATTTAATTATTTTGGAGAAAGTCAAGGACTCAACAAAAACATCTAAAATTGGAATTTAATATTTTCTAGACATTTAACCCAAAATAACTTGGAAATAGTCAAAAAGAATATTAATATTACATTTCTATGATTCGAAGAAAATATAGCAATGCCCAAGGCCCTGGAAATTTGTAATTTATTTTTCCGAGAAAATTTTCTCATTAAACTTTGAAATGCTTGAAAAATATGAATATTTTCATATCGAATCAAATTAAATAGATTTATACATTCAGAGAAAGCCTAGCAATACCCAAGGTCTAACAAAACAAATTCCATAAATAATTTCCTGAAATTTCGATTTATTTTTTCCTGGAAATAACAAATTACTTTAATATAAATTTACTTTCGTCCTGGAAGCCTTTAAAGTTCTTTTGGTAGGTAAAATTAGAAATATTTTTTTTATGTATTTTCTTTTGGGTCTTTAAATTTCTCTATGAAATTCAATTCAATTTCGAAATAGTTTCTTCAGGGGGAAATTTTCATAAATTTATTTCCAGAGTTTTCTTCATTTTTTCTTCTTTTTTTTTTTTGGTTCGACAAGTTTTTCACTAATTTGAATGTACATTTTCGAAGCTCAAAATTTCACTTTCAAATTGTTTCCTTCATTTCCGAATCTGAACTTTTCTTTGTTGTCTCAAAAGAAAAAAACAGGAGACCAAAACGAAACGAACAAAATAAAAAAAAAAAACCAAGGGGAGTGATGATGGTTCAGTCATCGGCTTTCGCGACCCAATTCCTGTTTTTCCAACTTCTTCTTCTTCCTCAATTTTTTTTTGTTCTCTTCCATTTTTTTTGTCGGATTTTTACGGCTCGCCAGATGCTTTGCAAATCATGCAGAAAATCGCAAAAGCTTAAAAATACAAGAACGACGCACAAATAGCACAACAAGGAAGAAATGAAAGGAGTGCGATGGTGAATAGAAAAAAGAAAAAAAAGAAAAATCAGATTGAGCCAAACAGTTGGGTTAAATCGTCTAACTGAAAATGGTTGGCCCACACTCTTTGGGTGTGTGTGTGTGTGTGTGGGTATAGGGGAGGTCGGTGGGTTAGTGAAGATGGCCGGGGGCATATCTGAAATGATTGCCGGAGCCGTTGTCGCGTTGCGTTTTTGCTAGAAGATTTCATTAATAGTCAAATAGAATTTCGATTCAAATCGATTCGTTTGACGTGGAAAATGTCTCACAACTCTCACAAACCCCAAAGATCCAATACTCTTCTTCAGAATTTAGTTTACTCTTCACCAAAGCAAGAGGGACTTAGGAAAAGTGTATAAAACAAAAAGGAGACCCAAGGATGAAACAAAAGTGTAAAAGGTGTCAAACCAATCTAGAATGATTGCGGCCTGAATGGGGAAATAAAGAGATGGAAAAGCTTTTGCATTTTTGCTCAGACAAGGCTAATCAGCAATGAAGTAAAAGATTTTAATGAACTTAAAAAAAAAAAAATGGAAACAAAAATAGAAAAACTTTAAGCTTTTCAGAGTTTACTCAAATTTGAACAAAAAAGAAATGTTGGGCAAGGGGGGTGTGGCGATGTCTTTGTAGAGATAAACAGGGCAAATCAAAAGGAAGTGAGCACCTGAATTACAAAAAAAAAAAAAGACAACAGAGCTGGTAAATGGCTTTTCTAGAAATTTTAATCTTCAACGAGGCAATAAAAAAACAAAAAAAAAGAATAGAAAACCAGAAAACCAAAAAAGCAACAAGCAGCGAGAAGCAAGCAACAATGAATAAATTGTAATGGGGGAATGTGAGCGGGGGGAGGGGGAGTGGGGAAGGAGAGAGTGAGAGGAGCCGGCAGGGTGATGGCACTGCCAGCCGCAACTATAACAACGGCCATAAGGACAACAAACAAAACAAATGCAAAAAACCAAAAAAATGAAGAAGGCAAAAAAAAAAAAAAATTAAGCAGAGAAAAAAAAAACGCAGTCAAATTAAGCAAAAGTAAATAAACAGCCGACAACAACAACAATTAAATTAATTCAAATGGCAACTTTTGGAAAGTGCCAACAACAGTCACTGCTATTCTTGTTCTTGTTGTTGTTGTTGTTGCAGGTGCACACACACACACACACAAATAAAAAGGCCGACAAATAAAAAAAGCTTTGGCTGACTGGCAAACCGCAAAAAAAAAAAAACAAACAAACAAACAAAAGAAAAATTATAATAACAAAAACAACAAGCAAAATAAGAAGAAGAAGAAAAAAATAAAAAACCAAAAAACAGAAAAAAACAAGGACAATAAAAATGAGCAGCAACAAAGCAATAAAAATTAGCATAAAATACACCAATGCCGGGCCAAAACGCTAAAATCAAGTAAAAGAAAAAAAAAACCCAAAAGCCTCGGCCAGAAAGAGATAGCAGATAGGCTGGAAAATGAGTTCCTTTCATAAAAAAAAAAACTATGGCCAACATGAGAAATCTAAGCTTTCTCACATCTGAGTGAAAGGGGGAGGCCTCGGCCTAGCAGGGAGTCTCAGAATAATCCACTCTCACAAAAGACGAAGCAGTTGCTCTGGGTAAATACTTTCGAGGGATTTAAGACAGTTCGAGGAAGTAATATATATATATATAGTATATATTCAAGTGCTTTTAATTTTGACAAAAAAAAAAAACTTATCCACTTTATTTCTTTCTGGGGAGGGGAAAAAATATATATTAAATTTAAACTCAACAAAAAGTTGGGATCTGAGTTGATAGCTCGATTCAAGACAAACTTTCTTAAACACCGACTTGAAATATTAAATTCCCCAATCTTGAGTCAATAATTACCAGAGATATAATGAGTTAGGTATATGGTATGTGGGTTCCAGGATGTCATGATAGCCTCTACTTTTAAGTAACTAAATTGAAACATTTAAGTCTTTGAAATATTAAATTTCCCAGCCTTAGCTCACTATATACCAGAGATATTATTAGTTAAATAGGGGTTCCAGAATGATACCGATAATCTTGACTTCTAAGTGAAATAACTTTTAGACAAAATTAAGTCTTCGAAATATTAAATTCCCCATTCTTGGCTTAATAAATACCAGAGATATAATCAGTTGTATATAGGTTCCAATATGGGAACGATTAGTTGAGTCTTCGAAATTTGAAATTACCTCAATCATATCCAATGGTATAAACAGGCATATAAAGGTTTTAGGATTGGATTGATTTACAAAGGTTTTAAGTGAAATAAATCCTAGACCGAGTTGACTCTTCTTTATAGAATCGAAATATGAATGTTTATAGTCTTAACTTTTCCAGGAACAAAGATATAGTCAGCTGGGTCCCTCGAACGGAATTGTATTGATTTACAAAGCTTCCAAGTCAAATATATCATAGACGAAAAGGGAAACAATAGTTGAGTGTTCTATACCGAATCGAACAAAGATATACCCAGATGGGTCCTTCGAACTGATTGGATCAATTCCTGAAACTTCTATCTAAACGAGAAGTCTCAGATATTCTTGGTAGCTCCTAAGACTTAATTAGACCTATTCTCAAATCAATCTCAATGAAATATGAAATTTCATAGTCTTGGGTTTTCAAGAAACAAAGATATACCCAGATGGATCCCTCGAACTGATTGGACCAATTCCTGAAACTAAGTCTCAGATATTCTTGGTAACTCCTAAAACTTAATTGGACCCATTCCCAAATCCATCTCAGTCCTTTGGTCACTACCATAGATATAAGCAGATAATGTTTAGCTCTCAAAATCTGATTGTCAAGACTCCCTTTTGTTTTACTTCAAAGAAATTTTCCCTGTGATTTCATCACATACATATCTTTCTGATTGATCGGCTCACTTGTTGACCCCACCAGGGAGGCCAGGTTGATCTGGCAGGCACATCTTTGACAGAACTATTGTGCCGAGTTGTAAAAAGTTTTTGGCTCTGGAAATGGTCCAATTTAACTTTTTGAATTGTTGTCAGGCTTTTTGTTTTTACTTTTTTTTCTCCATGTCGATTATTACTCACATTAATTTAATTGTTTTCCATTGTCAGCTCGTTGGTTGGCTTTGTGCCTGCTTTTCTGGCCTAGACAATTAAGCGTTTGAATTGTATTGAGGTTGAGTTGAGTTGAGTTGAGAGGTTGACAAGTGGCAAAAGTCCCGGGCAAAAGGTTACGCCCACATTAAATCGCTCAATCCGATGTCAATGAACTTGAGTTTCTCACACTTTTGGTCGCTTATTTTGGTTTCTCTTTTACTCGGGTATTCGTTAACTTTACTGGCTAACGGTGAAATTCGGTTAAATCACGTTAACATTTTTAGGTAACAAAACAAAAAACCTATATCCACCCAAGAATCATTGATTTTTCTCTACCCTCCCCAGCGGCTCTGTCTCTTTGTAGTTTCCTTCTAATTTTAGAGTTGTAATTTTATGTTCTCAGTCGAAACAAATCGAATTAAAATGCTTCACGCCCAAATAACAAAATTAAAGTTTAAAAGTCACGTGCTTTCCAATATACCAAAAAAGAAAAAAAAAAAGAAGAGAAAAGAAAATGGAAAGCATTTTCATTTCTCACCTCAACTCAGTTTGAAAGAAATACTTGAAAGCAGCAGCGGAGGAGACTAGTCAAATGAACTGAACACAGCTCGACATGAAACTATAAATGTTAAAATATCTAACAAGAAGCCTCCTCTTGCCACTGAACTTTTATACCGTAGCTCTTTAGTCTTGCTTCTCTTTGATACTCTTTTTGGAAGTAAAATATGAGAGAAACGACTTGGTGCAAGACCAAGACGGTCCAAGTTCAAGAAATCTTGAGACTTTCCCAATTATATAAACTCTATATAAAATACTTCAATGATATGAAAAGTTCAAGGAACCTGAAGACTCTCCCAATTATATAATCTCTATATAAAGTGCTCCAATGATATGAAAGGTTCAAGGAAGCTGAAGACTTTCCCAATAATATAATCTCTATATAAAGTAGTCCAATGACATGAAAGTTTATTGGTTTGGAAGTAAAATGTGATAGAAAGGAATATCGATATTCCCAGGTGCAAGACCAAACCAATCCATGTTCAAGAGATCTACTGACTTTCCCAATATAATAAGCTCCATATAAAATACTTCAATGATATGAAAGGTTACTCTTTTTGGAAGTAAAATATGAGAGAGACGAATATCAATTGTCCAAGGTGCAAAACCAAGACAATTCAAGTTCAAGGAATCTGAAGACTTTCCCAATAATATAATCTCTATATAAAGTGCTCCAAGGTTATGAAAGATCGGGAAATCAGGGATACCTTTCAGGATTAAAATAATCTAATTTCCTTCAATTTGGGAATAGCTCAGTTCAGGGTGTTCAGAATTGTCTCAGAGAAGAGTATTAAATAGCTGGGCCAACTCTGGTTTTATTGGGTCCGATAAGCTTCTGGCCACGTTCTCGGCTCCCCGAAGCACAGCAGAGCTCTGCCGCTGCCGCTCTGTGTGCCGTGCAAGTTGCCGTGGCTTGTTTTTTTTTTTTTTTTTTTTGGTTGGTTAGACAAAAAGTTTTAATGGTATTAGCAAAGCCAAAAATAACACACACACACACATACATAAAAAATAATAACAGCAACAATAACACAAGCCAAGTTACAACAAATGTTAAATTAGAAACACCAGAACATAGGCAGGAAATCCAGAGAGAGCGTGCGAGTGAGCCAAAGAGATTGAGCGAGTGAGATAGAGAGAGAGAGAGTGAATGAAGGTAAACAGGGTGACTCAATGAAAAGCGCAGACTTTGCTTTTGAATAATTTCTGAAATTCTTTTCCACATTTCTGGGCACCCCGTTTGCCTGGCCAGGTTTGCTTCTTCTTCTTATTCTTCTTCATGTTACTCCCTGTGCTTGTGGCAAGTTTCTTGTCATGCAATTTGCCACAGCCACAATTACACTAAGAAGAAGAAGAAGAAGAAGAGGAGGATACAATAAAAGTGTTGCCACTTTTTTTTTGCTGCTTTTTCCCAGTCCCAGCAACTTTGTTGAGCAACCGGAAGACGGGCAATGTGTTTCCCCAATTCTAGTCGACTGCATTTGAATTGAAATTAATTGTGACCAAAACGAAACAAAAGAAACATTTTAAAGACAAAAAAAAAAAAACAAAAAAAAATATGAAAACTAAAAACTGATTTTTTTCTTCTTCGTTTTGTTCGGTATTTCTGGCCAGCGATTTTCCTAATTGCCAACTCCCTGGTTGTGGCAACTTCGACTTACCGAGGCGTTAAGGTTAAAAGTAACCAAAGAGAAAACAGAAAACTGGTGGGGTTTTCATTGGTTTAGGTGGTTGGTGAGAGGGGGTGGGGGGTAGATTCAGACTAGACAGCCGCAAGTGTCTCTAAGTGGCCGTGTACACACCAAACTATATGTGTGTTTATGCGTCTGTGTGTGTGTGTGTGTGTGGGTGGGTAAATGCGTGTGTATGGCTACCAGATAATTGGGCCCACTCAATTTGCCAGCTGAGTTGAGCTGGCCAACCGACAAGGCAAATGACAAGGTTGCTTTTATTGTTGTTGTTGGTGTTGTTGTTGTTGTTGTTGGTGGCATTGTTGACCACGTGGCATACCGCACCAAAACAAAAGCCAAACAGCTGTGACCCAAGCCAAAAATGACAACAAAAACTATTAAAAGCAACATTTCAAGTCAACTTTTCTAACCTTTGCACTTTTACGAATTTAAGCTCTTTGACTTTTTGCACAACACACACACACACACACACACAAACTCACAGAAACACACAGACACATACACATAGTCTTGGGTGTTGAAAGAAAAACTGGGAAGGCAGGAAAAAGGAAAAAAAAAAATGGCAATTAGCTTAAATGCGAATGCAAAAGGGAAATGAAAACAACTTGGAATGCCAAAGCAACACACACACACACACACACATACAGCTCGGTATTATATAATTCTGACTTAATTTTTATAGCGAACAAAAAAGATCTTAATAGAATTTAGACTTGGACTTAAGACAAGTAAGGAAAACTAGTTTGAATTGGCCAAGACAATTTTTGGGCTTTTGAGGAAAAACCAAGACTTTGGGGGAATAGTTTCGGTATAATATCTCTTTAGATATTCCCTTAGATTTTTAATATTATAAAATATATATTCAGAGCCCTTGATTCTTGGGGCCAAAATAACCGAAGATAGAGTAAACCCTCTCTGATTAAGAGCTCCCAACTAATCCAGTCGTAACTTCCTGGCTTAGGCTAAGCACAAATTTTTTTACAGTGCTCCTAATGATTCCTGAAGCTTTCCAATATATACTACGATATCTTAAGTAAAACTTGTAAAAAGTCGTTACTGAGTCCAGGATTTTTTCAAGATCCTCCAAGCTATCTGGAAGACTCCGATTATTGCATCTAAAAAAAAAAAAGAACTTGGATTTTCCAAGGTAACTGAAAAAAGAGGAACTTGTACTTTCCAGGAAATAGAACCATCAAGATTTTCAGGGAACTCGAATCATAAGATTTCTACTCTTAAAGTTCAAAGAATTTTCTAGTTCCTCCAAGGTATTTGGAAGCCTCTGCTTATTGCTTGTTAGTGTATAATTTTTCCTAAAAAAGAACTTGGACTTTCTAGGAACCAGAACCGTAAAGATTTTCAGGGAACTCCAATCCAAAGATTCCTAAGATTCTTTTAGTTCCTCCAAGGTATTTGGAAGCTTCTGCTTATTGCTTGTTAGTGTATAATTTTTCCTAAAAAAGAACTTGGACTTTCTAGGAACCAGAACCGTAAATATTTGTAAGGAACTCGAGTCCTAAGATTCCTAATCTTAAAGGTCGAGGATTTTTCTAGTTCCTTTAAGGTATTTGGAAGCCTCTGCTTATTGCTTCATAATAAATATTTTTTTCTAAAAAAAAACTTGGATTTTCTGGAAACCAGAATCATAAAGATTTTCAGGAAACTCAAGCCCTTACACCTCTACTCTTCTAAGACTACTCCAGTCAGCCTCGTCAGTTTCTTTTGCAAAGAAAGAAAAAAAAAAAATCTTGTTAAATTTGAGCTATTTATTTCATCTGCTTTCCTTGTAGTTTTAATTATTTTCGCTGGACTTATCAGAGCAGCAATTCCTTTGCCCTGTAAAAATTGTTTAGTTTTTAAATCTTTATTTTCACATCTTATCGAATTCATTCGAGAGCTTTGCCTTTATCAATTATTTTCTAGACGATTTTGTATAATTAAAACAAAAAGCTTATTCACTTGTTTTTACTTTTTACCAAGCCGAAAGATATTCAAATAAAGGGAAAGCAGAGGAAATTAAAACAAAAGAAAGAAACAGTCAGAAAGGCAAGAAGGGTAAACAGAATTTCGAGTAGCAACTCTCTTTCAAAATAAACCAAAAAAATACAAAAATACCAGAAAATTCCTAGGGAAAAATAAAAATTGAAATAAAAATATGAAACTAGATTTTTCTTACACTCAAAGGTGGTAAATTTTTTGGTTTTTCCGGCAATTTTAATTGCCAAAAGAGAAAGGAAAAATTGACACTTTGATTAAATATTTTGTCGAAAATGTTTGAGCCCCCAATCCGATTAGGCTACTCTAAATAAATGGGGATTTTGTTAGGCCTCCCAAAATATGATTATAAGCTCAAAATTTGCTTAATTTTCTTTTTGGCTCACAAAAAAAAAATCTATCAGCTTTCATCAACACAATTTTCAATGTGGGCCAAGCCAAAGGGCCAAGCCTTGTTAGCCTGGCTGCCTGCCTGTGGTGTGCTCTACTGTGCTGCATATGGCCAAAAGCCTCCTCTATGCGAGACCATAAATTTAATGCAATTTCATTCCATTATTTTTTTTTTAGCTTTTTCGTTTTTGTTGTGTGTTCGCTTTGGGCTTTGATATTTTTCCTTCCGGGGGCTTCGTTTTTGTGGCCCGTTTACACAATATTGAGAATGTGACCGTTTCAGAGATAGAAGGATAGCGGGTAGGGGTGGTGGTGAGTGGGGAGGCTTGGGATATATAGTTTTTACATTCACACACGCACCTATAAATCAACGCTAACTCGGTTGATGGTGGAAACGCCGACTGGCCCTTTGGCTCCTTTGGGAGTGCTCGCGGCTTTTGGTGGGGCAATATTCGATATTTTCCCCCCAAAAAATAAATAAAATTAGTTTGCCAGAATTTTAGGACAAAATAAACCGAAAAATTTCAAACCAGAACAATTTCTTTTTAGAAGAAAAAAAAATGTTTTTTTAACTTTTGAAAAATCATATAAAAATTTCGACAAGTCGTCCGATTTGCCCTCTTGTGTGTGCGTGTTTGGGGTGTCCGAGTCAACCTTCGTGTCCCAATGACCTGCCTATTCAACCCCTCCCCCCTCTCACTATCTCACTCATTTGTCGTCGGTTGTGTATCATTTCCTTCTATTTGCTCTACTTTTGTTTTGTTTTCCATTCAACTCGATTTTATTCTATCTGTGTTTCTTTTTTTCACTTCACTCCATTCCCCTCTCACCACTCTGGTTAGGTGTATTTTTCACTACTTATTTGGCATGCTTTATGCTGTCATTTGGTAATCGATAAATTTGGTTTTCCCAAACCAAAAATGACATTTCAGCTTTTGGCTAGTGTCAGGTTAACTTTGATTTTGATAGCTCAACTAAAGGCAAATGCTTACCGCAGCTAATCAAAGGCTTAAAAGCATTGTTAATTGATTTCGAAATTTGTTCAGACAAAATGCTTTTTACTTGTCTTAAAATTATATATTCAAATTGATTTGATGCATTTTTCTAATTAACCAAAAATTGATCAACTTGAATTGGGAATTTTAAATCATCTCTCTTTTTTTTTTTTCTTTGACAAGATTTTGCACTAAAGAAAAGTTGACTAACCCGGCCAAAAGACTTGATGGCTTGTGCTTTTGTGTTTACCCTCGAATAGTTGTTTTTGAAGTGGCCAAATGTGGTTGTCTTGAGCCTAATTTGTGACCGCATCAAATTACGATATCGTCAGAACAATTTCTGCAAAAAAAATTAAATATTTCATGAACCATGAAAGCGAACTAAAATGTTAAATATCTCTTAATTATTTACAACATAAGTGGGGACAGTCGCTTCAAATTGCAACTTTGCGGTTGTGCGTATTGTTTTTTTTTTTTTTTTTTTTTTGGGGTCGACCCAAACTGCCCCAAACGTCCCCTTCTTTCAGAATATTTATGCAAGATTTATGTAAATGAATTAAATGAATGAAATGAAGTGAGAGAACACAACTGAATAGAGTTCAAGTCAATCTATAATGGACAACGTAAATGCATTAAAATCCGCTTTTTGCGGTTGTGGTGGCAATTTCAATATAAAAAAAGGAAAAAGAGGGGGAAAAATGAAGTAGAAAAAGTGTAGTAAATCTGTCGTTTTTCTATTCAATTAAGCATGCAATTTAATTAGAGAATCTCAAACTCGAACTTTGAGCAGATGTCAGCCAAATTGTTCAGAGCTTTTCCCCCAGCTGAAGTGCAATCCCCCTTCTGGTGGGTATTCATTTCAGGCTTGCACTGTTCAGATAATGGGTTTATTTTCCTAGGAAATCCTCAATTTTGAGTAGGCAACCACCAATCGGCTCACGGTTGGACACTTGACCGGCAAATCCCCTCATTTAATTAATTTTAATTAATAATCCTGCTGGGAACAGTGGGGAAAATGATTTTTGCTCAAAACTAACTAATGAAAGTCAGATTATTTCGTGGGTTTCCATTTAAGAATTTTACTCTTTCAAAAGTTGCTGTTTTTCCCCAAAGAATTTGATATCATGCTGTTTATTTTTTTTTTGTTTTTTATTTATTTATTCATACATATTTTCATGGCTTTGAGCTTTCAATTTATGCCACTGTCAGTGGCTGTTCTGTTAGCAATTTAAAGGGCTGATGGCTTTGGCTTTGGCTTTGCCTTTCATGAAGCATCAAGTCGCGTGCCATTGTCATGGACCGCAAAATACACACACACATACATATATATGGCCAGGGGTAAAATGGCAGAGTGTAGCTCAGTGTTGGCTCATGTTTACGATAATGATAATGCTGAAGGGTCCATATAGTGAGTGAGACAAGCATATATAGATGCCCTGCCACTTGGCATTTTGGTCAGCTTGTCTGCTCGTTGTGCTGTGCTGTGCTTTTAATTGAATGACTCGAACCGCATGCAGCAGCAGCACTGCAGCCTTGGCGCCCCTTTCCCGGCACAATGAGCGCCACGCACAATTGTTGGGCCGCCTTTTTAGCCCTGACCTTGCACCGACACCCGCTGCAGCTACCGATTTCACCTGACTAATGCGCTTATACTGACGCAAGTGTTTGGCATTGCATTGTAAGCCGGTTGGGCCAAGTAAGCGGGTGAGGGGGTTGGCTCACCTAGCAACTGTCACTTAATGGCCACACTTGGACAGATTAGTGCAACACTGGCTGGCTGCCATAACCAGGGTCGGGTCGGGCCGGGCCGGGCCGGGCCGGGCCTGGCGGGGTTGGGCTATTTGTTTGGCTGCTATACGGGGCGTATACGTGATGTGGCTAACAGTTGCTAGCTTGGCATAGCAGAGCGCTACCATTCAAGTGGAATCCATCCATCCATTCATCCATCCATACATTCACCCTCTCAATTCAGCCAAAGGCGCATAAATCAATATTTCTACCACCTGCCCGTGCCACATCGTCCACATTCATTGGACATGCTGTTAGCCATTTAGCTAATAATTTGTCCATGTGTGTGGGTGTCGGTCTCTATATGTGTGTGTGTGTTTAGGTGAGCGTGTGAATGTGCATGTGTGTGCGGTTAGAAATAGTGAAATCACCTGGGCCAAACCAAACAGCCACTTGCAAAACTGACGAACCAAACCGAATTGAACTGAAACAAGTGTGTTGCAGATATGCCTGTATGTATGTGTGTGTGTGTGTGTGTGTGTGTGTGTGGAAATACCTGTTCAGTTGAGTTAAATTCTTGTTATGGTGGTAATTTTTATTATTCAGTGCAGTTTCCTCAAAGTAGCCATGAAAAAACGGCACTGACATTGACAAGCCAAACCGATTAACGATAAGTGCCTCAAAATGTTAGCCATGTTGGCAGCGTAATTGAAAAGACTGCATACAAGCTTGGATAGGACACAAAGCCACAAAGTAATCGATTGACATATTTTTAAGATTTTCAAAAAAAAAAAAACAGGGTACACCGGACAATGATTGTAAAGAAAGATACAGAAAAAGGATGACGAATTTTATCGCATATCGAATTTTATAAATGGCGATTACTGCTTTCGATAGTAAAACTAACAAAGAATTTAGGGCTGTGGTAAATCTCTAAAAAGTGATTGGAAAGTCTGAGAAATTTATTGACCTTAATAGCTAACGAATGTGGCTACCAAAACTTATCGATAGATTGGCCTACTGTGAACTCGTTGATCTGCAATTTATAGGTTCAATTGTTAGACTTATCGTTATCGCATGTATATTTTTTTTGGTACAATACTCAGGATTTCATTGACCTAAACAGCTAACGACTCTGGCTCCCAAAACATATCGATATATAGTCATATTGTGAAGTCTTGGATCTGCAATTCATAGGTTCGATTGTTAGACTTATCGTTATCGCATGTATTTTGTTTGGTACAGTCTACCTTGACTCCAAATGAACCTTGGAATTCATGGAAACTTTTAAGTAAATCTGCCTTTTTAGTTGGTTCATTCATTCCTTATAAATTAAGTCATAAACTAATCTATAAGTTGTTCCATTTCGTATTCTAGACTATATAATTTTAGGTCTTAATTGTTAGACCTTTCAGCGTACCCAAGACATTAAGGGTGATTATTCAGATGCCAGAAAAGTTATTCAATCATTTGGCTTGGTATCGACAATTTTAATTTGAGTAATTCATTGATATCATGTTGATAAGATTGCTTTGTTGTTGTCCTTTCGAGATTTTATTGTTTATTTACAAATTACTTGATTGTTTCTCGCAATCATTTCAGTTTCCCAACCCCAACCCCGTCCCTCTCCATTTCCCACTCCTGCTCATTTCGCTCTGTTGGGTCACGAGAATTTCTTTTTGTTCAGCTCGCTGGCGAGGTGCGGCGCGGACCCACAGACCCCCTCTCACACAGGCTATGACGAATTTCCATTTACTGATTATAGATTGGAAAAACACATGAGTGTATGTGTGCGTGTTTCTTCTATTCATACGCAATGCGTGTGTGGAGGTGATGGAGGTGTGAGTGAGTTGGTTTGGGGTAAATTGAAGTTTTGTCTTTGCATGTTTGTTCAGGAGTTGCGCATTTCAATTTTTCTTTTTTTTTTTATTTGGAAACTGAGATATTTTCCGACCTATTTGATTTGCTCTGTCTCACTTTGGCTGACGTGTTTTTTTTTTTTTTTTTTGAAAAGACCAATGGAATTACATAAAAATACAACAGGGGAAAAAAAAAGTTAGTTTACCAGCCTTTTGACGGTATAATGCAATTAAGTTTGTTATTTGTTTTACCTTGGAACCCGAACGGAAGAGAGAAAGGTTACCTCTGATTATGCCCTTCGTGGTTTTGCTTTTTTATCGGCTTAAAAATTGCTGATTCAGTGGACGGCGTGGGGCGTGGTTGGTTATCACCGATTTGGGTTTAACCAATTATTCCTACATTCTGCCTCGTGACAATCTGTGCCTGACATATATTTGTCATTATTATCAAGAAAAAAAAACAAAAATAACAAAAAAAAAAACGTAAAACAAGATATGCATGATTGCTTGGCTGATTTTGGGATATAATTTTCAGAACAATCCTCTCCTTTTACTCCATCTCGCTTTTTTGTTTTGTTGTCCTGCTCTCTTTTCAAAATTCAGAGAACGCTCTGCATTTTTCTTGCCAATGTCTGAAAATCAATTTTCAGTGAAAAACTTTCCTCGGTCTCGGCGACTTGATGGCGGCAACGTCAAGCCCAACTGACGCAGAACTAAAATGTCATTAGTATGGTCTCTGATCAGAAGTGCAAAGCACACACTCACACAGACACCTACAAAGCCATACTTTCTTGCAAAGCCAAACCAAAATTGTATTGAAATGAAATGCCAAAAAGAGCTGCCAAAATACACATCATGGCTAAGTCTGCTCCAAGACTTTTCATATCTCTTCTGCTTGCCAATTTAAGCCTAAAGACTATGAAGAACTCTAAGTAATTTCTAAAAGCTCCCTTTCGATTGATCGAGCTGACTTTACTCTTACTTTAAGTATAAATTATTTTCTTAGTTTATCGAAAGGGGAACTTTATTTTCAGCAGAGTTGTTATCGATAGTTGGAGAAAGCTTTATCAAGCTCTCATTTTGAAACAGTTGGGTGAGATCATTATAGTGAAAGCTACAAAGCTTTAGTCCTTTTGAGACCACGTGAACTTATCCATATATAATTTCCTATACCAGGTTAAATCTTGATTAAGCGATTGCCTATCGAATAGCTTTTATATGAAAGAAAGTTGAAATCTTCCAAGATTTTTCAATCAAAGAGGAGCTTGAATATTTGTAAACTAAGTCAGATCGTCTCTCTGTATCTCAAAAAGTGTATGACTTATTCGTTTCCACTTGGTTGGTCTCTGTTTGGTTGGGCCAAATTGCTCATAGAGGCCAACAAAGTGGCGAGAAATGGCTTCAAATATTTCGTGCTAATTGATTTCTGCAAAAGGCATAAGGAAATTAAAAAAAAAAAGGTGCTCTATGTGTGTGTGTTTGGGCTTAATTGAAAACAACAACTTCCGCAGAGCAAAAGGAATAAACAGAGGCCAAGGCAGCCGCGTGGCAAGTTTAACGCTGCGGTAAACTTTTGGCGTATTTTTGTAATTGTTTTTCTCTTCTTTCTTTGTTTTTCTTCTTATTTTATTTTTTTCTTTATCATTTCGGTGAAAAAAAAACAAAGAAGAGGAGGAAAAAACACAAACGTAAATCAAAGGAAAAATGCTGAAAAAAATAAAAATCTTCATATTGTTTTATTTTTTGGGTTGTTTTTATTCCTTTTTCTTTATTGATTTGGAAACTTTTCGCTGTGAGAAAGTCCAACAAGAATATAGTGGGTCAATATGAAAATGAAAGCCGTCGATAATTATCGATAAATTTATTATCAATTAGTCAGACTGAGCGGACTAAGCGAACCCAAGGCTATCGAAAGATATTTCATTGATTTGTTGACGGGGGAAGCCCGATAAATATTGATGGGTTTTCTTAAGGTTCTAAGCTCTGGTAACCCTAGTAAAAGTTTGAGAAGCACAAAATGAAATCCCTCCTTCCCCGATTCTTCACAGTTGGCAAAAACAATTGAATCAATAAAAAAAAAAAATCGCCTTGCGAAACAAATTCAGATGCCCGGGCTCAGTGTAAGTGTTTTTGCCCAAAGAAAATAAAAATGGCCTATTTAACCAAAACAACAGCAGCAGCAAAAAGGGCAACCGAAATAATCGGTAATCGATAAGTGTAGTCGAGCAAAAAATTAAATAAAAATGTAAAGCAAAAGCCACCAAAAGTGTTGAAAAAAGAAGGCAAAGCAAAAAGAATTATCGATTTTTTTTTTCAAATTGAAACCTGTGTGAAAAAAAGAAAAAAATCCAAAAAGAATTATTGCAAACAACAAAAACAACAACAAATAGAAAAGCAGTTGCTCAACTGTCATGGCTGCCGTTGCCGGCCTTTATGGCCTTGGCGAAGATCGTCAGCATCGAAAAAAGCAGCAACAACAACAGCAACACCAACAGGAGCAGCGCGAACAAAAGGAGGAGCAAAAAAAGATTGCCGAACGGAAATTGCAGCTTAGAGAGCAGCAACTCAATCGCACCTCCTTGGATGGGTATGCGGAATTTTCTATAATTTAATTTTTGCAATCACCATTTTAACTCTTTCATCCACTCGCACATTTAGTATAGTTCTAAGCAATTTATAATACATTTCGAACTGTACTTGATATTTGAATTTTTAAGAGATACTGGGTCTGACTGTACCTGGTAGAGTCTAACAGGCTTGGCAATGATTCATTCAATCTAGAAAATTTATTTTGCTGAAGGTCTCTAGAATTGGAAGTGTACGTGGATATCTGATATATTCCGGCACTCAACGAGACTGTACTTTTTAATAGAAAGGAGTAACTCGGCTATAAGCGTGCAGGCTTTGAGTCCTACTCTACTCTTAAGGTTAGGAATGCATTTCATAGCTATGACGAAGGTCTCTAGAATCGAGAGGATACGTGGATATCTGATATATTCCAGTACCCAACGAGACTGTACTTGATACTTGATAGAAGAGAGGTAACTCGGCTTAAGCGTGCAGGCTTTCGGTCCTACTGTCCTCTTTATTCTTGATTCTTTTCATTAAAAAATTTAATCTGAATCGAAAGTAGAAAGGAAGGGATCAAACTATTTGATTTCCTCTTGAAAAACAATAAAACCGGTTTCGCCTTTTTTTTGTTAAGTCCACCGAATTGATAGAAGAAATTTAATATCGCACAGATTAAGATAGCAAAATGCCTGCGGTCAATTTGGCACTGCCAAACAAAAAAAAAAAAAAAAAGAAGGTTAAACCAAAAGAGTACCAGCTGAAAGAGTATTTAATTTCTAACAACAGCACAACAATAATAAAAGAAAGAACCCAGAACATTTTCGGTACAAAAAAAAAAAACAAAAAAAACAAAAAAAAAAAGTAAAAAAAGAAAGAAAGAAAAACTTAAGCCAAAATGTTATTTTACTCAAGTGGAGAGCCAGTTTCGCTGGCTGGCCTATGCCGGCAGTGCCCTGTCCTCGTTGCCTCGTTGCCGCTTGTGCTTTTCATGCCCCAAGAGTGGCGGCACTCAAGCCAGCTAAACCAATCCCTGCCAATCCTCGACTTCCGCCAGCCAACCTGCGCGCCATAAAAAACGCTTAAAAAGGCGTTAGGCGCAAGGACGGCTAGCAGGACACCGAGACGAAGACAGAACAGTACAGTACAGAAGAACAAGATGCCTCCTGCCTTTTGTGGCGCCTCGCTTGCATGCATGTGTGTCTGTGTGTGTATGTGTGTGTGTCTGCATATATGCAATGTATTTTTCAAAGCCTTTTCTTATTATTTTCTGCTTCTTTTTTTTTTTTTTGGAAGGGGGAAACGAAAAAACTGTGAGTGCTCAGTGCGCATTTTGAAGTTTTCTTATTGCTCTACACTCTCTCTCTCTCTCTCTTTCCTTTATACCCCTCTCGCTCTGGCTCTCTCTCTCTCTGTGTTTTCACAAGCTTAAAAACATTATTTGTGGAATGACATTTGGCAAGTTGCCAGCCGTAACTGTTTCAGCGAAAGTGTATAACTAAAAGTCGGTGTCACTGTGTGTGCTTCCTTGCTTGCTTGTTTGGTTGTTTGTTTGTTTGTTGGTTCGTTCGTGGGCATTTTGAAAGCATTTTGGTAATTACATTAAACATGCCCGAAATGCAGGCAACATCGGCATCAATTTGCACATATCCCCATGTGTGTGTGTGTGTGTGTGTATGAGAGGGTATGCGTGTGTGCGGCAAGCTCTAATTCAAGTGACGTCACAAGGGCTTAGAACACTGGCAAAGAAACAAAAAAAAAAAAAAGGGGGGCTGGGCCAAATTTTTGTCAGCCTTTTGGAGCCACAAAACTGCCATATAAAAGTATGGAGACCATAAAAAACACAGACACACACACACACACACACATACGAAGATAACCACAAAATCAAAAAGAAACGGCACGATTGAAAGAAGCAGCAGAAAAACAAGCCTCGAAAAACTAAAAAAAAAAAAAAATACTCTCGTTCTTTTCATTTTGTTTGCAGAGCTCATTCGCCCTCTCTGTCTCCCTCTTACCCACTTTTTTTTGGTTTTTCATATGTGCCATGTATTTTGTGCAGCTTCAGGCTGAGACTGCCTCAAGGACATTTCCACTTCAATTTCAGTGCATTAGTGTCAGTGGGAGTTGGAAAGCGGAAAGTTTGTGTGGCCATTGGGAGTGGCAGCAGTTGGCATCAGTTAAAAAATTGGAGCGACAACATAAAATGTAACAAATCGCTACTGAAACTCTCTTCTTCTTCTTCTTCTTCTTCTTCTTCCCCGCTCCCATCCCTTACGATGCCTGTTGAAAATAATTTCATACTGAAACATTCATTTTCACTTGGCATTTATTACAATTACAAGTGGCTCAAAAATAAGGCGAATTGGGTAAATTGGTTCTTTCCAAAAAAAAATAAAAGAGAGAAAGAAAGAATGAAAAAAAAAAGAGGAACCCAAAATATATTCATTTTCATTTTTAGTTGAATTATTTGAAGATGAATGGAATAGTGCAAGTAATTGGTCGGAAAAGAAAAAAAAAATATTCATCTTAATTTTAAATGTCAAGGAATTCAAAATCTTCTTCTTCTTCTTGTGAATCTCAACTTATGAATTCTTAGAAAATAAATAGAATATCTTTTCTAAGAAAGTCAGCTTCGTAAGTGAATTATGTTTTCCAGGAAATTAAGACTTGGGCAATAAAGTGAAAATAACTTGTAAGATTTTCCATAGAACTGAGTCAATTGGCTCTCAAGTCTAGGCAACCACAGATAAATAAGATCTTCAAAAGTTACCTCCAAGTAGTCAAGTCCTCTGGCTTTCCTATCCATCCAAGTCTTTAGTTTTAGGAGGCAGCACATTTGCCAGAACCATCCGGTTCAGACCTCATTTAAGAAACTAACTAAGCTATATATTAACCAAATTCTAATCAGAATCAGACTATATCTTTTAAGCAGACTATATCTTTTATGTAGATTCAAATTAGCTAAACAGAAATCTTCTGATTGTATACAAATTTTTCATTAGATGTGGTTCCCTAGATCAAAAGGCTGACACACTGAACCTAATTGATTTGGCGAAATCTCCTTTATTTATTAAGCAATATCTTTCAAATTTAATATCAATAATGCTTATGAGGTGCTTCATATATATACAAAATTTTACTTGAATCAAACGACTGGGTAAGGTATATTTGCTGGTCTTACAGAGCCAATCTCTTTCTCATGATTTTGGTACAGTCTGCAAGCTTTGTATATTTCTTTTCCTTTCTTTATTTGAAACGTAATAAAATGAATTAGTTGCAAAATGCAAATGAAAATCTAGTGAAAAATTTATATGACACATTTCGTTCTTTTTGATGTGAAAACAAAAAAAAAAAATAAAAATAAATCAATTCTTTTTTTGCAAACACAAAGTTTAATTATTATCTCCATCTCTCTCGCTCTCTTTCTTTATCTGAGTCTCTCTGTCTTTGGAACTACTTGGGTTTTAGTGGCTCTTTAAGTTATGTTGAGTGGCATTTCTCATCACCATTTAATTAGTTGGAAAATGTTTAATGACCGAGTGTATTCGGGCTGGTTTTTTTTTTTTTTTTTTTTTTTTTTTTTTTTTTAACACTCTAATCGTCAGCCAATTAGTAGGCACTTGGTTTATTTCCTAGCCCGCTCTTTCTTTGGCTTTGGCTTTGCCTCAGCTCGGGCAATTGTAATTGCTGTAATAAACATAATGACAAACGACAAATGCCTCGGATTGCAGCAGCACCACCACCAGCAAAGCCAAGCCAAATTCAACCCATTGACAGACTCACTGACTCACTGACTGACTGGCTGGCTGGGTGGCTGGAAATGACAACAAAACCAACAACGAGAGCAACCTGGTGGGCTGTGGGCCCAGTGAAGTTGGTTGGCCATGTCGTCTTGTTGGGTCTTTGAAGGCTTGCTCGGTTGTGTCGGTGTTTGCCGTCTGTTTGTCAGCCAAAAACCCAGTCAACTGGCTTTATTTTTTTTTCTCCCTCCTTGCCAACTGTCAGCCAACTAGACAAAGTGACGACAGGCTGGTAAAACTGCAGACTTGACTTCGTAAGCCTCTCCACTCCCACAATTTCGCCTCTCTCTCTCTCTCTTGCTCGCTCCTATAACTGTCTTTGTCTCCCTCTGTCAGCACTCCCTGACTCGCTGGTGCTATGGGCAAGTCCTTGCTAGCAGCTGGGCCAAACAGTGCCACAAATTAACATGACACACATTTAAATTGTGGCAGTGGCAACCACCCGACCAGGCACCCCCGTGTCCCAGACTCCCCACAATCCGACTGAGATAAATCAGTGAGTCAACCAGCCGGGCTGCAACTCACAGCTCCTCTGTTGCAGGTAGGCAAAACAGGGGCAGAACGCTAGCCATCGTCATGCCTGTCTGTGTCTGTGGGGCCTCTGGGAAACCTCTCTTTCAAAATTGGGTTATGTGCAGCACTTTAAATCGTCTTGTGCTGTTGTTGCCTCCCCTCCCCCACCTCCCCTTCCCAACATGCTCTCTGCTCTAGTACTTTACCCCTCGTAAGCAAGAGAAAGCATTTAAGTTTCACTTTGAAAGCAAAAACTCAAAGCTGTCCTGAATGTGAACCCAGGCACAGAGAGACAGAAAAAGAGAATCCATTGGATGATGTATATGCAAATATTTGAAATGTTAGATTCAAGTTACTTCATATACAGATGAGATCTTATTCTATCCTTAAAATATATTACTTAGCTTTCAGTACAGTCAGCACATACCAATTTAGCCCTACCACTAGATGGCGCTGTCAAAGGAGTTGAAATAATTTATAATTTGCAGGCAAAAAAAATCGATGAAAAAAAAAAAAAGGAAATGGCCCATCATAATCAAGTTTTATTTCCACACAGAGAGAGAGAGAGCAGAGACACAAAATCTTTTATTCATTAATTTGAGACAGTCCAAGCTGGTTGCTGAATTGTCTGCTTTCCCTGGGCCTTTCCAATTCAAATACATTAACATTTATGAGAGGCCCCAAAAATAAAAAAAAGGCTAAGCAAATATTCAGAAAACAAAGCATAGTATCAGTTGAAGTTCCCAAAGTTTTCACAAATATTCTCTATCAAAATATTTCCATCCAGCTCAAGGCCTTGGCTGGCCTCAAAATTTGGATTGCAATTTTTTTTTTTTGTTTTTTTTTTTTCAAATCGAAGGACAAACTGAATAGTTTGGTAATATTTTCATACATACACACACACTCACACACATACATTCCTCATATCCTTTTTGGCTGGCATTGACAGTAAAGGAAGAAACTAAAGAAGCCAACCACTCAGTTAGCCAGAGGCCGGAAGTGACAAGCAAACCAAATTTTTACCCAACTCAGTATGCGTTGAGAAAAAAAAAAACAAAAAATTCATACTAAGCTATTTTCACATATTTTTCAAAATCATTTCACACACTTTTTACCTACAAGCAACATCGAACTCATTTTTTTTTTTGTCAAAAAAAAAAAAAAAAAATTTACACAAGCCAAAAGAAACTGATGATGGCGCCAGTTTTGCCTTGGATCAAAACTTTCGAAATCATTTTACTCAAGAAAAACGAAAAGATGAAACATTTATCAATTGATTTTTATGGGCGGGACAAGTTTTACCTTAAACGAAACACACATTTAATTGAGGTCCATCGAATTGGTAAGAAACTTTATAATTTCTCTAAAATAATCAAAAACTAATCCCTTTCCTTAGGCATTCAGGTTATAATGCCAATGGATAGTCCTCTGTGGTTACCACCCAGCTTACTTTAATCTTTAAACACTTTTAAAAACTCGGCTCAGCGGCAAGCAGTTTTTCTTTGATTGATTCTTTAATATGAAATAAAAGCATAATTAAAAAAGATCATTTTTCTTTTGTTGGTTCTCTTGGGGTAAGGGCAAATGTTAGGCAATATATTCCATTCAAAATATTAATAATGAAATCACAAACAAATAATGCCTGGCCTACTTGCTGACCTGATGAATTCAATTCAATGGAAAAGTCCACTTAAAAAATGCATGCGACAAAACAAATAAGCTTTTAAAAGCGCCAGCAAAAAAAAAACACCCTTCTTTAATTGTATTTATTTTTGTTAATTTCATTATTATTTTCGATAAAAGAATTATTCATAAATTGAATGGTAACCCAGCAAATGGCAGCCAAAAAAGGAAATTCTGATTCCCCATGGCTAATTTGACAAGGGGAATTTTTTTTCAAAGTATTCAAAGTTGAATTTGGAAATCTATGAATTAATTAAAAAGAAAAAAATGTTTTTGAGAAATTCTATTGAATTTTTGTGCTCTTAATAAAAAGGTTCAGTGATTGCCTGCTGTGTTTTCTTATCAGTTGAAACAGCAGGATAAATAATAATATTTCTCATTTTAGAGTGCGTTTTCCCCAATTGTATTTGCTTTTGGTTGTGCGTGATTTCACATATTTTATGCATTGGCACGCAATTCCTAGAGATGCAAAACTAAAAATAAAATAAAAATAAAAACCACGCTTCAGAGCTGAATAAATATGTTGGCTTGGCTGGGCCAAAAGTTTCATTCCATTTCATTCCAGTTGCATTGCCCTGCCACACGGAACTGTACCCAATCTTTCTAAGCGTCTGCAGAGAGGCCTTGGGGGAAAAGTGCTATGTCTGTGTTATTAATTTATTTTCATCATTCATTGGCTTTTAAATTTTATTGACTATTTTTCCTCTTTCTCTCTGTCTCTTGTTCCCTTTGCATTCTTTGATATTACAGTTGCTGTGTTAGAGATGAGATTATTAAAGTTTTATGAACGTGATCTATTTAAATAAATGTGACTGACACATTCCATGGGGAAATGGCGAAATTTCTAAGACAAAGGCAGGGAAACTCTTTCACTCACTTTGGTTTAATTGTTTCACTCCTTTCTGCTTTCACTCGGGCCAACTCAGCTCAGCTCAACTTGGCTCAACTCAGTTCAGTTCAGCTCAGCTCAGCTCAGGTCAGCTCAGCTCATTTCCCATCAGTGCTATAAATTTGCAACTTAACAAGAGAGTTTAGCTCAACCCGACACCCAAAAGTATCCATTACCCCGAAAAACTCTACCGCCGACCCAGTAGTCAACAGGAGGAGCCTCGAAATGGAAATGGGGTCAATGTAGAGCATAAATTTTCACCATGCCAAAGAGAATGACATAAATAATGAGATAGGGAAATGCTACTGCATAAAGCTTGCCAGTGTACGGATGCTTAAGTGTTTGCCGGGCGGTGAAGGGGAAAGGGGTTGAGGTAGATTTTGGTATTCCACCAAGTCTCTTTGATGTTCGGTGGGTGTTTTATATTTCTCTTGCTTTCGTTTTATTCCTTTTCCTTACGAATGAATGTAAGACATGACACTGGAATGCTAAATGTTAAGCTGAGAAAATGCACTTGGGGATTTCATTTGGCACTTGAGTGGATAAAGTGCAACGATTTTTATTTATTTGTTGTGAACTAATGACTCGTAAAATATCCAAGCAAATGCTTTGAATTGTTTCGATTTCAGCTGGAAATGCATTTCATTTATTTGCTTAATCTGCGACTAAACAATTCCTAAGATATTCCAAGAATTATTCAAACTAAACTGCTTTGAATTCAGATGGATTTTTGGTTACCTTTCGAAGACCTCGTAGTTTTTGATTTTAAATTCTTGGGTCTCTTTCCTAGCCACACGATATTCAAATGGCCGCCATTTTTATTGTCAAGGGACGAATTCATATTTGTTAAAAAAAAAAAAAAGAAAAAGAAGAGCAGAAAAAAAATAAGCATTTTGCCTGCGTCACTGGCAAAAATGTTGGCCCCAAAAATAAAACACTTTACCACGACCTAAAGTGAACTCTACTTGGCGGGGTGATGGGGGGGGAGTGGGGCAAGCAAAGTACACCCTTTTCGTGTTACAAAAAGATAGAAAACGGTCAGCAAAAATTTTTCACCACTACGTCAATCGATTTCGATAAAAATAAATCGAAAAACGCAAACAAATATTATAAATAGATTTCAACCTCTAACACCTTGCACAGGGCATACTGGCAGGGCCAGCGAAATGGGGGCCAATAAAAGTAATTATATTATAGCCAAGGGCAAATAGAAAGTCGCTCTGGCTGGTTGAGTTGGGTGCACGAGGATGGCTGGGACGGAGCGATGTAATCAAGTCGGGGCCAGTGGGTCAAATGGCGTTGATGCTGGGACCGATTTGATGAGACAAATCATTCAGGTCAGCACCAAAGAAATCAAGACCAACGGCAAAGGCTAAAATTTCTATATATCCTTGATTTTTTTTCAAATTTTCAATTTCAAAAATTTTGGAGGGGCTTTTTTAACTGAAACTTGTAAAGTCAAAGCTTCCAGGGAAGCTTTCTTAATTACATTTGTGGATTCAAGAGGGACCGTTTTATTTTGAAAATGTCAACAGTGGCGCACTCTGGCGGCAGATTCCGAAGATTTCCAGAATCCGCTTTCCAGACCATTCCAGTGGATGCTTTTCTAAATTCGCCAGCTTTGGGCAGCTTCCTTCCAGCCATAAAGCTCTACGCACAACCATCTGTGAGTGTTCCATTCCAGAAAATTCCCCTATGCGCGCGCGTAAACAAATGCTGAAATTTTATCAAATCGGATCAGCCCAGATGCTATGACAATATATTTATTTTACTTTTCACCGGCCCACCCAAATCTGCATTGACAAATATTTCAAAAAACCCAAAAAAAAAAAAATATTCAAAATAAAAAAATAAATAAGTACAGTCAGCATTGCTAAACATAGCTGAGGCCAGCAGGGTAAAGCAATACCAAGGCCAATCTAGATCAAAAATAAATTCTCAAGATAAAAATATACAATTTACTTGCACCTACTGCGAGAGGCAAACAATTCGAAATTAGAAACGAAACGGCCTTTGGTAGCGAATGGAATCGAAACGCACGTGTAGCTGCCCAGTTGGCCGACCGTAAAGCTTTTTCATTGACAAAATAAAAAGAAAACAGACAGAAAACCCGCCGCAATATTTGAACTTGGGGCCAACTGGAAAAATTCCCAGCAGCTGACGCCATCTTCCACTTCCAGTGGCTGCAGCATGGAGCCCAGCTGTATGAACGGCGCAGCATCAGTAGATGCGCGGAACGAAATGGCATTCAAGTGGAACAACTGCAAAGGCGGCAACACCAACACACTCAACTAACGGTAAACGGTCACAGCGAACGGCGACCTACGAAGAGTTTTGTCAAAAGCCAAGACAAAAGCGGCGCTGCCTCGGCCACGGCGGCGGAAGATGAGTCCCGACTCTGGCACGACGAAGACCCAACGACGAACTGCTGAACAACAAGAAGAAGAACAAGAAACACAAGCACAAGCCGAACAAGAAGAAGCAGAACAAACAAAAAAAAAAAAACAGAAAAGCAAACGCCAACGCCACCGACATCGCCATCGCCATCGCTATTGCCATCGTTGCCACTGCCACTGCCACTGCCATCGTCAGAGCCAAACTGAACATGTCAGGATAGGACAGAGGCTAAGGCAAAGGCAAAGTGCGTTTCATTTCGTTTCTTATTTCGTCTTGTCGCGCCGCGTGTGAAGCAGTCGATACGGCGCGCGTGTATAAAAAAAAAAATATATACAAAAAAAAAAAAAAAAACTGCCACTCAAAAAAAAAACAAGAAAAAAATAAATAAAATTAATTAAAAACAATTCCGCAAAAGGATGTGGCAACCATAAACAATAAAGCCCCCAAAAAGGACTAAGGACTTGCCAGAAAAAATTTCAATAAAAGTCTAAGCCAAACTAAATGGAATAAAAAAAAAGAAAAAGTGGTAAAAAGGAAAAATAAAATTGCCGCGGGCACCACTCAAACCCATAGAAAAGAACACCACAAAATGGTCTTCTATTTTATGGAAAATTATTCGAAAAATTTTTTTTCTTCAAATTTGTTCAAGTTTTTTTTTTACATATTTTTTTTATTTAAATATTTCAAGTGTGTGTGTGAAGGTGTGAGTTTGTCTTTGTTGAAGAAAGAGAAAAAGTAAAAAAAAAAAAAAATGAAGCGATTTTCGCGTAGTGTTTTTGTCTGGCGTCTCCACACCGCGTTTGTGCTGCTTTAACCTTGACATATCAGGCAAACAAACAAGGCGACAAATAAAAAAAATTTATATATATAAATAAACAAAACTCAAAGCAATAAAAATAGCAGAACAACAACAAACAAGTTAAAAAAAATAAAAATAAAAAATTAACAAATAATTTTTAATTAAAATAAAGAAAATAAATTAAAACGCAAGCAGACAAGTGGAAAATAAAATTATTTACCTAGTTTTTTTTTATTTTTTGCTTTAAGTGTACCGTTATAAGGTCTTTTGAGAAATTCCCCCCACCAGAAACGAACGACACAAACAACAAATTTCAAATTTTGCAATAAAGTAAATTTACTTTTGTGAGGGAGATGGCAATCAATTGAGAGTGAGATAGACAGAGAGTGTGTGTGTGTGAGTGTGTTCAAAATATGCCAAAAATTTTGTGTAAACAGAATGAAGCAAATATAAAACAGAACTGAACAAATCTAAACACAAATTGCAAATGTCATTGAAATAACAAAAAGGAGGCGGGAGGCAAGACAAAGAGAGAGAGAGAGGAAAAGAGAGAATTGCAAATACAAGAAGCACAAATCAATGTGTAAATTTATTTATAAACAAAGCAAAAAAAAAAAAAAAAAAAAAATTGCATTTACCAAAGCAGCTGTGGTGCCCCCAAGCAAGGCAAAGTCAGCGGTAGGCAAGAGCCGCAGTCATAGCGGCAAAAGAAGCTGTATGTGTATGTGTGTGTGTCTGAGTGTGTCTCTGTGTGAGTGTGTCCCTGTGTGTGTGTGTGATTATTGGGAGGGGTCGACGGCCAGGGCGGCTGAGAGGCTCAGCCTGCCATAACCATATTGTTAGGAGGCCAGAATAGCCGAAAGAAGAAGAAGAAAGACAGCGCAAAAAAAAAAAATAGCACTGTAGGCTCAGTGATATAGACACGCACGCACTTGCACAAACAGGCACATACATGTCGCACGCAGAATTTTACAGTCCATGTGTAAAAGCTTTACATTTACTTTTGCCTTTGCCTTTGCCTTTGCCATTGGCAGCCAAATGCAGCCAACCAACAAAATAAAATTCAAAAACATAAAGCGACAATGAGAAACAGAGACAGAGAGAAAAAAAATAACACACACACACACACACACGCACATACATAGAAAGAAAGAAAAATATAGAAGGAAGGCAAGAAAAGTAACCGAGGCATCGTCTCGACGATGCGTGGTCGTTGTTGTAGTCCTCGTTGCCGTTGCCTTTGCCGTTGTCGCTTCTGTCTGTGTTGTTGTTGTTGTTGTTCTTATTGTTGTTGTTGTTGTCGTCGCCGTTGCCTATTAGCGCGCAGAAGTTTGCTGACTCTCCTGCTCACACTATTTTTCTACACATTCAAAAGATGTTGTTGCTGTTGTTGTTGTTGTTGTTCTGCACCTGTACAGGAGCAATAATAACAAGACAGACGTGGCAGCACAGGCGCCATACAAATAACCGTTACCTGCTCGTTGCCGCCGCCGCCGCCGCAGCCTCACTGTCACCGTCACAGCGTTTGAGTCTTCTGTTATTGTTCATTTCTTTCTTCTTCTTCTTCGTCTTCTTCTGCTTCTTCTTCTTCTTCTGCTTTGGATTTTTATTCTTTGTACTGGCTAGGGATATAATTTAGCTTAATCCGCTGCTGCTTCTTTTGCTTCCTAAAAATACAAAAACAAAAAACCAACAACAACAACAACAACAAAAACAAATACAAACAGAATCCAATTCAAGTCAAAGTCTTCGTCTGTGAGCAATGTTTTGAGCATATCCTTCTTAAGGACATTCCAAAGGCAATTTGTTGTTTACGAATGATTTCTTCGCATGTATGCGTACATGTGTCTGTGTGTATGTGTATGTGTGTGTGTGTATGCGTATGCGTAGGTATTTCATTGTTATATTTGTGAGCTCGATTTGGGACCACAAAGAGTATATATATATATGTATATATTTCTGAGAAAATAAATAAGAAATATGGCAAATACGCACGTTTCTCAGAAATAAGAAAAAAATATATATATATATATTCCAACTAGAATCAAACATTTAAATATTCCAATCGAATTAAGCTTAGAATTATGATGGTGAAATTTGTAGGATCCCTTAAAGCCTTCCAATCTAGTTCAAGTTAATTGACCACAGATATTCCTACTCACCTGAGTTCTCAGAGTTCTCTGAAGTTTAAACTTAAATTATTTCTGTGAAGGGTTTCGTATCACTCAATTAGCCCAGTTATATGTGATCTTCGCACTTTCCCACAATTCAATTAATTAGGCTTCCACTCTAAGCCTACCTTCTCAATCAACTCGATACTTCATTAATTTTTCTCAACTGGTTCAATATTTATTAACTTTATATTTGGCTATACATTCATTTGATTATTAAAATATTCAATTCATTTTATGTTAATAAATCCGAGAGAGATAAAAAAAAAAATATTTGTAAATGAAAACAATTTACTCATACGAAATAAATATTTTCCATATTTTTCCTAGAAAAAAAATGAAATCAAATGTCTGAAGATTTTAATCCCCGTGTAATTGAAATTCTCTTGAATTCCGAGTAAATAAATGAATATGAATTGTGGGCTGAACTATCTGATAAAATGGAAATATATTAAGAATTTTTTTATGAAAATAATAAATATCTGATTAAGTCAGAATAGACTGAAGCGGGTTTCAGAGGCTGTTCAGGGCTCAGGCTTCTTTGGGACTTACAATTTGTGTCCAATTCAAATATAATTGACCAAATCTTTTTAAGAGAAAACAGCCTATAATCCCGATTAAAAAATTATAAGGATTTTGTTAGTCCATCTGATTAAGCCTGAATAGTCTGGAAAGGGTTTCAAGGACTAAAAAGAGTTCCTATTCTTTTCGCTTTCAGAAGGAAAAAGGACATATCTTTCCTAGAGGAAACAGTCTATAATCCCGACTAAAAATTATAAGAATTTTGTCAGTCCTTCTTGTTAGGCTTGAATACTCTGAGGAGGGCTTCAAGGACTGAAATAGGTTTTGTAGACTAAACAGACTTTCCTAGACTCTTTTCAGTCCTACAAGTTGTGTCCTATTCTTTTCGATTTCAGAAGGAAAAAGGAAAGATCTCTCCTTGAGGAAACAGTCTACAATATAATTAGGCCTGAAAAGTCTGAAGAGGGTTATCCTCAGCTCCTTTCAGTTCGACTAATTCAGTTCTGATTTTCAGTTCTGACTGATTCCAGACTGATAGGGTCCCTCTTATTCAGGGAATTTCAGAAAGAAGAAGGACGAGCATAATTTGCCATTTCCTTCAAAGAAAAAACTATCTATTAACCCGACTAAAACCTATAGGAATTTTAATAATTTGCCTCATTAAATCTGAATTGTCTGACGACGATAAGCCCTCTTTCCTGACCTCTTTTAATTCCTACAAATTTTCTGAAATTCTTTAATAAAGATATAGTCCATAGACCCTACAAAAGTTTATATAAATTTTGATATTCCCTGCGAAAGGAACAGAAGGGGATACAATTTTTTCTAGGCTTAAATTAAGCAATCTCATATTTTGCTGTCCTTTCGATAATTTTGTTTTTGTTGTTTTTGTTTTTTTTTTAATATTTCCCGATAATATGGAGGATGCCATCATCCATTAAACGAGTACAAATTAACTCATTAAAAATGTGTGGCATTTCCATTTTGCCTTTATCCGGTAATTACGTTCCACATGCCATACGTGATATTTTTCTTTTGCAAAAACGTCGGGTAAGGCAGTGTTCTGCCCTCACCATGATGTTGCAATATTTCATATTCCAATATAAATGCATATATATATATAGATATATATATTTTTTTTCTGAGAATCGAGCTTATGCACTGAACTTTATATGAAATCACAAAAAAAAAAAAAAATAATGGAACAGAATAAATAAATTAGCAATATTTAAAATTCTTCCAGCGGTATTCGTTTGGATTACGTTGGCCTGATTTTTGCATATTTTAAATTTGATGTAACCTCCCAAACGATAGAGATTTTCCAGAGGAATAAATAAAAAAAAATAAAATATATCTTTCCTTATTGCACCTTGAATTGAATTGAATTGAATTGAAATGAACCTGTGCGTTAGTTAAGCCTTCAGTCGGTCCAATTATTTCTGCATTAAATCAATAAAAAATATCCTGTGTAAATTCAAGGATACTTGACGCTCGACTGTACAGTAGTGCACAAAATGCGAGCTTTATTTCTATCAGGAATGTCTTGAATGAAAGCATTTATGAGCTTAACTAAAGTCCTGTCCAAAAGACCGGTACATTTCATATTCGTGACGTCAGCTTGGCCTACTTCCTCCCCCCCACTGTGTCTCTTTTTGAACTGACCAAGTCTCTGCTATGTGTGTGTGTGTGTGTGTGTGTGCACATTTGCAGTTTCATACATAATAAATCCTTGAAACTGTTAAATTATTCCACTTGACAAAAGTTAAATGATTATACACTTTGAATGTACACAAACATCAACTTTATTCAACATTTTCATTCCGAGTGTATCCAAGTGTGTGTGTGTGTGTGTGTCTGTGTGTGTGAGTGTGTGGGCAAATTATTGCAGGAGTGTATGCAAATTCATTAGTAGTTTAATTAAAAGAATTCTCAACAACATCAACGCATCCTTTTTGAGTTATGAAAATGCCAGAAACCAAAAAAAAAAAATAAGAAAAAGAAAAACAATAAAAAAGGAAAGTACACTGCCAGGGTAAACGGTCAATAGAGAGAGAGAGAGAGAGAGAGAGAGTGGTCAAGTCTGAACTTTATTATGCATATAGGAGTCCAACGAGTTCACATGAGCCCGGACCAGACAATTCACTTAACAAGCCAACACCAGCACCAGGAGCAGGCAGGAAGCCATGAAATCAGTTCAGACCAAGCCAAATGAGACGTGTTTGGTCAACTCGAGAGCATCAGGCTTTGGGCTGAAAACTTGCAGGACCTCAACAACATCAACATTATACGAACAAAGAGAGAGAGAGAGTGCGAGGTGCGAGTGAGAGGGGTCAAGAGAATCACGTGAAAATATCTGAGCCAACTAGTTGAAAGTTAAACCAAAGTTGATTTCTCTGGTCAGTTTTTGTTTGCTTTTGGGATTGCGGGAAAACACCCTGAACCGTTTTCCATCCACCACCAACCCCCTGCCCCCCCCCCCCTTTCAGCCCTCTGTCATGTCGTTCAATTATGCGTCATATTAAAAATATACGAGACTTTTAACCTTTAAGCCATCTGCAATTTATCTGGCTTTCCACAAAGATTAAAACAACCACAAAGGCTTTAGCTCAAGTCCAATAAACTTATCGATAAAAATAACAAAGTAAATGGCAGATTTAGTTGAAAAGGTTTCCGGCTATATTCGATAGATTCTTGGTAAACTTTTACACAACCCAAAGAACCAAAGAAACCAACAAATTTGATGAATTACTTATTTAGCTTTTATCAAAGAATTTTTTTTAAAGTGAATTTCAATTAATTTTCCGCCTTCCCTTTTTGTAAAGTAAATATTTCTGGAGATTAAGTTGCATTATTCTGTTGGTGTTGTGATTTTCTGGCTTAGTTCTCAGTTGAAATTAATTAGGTAGAAAAGCATTAAGGTCATCTATCAAATTGCTCAATACACTTTTGACAGCCAAACATTTTCAAGCCAAAAGATTTCGAGGAACTTTTTCTTTTTCTTTTTTGACAGTCGACATTTTCTGGCAGAAATAATTGACACACGACTTTTTAATAATATTAATAAATATAATCAAAAAAAAAAAAAACAACGAACAAAAAAAAAAAAAAAAAAATTATGGCAAATCAGAAAATCGATTCGGTGACTGTACCAATTGCAGAGTCGTATGTATTTTGTGTTATGTTTTAAGCTTTCTTTTGTTTATTGTTTTGATTGTTTTGCATTTACTTTTGGCATGATTAAATTTTTTATTTCGTTTATTAATTTTGTTGACATTTTTAGTTAGATGAAATCGAAATTAATTAAAAAAAAAATTGATTGACTTTGATAAAGGACTTTAGGTTTTTCGGTTTTTGGTTTATCATGTAAAACTTTTTTAGACTGATTTAAATGAAGGCTGGCAAAATGCTTTAGGCCAAAAGATCTCAAATCAAATACTGAATGCATAAAAGATTTTTGCTCTTTCAAAAGAAAGCACTTTGGCTAAAATTAAAAAAAAAAAAAAAAAAAAAAAAACGAGAAGAATATTTTTGTATTCCCCCAAACGGATTCACCTGTTCCCAAAAGGGGAATATGACAATAGCAGAGAAGAGACAATGACCCAGACTAGCAAATACTCTTTTTCAAGTCAACTATTATTCCCACAGTCTCCCTTGCATTTGGGTGGCCTGAATCAATGGCTTTCATAATAATAGCCACAATGATAATGGCAATGTTTATCCATAGTCAGTTGCTTTAGTCATTGTTGAACAGCCCGCCCGAAAGAGTAGGCAATATACACAAGGCAATGTTTCACACACCAGCAAAAGTATGAAAAAAAAAAAAAAAAAAACGGCAACACCAACGAATCAGCGTGCATGGACAGGCGAACGGATAAACTTCAATGCATAAACACAACGAACGATAAAAATGTTCACGCACACAGCAAAATACCTCAGCATTGACACCGGCCAAACAACACCTAACCTACAAAGTTGAGAGGGCAGCCCAGCCGCTCTCGCTGACACTGCCGCTGCTGCTGCTGCTGCCGCTGCTGCTGTCACTGCCTCAGTCAACGTCGCCGCAGCTGTTATTGTGTGCTTCTTCTTGCTGGTCTTTTACTACAACTATAACAGCTGCTTATACGCCTGCTTAAACTTCTACTCCTACTGACTGGGCCTAGCTTATACTGTATACTTATAACTTTGCTGGTCTTATACTACTCGCCTTTGCTTTCGTCTTATACAAGACTTGATGCTTGCTCTCTCTCTGTCTCTCTCTCTCTCTCTGTCTCTTTGTGCCAGCAAGACTTGTGCTTTGTTTTTGCTCTCGCTGCTTTTACTGTGCGTGCGCGTGCATGTGTAGGTGTATGTTTATGTTTTCTGTTTCCCAGTGTATGTGTGTGTGAGTCTCTCTGTTGCATAAATCCGCCAACAAGTTTCCCATTGTGCAGGGCCGACGCGACAACTTATTCGGTGGTAGAGTCGGTCTGGCCTGTCGGTCGCTGAGTCGGTCGGTTGCTTGGTCTATCAGTCTGACGTTTTGTTGTGTGCCTTCAGCCACAACTGCCTCCGCCCTCTCTCTCTCTCTCTCTCTCTCTCACTCTCTCCCTCACTGTTCACTCCCTCCAGCGAAACAGTTTCATTCTGTTTGTTTCGGTTTTCAGGTTTTTTTTTTTTTTGGTTTTGGTTTTGGTTTCGCCTGCTGTTCTATTCCGTTTCACTCTGTTTTCTTCCGTTATATGGCGCGCAGTGTTGTTGGCATTTCGGCGTCCTTTCATTTTCGTGTCCTTTTGCGTGTGCACGTTTTCGTTGTCTGCTTTTCAGGCTGCTTCGTTGGTTCGTTCACATTGCTTTTCGTTTCTTTTTTATTTTTCCAATTAGTTTTTTTTTTTTTTTTTTTATTTTCAACAACGTGGAATGCGTTTCTCGTTGGTGATTTTTGGATTTTCTCTCGCATTTTTTTTCTTCTTGTATTCCTTTTTGTTATACAGAGACAGAGCGAGAGAGACTGAGTGAGTGAGTGAGAGAGAGGGAGAGAGAGTGGCTTTGTGTATTACAGCGGCTGTTTAAAGTGTGTTTTACATGGTTTTCATTTCTCATTGTTCTCTCGTATCCTATTTAGCGCCTTTTGCAACGCATTCGTTGATTTGCCTTTGCTTTTGGGCATTTTCTATTTTTTTTTTTTCATTTTCCTTTTTTCCTTTTGATTTCAGTTGGCACGTTTTGTGTGCCTCAATTTTCAAGCATTCTTTCACGCATTACATTCTCACTTTATCTCTCTCTCTCTCTCTCTTTCTCGCTCTCTCTCTCTCTCTCTTTCTCTTTTTCTGTTGCCTTTTGGCTTTTCTCCTAGAATAAATTTTTTCTCTTTTTGTTTTTTTTTTTATGCTTTCACCTTTTATTTTTTCCACATGTCTGTGTGTGTGTGTGTGTGTGTATTTTTTTTTATTTACTTGAAGAAGCCTCTGCTTCTTCTTCTTCTTGTTCTTTGGTTTGTACTTTTGGTTCGCTCCTTGCGAGTCCACACCAGCATTGGCTCAATTTAACTCAACTGAATTGAGTTCAGTTTGGTTCAGTTCAACTCGACTTGACTCGACTCAGTTCAGCTCAGCTCAGCTCAGTCCGTGGTACTGTGGCCCGTGTGTCCTGTGCCGGCGGCCTCTGTGCGTGCGACATTTGCTGGCGTAGTTTTGGTCGAATCAAGTGCAATTTTTGTTCTACTTTTTTTTTCTCCAAATTTTTCTTCCTTCTTTCTCTCTATTTACTATCACAAAAATAAGAAGAAGAAGAGGAAGCTAAAAGTGTGCGTAAAAAGAAAAAATCGAATTCGGTTCAACGAAAAAAAAAAAAAAAACAGAAGAGTCTAAAAAGTGCGTGTGATTTCTTAATGAAACCAATCAAAAAGTCAAGCGAAATAATAAAAAAAAAAAAATAATTTTTTTGGCATAAACAATTTTCATAAATTTAATTCACACACATACAAATTCAGGTCGATTCAATCGACTAACAAATTGTATTCAGTCAGTTCGATTTGCCTACTTCAATGCTCACATACCCCACCACCCCGCTGGCCTAGCCAGCCTAGCAATTTGATCTCTGTTTCAATTGCTTTTGGCCTCCTGGCCTCACCTGCCTAAGCCCAACGAGGCGTATGCGTAATATAATTTTAATTTCTCTCTCTCACTCTTTGTCTTACTCGCTCTCTCTCTCTCTCTCTCTCTCTTTCACACACACTGTGTTTTTGTGTATTATTGGAATTTCCGCAGCATACTTCTTGGGGCCAAATAAAAATACAAAAAAAAAAAATTACGCGGCTTGTTCGGTTTTTTCTCTCCTATTTTTTTGTTGTGAGATTTTCATGGATTTATTTTTTCGTATCTTCTCTGGCATTTATCAATTTCAAAACTATTTGAAATATCAATCAATTTGATAAAGTCAAACAGAAAAAAAAAAAATTGACAAATGATTTAGCAAGGCAAAAGTTAGCCAAAGATATCAGCTGCCGCTCAATTCCAATCTCGCCTGGCCACCATAAGCCTTATCCAATGCCTTTGAGTTGCTATCAACGGCAAGTTGATGAACTCTTAACTAGCTGACAGTTTAACAAATCAGCTTAGACAACTCAATAAACAGGCTAACAGGCTCGACCGTGCGAGTGGGACGACACCAAAAGCGAAATGAACCGAAAGGACAAAAGATATGAGCGAAACAAAAAAAAAAAAGAAAAAATGTTTCATTTCCATTGTCTCAACGCACATCTTAAGGCTTTTGTTGTTGTTGTTGTTGTTGTTATCGTTTTTGTTGTCATCTGCATTTCGAGATTCTTCGAGTCCTTATCAAGTCTATAAAATGCATTCAAGCGAAAGTCATAAAGAAATTGCAAGTTACCAAAGGAGACACGAAACAGAATCAAAATAATTACGACAACAACAACAACAACAACAGCAAAGCTCTGGCAAAGGACATTTCAAAGAAGAAGAAGAAGAAGAAGAGCAAGAAACTTGGGCGTGAGCTGAACTTTCTGGCCCAAAAAAAAAAAAAAAACAAAAATTGAAGACAAGCGAATTGGAAAGCACCGTTATTGTTATATTTACTGTTATGCCTGTGTGTGTGTGTGTTTAGGCTTTTGTTTCATCTTGGCCTGTCTTTAGTTTGGGCTAGTTTAGTCATTTGTTTATGACACTTTTCTTTGGGGGCCCAGCAAGCCGACCAGGTTCAAGGCTGACACATTGGGAGAACAATAAAAAAAAAAAACAACAAGCAAACCTATCGACCCGAAAATTGACAAAATTATCACACAAGTCAATTAAGCCTTCGACTATTTGAGTGAAGCTAAGTAGCAGTTTTTGAGGTTAGGGAGAGACACAAGTCCTGGAACTTACTCGATCTATTCTAGACAAAATGAATAGCTTTGTTATTCACCGGTCTCTGGTCTATATGAGATATTTTTTATATATTCTATAATCTTTTGAGAATTTGCATACCAAATTTCAGCTCTCTAGCTTTTCATTTGACCGAGTGTTTTTTTTTTTTAAGAACAACTAGAAGATTCCTTGTGGCCTGCCTAGAATAAAGCCACTTGTGATACCTGTTAATCTAGCAGGAATATTCAGTATACTCTATAAAGAATTTCAACATGAATAATGTAAAGAAAAAGTGGGGGAAAAAAACAAAACATTTAAAATTCCGTAGAACAAGAAGAAGAAGAAGACGGAGAAGCAAAACTGCATACAAACTTCAAAACTGTCAAAAACTTTGGGCAAAACAAAACTTTTGAGAACTCCTGTTTTGTTTTTTTTTTACACACTTTCTCTCTTTGTCTTACACCCACTCTCGCTCTCTCTTTCTCTTTTTTTTGTCCGATTTTATTTGTAACATCAAATTCTCTGCCCTCTCAGCTGAGTCTCCCAGCGAACAACAACAACAACAACAAATCGTATATATATTTTAGGATGTTGTAGCCTATTTTTACAATTTTTATATGTATGCGTGTATGTGTGTGTGTATTTGGGCTTGTTGTAGGTCGTTGTTGCTGCCTGGAAAAAAAGAAAGAGAGAGAGAAAAAAAAACGGAAATTAACATTTTCACTTGCTGCTTCCGGTGGCACGGCCTCGTCGACATTCGTCGCAAAACAATTTTTTTTTTTTTATACATTTTTTTTTTTTTTTGAGTTGCCATCAAATTGACTGGCCTCTCCCAGCGGCCCATACTCATGTCGACCCTTCGACCTGGCTGTCTATGTCATTGGGCCTGTGTGATTGCTTTATTTATAAACATTGCGAGTGAGAAACTAAAACATGAAAAGCGTATAAAAATAACAACAACAACAACAAAATATCATGTCCTTGTCAAAAATAAAAAAAATAAAAACAACATGGGAATGTGAAAAATAAATCCATTTAAAAATAAATTTTCTATTTTTTTTTTATTTTCACAAAAAAAAAAAATAATAATAAATAGCTTATCATATCAATAAATAAAATAATGAACGGAAAACATTTTCAAATGTTTTTTAATTTGAGAGAAAAATAAAAAAATTAACAAAAAAAAAAACAAAACAAAAAATGCAACAAACTGCCAAAAAACCAAAACAGCTGGAACAACAACAACAACAACATCGGCACAAAACAAATAACAAAAACAAACGAACAACAACAACAACAACAGCAAATTCAGAATGTCATAAGTATAGTGCAAAAGTTAAGCCAAAAGTGCAAACACAATAACAACAACAACAACAACAACAAAAACTGAAAATTATTTTTCTTCTATTCTTCATAACAAAAATTAAAAAAAATAATTATGTCAGGATTTAGTTGAAAAATCCGAAAAAAAATCCAAATCACCGAAAAAGTCTTCTTCAAAAAAAAAAAAAAAAATAAAGGAAAGGCGCTTCTCAATTCTAACTTCCCCTAAATAATTTCTTCTTTTCGACGCACAAAAAAAAAAAATAAAAAAAAACTCTGATCCTTCAAATTCTCAAAGGAAACTAAATGACCAAGCCAAATAAAGGACGAACGAGGCACTTGAAAAACTAAAAAAAAAAACAAAAAAAAAAAAAAAAATGCTGTCCACAACAACAACAACAACTACATAAACAGACACAACAAAAATACGCATAATTTACGCTTACAAAAAAAAAAATACCTTAAAAAAAAACATATTTTACATATACAAAAAAATAAATTTCTATATATACAAAAAAAAAAAATTAAATTAATTATACAAAACATTCCTTAAAAGCAAAAAAAAAATTATTTAAATTAATTTATTCACTTAAAAAAAATATACAAAAAGAAATTAAAAATATTTATACAAAAAAAAAATAAAAAAACTCAACAAAATTGTTTCGAAAATTCTGTCCAAAATCCGTTGAACGTGCTCGTTTCGCAATCGCATTGATTCAATAAAAGTTGGCGAAATTACAAATTACAAAAACTTGCTCGTCCTCAACCATTTCCCGCATCGATTTCATCGAAAGATGGGGCCTAACACCAGTTCTGCGACCGCGCCAGGAACAACCATTAAGCGGTGAAAATCTATCAAATGCCTCGCCCCCTCTTCTGCGTGATAGGTAAAAAAAATTAAATTATTATTTTGGAAATATTTATATTCTCTCCAAAATCCACGGGAATCTAATGATTATAAATATTTTTTCTTTCTACTCAAATTGATTAACTTTTAAGCTCATCTTGATAAATATAATATGGAGAAATTGATGAGAACCCAGATATGTCTATCAAGCTTGATCTATATAGAAGCCTATATATCTTATAGGACTTGGGTCTAGGTCGGGTATTTGTGGAACTTTTCTCAATGAAATAGGAAAGGCAGTACCGACTCATATATCTTATAGGACTTGGACCTACCTCGGGTATTTGTCAAATAAACTCAATCAAATTTGATATTTGGGTTCAGCTTAGGCATAACCGACTTTGGTTGGGATTGAATTACAATATTTGGTATTTCTTATACTAATCGGATTTGGTCATGGCACAACGAACTTTTATATAATTTATTAATTGGGAACAGCTGAAGCAGACATATATATATATACCGACTTTGGTTGGGTTTCACCCGCCACAAATTCAACAAAATTCTCACTTCAAATCAGGGAAATTTATTAGCCAATCTCTACATAATTTCTCACTTACCAACACTAGAAGTGGTAACATATTTATTGGAAGCTGAGTTTGGAACGAAGAAAATTCCCCAGACACATCTGACTTGGGCCTAGTTTGGCTATTTGTCAAACTTTCTCAATGAAATATGAAAGACAGTGCCGAGATTGGTTGGGAGCCAATTAAAATATTTTATATTCCTCATACAATTTCAAATTTGTTCATATCGGGGGTATTTCTATATAATTTGTTACTTAGAAACAGTTAAAACAAACACATATATATATCTACTGACTTTGGTTGGGCTTAACCCGCCACAAATTCAACAAATTCTCACTTCAAATCAGGGAAATTTATTAGCCAATCTATACATAGTTTATCTCTTACCAACACTAGAAGGAGTTTGGAACGAAGAAAATTCCCTCAGACATATCTGACTTGAGCATAACTCGAGTATTTGTCAAGCTCTGCGAACAAAATTTGATATTTGGCTTAAGCTTAAACATAACCAAATATATACCAACTTTGGTTGGAATTGAATGGCTATATAAATCTATACCTTAGATAAATCAGGTTGGGGTCTAGCTGGATTATTTATCAAACCAATTTTTAATATAATTGAGTAACTTGAAATGAGATTGGGTAGCTCAGCTTTTGCTTTCCCAATCGTTGCCATTTCAGTCTCAAAAAAAAAAATCTCGAGATTTCTTATCAATTTGTAAATCCATTCTGATTTTCAGTAACCAATTTGTTGTGTTTGCCGAAATTACAGTCTTTGACTTGTCTTGGCTTTAAGTCATTTTAAAATGAAAGACCATTCTCTTCTACAGAAACCAAATTCTTTAGCTGCCTAAGGGCACTGCAATTGCGATTTGTTTTCTATTTCATTGCGGTTTACAAATATTTCACAAAACATTCCTGACTGCCTGCCAACTATTCAGCATTATCCATTGTCTCTCCGAGCCACTAAGGGAAATATCTGCCCAACTACAACAATAACAATGGCTATGGAAGTGGCTATACCAGTGGCAGTAGCAGTGGCAGTGGCAATGGCGTTGCCATTTACATTTACACACACATTATACAATTTAGAATTTACGTCGGTTTTCTAATTTGGCGGTGGAAAATCGCAATGGGTCTGGTGACGCTGATGGTGTATGCGATGGTATGCCAGAGTCTTTGTTGTTGTTGTTCCTGCCATTGTGTGACTGGAAATGAATGGTTCTGGATAGTGAAAAAGCCAAACCAGATGAGGCACAAAAGCGAAAGAGCAACAAAAATGGTGGAGGCAATGGCGATGACGATGGCGAAGGCGATGGTGAAAACGAAGAAGAGTTTGAATGAGTTCCCAAGACATTTTGCGCTGTCTTTGCCGAAGTTTTTAAACTTTTTTTTTTGCCAACAATTTTGTTGGCTTGGCATTAATTCCCTGGATAAGATTTAAAACAGTTTTAGTTGCATTTTCACTCAATTAACTTCTTGGCCACACTTATTTCGATTGGAGGACTGGACAAGTTTGGTATTTCAAAAAGTATTTGTGGAATTATTTCACAGATTATTTCAAATAAAGTCATTCCGGTTTCTATTTGAGTAGAGTAGTAGAAATATTTTTAAATCGATTGGTGTGTTTTGGGAGTGAAGGAGAGGTTGTGTTGTTAGCTAAATAAGGTGGCCAATTTAATGGTCACATGGCGTATGCGCAATGTATTTCTTTGCCAAAGAAATGACCATCAATGGCATTGCCATTGACAAAGAAATCACCACACACACACACACATACTGACCTGACCTCTTCTATTTACCAAATTGACTTGGCCATTGCCAGGGATGTTGTTAACCAGACAATAACAACAACAACAACAAGAACAACGTCAATGGGAAAACTGCAGAAATCGCCAACCACAAAGCTCGAATCGCCTGACATCATTAACATTTTTTTTTCCTTCTTCTTCTACTTCTTGTTTGCTTTCATTCTTTGGGAGGACAATTTCAGGCAAGAGCAGCAGCCACATTGAGACATAACAATATCGTTTGATGATATCCTGTAATCGTTTCAATGAATTGACATAAGTTTGACATTGATAATGATGACAATGGCTCATATATGAGTTTGAGGCTTGACAATGCGCCATGGCCCAAGTTGATGGGAATGATGGCTGATTGAATTTTGTTTGACAGACAATTGTCTCTTGTGTGTACTTGTTGTTGTTGTTGTTGTTGGCATAGATAGATTCTATATGTGAAGTACAATGAAAATGATAAGCCGGCGAAAAGCAGCTTTTTGTTAATTGAAAAGGATCTGGTCGTAAACTATTGAATGAGATTCTGATTAAACAAAAATCCCAACTTGCCTTGCCTTGGCTTGTCTTGTCTTGTGTTGTCTTGTCTGTTAGCTTTGACACTTTTGCTGGGTGGCAGGCAGAGGACAGAGGACACAGGACACAAGGACCAAAAGTGGCAAACAATTGCCATACACATTACCACTTGCAACTTGACTTGTCAACATTTTGTATCGCGACTTCTCTGACTTCCTGTGACTCTCTCTTTGACTAAATGACTTGTGACCCTCTTTATAAAAATGCTTAGTACGGGGGGAGTGTGTGTGTGTGTGTGTGTGATTCTGTCATTGTTCTTGACTTTTGGTCCCTTTTGGCTTGGCTTGACTGTCGTCAGCAAATATGCCAGCCAAAAAGCGTCAACAACATGAATGCTTCTCTTCTCGCCCAGAACAATGCCAGCCAACAATGAAAATGAGCCAAACTAACACACACACATACACACAGCTTCTTGATATGCTGTGACATTTTTTGGTTTCACTGTTACAGTTTTTCTCTTCTCTGGGCCAAGTCAAACCCAGGCCAACCCAACCCAGCCCAGTCAGTCACTCATTGAGCTCTTCATTGTTTGCTTCCCTTTCTTCCATCCACTTGCATTTCCCACCTTCTCTCTCTCTGTCTCTCTGTCATCTGTTTACGTCTGGTTTCGTTGTGTCGCTTTCACTCGCTTGATTCTCTTTGGCCTTTTGTTATATCTTGGCTGCATTAAAATTAATACTGAATGCCAAGCATGTAATAAACACTTTGCCTGATAGGTGCCTCTTGTCTATTGTGTTGTGTTGTGTTGTGTGTGTGTGTGTTTTTTTTTTTCTCTTCAATCGAATGTCCATTCATTTTGTACCAAAAAAAAATTTTATTTTTTATTTTTTGTGACAACAATTGAATCGGATTAATGGAAAACATAAGCTGAGAATTCAAGAACCCTTTAAAAGTATTTTTCTACTTTTGCTTTTAAAACTCAATAAAAGTGATTTTAGGAAATATATTTTTGAGAGATTTCCATAAAGGATTTCCAAACAGATTTATGACTCGATTTCATCTTAAATTCCATTTCCAATTTCATTCATTTTTCAATTGTTCTCAAAGGTGAGATAAAATCAAAAATGAATAAGTTTCATTTAAGTTTTGTTTTTTTTTCACAAATTATTTGCATTCAAACAGATAATCCATTTAGGCAATTAATTTTCTCTGATTGACAAGATTAGTCTTTGAATTATTTGGGTAAAATCGAAATGATTTCAAATTGGCAAGGCAAATGCCAAAACTAAAGTCAAAACTTTGATTTTACTGTCGGCTGGCAGAAAAACATTTAAAGGAAATGTACAAGCAAAATAAAATCAAAAGAAAAATAAAACACAAAACAAAAAAATGTCAAATAAAACCAAAAAAAGTTACTTGCAAGGCTTCCAAAAATGTTAAGAGTTGAGCAGCTTAAGGGCCCAAAAAAGTATGCTATGTTTTTTTTTGTTGGCCAGCGCTGCCTGCCTGCCTGCCAGTTTGAAAATGCCTGCCAAAAATAAACGACCGGCACACACACTTCCCAGCTTAACTTCAGTTTCGAGCAAAACAAAAATTTGTTTTTTTTTTTGTTTTTGTACACGACTTTCAATTCGCCAAGGTCAACATGCAATAAACAAAAACGAAAAACAACTTTCCACCAACTGCAATTTTCCCCGAAAAGTTTCAGCTGTCTCGACAGCACACACACACACACATACACACATACATACAGATAGGCACACCCAGATTTTGAATATTGTTTGAAAGATTTGCATAATTTAGCTACAGCTGAGCCAGCCGCATTGGCCGTGATATTTGCTCGACTCTCTTGGCCCCTCCCAGTGAGGAGAGAAGAAAAACCCCCCCAAAAAAAGGAGCGTGAGAAATTAATAGCAATTCGATTATTTAGTGATGAAATGTGCCTTGCGTGCCAACAAAGCCTTTAAAATATGCACAAACAATAGCAACAACAACAACATGAAGAAGAAGAGGAAATAACTGGGAATGCAAACTTGCCACACGAATTGAATACGTAGCAATTTGCTGGTAGCAAAATCGTCAGCGTTGGTTGTTGCAGTGTTGCAAGTGTGGCAAATGCAAAAGTGGCGGTGTGTTTTTGGGCTGGCAAAGCAATTAAATTCAATTGTGAATATTTTTCACCTTTAACCTTTTTCGAATCGCACACCCAATGAAATCGAATCCATTTGGCTTGCAAATATCACATGTGATTTTTTTTTTTTTTTTGCCCAAAGGAAATTTGAAATTTTCGTAGATTTTTCTTGATTCTATCAATTTTTTTGAATATAAATTGAAAATTAGCCTAAAATTAGCGAAAAATTTTTAAAGAGAAAAGCTCTTTCAATCCTTGAAGATTCTTTTTATTTTTTTTTATCTTTTTGTGCAAAATTTGCAAGTCTAATGAATATGCGACTGACGCCAATCGGACACTCGACTATCAACTCAAGAGAGACTTCAATCATAGGAAGAATCCAACATGTTCAACGGAAGCTCAATAAAGAAAAAAAAAATAATAATAATAAAATGAAATTTTATGAATATTTCCTTTGATTGTCCCTAGGAATTTTGATACGTTTTTTTTTTTCTTTCTTTTGATTTTAGTTTTTGCTTTTTTATTTTGCTCGAACGTCAGCGAAAATTTCATTGGGTTCTTTTTTTTTTTGATTTACTATGGAGGACAAAATCGCTATGGCACTCACTCTTGTTGCAAGGGACAGAAGCGAGCCAGGCGAGTCAGGCGAGACCAGTGAGCAAAATGGCAAATCGAGATGAGCGAAACGGGTAAACGAGCAAAGATGGCGAATGGGCGAATGCTGATGACGCTGCCGCAATGCAGTTCAAGGCACTTTGGTCAATTGGTGTCAACGCCGTTGGGCTTAACACTCGGCTACTCTCATTTCATCTCTCAGCTCATACAGTCAGCCAGCAAGCCAGCCAGCCTCCCCCTTTGTAGAAATTTTTTTGTCCTTTTCAGAAAATGTGGCCTTGTTTTATTTAACCAATAAAACATATTTTGGACCAATTCAAAAACATTTCATTTTTTTTTTTTGGGTTCAAAAAGAAATCCAGAAACACCCAAGAAAATGGTCCATAAATTAGCTAAGCTACATTTTTTTTTTTGAGTAAATTAAAAATAGATCATAAAGTGTCCAAGTATTTTCTGTCTCGGTCTCACTTTGCGCATACTATTTCGCTTTAATTTTGAATATGTTTGTGTGTTTGATTGTTGCCTTGACCGGCATCCATTGACACAAACACACCAACCATGTGGCCAGAGCGAGAGCGAAACAATTAGCCAGTGCAAGTGGACCAAATGAAACGGTTGATGCAGTCAACCTGTGAGCCCTCAGCCCAGCAAACAGTTTATGAATGCAACCATAGGCCAAACAAGAAAAGCAAAAAAAAAAAAAGAAACCAAAGCAAAAGAATAAGAGAAAACCGGACAAGCACAAACATGCACAGACATGCACGCATCTGCTGCATACAGAATTGAGATACTGAGCAGACCCGGTTTATTTAAAAACCAATGAAAATCTAGTCAAATATTTCAGGCTTATACATTTTAAATTTACCAAAGAAGTAAAGCTCAAAGAGTTAAGAGAAAAATTAAAGCTAAACTTGACAAAGGATAAGTAAATAATCCCAGATAAATCGGGTTTACTAGGAAAGAGCAAATAACTCAAGATGAAAAAAAAATAAATAATAAATTAAGACTCGCATTTTCCCCAATCTATTTTCCCTTTTGAGGTGGTGGTAAAAGCCTTCGAAATTGAATTGCATTGAACTTCAGAGAAAACCAAGTCTACCTGCTGACCCAACCCAAATGTTTCTCTCGCTCTCTCTCTTTCTCCTCCTTGAAAAACTTGACCACTCCGTTTGGCTCACACTTTCATCCTTGCTGGGGCCCCAGTGAAATGCGGAAGTGTTCACTTCTAAATAAATACATGACGAGCCTTGTAAATAAACACATTTACTATTCCATGTACCAGTCTCCCTCTCTCTCTCCCTCTCTCCTTCTCTTCCTCTCTTGTGTGTATAAAGCTTGCACCTAGCCACCATTTTCTTTTTCGAATAGCGACGTGTTGGTTCGTGCATGTTTCGCCTTGCGATGCTGTACTGTTTGACAACTGCAGCGGCAATTTGGTTGTGCAATGACGTCATCGTAGCCATTTTGTAGGGCAAGCAAAGTGCCGCTGACCTATATACATACAAAATAATATAAACGAGAGAACGAGAGACTGCACAAAATACATGACAACGAATAAAAAACAATCAAAAAAAAAAAAAAAAGCAAAATTAAATAAGTAACAAAAATTTCAAGTGCCGCTGCACTGGCAAGAGCAAAGAAGAAGAAGAAAAAGAAGAAGGAAAAAAAATGAATGGACAAGTGAGCGAAACAATCAGTACAGTCCGAAGAGTAGGGGAATTCATAAAGTGCACAAATGTGTAATATTTGTCTTAATTTCTGAATGATTCAGACAAATTGCTACGTCGACCGTTGGAAAACAAGGAAATGCAATTGGAAAGATTCTAGATAATTAAAACTTTTATTTTTGTAGCTTCTCCGGGTTGGGTTTGTTAGCTTCATTCAATTTTTCATTATTCATAGAGTTCCTTATTGGCTTTGTTCCATTTCCAAGTATTTCAAAGCTAAGCTTAACGGTTGCAGTGGTTCCTTTTCCATTTTGTCTCTGTGATACCGTTCCATTTCCAAGTATTTCAAGATTCTTTTTCTTTAAAGAATCCTCGTTTCTGAGAGGATGTTCCATATCAAACGTGCTCTGTTTCCTTTTTCAATTACTTCTACAAAAAGTACAGTTTTCAATGGAGTCTTTTCTGAGACACCATCCGCTTTGTTCCATTTTCCAAAGATTTCTAAAAGAAAGAACTTATTTTTGTTCTCTGATTATCTCCTCGGTTAGAGTTCTGATTCCATCCAGATCCTCTTTGTCCCGAGAATGATATAGCTTTCATTTATTTCTCTTAGCCCTTTCAAGCCCTTAAATTGACTAGCTTTACTTCTTCATCTCATTTCTCAGAGACTCCAATTTTTTGATATTGTCTCCATCTTAAATAAATTTTCCTCAACAAGATTTAATTGTGATTTTTTCTAGCTTAAATGAGTAAACTAAATGAATCTAGGATTTTTTTTTTTTTTTTGCAATTTCGCAACCCTCTTGCCAATCATAAAGCATTGCATTTTATTTTATGTACAACATAAAACGGTTAGTTTTTCCACCATATACATAAAAGTTTTTTTTTTATATACTCTACAATCGTGTATATAAAAAAACTATAAACTCTGCTGTACATGGGACTTGCCACCACTGACGTCATTTGGCCTAAAAAAAAAAAGAAAAAGAAAAACAAGAAAAACCGACAACATAAAAGCGGCAAGCGGAATGCAACGAAATGGAACAGCGAACTGAGTGACTCTTGAGAACTAAAAGCTAAAAATTCTATTATGAATTCAATTTGTTTTGTAATAAATGTTAAATAAATTATACACATACAGTGGACACTCGGAAACATGGCTAAAGAAATAACTATAATAAAGTACAGTTTAGTTGTTCCCTTGAAAGTGTTTCCTAATTTTTCGTAGGCCATCAAGGGTCACGTGCAAAATAGATCCGAACTAGCTTAGATACAGCTCTGATAATTCTGCAAAAGTACAGTTTGGTTGTTCCCTTAAAAATGTTCTTTGTTCATAAAGATTTCCTTAATTTTCTTCAGGCTAATCAGCCTCTCCTTTCTAATGCAGAATAGATACAAACTAGGATAGATACAACTCTGATAATTCCAATAAAGTACAGTTTGTTCCCTAATTTTTTTAATGCCATCAAGGCTTATATTTCCAGTGCAGAATAGATCCGAACTAGGATGGATACATCTGTGATAATTCCACAAAAGTACAGTTTGGTTATTCCCCTGAAAGAATTCTTTAATCATTAAGATTTCCCTAATTTTCCTCAGGCCAGCCAGACTCTCCTTTCTAATACAGAATAGATTCAAACTAGGATAGATACATCTCTGATAATTCCACAAAAGTATAGTTTGCTTGTCCCCTTGAAAATGTTTTTTATTCATGAAGGTTACCCCAATATTTCTCAGGCCATCAAGGCTCATGATTCCAGTTCAGAATAGAGACATCTCTGAAAATTCCATAAAAGTCTGATCCCTTGATCAATTGAAAATGCCCTGAACATCAAGATTCAGAATAATTTTATCCCTGATAATTCCATCCCCCCAAAAAAAAGTACAGTTTCGTTTCGTTTCTCAAATTTCATCGATTCAATTTCAGAATTTATTTTGCAATTTTCCAATTGAAGAATTCCGAGTGCAGCCAAAAAACACTTTCACATTCACTTTCACATATTCCATGTCCACTTATCAACTATTCAATAATGTGACTTTTCATACGAAAAGAAATTTATGGCTGCTTTTGCCAGGACGGACGAACGGACGGACGGACAGGCAGGCAGTCAGCCAAGTCAACCGCCATTCACTTACACGCTTAATTAAACGTCATGCAAAGGGCAAAAAAAAAAAAAGAAATACCAAAAAAATCTGAAATAGGCAACATGGCATGCCTTGGCACGTCTGCCAAAATGAAATTGAAGAAATTCAACAGCGCCAAGCAACAACAATGCAACTTTACACACAGTCCCCCCGAGGCCCAAGGGGCAACTGAAGAGGTTCCAAGTTCTTCAAACTTATGCAGAGGGTGGACAAAAAAGTAAAATATATATATATATATATAAGTGAAAAAAAGAGTGAAAAAATTGCAAGGCAGTTTGCCAGGCTTGCCGCCAGCAAGATGTGAGCTCTTTCCCGTTTCTCTTTTTTTGGCACAGTGCCAAGGGCTCTTCTTTATGCCTACGGCTTCTCTCCTTCTTTATTATTTCTGTTTTTTTTATGTACTATATAAATTCCTTATGCTACGCCTTTAAATATATGTGATTTTAACACAATTTCAATTACAAGTGTAAACATGCATTGCCGCCTTCCTGGGCTTGGATTGCCTGACGGCGCTCGTCGCTCGGCGCACGGCGCTCTGAGCAAGGCAATGTCGCTTGGCCGTGGTTTTTTATTGGTGTTGGTAATGCCGGTAACGATGGCGGTGTTGTTGATGGTAATGATAATGATGACGGTGCTGATTTTTTTTTTTTTTTTTTTTGCCTTAGCTTGATTTCTCTATTGCTCGGTTGGGCTGGGGAAAACTGTTGCAGCCACTTGTCTGGGGCTGGGGGGTCGTGAAATTGGTGGCAAATTTTGAATCTATAATTTCAAGCCTTGCTTTTTAGATAAGTCAATTTGTTCATGAAGTTTCATAGCACAGTTAATTGGAAGGTGGATTCCTTCTTGGTTGGCCTCGCGAGCTTGGATTGATATTGAGGTAATAGGGATACTTTTTTCTTAGAAAAGAAATAAAATTATATCAAAAAAAAAATCGAGTTGGAATTCTTATCCTAAAAAATGAAACCTTTTCTTGACTCCAGCTTATCTAGTTGGGGCTCAAACCTTTGCAGACTGGGTAAAAAGGGACTCAAATATTGGAATTCTTTTCTTAAAAATCTTAAACCTTTTCAAGACTCCAGCTTATCTAGTTGGGGCTCAAACCTTTGCAGACTGGGTAAAAAGAGACTCAAATATTGGAATTCTTTTCTTAAAAAATCTTAAATCTTTTCAAGACTCCAGCTTATCTAGTTGGGGCTCAAACCTTTGCAGACTGGGTAAAAAGAGATTCAAGAATCTTGGAACCAAAATCCATAACCTTTTTATTTGGGTTATCAAAAAAAAATATATATATATATTAAATATAAATGAACTATTTCTATGAAGTTAAAAATATTTCTATACCTTCTTTAGGATATTTTTCGAACTCTTTGAATTTTGAAAAATAAACCTAAAAGTTTGAAGATTTCGATTATATTTCAGAAGACCTTTTTCTTATAAACCAATTAATTTATTTTGAACTCTTTTGTTTTTTTTCAGGTCTTTGCCCAAATTGAGCAGTCAAGACGAAGAAGGGGGGGCTGGTCATGGCTTTGGTGGCGGACCACAACACTTTGAACCCATTCCTCATGATCATGATTTCTGCGAGAGAGTCGTTATAAATGTAAGTCCCCCCCCCCTCACTGCCCCTCTACCTCTCTTTATGTTTTTAAAAAATTATTATGCATTTCATTTTCTGAATAATTTCAATAGGTAAGCGGGTTAAGGTTTGAAACACAACTACGTACGCTAAATCAATTCCCGGACACACTACTTGGGGATCCAGCTCGGAGATTACGGTACTTTGACCCGCTTAGAAATGAATATTTTTTTGACCGTAGTCGACCGAGCTTTGATGCGATTTTATACTATTATCAGAGTGGTAAGTGAAATCTAAAAAAAATAACCCAAAAGGCAAATGGACTACTAACTTTTTTTTTGATAAATTTTTAAGTAAATTTTATTTCAGGGGATTTAAAAAAAATATATATATTCATATATATTTCTAATAATTTCAAAAATATTTTTTCTTATTCTCTTTTCTTCCCTCAAACAACAACAAAAACAACTTCGACAACTGCCACAACAACAACAACAATGAAAATTTATGTATTTCAACTTTTTATTAAAAAAAAAAAAATTATATATAAACAAATGCTTTGCTTATCTTTTGGATACAATTAAAAAAATGAATGCCTGCGCCTTTTTGTTTTTTTGTTTTTTTTTTCTCCTGCAAAATATATATATTTTTTCATACAGGTGGCCGACTACGGAGACCGGTCAATGTCCCTTTAGACGTATTTAGTGAAGAAATAAAATTTTATGAATTAGGTGATCAAGCAATTAATAAATTCAGGTAAGTGTGTTCCCCACACTCAAACAAAAACAACAACAACAACAAGAACAACAGCAACAACAAAACAGAGAAAATCTTAAGATTTCATTGAGAAGTCTGATTAAACCGGACGATGGCAAAGTTGATTCAATTCCGACAAACTGACTAAACTAAAAAAATTCTTGGATACCCTATCTCAATTTGGGTATTTAAGTGGTATTAATGTCTTGACCACCAGCCTAAAATTTTGTTCATGCGACAAAAGGCGAGACAATTTGTGGCCGGCCCCGTCTCAGAGACCAGAAATCTGATCCTGACTACGGAATACCCAATAGCTTGCTTCAACCCTTAAAAAATTTAACTGAAATGCTTAAAAAAAAATTAGATATATATAATGCTTTTTCAAAAAGGCTTAAAGTTCTTTCGACTCTTTCAAAAGTTTTTTGCCTGACTTTTGGTCATAATTTTTTTCCTTAGTGCTTCAAGGCTTTGATTTGATTTGATTGGTTCCGATATATCCAAGGGTATAGACCCATTAAAATTAAATTGAAATTCTGCTTTTTCAAAATACAAACACAAACACACACAAAGATACACAAATTTTTGACTTATCTTGTATATAGAAAAAATTATTCCTTAAAAAAATATATATATATTTTTTTATTTTTCTTATTCTTTTAATGATTCTATATATGTATATATATATTTTTTTTTCTTTTTATATACAGAGAGGATGAAGGCTTTATTAAAGAGGAAGAAAGACCATTACCGGATAATGAGAAACAAAGAAAAGTCTGGCTGCTCTTTGAGTATCCAGAGAGTTCACAAGCCGCCAGAGTCGTAGCCATAATTAGTGTATTTGTTATATTGCTATCAATTGTTATATTTTGTCTAGAAACATTACCCGAATTTAAGCATTACAAGGTAAGTTTTAATCTTTCAAAATAATAATCCTCGTAAAATTATATTATATTTCTTATTGCATTTTCCATTTTCAAGGTGTTCAATACAACAACAAATGGCACAAAAATTGAGGAAGACGAGGTGCCTGACATCACAGATCCTTTCTTCCTTATAGAAACGTTATGTATTATTTGGTTTACATTTGAACTAACTGTCAGGTAAACAACAACAACAACTTAAACAAAAATATATATAAATATATATTTATTATCTTTGATTTGATATGATTTGATTTGATTTCTACTTTTGATGTGGATTATATATATTTTTGTTTTGTTTTTAGGTTCCTCGCATGTCCGAACAAATTAAATTTCTGCAGGGATGTCATGAATGTTATCGACATAATCGCCATCATTCCGTACTTTATAACACTAGCGACTGTCGTTGCCGAAGAGGAGGATACATTAAATCTTCCAAAAGCGCCAGTCAGTCCACAGGTATGAGAATTTTGTTTGCCCAAAATTTGAAAAAAAAAAAAAAAATTTCATCTACACAAAAAAAAAAAACACACATCATCATGATTAAAACAATCACACACAGAAAAAAATATATATATAAATAAATATTTAAACCAATTTTTGTATTCTAGAAAATAAAAACTATTTTTATTTGTATTTTTTTTTTTATGCAATTTGAAAAGTGCCTTGAACTAAAATTTAATTAACAACAAAAAGCATAGCTAAATTTTTGTATCATATTAAAAAGAAACCTGATTTGTTTGATCAATATTTTTAATTTTTTATATTTTTATTTAAACTAAAAAAAAAAAAAAAAAATTTTATTTTTTTGGCTTTCTTCAGCTGCTCCTATACTTTATGCTAAATACTAATCATCTTTATAAATATTAACCAAAAAAAAAAAAAAAATTACTAACATTAAAAAAAAAAGAAAACAAAAACACTTCACCTCTCGCTCGCTCTCTATATCTATCTTACTCTAACTCTCTCACTCTTTCTCACTCAATATTACACTATCTATCTATCTATCTAAATATATGTACATATATATTTAAACTAGTGAAATCATAAACATATTAACCATTATGTATATGTACATATATATAAGAAGAAGATGAAGAAGAAGAAAAAAAATATATATATACTACATACATAAACAAATATCACAAATTATAAATTTTTAGGACAAGTCATCGAATCAGGCTATGTCCTTGGCAATATTACGAGTGATACGATTAGTTCGAGTATTTCGAATATTTAAGTTATCTAGGCATTCGAAGGGTTTACAAATATTAGGACGAACTCTGAAAGCCTCAATGCGGGAATTAGGTTTACTTATATTTTTCTTATTTATAGGTAAGTTAAAATTCTCAAAATCAAAAAATCAAAAAAACAACCACAACAAAAACAAAGAAACAATACAATACTATAACTTTTTTTTTTTTTAACTATATAAAATATTGAAATGCCTAAAAAAACAAACAAAGACTCTGACTTGACCACAAACTCAAACAGGAAAAAAAAAATATATATAAAAATATATCAGTTTTTTTTTTTATTAAGACGAAACACTTTATTCCTAATGTTTTTTTTAATTCCGATAAAATATTTTTAACTTAAAACAACAACAAAAGATACATACAAAAGTAAGCAAATTCAAAACTTAACCAAAAAACAAAAAAAGCGCTTCGGCCAAGAAAGCACTATTTTTACTGCTCATCATTTAAAAAGACAAAAACCAAACCTTTCCCTCATAAAAATTATAAAAATAAAAACTATATATATTTTTTTATAAAAAAAAAGTACAGTTTCAAAATACCCCCCAAAAAAACACAGCCAACAAATACAAAGCAACAAAGACTTTGATTTTGAAAAATGTTAGCAAAAAAAAAAATACAAACTAAAATATATCCACACACATGCTTTTTAAAATACCTTCTTTTTTCTTAATTTTAAATTTAATTTATAAAAAAAAAAACTCACAAAATTTGAGCAAAAAAAAAAAAAAAAGCCCAATCAAAATTTAGAATTGCCAGAAACTAAGAGTCTCTCCTTGGCATAGATTCTGGTGCTCTTAATTAGTCTTACACAATAAGAATTATTTATATAATCCCCAGACAGACAATGTTGTGTGCCTTAGAGTAAAAAAAATAAATTCAAAACTATCATCATATGGAAAGTAAAGTAAAAAGTACACAAATATAAAAGTATATTCGTATATTTAGTTTACGCTAATTATCCATTACAGTATCTTACGTATTCCCTTTCCAAATAAAAAAAAAGATAACCTCACAAATTGTAGTTGAAATAAAAAAAAACAAAGACTCTCTCAAATCAAAATCCATCTCAGTTGGAATCAATCCTTTTTTTTAATTACAAAATAAATTGAGAAATTCTTTGGAAATTTCCGATGATCTAATAATTTGATCCCACCCTATGAAAAGAATATTCTTTATAAGGTATTCTGTACTTAGATCATTGAAATCTATCGGGTTCATTTTGCTTGACATTTGCTGAAAATATTTCATACTTTACAGGCTTTCATTTTAAAGTTTTTCTAACCCAATCAGTTCTTGAGATTCGGAATAATATAAAAAATATATCAAACCCATAAAAAACAGCTAAATCTTGCCATGGAAATTCTTGAAAGGAAACAACTTGATACTAAGCCTAAGTTGTTATAATCTCAAAAAAAGATTCCCTTGAACCTTCTTCATTACAATTTTATAAACCATGCTTATGATAGTACAAGTCGACTTATCAAAAGTTTCGCATATAACAATAAATTCTTAGGATTGTTTTTAGTAAGAATCACTGAAATTATACCGGATAAAATGAATATGTCAGCTATATATTATGGAAAGCTACTTATGAAAATTCTTCGGATCCCTCGAATTCCTAGTTAAAATTTTACTGATCAATGATTTGGGTTATATCAATTTCAAAATCAGCCTTTTCAAAGAAATTCTATGCCTAGTTGAATCCTCAGGGAATAGAAAGTTCCTACCCTTTGTGGGTAGTTAAGATTTTACTTATCAATTTCTTTGATCAATCTTGATACATATACATATATTATATTCCCTCCTTCCTTGATACATATATCAATATACCATACCGACCTAATTAGTCGGCTTTAGGTTATATTAATTTCAAGCTCAGCTTTTAAGATCAACTCGAAAGCTCAGAGAATAGGATCTTACTATTCTTAGCAAGTTGGATCTAGCTTGTCAAGCTGTACTGAAGTACATGAACCGACTTTAAGGCTTTCGAGAAAATACAAAGAACAAACCGCTTTTATTTCAACTGCAAAGTGTGATCCCCGGCTTAAAAGAAAAATCCCTAAAGAATCCTTTCAAAAAATAGACATCCGCCTAAACAATTTAAGTAATAAAAAACAACAACAACAATAATAATAATATTTATTTATTTAAAAACAGCTACATAATTACGCAATATATTTAACACTTAATTAGTTACAAATAGTTCTAACCTAAAAAGAAGCGTTGTTCAGATAATATAGAATCAAAATACCCAAATAAAACAAATAATCTTTAATTAACTAGTTAATTTTTTTTTTGCCTAGCAAATACCAAAGTCTAAAAAAATTATTAGAGTTTAGAAAAACAGAACTTAAGTATTTAAGTATTTAAAAAAAAAAAAATCCCGCCTTAGCAAAAACAACAACACTGAAATATGTGTGTGTGTGTATACGTATGTATTTGAGTATAAGTATAAAGAAATATTTATCATATATTAACTATTTATTATGATTATAATTTTTATAATAAATAATATTAATTTTTTTTTTTTTTTTTTTTGGTATTTTTTTTTTTTTTGGCTAGAGAACAACCAAAAAGTCAATTTACTCGAATTTTAGTCTATTGCTCCTGATATACTTTGACAGAGTAAAAACACAATTTAGATGGTTTTTATGTATGCCGCGCATAATCGTTGGCAATTTTAAGGCCAATGTGCAGCGCCTACCCAAAAGTCGCTAAAAAAAAAAAAAAAAAATTTTTTCTCTATTTTTTTTAATTTTTTAATAATTTATTTTTTCCTTTACAATTGTGTACCTCTGTCTCTTTCTCTCTGTCTCTCCAGTTCTTCTCTTTCATCTATTAACTCACACACAAACTCACTCGTCTATCTCTATCTCTCTCTCTCTCTTTTTCTCTCTGTCTTACTCACTGTCTCTGTCTCTGTCATCTCTCTCTTTCTCTCTCTCTCTCTGTGTATCTTTACCGACTAAGGCGTTGCACAGCAAGTGCCCACCCACACACGAAATAGCCTTAAAATTGGTAAACTTTTATGTGTTCACAATTGTCCAAGAATAAACCAACAACAACAAAAAGAAATGAAAGGAAAAAAAATAAATATATATACATAGAAAAAGAAAAAACCAACAATTAACCAATAAAATAAATAATTATATATATTTTGTATTGTTGTTCACGTTCTAACATGTTCAAAGTTGTTCGCATAACAGTAAATCGTAAAAGTAATCGTTACTTCGTCTACGTCGTCTTTTGATGTCCACGTTGTGCGTATTTTTTTATTTTTATTAATTGAATATAAATAGTTTTAAAATATTTGTCCATAAATATTATTATTATTATTTAAATATTTTTTTTTTTAGTTTATAGTTTTAGTTTATAGTTTGTTGTATTTGTTAAATAAAATAATAACGAATTATTTTGATTTGTATGTGTTTGGTTTGTGTTGACTAAAAAATTTGCTAATTATTTTTATTTGATTTTTTTTTTGTGTTGTGACTGGACTTACCTGGTCTTAGCCAAAAAAAAATTATAAATAAAAATAATTATTTATTTAGCTTAGTGTAGACTTAAAAAAAAAAACTAACTGAAAAAACCTTGGCTAAAACCAGGTCCCCTCCTCACACACACACAAACACACAGAATCCATCAGAGTATGTGTGTGCGTGAATGTACAGTTGTGTACAAAACATGCCGTTTTTTTTTTTTAATTTGTTTGTTTTTTTTTTAACTTTTTTATTTGGTTCCCCATCATCTCTACTGTATAATTTGCCTTGCTGTAGCGTAGTTTAATTAATAAATAAATAAATAAACATATATATATATATACATATATATATATTTGTATACAATAATTTTAAATCTATATAATTAGTATATATATCGTATTGTAAAAAGTACCATAGCTAGTTTCATGTCTATCTCTAAAATACTAATTCAATTTATATATATAAATAAACTTGTCATCGTTTTTACATTGAAATCAACATAATTGATCCAGTAACCAAGGCCAGACAAAATATCTTAAAAAAATAATTATATACATATATTTATATATGTTATTATATTGGTTCCATCAGACCCTAAGAGAGTACAAAACAAAAGCATACAAATCGACTTTAATGTGACTGTTGGGCTGTGTGCTATGTTCTTTGTTCTTCTTCTTTAGTTCAGTTTTTTCTTTTTTTTTTCAAATATTTCTTTTCGATTTCAAATTAATTTGCTGCCAAATATGTTGTGACCTGAGTGTGTTTTTTGCTTTTTTTTGTATTGCCTTGGTTACTAGTTTCTTACTGATTTTAGAATTTTCAAGAGCTAGCCTAGATTCAGGAATAGGGAAACTGACAAAAATGGGACCAAGACTTAATACTCTGAAGTAAAACAATAATTGTATTATTTATCCATAAAGAATAGATTAAAATAAGGCAAGTTTTTAAAGGGTAATAAAATGAAAGTCAAAGACTGAAAGATTTGTAAATAAATAAAATGAAAGTCAACTTTAAGGGGACCAAAGACTGAAAGCTTTATACAAAAAAAAAAAATGTATCGCTAATCGATAAACGATAAGGATGGAATTTGGATATTAATAAAGTAAAATCAGATAGAAAAAAAAAACAATAAAAAAGTTTCTTATAAATAGTCTACTCTATAAACTTTAGATTAGGTTAGATTGGGTTAGACCAAGTCGCCATCTCCCAGGGGAAATTGGAATAAAATAAGGCTCCATCTCCATGGCTTACCAGATTCGATTAGAACAGTTCTCTAGCTAGATTGAATTAGAATAAGCCTTTATCTCTTAGGAGAGACTAGTTAGCTGGGTTCGTTTGGTCCAGTTCTCCAACTCCCAGGAGAGACTGGGTAGCTTGATTGGCTTAGAAAAATTCTCAATCTCCCAGTTGGATTCGTTTAGAACAATTCTCTATTACCCAGAAAAGACTAGGTAGCTAAATTCGATTAGAAAAGTTCTTAATCTCCCAGGATAGACTGGGTGGCCGGATTCGTTTAAAACAATTCTCTATTACCCAGGAGAGACTGGGTAGCTAGATTGGATTAGAACTAGTTTCCATCTCTCAGAAGAGACTGTGTAGCTAGATTGGATTAGAACTATTCTCCATCCCTCAGGAGAGACTGAGTAGCTAGATTGGATTAGAACTATCATTCATCTCCCAGGAGAAACTGGGTATAAATATTCTTATAAAACAGTTCTCTATCTCCCAGGAGAGACTAGGTAGCTTGACTGGCTTAGAAGAGTTCTCATTCTCCCAGGAAAAACAGGATATCTAGATTGGATAAGAACTATCCTCCATATCTCACAAGAGATTGGGCAGCTTGATAGGAATAAAATTATACTCTTTCACCCAGGAAATACTGAGTAGCGATATTTGTTAGGAGGAACCCTTAATCTCCCAAGACAGACATCGATAATCCGAAAGGCCTAAGACCCTTATTGATGCTATTAAAATCAGCCAGAATCCCGAGGGAATCTCGAGAATCTGTATACCATAGAACAACAAAGATCGTAGTGACAAATTAGAAAAATCCATTAGATTTATTTTGCAGGATATATAGAACCTAACTTAATTAGTTAAGTAGCTCGGCTAGTCTGGAGTTTCATTTCAATTTGTTTGGGTGACTGATAGAAAATATGACTAATCTTTTGTGTTTTCGGTTTTGATTTCAATTTTTGAATATTTTGCGCTATTCTAAAAATACACCAAAAACTCTTAAGCAGTTAAATATATATACAAATACTTCCTCACACACACACACACAAACACACAACATTCACTCTTGAAAAAATTAATAAGAAAAACACAAAATAAATAAATAAACTATTTAAATCCCACCAAATCCACACAACTAAACACGAAATTTTCATGTTTTTTTCCCCCAAAAAAAAAAAAAATTTTTTTGTAACTTGAATCTTTTTTGATAACATTTTCTTTAGAACCATGAAATTATTTTTTACACGTTAATTTTTCTTATAGTTTCTGCACAAAAAAATAATAATATTTAAAAAAAAAATCAAATAAAATAAATTAAAGAAAATATTTGAACAAATACATATTTATATCTAATCTATTTAATCTATTTAAATTAAAAACAAAAACAATTTGGTTTATGTAAAAAAAAAATCAAAGAAAATATGAAAAAAAAAACTCATTTCTTTTTTAACTAGTTTTTTTTTTATGTATCTTGTAGTTGTTTTAACTGAATAACCGAAAGATCCCCTCCATAAAAATATATATGTTTTTTTTTTTTAACTAATTTCATCTAATTTTAAGAGACCCGAACACAAAAAAAAAATATTTTATTCATTTGATTTAGACTAACAAATCTATTGATTTCTCAGGTAATTTATTCTCTATATTGCAAGTTCCCAAGCAGAAAACAAAAAAAGAAAAAAAAAAAACAAATTCTAAATAAAATAATATTTAAATGACCATCAGATCTGACCACTGACTGAATCAAATATTTAATAATAATATTTCAAGTAGTTTTCTATTTTTTTTTTTTTTTTATTTGTGTGTAAAAAAAAAAAAAAACAAATTAACAATGTAAATTTTGTTTGTATTGAAATTTAACACGAAATAATTTTTAATTGAAATTGCGCGCCATTTTCATTTATGGCGGCAATAAATTTAGGCGTGGTCCTATTCTCATCGGCGGTTTATTTCGCGGAAGCTGGCAGTGAGAGTTCATTTTTCAAGTCCATACCCGACGGATTTTGGTGGGCTGTTGTGACCATGACTACGGTGGGATATGGTGATATGAGGTACAGCTTAAAAAAACATTAAATCATTAAAAAAAAAAAAATAATTAAACATTTATTGATTACCTGCTACTACTACCGAGCTGTCTATAGCCTGAAATAATACTCAAACCACTACTAAAAAGTCTCTCCTAATCGTTGTTTTGTAAAAGCTCTGATGTGATTGTCATTGTGATTATCTTATAAATGTTGTATACAGCTTTCAAGTCTCTCTATCTCTCTCTCTCTCTCTCTCTGTTTCTCTCTGTCTGTCTGTCTCTCTCTCTGTTTCTCTTTAACACTTACACACACACATACACATACACACGCCTACACTAAGTCAAATCAATTGTATATACAAACTCAACTACCTCAACTCCTTACAAACTGTACCTCTACGTCTTCTCTCTCTCTCTCTCTTTATCTATCTATCACTCTCTCTCTCTACCTCTGTCTTATTAGTCTGTGTGCTCTCAGGGGAGATGCCCTTTGTATGTGAAGATTGATTTTCTAACTACAAAAACTTCCTAGAAAATTGTATATAAAAAGAAGACTTTTTATCTTAAAAATAATCTCGAATATTTAGCGTGCTGGTATGCCCAAGAAGATAGAGCGCAACTTAGTTATATCAAGCCACATAACCTCAAATAAATAAAAAAAAGCCCAAGAAGAAACAATATTTCTATTGTATGGTCAAACATCGTCGTTGTCATTCTCTGTTGTGATGACTGTACCTCTCTCTCTCTCTCTCCCTCTATTTCTTACTGTCTCTGTCTGTCTGTCTGTCTGTCTCCTTTCCCTTTTCTTGTAAATAATAAAAAGTGACCAACTAATTTTTTGATGAGATCATTTTTCCCCTATTTCAGCATGCTTCATTTTTTGGTTTTTGCATAATTTTCCATATAGAATTTTTAATTTCTTTCATTTGATTTCTATATATTTTCCTACAAAGTCCCAAACTCAACGAAAAGGAACCAAACCAAAAAAAAAACAATTTAATTTAATTTTATTTTTTATTCAAATTTCAAAATCATTTCCATAACCAATATCACCATCGTCGTCCGTAAATCCCTGAAAAAAAAAACATACACAAACACAAATTCCCAGCCTAAAAAAAAAAAAAACAAAAATAAACCGTCTGCAAAATTTTGAACATTAAAAAAAAAAAAAGAATTTTTTAAACAAAAAATTTAGAATAAAAAAAAAATAATTTTCTGCTTGGGAATGTCGTAGTAGATCAGAGTACCTTTTCGGTTGGTTGTGCCTTACTCACTTCAAGCACAACAGAAAAAAAATCAAAGATTTTAATTTCAATTAAAAACAAATTTTTTTTTTTTATCAGATTTTTTTTTTTTTTTTTTTTTTTTAGAATCCATTAAATTTAAGGTTAAGAAAGCTGTAGAAAATTACCCAGAAATCCTTAACTTCGGAACTCTGTCGAAGCTGCGGCATAACTAAGAGAAACTCTATAAAATTTATAGATTTTTTTTCTCTTTTTTTGTAAACAAATCTGACATTTTCACCGTACCAAATTGTTGGTCCGATTTATCAGTCTAACATTCTCCCAAGTCCTGGCAAATTGGTGTAAATTTTTTCTCTTTCGTCTTCTGATCCTGGCAAGTTGCGAATTAGCCAAGTTCTCTTCAAGTTGTGTTGCAAAGGATTCAGGGATTCAAATTCATTTATACACACACCCGAATGAATTGACTAAAAAAAAAATATATATATATCTGATTTCCAGCAAGGAGCTGGAGGCTTTTTTAAGGAATTGTTACAGTTTCTATTTACAGGAAATCTAAAAAAACAAATAACGAGTAAATAAGACCAAGACAAAAGACTTGAAAAAAATTAAAAAAAAAAAAAAAAATTATATACACACACACACACACACACACGCAAACACCTCAGCCAAACCACACAAACACCGGACGTAAGGCAAAAAAAATATAAATTTTTTTTGATTATAAAAAAAAAAAAAATAATTTACACAAATTAAAAAAAAAAAAACAAAAAAAAAAATTTTCAAAAACCATTTCGGAACCAATGCAAAGCAATTTTTCCCATCAATTTTAGGCGTCGTACTCTTCTCATCGGCGGTTTATTTTGCGGAAGCTGGAAGCGAAAATTCCTTCTTCAAGTCCATACCCGATGCATTTTGGTGGGCTGTCGTTACCATGACCACCGTTGGATATGGTGACATGACGTATGCAAATCTCTACAATTTATATATTCTTTATATGATTACTCTTCTTCTTATTATTATACAAAAAAAAAAAACAAAAAAAAAAAACGAAAACTTTTTGGTTCATTTTCTGTGCGTTTGACGTGCGCCAAAAAGTTTATGCTTATGATTTACTTTTTTCGTTCATTTTCTGTTACGTTTGACTTAAAATTTTTCTTTTCGTTTTGTTTCGTTTCTTTTTTTTTTAAATACCTCTAACCTGTATTACTAAAAAAAAAATATATTGAAAAACTATTTAGAAAAGCCTTCTTTCTTTCCAAATTAAATTGCTGTTGTCTTTTCTTTTTTGTTTTCCTTTGTTGAATTATTTTGTTGAGCTGTTTGTTTGTTTGTTTGTTTGTATTTTACGTTTTGTTGGCTTTACTCAAAAAGAAAATAATATTAATAATAATATTGAACAATTTTTAGTTTTAGTAAAAAAAAAAAAAACAAAAAAAAAAAATATAGTCACCACTACCACAGACTATCATACTCTATGCTCTCTCTATCTATCTAACTTTCTATTTGTCTATCAAACTCTATCATGCCATAATATACTCTATCTCTATTTAACTGTCCTTTAAAGTAATTATTTCTTATTATTTTGGCTTTATTCAGTTTCAAGATCTTTTGGTCGGAGAGGGTCCAAGACCCTCAAAAAAAAAAAAAAGAAGGCCAAAAGGTCTTCCTTGGTATTTATCTATCTATGTAAATGTAAAGTTGTGTCCGTTGCTTAGAACATCTCAAACATACTAAAAAAAAAACATTGCACTTTACACACATACACACACACACACATACAGAGACATACCTGGTTTCATACAAGATCATCAGGTGACCATGGAAATTTTTAAGAAAAAGCCTGCCCAGGCAAAAGAGAAAAGCAGCTAAATAAAAACTAAACCGAGTCTGGCCCAGCTTTTTGGCCCAAAGCATTTCAGAAGAAATCTACAAAAAAAAAAATAATATTTTTTTTTATAAATATTTCAATACTTTTTTAATCATTGAAAAATTTCACCACCAAAGCGCTCTTTTTATCTCTCCCTCTCTCTTTCTCTACCTTTCTCTCTCTCTGTCTGTTTCGCTCGCTTGCTTGCTCTTACTATTTCTCTTGCACAAGCTAGAGCTTCCTGTTGCTCTTTACCCTTCTTCTCTTATATAATTGCATGTTGCATGCGTCTGCCGCAGACTCGAAATTCCAGAAAAAAAAAAAACAAAAAACTAAACTAAACCAAACAAAACAAAACTCTTGCGTTGCCACATATTTTTGGGAAACTTTCTAGCGCGCTCTTTCTCGCTCTCTCTCTCTCTCTCTCTCTCTCTCTCGGCTGCACAACTGTACTTTTATGCCTTAACACTTACACAGACATTTGACAGTTGTCACAAGTTGTTAGTGACATCTTCAAGGTTCAAAAAAAAAATATAACAAATCATTATAAAGCGCTAAGGAACAATTTTTTTTTTTTAACCAGCACATTTCAGCCTTTCCTGCCACTCCCAGCTCTCTCCGCACTCCACCCCCCCGCAAAACACCCGCCACCAAACCAAGCCTTACTCACCATAAGTGTTGTAGTTCTGTTTCTTTTTTCTTGTCACTCTCTCTCTCGCTCTCGCCCCCACTCTTGCTGTGTCTTCCTCTCTCTCTCTCACACACACACACACACACAAACACACATACCTTGTTTCTTTTGAGCAATCAGTTTTATGTGTCTTTTTTGTATATAGACCCACCATCTATCTGTATTACCCTCGAGAAAAGCAAATCTTACTTACATCAAAAAAAAAAAAAAAAAAAAAACACCTACCTAAATTTATATATATTAAATACTTACCTTTACTTTACTTTACCTTATATATTTTTTTATAATATATATATATATATATATATACATATATCATGAGATTTAAAAAAAATAATACAAGATATCTATATATATATATATATATATTATATGAAAAAAAAAAACATTACCAACTGCGCTATTTGTTCTAAGTGTTGTGCCTCTTTTCGAAGTACTCTTTGCTATATAGATATACTATGTATAATATTATTTTTAAATTAATTTTAATATAATGTGCGAAAAAAAAAAGAAAAACAACTTTCTAATATACCGACATTTCTATATATATATACATATGGATAGTTTGACATAGGTCTATATATATAAAATGCTGATTAATTTTAAATCAAAAAAAAAAAAAAAACTTTTCCAAAAAAACAAAAAACAAAAAAAATAAGTTTTTCTTTAAATTTATTATAAATTTGTATTTTCATTTTATTTATCGTTCGTTCGTTCGTTAACATCGCTCTCGCTCCATCCAAACAAACAAACAAACCAAAAATCGAAATATCTAAAAAAAAAACAAAAAAAAAAAAATCTCTATATATCTATGACAAAAACAAAACCTCAAAAAACAACCAATGCACTCAAAAATGTTACCTCAATCAAATAAAATATATATATATCTATATTAAATAATTAAAAAAAAAAAATAATTAAAAAAAATATATATACAAAATTATGCGACTCGCTGAAATAAAAAAAAAAAAAAACGCTGATTGGAAAAAAATTTAAAAAAAAAAATGCATTGAAATTCGTTTGACACACGATATGCAAAAATAAAATAATAATTATATAAAAAAAAAAAACACAATCGATAATCGAAACGAAATGAAATCGATGACAAAATTAAAGGCCTGTCGGAGTTTGGGGTAAAATTGTGGGATCACTGTGTGCCATTGCTGGTGTACTGACAATCGCACTACCGGTACCGGTTATCGTCAGTAATTTCAATTACTTCTATCACCGTGAAACGGATCAGGAGGAGATGCAGAGCCAAAACTTTAATCATGTTACTAGTTGTCCATATTTGCCAGGTACATTAGGTAAGTTTAAATGTGCACAACCACACCCACAATCCACAATCCACAATCCACACACACACACACACAACAATTACAACAGCCAACATCATCATCGTTACCACAACCACCACCACCTCAACACCCTAGAGAATACATGTCATAGACCTACATACTTTTACCACATACTTATGTATATGTAAATGTATATACAATATTTTCAACATTCCTCTGAAACCAAAAAAAAAAAAAAAATTAATTATCAAATAATACAAAAAGTTACGCTGTATCAACTGTACATAAAATCGTGTTGAATAAAAATAGAAACATTTAGAAGAAAGAAACTTTATTGTAGGTGAAAAAAAATAAAAAACAAAACAGCAAAAAAAATTAATTACAACAATTCAAATTGATGGGATTTTATTGCTTAGCCTGAACCCCAGTCTGGGATGGTTGAGCAATTTAATGCATCAAGCAAGCCAATTGTTGCCAAGTGAAGACCAAACCATGACCATTAATTAAATGCATACATCAAGACGATTTGAAGCAACTGTACTTATGCAAAATACCCACAAGCGCAATTGTACTCATATGGGCAAAACTGTAACAAGTGCCCAGGGCCCTTATTAACTTTGAAACAACTGTACTTGATAAAAATTCATTAGCAGTTTGAAGCAACTGTACTTGATGGGAATTTAGAAGCAATTGGGTTCAGAATATGAAAACCCAGACTCAAGCTTATAAAAGTAAAGCAAAAAAAGGGAATGAGCTGCTTTTTGAAATTATCTATACGGAGAGGCATTCCAAGGACACAAGTTTAGCTAGGTCTCAAGCAATGTTTGACACAACTGTACCTAATTAGAGTTCTATACCCTCAAGCAGTTAGAACTTCGACATGCCATAGACACAGGCTTACAAACAGTTTGATTTCTAACATTGTTTGACACATAGAACATTGGAAGACGTAGGCTTACAAACAGTTAGGTCTCTGACATTGTTTGACACAACTGTACCTGATTAGAGTTTTATACCCTCAAACTTATGAACAGTTAGTTGTCCAACATGGCTTGGCACAACTGTACTTGGTTAAAGCTCAATAGAAAGAAGCTTATAAATAGATTGGTCTCTACCATTTTTGGACACAACTGTACTTCATTAGATTTCTATAATCACAAGCTTATAAGCAATTAGGTGTTGGAAAAGAGTCCTAACCTATAACTAAAAGACAAGGCAAAGCTATATATGATTATTTCCTAGATAATTTAAAAACCTCCGAAATATACTCAAATGATACTTGAGCCATATCAGACCATACCAGATCAACTTTTACAATTTCGTCCGATGGAAAACCCCAGAATCCTTCCTACCTTCACTTGGCAACAATGAAATGCATGCCAATCGCTTTGTATAGAAGCAATAAATAATAAGGACTTGGTACAAATCGAAATTAATTATTTTGAACTTGTACCGACAGAAAAAAATATAATATATATACATATATATATTAATAATTTATAACAACAACTACACGTACTGTGTGTTTTGTGTGTAACCAAAAACCTAAAAAAAAAAAGAAAAAATATTTAAATTTTTTTTTTTTTTTTTTTAATACCAAAAGAATTTGTAATTAATACATTACAACTGTATGTGTGATCTCCTCTTTCTTTCTTTCTTTCTCTCTCTCTCTCTCTTCTTTTTTGTTTCTCTCTTTATTCCGCCAATGCGAATTGCAAACGAAAATTTCAATTCTACCTCAAAAAAAAAAAAAATTAATAATATAAAAAAATAAATCTATAACCATCGAAAATATGTGAATCTCTGCCAACCAACAAAAATGAAAATATTCCAAATGACTAAAAAAAAAAAAAAAAAAAATTCCCCACAAAAACACAACAAACCTGACCTTTTCCTAAAACAATAATTAAATAAAAAAAAAAAATTATTATTAACAAAAAATAATTTGTTTAACCCAACTTCGCCCTTTCCCAAAATATCACCAACAATTTCCATTGTCACCCAAAACAAACACCAATCACAATTTTTTTCTGAAAATGCGAAACTGTAACAACAACTTTATGTTCACCACAACAACAAAAACAACAACAACAACAACTCCAAAACAACCACAACAACAACTCCAAATAAATAAAATCACAAGTAGGTCAACACTTGAAGAAATCATCATTATCTGAGTCCTCATCCGATATGATGGATTTGGATGATGGTGTTGAGTCAACGCCAGGATTAACTGAAACACATCCTGGACGTGCAACGGCAGCTCCATTTTTAGGAGTACAATCTCAGTCACAGTCGCAGCAGCAGCAGCAACAACAACAACAGCAGCAGCAGCAGCAGCAACAACAACAACAACAGCAGCAGCAGCAGCAGCAACAACAAATTCAGCCAACGTCTACGTCGCTCGATAAGCAACTGCAACAACAACAGCTTTATCAGCAACAACAGCAACAACAACAACAGCAGCAGCAGCAACTGCAGCTGCAGAACGGCTTCAAGCAGCAACAGTCCATAATTAGCGTCAGCTCTGCGACCGCTAGCGGTAGCAATAGCCTAACAATGAGACACAATAATGCCTTGGCTGTTAGTATCGAGACCGACGTTTGACTACTGGGTAAGTTGCTCGTAAACTCTCCCTACTCCCCCTCCCTCTCTCTCTCTCTCTCTCTTTTTTTCTTTCCCTATCTCTATGTGAATATTATTTGTGTATACCTCTTCCTATCAATGTACTACGTCTAACTTCCCACAATTTCACACATTCCATCTATGACTCTCCTGTATTAGAAAGAAATAAGATATTTAATATAACGATAGGGCTTAGCAAAAGAATCCTGAGACGGGCTCTAAAGTCTTCCATAGGTCTATGAAAAATATTAATAATATGATATAGCAAAAAAAACTACCCAAAGTGCTCCGAGAAATATCATGTGAAAAGCCCATTGATATTGTATCAAAAAAGGTACCCAAAGTGTTCCGAGAAATATTATATGAAAAACCCATTCATCTTATATAAAAAAGCTACCCAAAGTGCTCCGAGAAATATTATATAAAAAGCCCATTCATCTTATATAAGAAAGCTACCCAAAGTGTTCCGAGAAATATTATATGAAAAGCCCATTCATCTTCTATAAAAAAGGTACCCAAAGTGTTCCGAGAAATATTATATAAAAAGCCCATTGATATTGCATCAAAAAAGCTACCCAAAGTAGTATTATATGAAAAGTGTTTTATCAAAAAAGCTACCCAAAATGTTCCGAGATATATTATGACAAAAGCTTGTTAATAAAGATATAATATTGTCTGAAAAGTGTATGCCACAAAGTCTTTCAAAATTTATTGAAAAATACATCAAAAGCTTATGAATATTATATCAATTTGATATATATCCAAAAAGCACCCAATATATCTTAAGAAAGGGCTTCTCAAGTAACTCGAAAGTTTATGAAAAACTCATAATATTGTATCAATATTCTATGTGGAAAATTATCTATAGTTTTTGAGAAATTCATAAACATTTCTTAAAATACCGAAAAAGGAATTAGAGAAAAGGTTTCCCATTTCGACGAAGAAATTTTAGAGATATTAAATTGGTATATCAGGGCTTAAAATATCGGAGATACAATATTGATTTTTCTTTAGGTTCACTTTAAAGAAGTTTTATTGTTATGTGGACATTTTTTTACCAAAAAAAAAAGGATTTAGATTTTGATTGTACAAAATATATAAAAATTATGAGCCTCAAAGTATTCGAAAAAAACAAAGAAATTTCATAGGCCAGAGTCTTCCTCAATCGATTCGATAGATCTGATTTTTTTTTTATGTTTCGAAAAGGTTTCTTTCCAATAATTTTAAAAGCTAAGAAACTCTGGAATTTTCTAGAATTGATTAATATTTTTTCCAGTCTCCCAAGGCACTTGATATCAATATTTAAAAAAGTCAAAAGCGTTGAACAATTTATTCAGATTTTAAATTTTCAATTAACCGATTAATTTTGCGTGGCCAAAGAAAATAAATAAATAATGAAAATGAAATGAATAATCATTTCATTTAGCTGTCAAATAATTATACCAAAGAATTTTCGATTACAAAGGGACTTGATTAATTCAATAGGTTAGATTTGAAAGGGCAGGGGAGAGTCATAGAAATAATAAATGAATGAATTAATTTAACTCACCCCTCGAAGAAGCATTTGCATTTTCTGTCATGCACATAAGTACACCATTTTAACATCTGGAATAAATTAAATTTTTATTAATATTTGAAAAGAATGATTCAAAAAAAAAAACAATACAATACAAGAAAACAAATCAAATTTCAATGAGCATTAAAATATTTTCTCTTTTTTTTCTCCACTTGGCGCGGTCTCTTGCTCTCACTCCCACACGATATTTATCTAAAATATGTATGTATGGTATATGCGAAATTTTTAAATCATTTTAAACACACACACACACACACACATATATATATTTATACAATATATAAAAAAATATATATATTTTTATAATGAAAAAAAAAAAATGTAGTAAAAATTATGTTGCGTGGTATAAAATTGGCCTTGTCAAGTGTTACGTTGGATGCCAGAAACGACTACAAAAAAGCTGTTTACGTTTAAATTAAGTAGAACAAATAACAAACAAATTTAATCTATTGCTAATTTAAATTTAATTAAATTATAAAATTTACATATAACAGACACAAAACAAAACAAAAAAATAATAATAAAAAAAAAAAACAAAAAACTAAAGAAGAAATAAATAAGAAAAAAAAAGAAAGAAAGAAAAATCTATGAAATGTAATTTAAACAAAGCATAACAGAGTAATAAATACAATTATAAATAAATATAAAAAATAATAAAAAAAAAGAAAACATCGAAAAAAAAAGAGAGAAACAAAAAAACAGATCATTTTAATATTAAATTTAATTTAACAAAATAAATAAAATTCACCCAAAAAAAAAAGAAAATGAATAAATAATTGAATATCAACAATAGAAAACTAAAACATCACCAAGAAAAAAAAAGAGTCCTCTAACCACAATAATAAAATCAATGAATTGTATAAAAATTAATAATTAAAAGACACACACACACACACACATGACACAAGCCACACAGACTGATACAATTTCACAGAGTCGTCATCAAAGCTTTGACAATTTCAAATTGAAAAAAAAAAATTTAAATGTAAGAAAGAAGCTAAACTTCGGCTGGCCGAAGTCAGCATACTCATTTCGAAACTTAGGCAATAATTTTTCAGGCGGATTTGGACCCAAAAGGGGCCTGGGTTGGAACACTAGCCAAGTGATCCGATCCGACTGGGCCCAACCAAGGAAGGACCTCCGCTGTCTTTGTCCCCAACCAAGACAATTCGAAAAGAGTATCAAATGAAAGTGAAAAATTGGCCTTTTTTTTATTTCACCAGAAAATATCGAATCTTATTTGAAGTAGTCAAAGCAATTTCAGTTATTTTTTAAGAGTCTGGAAACAACTCTCTTCGGAATTAACTCAATATGGAGAATCAAGTCTGATGGAATCTCCAAAATTGTGGTATCTCCGAAGAGACTCACATAGGCTCAAAATTATCAAAATCACCCACCCAAGCCAGAATATAGTCAAAGCAGTTTCTTTAAGAGTCTGAAAGCAGTTCTCTTCGGAGTTAACACAAAAAGGCGAACCTAGTCTGAAGGAATCTACAAATTTATGGTACCTCCGAGGAGAATCTCAAAGACTCAGAATTATCAGAATCTCCCAGATAAGCCAGAATTTTAATAAGTCAAGGAAGCAGCTCTCTTCGGAACCTAGACAGAAAGGGGAACCTAGTCTGAAGGAATCTCCAAATTGTTGGTACCTCCGAGGAGAATCTCAAAGACTCAGAATTATCAGAATTACCCAGATAAGCCAGAATTTCAATAGGTCAAGGCAGATTCCCATATTCCTTAAGAGTCTGGAAGCAGCTCTCTTCGGAGTTAACACAAAACGAAGAATCTAGTCTCAAGGCATCTCCCCGTTTGTGGAGACTCCGAAGAGACTCACAAAGACTCTGAATTATCAGAATCACCCCACAATAATAATCAATAAATAAATAAAGAAAAGAAAAACGACAAAATAAATGATAAAACAAATGGACTCAACTAAAAATATCAACAGTGAAACACAAAAGTAAGGGAGACCAGTTTAGGTATTTCGGAAGCTTCAATTTTAATTTAGTTGGACAAGAGCTTCTCGCCAGGATTCAGTCTCTGCTTCCTTTTCAATTTAAACTGACTGACTGACTGACTGAGGAAATGAAAGCTTAATTAGATTGATGGCTTCGGCACTCTTTACTTTTCTTGGACCAACGAATTCAGCCCAAAGCATTTTTGGCCTTCACTTAGCTTACACAAACAACTACAACTACAACAACAACAGCAACAGCAATAATATTAACAAATAAAACAAGCCCAGCCAGATATCCCAGCACTTAACTACGTGAGCAATTTACTATATATGAAAAAAAAAATATTTAAATAAATAAAATTAAAAAATAATTAATAACTAATTAAAAAAAAAAAGAGTATAAAAGAAACCTACACAAAACCTGCAAACTTCTGCTTAAATCCCCCCGAATTCAAACGAAATAAAAAGTACAAATATTAATATAATAAATAAATAAAAAAAATATAAATTAAAAAATAAATAAAATTATGTATATCAAAAAATACTCTATTAAAAAAAAAATGCATAACGCTGCAGCAAGCCAAACATTTTTTTTTTACAAATTAAATAAAAAAACGACTGCAATTAAAAAATATAAATAAAAAAAAAATTAAAGGTCACACACAAAAAAAAAGCTAAACTAAACAATAACAATTAAATAAAAAATAAATTAATAAATATATGAAGAAAACGCTCTTATGATTTTAAATTAAAGCAAAATATATTAATATTTAAGCAATACAATACGATAAAAATAAAATTAAAAATTAAAAAAAAAAAAACAAATCGATCCCATAGCAATTCAGAATAGGTGGAAAGGCACTTTGCTGCTTGCTGACAAAATAAAAATTAAAAAAAAAAAAATCAATTCCTTTGCTCTCACATTTTTCCATTAAAAAAAAAACCAAATCAATGTTGACTGAACGAAAAATGCACATTTGCATAAAAAATAAAATAAATAAAAATATATTTAAAGAAAACAAATTGTATATAAGAAGGGACAGCAACAAGTGTAGAGAGAATTAACTAAAGAATATTTTAAATACACTCAGATCATACAAGGATTTTTAGCACACACACAAAATTGATTATTTATTTTTTTTAAGTTAAAAAAAGAAACACATAGAAGAAGAGGAAGAATGTAAATTAAAAAAAAAATGCTTCAAGAACCGTCCAAGCACGCACACACACACACACACACACACACACAGACACACACAAGGGGGAACACAGTAACTAACAGGACAGTGGCAAAAACTTATAAAAACAATTGAATCATTTCAAAACAAACTAGTACGAGACTGTACCTAAAGGCGAAACTCTACCTAGTGGAGAAACTGTACCATGTTGGTCTGTCTTAGCTTAGAAAAAAATAGAGGACTTGGGCTTGCAGACTGTACTAAATTATTAGTCTTTTCACACACACCCCTCCGCTCCTTCTTGTTCTTCCAACCCCTCACATGTCGAAGTGTCTCTCCCTGGATCTTGACAAGTTTAAGAGCTGAAACCATCAGACTAGGCTACTAGACACCGCAGACATAAGACATACAAGCCTTTCCTTCTACCCCCTCCCAGCTGTCACTAGATCGTAGCTCTCCCAAGACTTTAGACTTGATCTTCTCATCCAGGCTCTTTGGAAGTTTTTTATAATTTCCTCCGCTCCACCAGTCTTACACAATTTCAGTGGCAGCTGGCCGTTGCCTTAACAGCCCGCTAGATGGCGCGCAAGCGCTTAGTAGCTTCGCCTAGCAGGTACAGTGTATACAAAAATCGGTCATGCCCGAGTTTAACCTAAGCGATTTTCCTTTATTTTTGCATTGTCAACAAGTCAGCAAAAGAACCTTGGAAACAAAGAAATATGAATATAAAATATGAATAGAAATAGAACCAAGCGAAGGCAACAACTAAAACGTAAACAATATTTAATCAGAAGAATTCTAAAGAAAATGCAATTAAGTGTTTTTTAGCTTCAACGAATCAATCACTCTCTCTCTCTCTCTCTCTCTCTCACTCACTCACTCACTCTCTCTATCTATCTCTGTCAGTCTCAATGAAAAGTTCAGGGAACTCGAAATTCAAGACAAAAGTTACTCAACTCAAAACTTATGTACAGGCAGTATCTTCTTCAGTATCTAACTGAATCTGTAAAATGTACATAAAAAAAAAAATAAAAATAAAATAAATAAATATATATGAAGAACATTTACGACAAGCAAACTATTTTGTACAGAGAAACCAAAGCTAACAAGGGCATAGAGAAAGAAACCAAAGAAATATGAAAACTAAAGAAAATAAAAATAAAAAAAAATTCAAAAGAATCTCAATCTGAATATTGTATTGTATTGTATTATGTATCTAGATGAATTGCTCGAAATAAATAAATAAAAAAAGAGAAACTTTAATTTAAAACCATAACAAAAGAAATAAGAGGATTGAATAACAATAAAACGGGTGAAACCTCAAAGCGTTCGAGAAAAACACCAAAAAGGAAAAATAAAAGAAAATTATAAAAAAAAAAAAAAAAAAAAAAATGAAAGAAATATATTTATTATTATTTCTAATGAAAAGTAATTCGCTTATTAATATTTAAGTTTATTTGATTCAGAGGGCGAGATTTTTTTTATAGTATTAGCAAAAAAAAAAAAATAAAAACTAAAAAAAAAAATAAATCTAAAAAAAAAAAAAGAGTATAGTCTTGCCTCATACAACTGGGGTAGTGATGGGCAAAATATCCCAATTGTTGTATGTGTGCCGACCGTAAAATAAGGTTGTTTTTTTTTTTAATAGCCTAAATGTATAGAGAAAAAAATCACATTTTAAAATTAAATACAAAAATAAAAAATTAAAAACTTAAGAGAAAGGAAATCCATTAAGTGTATGGCAAAAAAAAAAGTAGTTAGATTTAATTATTTTTAATTATGTATTAATTTTTTTCCTTACCCTTTTAGTTTTTCCACAATTTCAAAAAATAATAAATTGAAAGAAAAAAAACAAATAATTAAAATATGAAAAAAAACCAATCGTATTAATATTACGCTAAATATGCCTAAAAAAAAAAAAAAAAAAAAAAAACGGAAAAAAATTTGAAATAAATGTGTTCAGCAAGAATGTTATTATATGTTTAAATATTTAAAATTAATTTCATAAAAAAAAATTAAAATAAAATAAAAAAAAAACAAACAACACAGAAATTTAATTAAATTAAATTTAAATAAAAAATATGATAAAACCAAAAAAAAAAAATTCAAAATTGTATATAAAAACAAAACACACACACACAGACACACAAACACATACAAAATATCTGCTCCTCTTTAACTTAAAAAAAAAAATAAAAATAAAAACAAAGCCAGCAAAAAAAAAGCTAAAGCCAGTAAAAATTATAAATAAATAAAAAAAAAACATTGTACTATATTTCCAAACTTATCAAGCAAATCAAAACTGATAAAGAAAAAAAAACATGAATAAATCAGATGATTCGATGAAAAAAAAATCAAACCAAAATAAAATTGAACTATTCAAAATTCTTTTAATTTTAGCTTGGAATATTCAAAAAAAAAATCTGTAAATAATTTCTGGTCCATAGTTAGTTTTATTTAATTTTTTTCTTTTTTGGTAGTTCCAATTTAAATCTTAAATATATTTAGTACCTCATGGCATATCATAGCGACCTAACAGTCTCTCTCTCACACACACACACACATCAAGCTCTAGAAATCAGCTAAAATTTACCGTTTGATTAGTTTTGCTTAGAACTTTTTTTTAAATTAGAACTAAATAAAATAAATAGTTTTGCTTTGCTCTCAGAAACTACCAAAGGACGGACAAAGTAGACAAAACCAAACGAACATATCGAACAATTTCAAACAAAAAAAGAAACAAAGAAGCAAAAAAAAAATTTTTTTTATTAAAAAAAAAAAAAATAATAAAATAATAGCAAAATTAAAATTAATTAAAGGGAACACAAATAAAAATTTAAAAAATGCTATTTTTTTGACTACAACTGTGAAAATGTGGAAAATTTTCCAGTGACTTTCCAAAGAAAAACTAAACCAAGCAAAGCATTTTCTTCTTCTAAATAAAAAGTAAATCTAAACCTTAACAATCTTTACAAGTTTTCCATTAAATTTAATTTAATTTAAAAATGAAAAAAAACGGAAACTCTAAAAACAAAAACTCTTCACTCCTTGCAAAGCTTCTGAACTGCGCAAAAAAAAAAAAAAAAACAAAATATATACTAAAAAAAAAAAAAATCGACAAAATGATAATTTCTAGTAAGGACAAAGACTGCAAATAGAGAGTAATACAAAATACACTAAATAAATAAATAAATAAAAAAATAATAATTAAATTAATAATTATATAAATATAAAATAATTAATTTTGTTTTTTTTTTTTTTTTTAATAAAACCCTTTTTTATGATTAAAAATTTTCTTTTTTAAGATCAAACAAAATTTGCCAAAAAAAAAAACAAAAAAAAATATTGCTTATTTTTTTTTCAATTTTGAATTAATAAAAAAATACATAAATTATATGTGAAAATAAAAAAATTACCATAAGTTTAGTTAGCAGTGCAAGAACACAGACAACAGCTACATGATATGACACTCGAACCCAAAACCCAAATAAATTGCAGCCAGAAATACTTTAAACCAGATCAGATAAAAAGCACACCAAAAAAAAAAAAAAACAAAACAAAACATTAACAAAATACCAAATGTGTTGATAATTAAAAACAAAAAAATAATAATATAAAAAAAAAATCAGTCAAATAATTTTTAAAAAAATTTGCCTCAATTAAACGTTAAACGGAAAAAGGGCAAAATTCATAAAAAAAAAACAAAACATTTTTTTAATACATAAAATAAAATAAAAGCAGTATCATAAAAAAAGCTAAGCATATTTATAAAAATAAATAAATGTTTTTAACAAAATAAATGAAAAAGCAAAGATTAATAAATCAAACAAGAAATGGTAAAAAAAAATATGTAGAGCTACCTAAAAAAATAAAAAAAAAAAATACCAAAAAAAAATAATTTATGCAAAAACAAAAAAACCCAATATATATATATATGTATTTATATATATGTATATATATATCACACACAGAAACAAACACACAAAAAAAAAAATGAAAATGAAAAAATACAAAAAATGTTGTTAAGATTTAAAAATGAAATGTTTTATAATCGTTATTCAATAAAAATAAAAATAAATAAAAAAAAAAACAAAAAAAAAACAAAAAAAATTACCCAGCGATAATTGGAAATTTTTGAAAAAAGCTTCAAACGAAAACAACAACCACAACAACAACAACAACAACAGTTAACATTTTGTAGTGCTGGCCTGGTTTTTGCAAATAGATGAGAAAAACAAAAAAAATACCAATAAGAAGAAGAAGAAAATTATGAAAGCATTGATAAATTTTGTGCCTTCATAATTTCAAGTAATTTTTGAAATCATTCTTTCAGCCATTAATTTTATATGGAATCCTTCATACATATCAAAAATCGATAATAATAAAAAAAAAAAAATAAAAAAATACTTTTTTTTCCTCTTTAGTTTTCTCGTGTTTTTTTATTTTTATTTTTGTGATTTTTTTGTATTTATTGTATTCTTCATATGTATTGTATATTTCAAATATCGGTATTAAAAAAATATATAGGATTAATTTGATATTTGTTGGTAAAGTTATCGTCTATCGGTTATCGATAATCGTTGGTCCTAGTTAAATATAAGATTTATTTTAAATTTACAATTATTTTTATCTAGTTTTACCGGTAAAAATGCAAATTGATTCAAGTAGTTAGTCAAAGATTAACTTGCATTTTTATCAGAAAATATATATATTTATATATATCTTTGCATTTTTTTTTTTTATTTATATATCTTTGATATTTTTCAGATATTTCAAAAAATATTTTAGTTATAAAAATTTAAGCTTGTTTAAACATTTTAAACTAATAAAATTTTTGAAAAAGTTTTATCTCAGCTTAGGCCATATAATTAATCCAAGCTGCTCACCCTAGACTTAAGTCAGGATCAAGGAAAATCATAAAAACCTTGCACATATATATATATATATATATCTTGGTAGATTATAGCCCCAAAATCCCGTTAGAAAAAAAACTGTAGTTACCAGTAGTTGGTTAGTTTTGATTAAACACGCGTTCGAAGTGCCCCAAAAACTTTACAGAGGAAACAAAGGAAATCATTTGTTTTTTTTTTTTTTTTTGTGAATGGGAAAGCCTAAAAAAAAAACGGTGAGTCTTATCAAAGCTAAGTTTTTTTTCTTTTCTTACAAAAAACTTTTGACCTGTTTTTAAAATTCTATCAATATTTTCCAATTTTAATTTAATTTCTTTACTTTCACAACTTTGTCCTTAGTCCGTCTCATCTCTCGATTTTTCAGAAATTCCCAAAAAAAAAAAAAAATTCAGGTCAAAAGTTAATTGGTACAGGTTACTCAAAAGTCCTTCAAATCTGACTATAAAAATTTTATATATATTTTTTTTGAAACATTTTTTTTTGTCTTGTGTGCGTGTCTCTCTCTCTCTCTCACACTTTCTGCCTGTGTGTGTGTCTGTGTGTGCGAATGAATGCCTGAATGCCTGCCGAGTCCAGCAATTCCCCCCTTACTCTGATTTGGGATCTATCAAACCTGCTAAATGGCTTAAGAATATATCAATTTTTTTTTTACTGCAGATTTTGTGCTCACACTTTTCTTTATTCTATATATTCTATATATATATATACAAACTATATAATATATTTATTTTAACCTAAATATATATATATATAAAAAAAAAAAACATATTGAACGCTTCAAAGCTGCCTGCCGCACCTATTAAAAAAAAAAAAAATTAAGAAGAGAAAAAAAATACTAGCGTCGTGATAGCAACAACAACAACAACAACAATGAGAATCAGATACAACAACAGCCAGATTTATCAGCTTCTACAACAACAACAGCTACAACAAACTCGCCAAAAAAAAAAAAAAAAAAAAAATAATAAACTACAACAACAACAACAACTAGCATCAACCAGAACAAAGCACCTGCTCTGGCTACGGCTCCTGCTTCTGCTCCTAAGTCCCGTTTCCCTGTGCTTCCCGATTCCGGTGCATGTGCGTTAAATTTGCTAAAAAAAAAACAGAAAAACAGAAAAAAAAACAAAAAGCTAAATTATTGAAATGTCAAAAGTCATATCAAAGTAAATGCAGAGTAACAGCAAAAGCAACGTAAATGCTAAAGTAAAAAAAAAAAAAAAATAAAAAAAAAACAAAAGCAAAGAAGTAAAGAAAAAAATATATTTTATATTAAAACTGGGCACACGCTTAGCACACTTGCATAATTTACACCTGACACTAACGCCACTGCCTACACCACAAAAAAAAAAAAGAAATACAGAAAAAAAATATAAAACACACACACACACATACACACGCAAAAAGGTCTTAACTAATTTTTTTTTGTTTTTTTTTAATTTTAAATTTTGAAGCTTAATTTGCTTACTCGCCCTACTCTACTCTACTCTACTCTACTCTACTCTCTCTCTCTCTCTCTTACTATCTGCTATTATCTCTCTCTCTCTCTCTCTTTCTAACTGTAAAAAAAAGCTCGCTCTTTAATTTATACTCGAAACGCCTAACTTGCTTTAAACAACACTAAAAAAATATATAATCAACTCCACAAAAATTTATTTGATTCCTTTTTTTTTTTTTTTGAACTTTTATTTTTTTTTTTTAATTTTTTAAATATTTTCTTTACTTGCTCTTTTCTTACCCCCCGTTATACCCATTCTATTTTGTCTTATTCTCTTGCTCTTAAATTGGGCAATAAACGTTTGATCTAACCTAAAAAAAAAATAATCTTGTAAAATTTCCTCTCAACTTCTGAATGCATCAAATCTTAACCTCTTTTTTATACCTTTAATAACCAATTAACCTGTATTTTTATATGAAGAACAAAAAAAAAAGGTATTTATATACCCCAAAAGAGGTGCTGCCCTCAACACACACATACACACAAACACAAACACACATATACATGTACACCACCACAAAAACAAGATCAACAAGAGTCAAGGAAAAAGAACAACGGCAAAACTCTATCTATCCATCTCTCTCTCTCTCTCTCTCTCTCTGTCTTGTTCAGCCTTTTTGTCTATCATATACTGTCTTCTCCCTCTCTCTCATAAATGGTGGCTAACTCTATTACACACACTTCTACTTTTTCTTACATACTGCCGAGGAGAGGATTCTGGACTGGACTGGACTGGAGGCTACTGTGACCAGGCTTTTGTTATCCAAAATTTTATCAAATTTTATTATTTTGATTTTACTCAAATGTTGTTTTTTTTTTTGGGTTTGATTTAACTTGGCTCGCAGTGGCAGACTCTGGTTTGGTTCCGTTCCGATCCGTTTCGGTTCGGTTCGGTTCGGTTCTCGGTTCGATTAGCTTTGAGTTTGTCTATATTCAGTTTTGTGTCAAGTTTAACAGCGACGACGCCAAACGCCGGCACATTTTGTTTATTATATATATATATACCTATATATATATATCTACTCGTAAATATTTGGCAATATAAGTATGCTTCGATTTTTTGTTAGCTTATCAAACTTGTGTAAATTATTTAAAACCCTCCCCCACCCCCTCAAACCACCTCTCTAAACTTGACCTTTAATTTTTTTTCAATTTTTTATTTTATTTTTCATTTAATTTTTTTTTCTTATTAGTTATATATATTTGACACACACACACACACACACACACACGCGCGCGCCTACACAACAACAAACAAGAACAACAATAACAATACAGCAATTTGCTTTAAATGTATTTCCTATGCAAATATCTACCATACTTTACCACAATTTTTGAACAATACTTACACTAATCAACCAAAAAAATAATAACCATAAAAATACTTACAAAATAATCGTACTAACACTTAAATTGTTTTATTTGTTTTGTTGTTATTTTTTCTGGTTTGTCTGATTTTTTTTTTTTTTTTGTTTTTTGTAATTTTGTTGACTTTTTAAAGTTGTTGGAATTCGTCTTCTTTTGGTTTTTTTCTTTGAGCTTTTTGTTTTTGTTGTAATTTTTGGAAATAGTTAATTATTTTTTATATATATATTTTTTTATTTTTAAGAAAGCAGATATATCATATCCAAATATATATACTTACTTATAAATTATTACTTTTTTTTACTACCTTGTTTACACACTGCGTTCTTCTACGTTCTTCTTCATATCAACCAAAAAAAAATATATATATGCAAAAAAAAATATATATCTCTCTTTAAAAAAAAAAAAAAAAAAACAATTAATGAAAAATCGAAATTAAAAAAAAAAAACACAAAATTTAAATTTAAAAACTTAAATTTAAATATACAAAAAAAAAATTCTTTATTAAAAATTGCCATAAAAAAAAAATTAAATGCTAAAAAAAAAAAAAAAAAAAAAAAATAGGCCCGTCGGCTTCTGGGGCAAAATTGTCGGCTCTTTGTGCGTGATCGCTGGTGTGCTGACAATCGCACTGCCGGTACCGGTTATCGTCAGTAATTTCAATTACTTCTATCACCGCGAAACGGATCAGGAGGAGATGCAGAGCCAAAATTTCAACCACGTTACAAGTTGTTCATATTTACCTGGTGCACTAGGTACTTACATAATAAATGAAATCGTTAACAGAACCCCATCCCGGTTCACTCCTACCAGACAGTCTGGCTAATCGATTAATCTACTTTTTCTCTGACTCACTTTTTTTTCACCGCCCCACCCTTCCCGACAAAAATTCAATAAAAAAAAAATATATATAGGTCAACATTTGAAGAAATCCTCACTCTCCGAATCGTCGTCGGATATAATGGATTTGGATGATGGCATTGATGCAACCACACCAGGTTTGACTGATCATACGGGTCGCCATATGGTGCCATTTCTGAGATCGCAACAATCCTTTGAGAAACAGCAACTGCAATTGCAACTTCAAATGCAACAGCAGCAACAGCAGCAGCAGCAGCAACAGGGTCAAAACGGCTTGCGAAACACAAATAACTTACAATTAAGACACAATAACGCAATGGCTGTCAGTATTGAAACCGACGTCTGACTGCTAGGTAAGTACATATAGATAATCCAGATAGATAATTGGTAAAATAAATGAAAACAGTGTGACCTTGCCTGTTCAAAATCGAGCAATTTTTGGGTATAAAAAGGGAGCAGTGAGCAAAAGGTACAAATCGGTAAAAAGCTTCCTTAATTCCTTTGAAGAAATCAGGGTAACCCTGTCAAATATCATTTAAGCAGCTTCCTTGATTTCTTTGTAGAAAAGAGGGTTACTCTGTCAGATATATAAGCTAAGCCGGTACTAAGTGTAGAATGAATCGGAACTAAGACTCCTTGATCTCTGTGTAGAAAAGAGGTTAGCCCTGTCAGATATATTTTGGGTATAAATACTGAGCTAAGTCGGGACTAAGTGTAGAAGGAATATAGCTAATATAAGTTTAAAAAGAAAAAAAAACAGTGTGACCTTGCCTGTCCAAAATCGAATATTTTTTAGCTAAAAATATCGAGCTAAGCCATGACTAAGTGTAATAGGGAATCTAACCAAAGTTACAATCACTGCATCAACTCAAGACCAACAGCAACCGAAAAAGCTTCAAAGCTTGATTCACCATTTGCTGAATGAATTAGAAGCAGACTACAACCCCTCGAAACCCTCGGGGCTTGCCTGGCCCCATCTCTGGGTACTTTCACACTATTTCTTTATGACACATAAATATTTAGGAAGCACCCTTAGTCTCATTAGAATGATTCACAATACTGTCCAGCTCAAGTTTTGATATCAAACTGGGTTGGTAGCAGAAGATTTCCTCTCAAGCCCAGTTCATAAGTTTCTCTGGAAGTTTAGAAAGTGGGAACCCGTCCGTCCGTGTGAACACCTCGATCTCAGAGACTATAGGATAACCAAACTTGGGATTCAGACTACGCTGGTCAAGTTAATTTGTTTTTCTCCCCCCGCCCCGCCTTCCACCCTCTCACTTGTAATTTCTACAGATTTAGGATTTCGGTATTAGTTTCTTCACAAAGTTGTTAGAAATCTAAAAATCTTTCGATTAATATCAAACATGACTAAAATCTAACCATATTTACACGAGATATATAAAAAACAAATTTTCATAGTCAAGATTTTAATTTCACTTGCCGAACTGGCAACCGATCGAATAAACAGTCCGATAGATGGCGTGCTTGCTGTAATTAGGAACTATCTGTTGTTGAATTCATAGGAATATTAAGACCAAAAGTGTTATGTGAATGTAGACGACCAGGCTTACCACCCGACTAGGGTAACTACCCGACTAGGGTAACCACCCGACTAGGCTTACCACCCAACTAGGGCTACCACCCGACTAGGCTTACCACCCGAATAGGCTTACCACCCAACTAGGCCTACAACCCGACTAGGCTTACCACCCGACGAGGCTTATCACCCAACTATGGCTACCACCCAACTAGGGCTACCACCCAACTAGGGTCACCACCCGACTAGGGTTACCACCCGTCTAGGGTTATCACCCGTCTAGGGTTACCACCCAACTAGGGCTAGCACCCGGGCTAGCACCCAGGCTTACCTCCCAACTACGGTTACCACCCGACTAGGGTTACCACCCGTCTAGGGTTACCACCTTTTCTTTTTAAATTCCTTCTACTAGGGACAGGGTATCCCAAACTCGGCCACGCCCGAATTTAACGTTCATTTATTATTATTATTATATATATTTTTTTTTAATAAATTTTTAATAACTTAATTGAATTTTTAATATTTAGTAAAACAAATGGAAAATGGACGAAATTTGCGCAGCGCAATGTTACGTTGGATGCCAGAAACGTCATCAAAAGCAGTCTAATCTAGAACTTTATTTATAATAATTAATAATAATAATAATAATTAATAAAACAAAACAAACAAACAAACAAAAAAAGAAAACAACAAAAATAAATATTATTATAAATAGTAAGCAAAAAAAAAAACAAAAAAAAACAACAACAAAATTGTAGTAATAAATCAGCCAGAAGAAACCCACACACAAACACACACACACAGACACACACACATACACCTACAAGTTCATCCAGAAAATAAAAAAGAACAAGTTAACTCTAGTTTTAGTTGATAAAAAATAATAATAATATTAATAAAATAAATTAAAAAAAAAAAGAATTGAATAATCAGAATTTTTAAAGCTCAAAAAGCAAAAGATATCAAAAATATTTTAAATATATTATTTATTAATATATCAAGAGTAGTGGTTTTTTTTTCTAAATTTTTACAATTTTTGCAGCTGCTCAAAAAAAAAAATAAAAATAAAATAAAATAGGAAAAACTAACTTCGGAACACCGAAGACTGAATACTCTTTTCAAAGTGAAAGAAAAAACTATATCAAATTTTTGAGTATTTTATACTTTGAAGGGACTATAAAAAAAATAATTAATATTTTGTAAGCAGTTAAAAAAAAAAAATAAATATTAAAAAAAAAAATCATTTTACCATCAGGGTTAACACACACACACACACACATACACACACAGAGCAAAGCTAATTCTACTCGATACCTAAGTTCAAATCTTTCAAAAAAAAAAAAATCGTTGTAGTCCACAGGCAAACACACACTCACACAAACACACACACACACACACACACACACACATACAAACAAAGATTAATAAAACCACAACAAATTATCTAAGTAGTCTAATCTAATTGGAGTTTCTTCTTTTTCTTTAGAAAGCTAGTAAGAAAAATGCAAAAACAAAAACAAAAACAAAAACAACAAATGAATAAAAAAAATAAAAATAATTAAAAACAAATTAACAAAAAGAAACAAGCAAATACAAAGCATATTGTACAATATATTTGTTAATTTTATTTTTGGAAAAAAAAAATGAAAAGTGTTATTTAAACTTTTTAATTATGCTCTATTGTTATTAAATATTAGTCAAATATTAGAATGAAACTAAATAAAACATAAATCAAATAAACTAAATATGAAACAAAAATTATTAAAAAAAAAAACGGACCACCGTTTCTCTAAATATTCTGGCAAAAAAATTCTAAACCCAAAAAAAAAAAAAAAAAAATTATCACAAAAAAAAAAGAATAAAATTTTTTTATCAAAGGTCTGAGAAATCTGAAACAAAAAAAACAAAACTCCTAAAAAATATTTAAGCCCATAAAAAAAATATATATCAACTGTGATTAAATTTATTTTTGCCAGAATAATTTGTCCTAAATAAAATAAATAAAAAGAAAAAACAAACAATTAAATTGCAAAACAAAAAAAAAAAAAAACTTCAAAACTGCCGTTAAGTTTAAATATTAAATAAAAAAATAAAAAATAAATAAATTATGAAATAATATTAATAATATATCTGCTAATGTAAATAATTAAGACAGAGCTCAAGCTGAATAAATAGGCATTAATTATAACAAATAAAAAAAAATAAAAAAAAATTGAATCAATTTCAAAATGAAAAAAAAAACGAATCAAAAAAGCTGCTAATGATACAAAAACAATAATTAAATTTAGCAAAAAAACAACAACAAAACAGCTACTCAATTTAATAAAACAAAAAACCTCAGCATTGGAAAAGACAACAACAACAACAAACAAACAAACAAACAACAACAAGAAATTCAAGGAAAAGAAATAATTGGCCCGGCCCAAAAAAAGACAGACAGAGCGAAAATCGATGATAATGAAGAAGAAGAAGAAGAAGAAGAAGAGGCCTTCAGCCTGGCAGCGCATATCTTCCAACAAAAACAAAAAAAAATTAATATTTATAAAAATAATAAAATAAAAATTAAATCTAAAATCAATTTAATAAATTAATTTACACACACAGACACACTTACACACACCCACACACACACATACTTTCCAATCAACTTTTTAGAGGAACTCAGACTCATGCTTGAGCACCCTGTAAAAATCGTGCTATATAGCGTGACCCACTCCCACACACACACACATACACAGACCTATACAGAAATTTACCGTTACTCAAACATTGAAATAAATACGAGCACACAGCTGAGGTAAAAGGCATTCATTTTGTTAATTTCTCAAAAAAAAAATTTTTGGATTTTTTAAAATTAATTCTTTTTTTTTTTTTTGTTGACCGCAACTGTGTCTCAGGTATTTGTATATATGTACATTCTAAAATCTAAAATCCCATTAAAAATAAAATAAATAATTTTTTTTAGCCCAAAAAAGTAGGCTACACTTTTTTGCTGAACTTTTAATTAAAATTCTTTCGTCTTATTTCTGAGAGCCCCAAATTTGAGATAAGAATTTTCCAACAAAAATCAATTGATCAAAAAGTCTGTAAAACACACACAAAAAAAAAGCAAAAATAAATAAATTATTGGCCTAATTGTGCCCAAGTCCAGTTGATCAGCCCTTGTACTTTCTGCTGTATGGATACAAATTTGTCCCGCCCATTTCATTGCCAAAAGTTCATAAGCTTTGTGCAAATAAAAAAATAAATAAAAATAAACACAAATTTACAATAAAAAAAATAATATTTAAAACAAGAAAGGAAAAAAGAATATTTTGGACCACAGAAAACACCTCAAAAAAAAATATATGAAAATATATAAAAAAAAATATTAACTTACTAAGCAAACTACACACACACACACACACACACACATGGACACATGGACACCCAAGCATCAGCAATATAGGTAATAAATATTTATAGATGATAAATAAATAAATAAAAACACAAAAGTTTATGTTTAATATGCGACTGAATAAATTTTTTTTTTTTTTAATAATTTGCTGCTTGTTGTAATTAAGAAGAATTTAAAAAATAATATTTATACAATAATAAAAAAAATAAATAAATAACTAAAACAAGCCAATACTGTAAATATGTAAAAAAAATAAAAATTAAAAAAAAAAATAAAATCAAATCAATTTACAGCTTTGAAAACCGTCCACACGCACACAGTAAAAATACCAAAAAAAAAAAATTGACTAAAAAAAAAAAATAAATAAAAAAAAAAAATTAAATTATTTTTTATTTTTCTCTTGTTATCATTTGCCTATTCTTGTTTATTTAAGATTTTTAGAGTTTGTACAGAAAAAAGTTGAATTCATAAACTAATAAAAAAAAAACATAAAAATATTATTAAATAATACTTGAAACATATTAAAAAATAAAAATAATAAAAAAAATAAAAACAATTTAAACAAAAATTAAAACATATCGTCTTCGAGTCATGCGAAAAAAAATCACTTTTTTTGTGAGCGTAAAAAAATAAACAAAAAAAAAAATTAATTGTTTTTTTTTTTATTGCTAAACACAAAGGCTTACTAATCAAGTTAGATAAGGACAAAAACACTATCACACACACACACACACACACATACAGAGTCAGACAGATAACGAAAGGGACAGCAAATATGAACGAGCGGATAAAGAAGAAGAAGAAGAAGAAGAATCGAGCAACGGGCCATTAGTTCGAACAAATCTAGCCTAGCTACTTACGGTGATATGAATAAATAAATAAATAAAATAAATATTAAAAAAAAAAAAAATTGCCAAAATAATTAAGTTCAAGAAAAAATAAAAATATTTAAGGTGAGAAGCAGAAAACTAGAAACGAGTCAATACAAAACTGAGGCAGTATTTAGAATTTGCAATACACAACAAAAAAAAAAAAAACTTAAAAACTTAAAAATAATAAAAATAGGCAAAACTAAAAATATGCATAGTAAAAATACTCATACATATGTATAGATGTATTCAATTAATTAATTAATAATTTCTGCCCAAAAAAAATTTTAGGCAATTTTTAAGCTGAGCTTTGCTTTCCACATAAAAAAAAAACAAAAACAAAAAACTAAATAAATAAATAATTAAAAACTAAACCAAACATCTGTCCCTTCCTATAAAATAATAAAAGAAATAAATTCAAATTAAAAAAAAAAGAAAACACTAAAAAGATAATCTATTTAACCCACATTTCTTTGTCTTTGTATCAAATTTATTTCCAAAAAAAAAAAAAACAAAAAAAAAATGAATTCATTAATAAAAAGACTGGAAAGATTAAAAAAAAAGGTATTAAAAAAAAATAAAAAAATAAATATATTTATAAATTACACAGTACATATACCATATAGAATACAACAACAACAACAACAACAACAAAATAAAAATATATGCGTAGCATGCAAATTACAAGGAAAAAAAACTAACAAAAAAAAAATCTTAAAACATTTTTTTTTTTTTTCAAAAAAAAAATTTTTTTTTTTTTCAATTGGTCTTGAGATCCTTACTCCATAGATTTTTTTCGAAAACTTTTTTTTTATTTTTGTAATTTTTTTTTTTATTTAAAATTTAGCACTTACTTAGAACTCAATACAAATCAATTTTAGCAATTTAAAAATTAAAATAGAAAACAAAAATCAATTTATAATAAATATGACTAGACACAAACACACACAAACACACACACTGACACAGTCAGCCAAACACAATAATTAAAAGATAAAATAAAATAAAAAGTATTAGGTCCTTGTGGAAATTTATTTATTTGAAATTTAGACAAAACTTAAAATAATAACAAAATTTAATAGAAAGTCACAAATTATAAAAAAAAATAAAAAATAATTAAAAAATAAAAACAAAAGCAGCGAAACTAATTATATGTAAATTATGCGTACAACAATAATAAAAACAAAAACAAAAAACTATGTACTTATGATTAAAAGCTAAAAAAAAAAAAAAAACAAAAATACAAAATAATAAAAAATATAAGAAAACGCCGCAGCAATAAATAAAAATAAAAATCTTAAAAAAAAAATACAAGAAGCAAAGATAAATAAACAAAATAAAAAAAAACGTTGTTAATATTCTAAAGTGAAAAATGTTTTATAAATAGTTAAAAAAAAAATAAGAAAAAAAAAACAAAAAAAAAAGAAAAAAAATTATTATTACATATTTAATATAAAAACAAAAGAAATATTAGGCATTGCAGCTAAAACACAAACAGACAGAAAAAATGAATACTCTTCCACTTCCACACAAACACACACACACACACACACACACACTGACACGCACACAAAGAAAGTCTAAGAAAATTGCTAAATAAACCAAATCCGAAATGAGCAAAAACAAAATTTACAATCTGAGCCCAATTTGAGAGTAAAAAAAAAATCCATTGTAAATTAAATAGAAAAAAAAAATAAATAAAAAAAAAAAACACATTGCAAATCAGCTTTAAACAAAATAAAAAATGCAATGTTATAGGTATATACGTGTATGTATATATGTATGTATGTGTACATATGCAAAAAAAAAAAAAACAAACAGACTCTGTTACAAAGAAGCAATGACAAATTTAAATTTATCTAAAGAGAAAAACTGATAATAATTAAAAAGAGACAAATAAACATGTAAACACAGACACGACACACACACACACACACAAAGGCAGACACACGTTACTTTATGAACATAATAAAACCAAATTAAATGAAAAAGTATATAAAAATAAATCATGCTAAAAAAAAAAAAACTTAAATTGATTTCATTTCTAAGGGGGACCTTTATTTTGAGACACCCTGTAATTCTGGAGTAGGCAAAAAAAAAGAACTTAACGAAGTACTTGGAGCTTGCTTAAGAAAATAAAGAAAACGTAGAAGACATACCTGTAATCATGCAGCCATCTCTTTTCCTCTTTCTATCCAGCGCAAGAAAAAAGTCGTGCCGGTCGCAATTACGCATTGTGAAATCCGAAATCTCACTCTGTCTCCTTTGCACTTGCCGAAATATGCTTATCTGAATACCCGTTATATTTAGCATTGACAAACCAGCGACGATCACAATTAAGAATTAAGAAAAATAACACTTTTCACTTGCCCTCGCCAACACGAAATAAACACATTTAGAACTTGAAACGGCCTAAGCACACGTTAATTTTATATTTCAATTAAATGCAAGAATATAAAAAGAACAGACATCTCTTTCAATGCAAAAGAAACTCACACGCAAGGAAAAAAAATAGACAAAAAAAATAGTGCCGGTCGCACTTGCGCACCCACTCTATCTCCTTTGTACTTGCCCGCATTTGCATACCCGTTATGTTTAGCATTGACACACCAGCAACGATCGCTATTAAGAATTAAGAAAAATAACTCATTTCACTTTCACTCGCCAACACGAAAAAACACATTTAGAACTTGAAACGGCCTAAGCACACATTGATTTTATATTTCAATTAAATGCGAGAATATAAAAAGAACAGACATCTCTTTCTCTAGCGCAAAATTTCAATGCAATAGAAACTCACACACACAAGAAAAAAATAATTGACAAAAAAATAGTGCTGCCCGCACTTGCGCACTCACTCTATCTCCTTTGCATTTGCCTGCATATGCTTATCTGAATACCCGTTATGTTTCGCATTGACAAACCAGCGACGATCACAATTAAGAATTAAGAAAAATAACACTGTTCACTTGCCCTCGCCAACATAATTCGCACAAAAACACATTTAGCAAATTAAACAGCTCCACCGCAAGTTGGTTTTTTGTTTATTTCAATTAAATTCGAGAGTATAAAAAGAACACGCGTGAACCAAACGCCGGCAGACGCACTACCTGGGACGCAAGCTGGGCTTAGACTATGCTAACACTGTGACTTAGATGGCGCCACCAAGTTATTTTTGAATTCACGGCTTTGATATTGATGTTTAATATGAAAACTAGATTTTTGCTGCTTAATGTTTTTTTTTTATAATTTGGTAATAATTTTCTAAAACCAAAGAAAGAATGAAGCAGCGTTGCTTTATAGTTAGGGCGCCATCTACATTTGGCTTTGGTAGCAACTATTTAAGTAGATAGGCAGCCCCTTCTGTTAGTCGTTTTTGTTTGCACACAGGTGGCGCTGTCCTAAAAAAACGTTTCCATTGAATAAATTTAAAATGCAAAACAAAAAGTTGAAACTATTGTACATTTGTTTTATCTTGGATTTATTTTATTTGTATACAAATAAACTTAAGAAATAAGACTAATTCTAATAAATATCTCATATAAAATATTTAGCTTTGCTTCTTTTATATTTGTCACAACATTTTTTGCCATTTTTTTTCTGTTTCGGTTATTTACAATGCAAAATAGTTTTAATTCGAATATATCTTAAAATCAATTAGGTCCTGTTTACATATATGTACACGTCACTCACTCCCTAACTTTAAGACCTGCAGCCTGACTTTCACTTGCGTTGGGATGGACATGTGCTCGGTACTCACAAGCGGAGCGAAACGAATTATAAAATTGTCATATCACATAGTGTTCTCCCTTGCTAAACAAAAAAAGGAATATATGTATAATTATAAAAATACCACTACAAGTATTCCCCAGCACACCCCGTATTGCAGCTTTTCAGGGCTGTCGTTTGGCCGTCCTCGCTGCCCTCAGTGTGGGAGGTCTGTAAGTGGGTAGATCAATAAATACAGGCTGGTATTCGGGTGATTCGGGACGCATCGAACGCGACTCCGAAAGCAGAACATTTGTGTAATAGTTGACTTCATTTTGCTCGCCTCCAATAGACTTAGCATTGCTATTGGCAATGGTGGAACTGCTGCCTTGCTGCTGGCTGTCTGATCGGCGCTTGCTTGCGCCTGTCATATCGGCACGCAGCAGCTTGAAAAGATTACGCTGCTGCAGAGCAGAACGCCTTGAGGCAGCCTGACTCTGGGCAGAACGACTGCTGTTGATAAAGGCGGTCTCCTCGTAGCGCGGAATGTAGCGCGGCTTACGCGACTCTCCCCGGACAAGGCCCGGATCATGGGGTGTGACATTGAAGCCGAAGAACCGCGGAGCCTGCACGGATATCAAAGGCAATAGGGTTTCGCGAGCATAGCGCTCGGCACGCTGCAGCAGCTCGCCGAGACGGAAGGGCAGCAATTGTACCATTTGGGGCTCATCCGGACCTGACGGCAACTGGGCAATGGCCTTGGGTCGGCTTTCAGACACAGTGGTCGGCAGTTCGGTGCTGGGATTGGAGGTGGTCAAGGCTACTGGAGGGTCGGACAGATCCAGATCCTTGCCCTGCTTAACCCGCGGCGTGGTGGCCTTCAACACGGGCTCAACAATTTCCTCGGTCGTTGCAGGATCTTGCAGATTCCGACCCCGATTGACTGCCAGCCGTCGATCTTTGAGTATGGGTTCGAATATTTCATTGGACTGCTTGGGGGAATCCCCGGAAAGACTTCGACTGGACTCCACCTGTTCTTTATCGAGTCCATTGCCCACCAGGATGGGTTGCCAGGGCAGCTCATCTGTCTCGTCCAAGGGATATGTGTGAGTCTGCCCTAGCTTAAAACTAGTGCCCAGGTTGAAGATGTCCTTGCGTTGCTTCACACTCTCCACCCCATCAACTGCGGCAGCCACACTCAGGCCAGACTCCTGGACACTCGAATCTGGTATATCCAAGCTGGAGGTGGTGGTCAGGGCAGGCGGGGTAGCCGGTGCCGCTGCCGTGGGTGGAGTCGTATAAGCTCCATATTCCTCCTGGTTGTCCAGCTCACAGTTACCCGGCTTGAGCTTCATGCGAACCGGACTGCCACTGCTGAGCTTCGTGGAAGGCTTACAAAGCGAATGACTGCGTCCAAAACTATCAGTCAGCACCACCTTGTCAATATCCCAGTGGGGCAAACCCTTAGAGAGCCAACCGCTGTAGGACTTGTAGTGCAGACTCAGCGTGGTAGGGAAGCCCAGAGCTGGATGTGGAACAATGATTTTCGAGACAATATCGCCAGCAAAGAATTCCGCATCATCTTTCCTAAAAAAAACAAAGATTAATCAACAATCGTAAATGGATTAAGAAAGAGTACATACTCGGAGATTTCAAAGGTCTCGTTAAGACCGCCGTCACCCTCTAGGATAGCTTCCAGGCGGCCTATAGTGCGCAGAGGTAGATCATTGAAAGAGTTGAAAATCTGCAGCTGGAACTGGTGGGCACAGAAGGGCTCCTCTTCGCGGGTAAGCAAGTACAGTTGGCCACGGCCCGTAGAGCGATCAGCATAGTATCCCATATTCCCGCAACGTGGTACACCCTCGGCCAGATCCTCATCGTCCTGGGCGCAGGGAAAGCACTTACCCTTGAGGAAGTCATCATAGTTGGCACAGGGGAAGGCTGGAAACATGCAACGTGGGGCCACGGAGTCTATAAAGAATTTATAGGCCCGTCGATGATTGCACAAGGAACGACCCTCTTCATCCTCAGCAGCCTGGGCAGCTGTTTGAAAAGAGTTACAAGTTAAAGGACAAAGAAATTTGGTTTGACTTAATTCAACTTACACCAAATAAAATCCGTGACCGCACCCACAAAGAGATTGGAGCAGCCAGTCTGAACACGACCGCCATTGGGATAATAGTCCACATGTCCCATGGGCTGCCAGGAACCCAGGCCACCCAGAATTAGGTTCTCACCATTCGAGTGTATGACATCCACGAACTCGGCATCATTGCTGTCCAGTCGCACCTTGGGATGCTGGGCCTCAAACAGTGGCCCAGCCGGATCCAACCCAGTGATACGAGAGAGACCTGGCAACTCGGCCCCTGCAAACCCAGAGACATGAGCACCCAGACTAAAGCCAATGATATGGGTACGCATCAGATTCAGGCCCTTATGCTGCTCCAGGTTACGCAGCAACATGGCCAGCTGCTTGCCCACCAGACGGGTATTTGCCGCCGCCCGCACATAATTGGGAAACGTGGCCCCATTCTCCCAGTCCACACAGATAACAATGCAATCTTCCTGGAAATTTTTTACGAAAAAAATTAAGCAATTCTTCAAAGGACAAAGCCAGTCCAACCTACCACGGCCATCAGGGCTGTCTTCATTTCATAGATCCAGACATGCGGACAGGCCGAGCCAAAGCCGTGGACAATCACGCGCACCGAAAGCTCATCGAAGCCCTCCAGATCATCAATGGATGGCAGTTTTTTGGTACCACCACTGCCCAGGGGTCTCTCCGTCGAGGTGGCTGTGCCATTACGCACTGCACTCGGCGTGGAACTGGCCTGGGGACCCATAGTGGGCGTGGCTGCAGATGCCGCAGCCGTACTGGGCGATTCACGCTTGGTCTTGCTGCGAAAGGCCGCTGTCATATTCAGAAAAGATAATTCCATCAAAGGTCTATCCGAACGCTGACGTGTGGAATAGAAAAAGAATTTCGTATTGATTTCCTCGGGCGGCGAGGGCAGCATTTCCAAATAGGCAAATGGCCCGGAATCTTCAAAACAACCCAATTCGCCATAGCACACCCGCTTCACCGCCCGCTTGCTCCGACCATGAAGCAGGCGTTGTTGTTGCCGCTGCTCATGCTCCAGCAGGGAAGATCGCACGGCCTCGGAGAGCTGCGAAAAATTGCTATAGCCAGCAAAGGGTGCGACCACCGACGAATTCACTTCCTGGGCAACTGCAAATATAGAAAATTATATTCAATTATTATTTCGCTTCATTGTTTTGGGCAATTCAATTTGACGATAAGCAAATTAATTGCTTAATTCAGCCATCGCCAGTACAGTCACGTCGATGCGGCCATTTTCGAAAATCTTTACGACACTTGCTGTTTAGAGCGAGACAAAGCGCCGTCTCAGGCAAATGGGGAAAGAGTAGACAAAAAAAAAAAAAACAACTATCGTTTTAATTTCTTTAATTATCGTTTGTCAGCTCTTCTGCTCTCACCCAAAAAAAATTGTCAGGGGCTTTAATTTATGACTATGAAAATGGTGACATAACAATTCACCAAACACGCACACACACGTGCACAGACCACCAATAGAGCAGGTAATACTCTATATGTCCGAAAGATATACCATTAAAATATTGATTTTTTTTATTTACTTCCAAGAAAAATGTTAAAGCACGCGTCAAACATTAAGCCCAACCCAGCCCATTTCAGATCGATCAAGAAGATGTAAAATCGTGTTGGGTGGGCGGGAGGTTCTAGAAGGAATTATATAAAATATTCACCTTTGAATCGGGGCCTAAGCCTAAGCCAATATGGAATTTTCACGCTCAGGTGACTAGGCAATTCACACATATTGCACATATTTATTTGTGACTAACTCCATTAGTATTACCCAATCCGAAATAATGCCATTAAGCCATATTAACCCGAAAAGTTGAAAACTTCACTTTACTCCGATTTTGTTTTTGTTTTTTTCGGACATAAATAAAACTCTTTGAAAGCAGTGCAGAAACGCATAAAACCTTTCCAGATTGTTGTATTCATTCCCCTCCTCTCACTCTTTTCAATTGTTGTTGCTTTACTGTCATTGTTGTTGTTGCTGTTACGCCGAGCATTTTTTTAGTGTTTCGTTTTATTTGGATTGTGCAACTTTTACACATGTGCGATCTTTAATTTTTATTACCATGACTCTTTTTTTTTTTATGATACCCAAATTGAAGATTGTAACGACGAAGCCGAGTAAATCTTAGTCGTCTGTCTGTATTTTGAAGTACCCAGAAACTCTTGCTCAAGAACAGCAATTAAAATGTTGGAAAAGAATGAGGCAAGTGTGTAGAAGTCAGCTCGAATTATATATTCAGATTCATTAGGGTTAATGGAGATTAGTTTTTTATTTTGTTTTCCAGATGCAACTGAGACTAGATAAATAAGTTTTGAAAGAATTTAGTTGCTTAGTTCTGGGTACCTCTGAAGCAAACTTTGCAAAGCTTTTTTTAAAACTAAGCTTAAAGGTTAGAGGGTTCTTGAAATGTATATAACTTTGCCAATGATTTGGAGATATATCGATACTACTTTTTTCTAAATGAAAGACGTTCCTGGGATCCCCAAAGGCAGCTCTCTGACTTACTCAACCTTTATATCTACATATACGTTTTGCTTTGAGATTGGTATGATTGGTATGGTTGGCATGGTTGGTATGGTTATGGTTTCTTCTAGGCATGGGGAGAGCTAAGTCTATTGCAGTTTGGGACCCCTCAACTTTAGTTTACTATACTAAGAACTCTTATGACAAAACGGTAACCTACCCCATCAAGCTTTATGTTAATGTGGGCAACCTAAAACCTTAGGCAGCGGCAGTCTTTCGCTGGTTCCGCAGGTCCTGGTCGGATACACAGGGCTCCCAGTAGAAGCTGCGAACAAATCGCTTGCCCTTGTCCCGCTTGCGGGTGACAGCTACTGTGGTGGGCAGGAGGTTCCGCTTCTGCAACCACAAATATTTTCCTACTTGAAGTCATAGCCAAATCTTTTTAGTCTTTTTTTTCTTAAGCCAAAATTTGGTTCGATTATCCCAAAGTTAATGTATATATTTTAAAGTATGATTAAAATTGTTAATATTCCCCAAAAATTCTTCATTCTTGTTTAAGTTTAATCGGGGCTCCAGTTTGTCCTAATTGTCTTTAGTTCTATGACTGGTCAGTTAAGTTAGTCCTAATGGGACCGTCCAGGGTTCAGCAGGGACCTATTCTAACCTAACCTGAAGACTGGATCACAGCCATTAAGCATCTCTTGATCTCATAATAGTTTTCATAAATTATAGAGTAGTTTCAAAGAGGCTCGATATGAATCTTGAAAGTCTTAGGCATAAGACTGGTAGACCTATTTTTGATTCAATTAAATGTTGTCTTTAAGAACTTATTCAAAGCTTTTCGTAAATCATTTCTTCAGAATTTGTATAAGGCGAAAAGGTTCTGTTCGGCCGAGGCTTAAGTATATTCAAATAAATCGACTCAATTATGGAGTAACTCCCAACCCATTTGACTTTTATTCTATAGAAAAATTAAGAATACTACAGTCACTTCGTCCGCCCTGCACAGGTACAGTTGAACCCAAGAGTTCAGAAATAATTCAAAATTCAAGATTGCCATTAAGTGCAAAGTAGAAAAGTTCTGAGCTGTCAACTTGTCTAATGATGATGACTTTGATACTCGAGAGTACATTTCACTCTACACAATTATTCCATTAGACCCTAAAAGGAAATGTCGCGTGTTTGTCAATTGAGAGCTTTTGTGTATTCACAAACTAAGCGAATCTCTGAAGTCTTCTTAATTAGTTTAACTATTCAAATGAATTTATTTCTTTATTATTGAATAAAACTTACCGCATTGTGATGAATGGGGGAGTAGTAAAGCAATTGCCAGCAGCAGATTAATCCAAAGGAACCAAGAAATCAATGAACTGATTGATGTGAAAATTGGATACAAATTGCCTGGTTTATTGACCAGGCCAACACGGGGCATTTCTGTGTTTTTGTTTCTTTTTTTTATTTTTATTTCTTTTGTTTCTTTTTTTTACACAATTTTTATAAACATGCCAGGTTATTTTTTTTTTTGGTTTTTCGTATCACACAATTTGTTGTTGTTGTTTTAATTTATCTAAGAAAAAAAAATTTTAATTAATTGATTTGATTTGATTTTGTTGAAATATTTTGTTCGATTGTTATTTGCATTCACACTTTATTTTATTTGTTGTAGTTTTGTTGTTCAAATATTCAACTCTTTCGCTTTTGATAATATCAAAAAATATACACACACTGACAAAGCTTTATCTGTGTGTCTGAGCATTTGTAAACAAATTCACTTTCACTTATTTGTTAGTTGAGCTATCGGATGACAAAGTCTTTCAATTCCTGCGCCCAAAACTTTCCGGCTGATTCACCAATCACTCACTCAATTCAACAAATCAATTCATCGACCTATTCAATTTCAATTTTCATTGAATATAGTTCAAGATCTCAAGATCTGAAGATCTTCTGCCAAGCGAGACTAGTTTATCTTTGATGACTTTTGCACTTGCGTTGGCGGTTTTGTGTCTCGATATCATATCTGGTCTGTTCAGAGACTCTTTATCTTGTACATATGTTATTGCTATTGTTGTTGTTTTTTGTTGTTGCTGTTGTTGGCTTTCACTTAAGCATCTCTTGATGAGAAGCGTTGCTCGCTGTCATTTAGCTGAGCTGACAACTCGCTCCAATTTGTGACAGTCTGTGTGAGCGGCTCAACTAGCTGATTGATGATTGATTGAATGACTGACAGACTGACTGGCTTTCGATGTGCCTTCAATTCAATCGGTCTCTCTTGCGTTTGGCAAAAGGTCTCCAATTATCCAAGAAAGCTTAGGTTCGGCCCTAGACGAGTTTGGGTTGGCGGGGCATATGGCAATTCAGCTAAAAGAGCTACTTCGATTTCTGCGATTTCTTGACCGATTTTTCCTTTGAAAACTTAAAGATACAGTCATCTGATCTCAATAAAATTTAGTCTACTCTCCTAAGTTCAGCTAGATGATATAGTAATCCGATCCGGTGAATAGAGCCGCTGAGATCTAGCACCGAAAGATAGACAGACTATATGAATATATAGACATGGCTTTATCGATATTTCTATACTCAATGAATAACCTTAAACTTTAGTCGAGGCAGACACAGATATAATTACAAGTCTCACGCAAATTACTGTTATTGGGTAAAAGCCAAGGCTCGCCGTTAGAGCCCGTTAAAGAGTGAGAGTAAGTCAGCGAGGAAGTTGAAAGGTGTACCCAGTCAGACGAGAGACCGGAAACAGCCTGGCCAAAACAAGAGTGTGCGTGTGTAAGTTTTGGCCAGCCAAGTCTGAATTCGAATTGCTTGAAATTGTATAATCGATGAGGTGGCGAGACGGTGAGTTGGTTAGGCGATTGACTAGTTAACTAGTTTGTTGAATGATTCATTTACCGGAATTGTTCAACTGGCAAACGCATTGACCTGGTAACCCTGGCAGACAAATAAGCAAAACAAAAAAAAATGTTGACATAATTTGAAATCTCCCAAGGGAAAATTTTGCATTCAAATTTTCAAAATTTCCCTACCAATTTGAAGAGTTCAATTTTATTTAATGTCAATTTTCAATGGCATTTTCAGTTGACTCTTCACTCCAGCCAAGCCAAAAGACCAAAGGCCTCGCAGTTCAGCTCCACCCACTGAAAAGATCAAGTCAAGCAAAAATAAAAATAAAAAACCAATAATGAAAGTGAAAACGAACAAGCTCCAAGCCATCTGTCAATCAGCAGTCAAGCACAAATACACACACACACACACACGCACACATATGTAATAATAACCAAAAAGAAAATATCATTTATTAATTGTTAATTCACTGTTGACTTTCGTGACTCTTTGTGGTTACGGTTTTTCAATTAGCACTTTGAAGAAGACAGAAGAAGACGAAGAAGATGATGAACAAATCTTCTTATTGGCCATGGCAAATGCTGTCAGTCAAGATAACGAAGCGTCAAATATTGCAACATGTTCAAGCCAAAACATTTGCCAGATTTGACTTAATCGAATTATTTAGCAACAAAATCAAAGATAATAAAATGTCTTTTTATATTGGAAAGAAAGACCCGTTGGAAAGATACCTCCAGTTCACTGGGCGTATCGTTTAAGTCATCTTTGTCTAGACCCTCAGTTTTGAGGCTATCAAAATGAAACTTGGTAAACATACTTAAGCAGATTTGTCAGAGCTAACCGCCTCGGTCTATCATACAGACCCAAATTGATCTTAGAGAAATCTTCAACATTGATTGACCAATCTTAATCAAATCAAATACTTGAAACACTTGGGTACACCAAGTTCCACTTGAATCAAGCTACTATATAAAATAGCTGTCATATAGAAACAAATTGGATTTGCTAATATTCCAGTATTTCAAATTCAGAGCTTGGAAGGTTAATACTAATATTCACTACTATATAATAAAGCTCTATACCAACCCAAATCGATTTTAGGCATATGCCAGACTCTTCTGCTAGCATTGGTGAAGTGGATGGTTGGAAGGCTTATGGAGATACCCAAGTTCCTGGAACCAGCCCCAAGATCATAAACGTTCTTCTATAAACCCAGAATGGTTTTAGGTATAACTCAGACTTTCCAGTTGGAAGTTTCCCTTGGAACCAACCCCAAGATCCCAAAAGGTCTCATATAAGCCCAAATCGCTTTTAAATATAACTCTGACTTATCAGTTGGAAGTTTCACTTGGAACCAACCTCAAGATCGTAAGGTTCTTATATCGGTTTTAAGTATAACTCAGACTTATCAGTTGGAAGTTTCACTTGGAACCAACCCCAAGATCGTAAGGTTCTTATATCGGTTTTAAGTATAACTCAGACTTTCCAGTTGGAAGTTTTCCTTGGAACCAGCCCCAAGATCCCAAAAATTCTCATATAAACCCAAATCGATCAGACTTTTTAGTTGGAATTTTCCCTTGGAAGATCATAGCCCAAATGAGTTTTGAGTAAGATTTTGCTCCTCATCTGTTTGGGATTCCCCGATTGATATCATTTCACGGAAGTTAGCAATTATTTGGATCCCACACAATTGTAATAAAATTTTATATCGAGCGATAAAAAAAAAAAATGTGATGGTCTAGTGGTAATTAGGGGCAACACTTTCATTTGGTAAGGCGCTTAATTTGGCATTTCACACACTTCTTGACTTGACACTTGACACAATTGACAATGGCGAGAAAAGCAAATCAAAATGGAAAGTACCCGGCGCTGGTTAATAGGCAAGTTGTTCTTCTTAAAGCCGCTTTTCCATGACTTCTAATTTACTTTGCTTTGCTGTCCGCCAGCGCTTTACACTTTCAAACAACAACAACAACAACAAAATTACAGAGCAACTCTGACTCTGACAAAGAGAAAGATTAACCCAATTCAGGTCAGGCGCTTTCAGTCTTTGGTCTCTTTGGTCGGCAGTTCATTTTCGCATTTGTAGCTAATTCATCGTATTAAAAAGAAACAAGAAACAAGAAATAAAAATAAAACCAAATCCAACATAATGACAAGGTGAAACAAGAAGAAGTAGAAGAAGAAGCAGAGGATGAGAATTATTGGCATTTTCAGTGTCTGCTGGGAAAGCCAATTTGCAAAATGGAAAGTCGCATTCTGAAAGTGAAATAGCTAAAATCATTCAAAATTATTTGTCAATAAAAATAAAAAAAAAATACTCTTCTTCTGTTTTTTTTTTTTTTTTTTAGCTTCTTTCACAAAATGCAAATCTCTTGCAAAATAAACCAAGCCAAAGAAAAGCTCAACGAGTCCAAACCAGCCCAGCCAATTGCGGTCATTTCACTTGGCAAAACCAAAAATAAATAAAGTAGAAGAAACAGAAGAAGAAGAAGAAGAAGTAGAGAAGCTGAAATGGTGCCATTTGGAGTTATTGTTTTAGGAGTCTGTTTAGGCAATCGTCACGGATTGTGCGGTGGTGATTGATTTGCCAGGCAACCAGCCAGTCAGTCAACCAGTTAGGCAGTCAGCCAGTCAGCCAGTTAGTCAGTCAGGCAATTCCAGACGACTTCAAAGACTTGCAAAATATGTATTTTTATTTCTTTTGGCGTATCGATAATACATTTTGTTTTTGTTTTTGTTTTTTTTTTTTATTTACAACAGCAAAAATTTTACTTGCAATACAAAAGACTTAAGCAACGAACTTGCCAAGTGGACAGCAGACTGAGACGACTGCCACTGTTACTGTTTTTTTTTTTTGTTTTTGTTTTTTATTGTTGTTGTCATCGTCTGAGACAGCTTGTCTGGCTTGGATTTTGTACTTCCTTGGCCAATTTCCAAGTCAACACTAACAACAAAAACAACAAAAACAACAACAATAAAAAGCATTAGCCACATTAACAGCAATGAAAATAATTTCCTGTTTGTTATGTTTTTACGACCCTCCCAGGCCAGAAGGGAAACATCCACACAGACAGACAGAGACAGAGAGAGAGAGAGAGAGAGAGAGAGAGAGAGAGAGAGAGAGAGAGAGAGAGAGAGAAAGACAGGGAGGAAGAGTGCCAAAAATGCAACAAGAAGCTTTTTTGCCCATTGGCTCGAGTGTGAGTTTGGCTGAGGGGTGGGGAGCATCGGTGTGGGAGGAGGAGGGGAGGTAGGTGGTATCGAGCATTGGTGATGATGAAAAACTCAGCAGTGCATAAAAAGTTTCCGCTGTTGTAGTTTTTGTATTTTATTTCTTTTACCCAGTCTCTTTCTTTGCCACTCTTCTCTTGTATTTTTTTTATGTAAACAACAACAACAACGACGACAACAAAAAATAAATATGTACTTCTATTTTCATATATTTTCACAAGAATTTCCAAATGGCACACAAATTATCGTGCTCATTGCAATGCATGACAAGTTGTGCCTTACCCCGGGCCTAACCCACTCTAGCCTAGCCAATTTGCGGGCGTTATTTGATATGTGGCAATATTGCACTCACAACAATGAAAGCATAAATAAAAACGGTAAAGAAAAATTTAAAGAAAAAAAAAATCATTTCAAATTTCCAATGAATTCGGTTTCTGTACACCAACTCAATACGATATTGCTGACCCAATTAAAAATTGAATCCAATGAAAATGAAGGGAAATATTTCAATTTTAGAAATCAGATGGTACATTTAGAATGTAGACCAAAAGTTAGGTTGGGTCTTTTAATGTTCTTTACAAATTTTGTTGTCGAAAAATATTTCAACTGCATTTTTGGAGTTTCAAAGATAACAGAAGTTCCAGTAGTCCAATTCTTATTTAATTCGGTTGATATATCTCTACTTATAGAATAAATGAGTAGCCCAAATTTCAAAGAGATCGGTCAATTAGTTTTGGAGTTATCCTTAAAACCGATTAGGGCTTGTATGACAGACATGTGATATGGTGCTTCAATCCTGATGAAATTTAATATATATTTTTTTATTCATATAGAATATAAGCAAGAAAATTTTGAAAGAAATCGATTAATAAATATTCGAGTTATTCCCAAAACCGATTTAGGTCCGGATGACTACCAAATTACATGTGTATCCGTTGCTTAGGAAATTCAATACATTTGTGTGTCCCCACATAGAAAAATAGTGTATACCAAATTTGAAAGACTTCGGGCAATAATTTATAGAGCTATTTCTGAGACTGATTTAGTTATGTCAGCGGTATATACAGTCCGTTTCATAATGATACGCCACCTATGCAATTTTATTTTAAACGTCTGCCAAATCTAGAGTTTTGGAAATATTTTCAATATATTTTTTTTTTATGATTAGTTGGAATATTAACTAAAAGAGATTGTGAGTTTGACCGTATGTCACCCTTGCTAAATTTTAAGAAACAATACCTTAACCTCACATGCCTCGATTTAGGCTTGTGTTCAAGTGTTTCATATTGATACGCCACCCCCAAAAATAATTTTAAGCGTAATGAAACCAATTTTTTTTTAGTGTTTCTTTAATTTAATATTAATTTGAACCACCTAGTGAATTTTTAGCTTAAAAAATATTTTTTTTGGGGAAAAAACTATTTTTTTTAAATATTGGGGTCCTAAAGTATCCCATTCACTAATTACAGCGTATCCCAGCTCAGGAACTTTTTCGCATTTGATGAAATTCGCTTAAATCTAATTCCCCACAGTGTCCCAAACATTTTCAATTGGGTTGAGATCAGGGGTACAAGCTGGCCAATCCAAAAACTTGTCTCACTTGTGTGCACCCTTGTGTTATCTTGCATAAAAATAAGCGCCTGCTCTCTGTTATCATCGAGGAAAGGTGGAAGACGTCTGTCTTAGGCATCAGTATACTCATTACTGACAATCTTCTTTACGAAAAAACTACCTTTACCATTAACAAAAAAGTTTCAAGGCTTCACCTTGCAAGAAAAACAAGATGGAACTGGATCTTCAGGGAGATAATTTTGTTAAGTCCAAAAACAAATACCAATGTATGAAAATTTGATCACAAGTTAGTTTTTTCGATGAGAAAAGCTAAATTTAGATAGACCAGATGAATTTAAATATTATTGGACGGACATCTGAAGTGAGCCCCTTACATATTCGAAATGACATTTTTACGAAGGTTTGTCAATAGTATGGGGAGCCGTTCTGAATGCCGATACGCTGGACATACGAATTTTTAGCACAAAATAGAACAGCTATGAGTATACTGATGCCTAAGACAGACGTCTTCCACCTTTCCTCGATGATAACAGAGAGCAGGCGCTTATTTTTATGCAAGATAACACAAGGGTGCACACAAGTGAGACAAGTTTTTGGATTGGCCAGCTTGTACCCCTGATCTCAACCCAATTGAAAATGTTTGGGACACTGTGGAGAATTAGATTTAAGCGAATTTCATCAAATGCGAAAAAGTTCCTGAGCTGGGATACGCTGTAATTAGTGAATGGGATACTTTAGGACCCCAATATTTAAAAAAAATAGTTTTTTCCCCAAAAAAAAATATTTTTTAAGCTAAAAATTCACTAGGTGGTTCAAATTAATATTAAATTAAAGAAACACTAAAAAAAAAATTGGTTTCATTACGCTTAAAATTATTTTTGGGGGGTGGCGTATCAATATGAAACACTTGAACACAAGCCTAAATCGAGGCATGTGAGGTTAAGGTATTGTTTCTTAAAATTTAGCAAGGGTGACATACGGTCAAACTCACAATCTCTTTTAGTTAATATTCCAACTAATCATAAAAAAAAAATATATTGAAAATATTTCCAAAACTCTAGATTTGGCAGACGTTTAAAATAAAATTGCATAGGTGGCGTATCATTATGAAACGGACTGTAGTAGTCCGATCGAAATGAAATTCAAGACACACATATATCTTAATATAAGAAATGTTTATCCCAAATTTGAAAGAGATCGTTCAATAATTTTTGAAGTTATGTTAAACAGTTATATAATGTGGGGGGGGGGGGGGGTCTGAGTCAGCCGGAGGAAGTTTCGTAAACCAAATTTTATGACGGACATTTCAAGACTTAGAGACTAGCTTGCTGAGAAATGGATTTGCCGACCTTTCTATAGTCTGACAAATAATTCAGATCAAATGACAAATAATTCAGATCAAATGGAATTTCTACAAAAAGAGTATGATTAATTCTTGTTTAGCTTAGCTTTTGAGCTGCTTGGAGGTGCTGGTGGCAATGTTGGTCACTCACTGGTCAGCTCAATATTTTGCACTCGACTGACTGCTGGCTGGCCTTGTGACAATTTTCCCGCCCAGCCAACCCAGCCAGCCAACCCAGCCAATCCAACCAAGCAAGCCACCTGCGAAGACCCCAGACTATATGGAGAGACACAGTTGGTTGACTAGGTTCAGTTTTCAGTCATTCAGTCAATCAGTCAATGGCCGCTGTTATCGTCTGCTCTCTACCGCAGACAATTTGCCTATTTCAAATCTTGATTGCCACTGGCAAATTGTTTACCAAACATACAACACTACAACAACAATGGTAATAACAATAAAAACAACAAAGTGTTAAAATTAAAATCTTGTTTACTTTGCTTCGAAATTGTTGTAAGTAATTGTTCGGTCTGACATTGAGGGAATTCATGCACTTTAATTGAAATTGCTGCCAAACCAATTTGGTCTAAAGAGTCAAACAAAGAGTCAACAAGTCAACGGAGTTTATTTTACTCTTTTTCTTTATGATTATGATTATTATTTTGGAAATACCTATACGAAATTTATTACTGAGCTTTCAAAAAAAATCTCCCCCTTTTTGAAAGGTTCAATTGTGAATCTTTTGGGCCTCGATCGATTTGGGAATTCTCGATAAAGTTTTTAGACTAAATTTTCGGGGGCTTTAAGAATTTGAATATGAAAATTATATAGTGAGGATTTCCCTTGATCTTTTTGAGAATTTTTCATCATTAACTTTTGAAGTTCCTTTAAAATTTAGAGGCCTAACTTTACTAGATCTTTTAAGCTTGAAATTTCTTGACTTATTCCGGAATTCTCGATCATAAAATTTTGAACTTATCATAAAGTTTTTAAACTAAATTCCCAGGGCCTTTAAGTATTTGTATATGAAAATTATTTAGTGAGTCTTTTCAAAAATATTTCTTGGTGGTTTCCCAAATTTTTTAATACATTTTTATAGGCTCAAATTCTCTTGATCTGTTTGGGAATAAACTTTTGAACTTATCACAAAATTTCTCGGACCTTTCAAGAGCTCAAATGTTTTGGCTGATCTTGCCAAGAATATATAGTAAATTTTGTATTTTTTATTAGATTTTTTTTTAGTCAAATATTCCCTTGAACTTTTGAACTTCTCTTTTAACTTTTATTTTCATATTAGATATTTTAGGCTTAAATTTTCTTGACATTATTTTAAGCTTTTGAACTTCAGACTCAATTTAAAAGGAAATGGACTTGTTTGCATTTCTAAAAATTACTCATAATTAATTTCGGGATTTTTGATAATTATTTCAGTATTTTAATAGAGTTCATCAAGTTGTTAGTTGAAAAAATTTTGGGAATTTCTTATCGCTGATTCTTGAACTCTGACTAATCAAGTTAAAAAGATAATGAATTTATTTTTAGAGTTTAAATTTAAAAATAGTTTGTCTGGGTTCTTCCAAAAATCATTTCAAGATCTATTTGGGTATTCTTTATCAAAAAATTTATTAATGGAGTTCAAAATTAAAAAGAGAAATCAAATTATTTTTAATCGAGAAACGATTAGCCAAGTTTTCCCAAAAAATCAATTTGGTTTATTTATTTAAGGATTATTTTATAATAGGCCAGTCAGTTCTTATTCTTGATCCATTTGGAAAATGGTTCATTATAGTTTAAAAAGTTTAAAAAGAAATTATTTTTCCCCTTAAATTTTCCATGACATCTTTTTGGGAATTTCAAAAAAATTGTAAGCCAAAAAATTTACTCACTTAAAAGGGATCCTTTTCCCAGGAATTCTTAGGAATTTTTGAAGACTTTTTTATTTATTTATTTTTTTTTGTGATTGAAAAAAGATATAGAAGAGCATTCAAGTCTCGTTGAACCTTTCAGGTTGGACAGAGTTTTTATATATTTATATTGCCTTTGCTGTTGTTGTTGTTGTTGTTGTAGTGTTATTTTAGTTGGCAGTTTTGTCGATTTAAACTTTTAAGCAAAGTGTAAATAAAAAAAAATCTGTAAGCTTGTGTGTGTGCGTGTGTGTGTAAGTGAATTGGTTGGGCTTTTTATTATTAGTGTTGTTGTTGTTGTTGTTGTTGCTGATGTGTATGTCGGTCAATGTCAGCATGATAAATAGTTTTCTTCTTATTTTTAAGTTCAGTTTGGACTTGGCCAAGTCAATGCATTTTTTTTTTTTTTTTTTTTTTTTTGTTAGGGAAATCAGCAGGCTGAGTGCCCAGAAGGCAAAGCAGAAGAAGACGAAGAAGAAGAAGAAGAAGGCATATTTAAACAAGTTTATGAAAGGTAATTTTACAAATACAAAAAAAAAAAACAACAATCTCGGCTGAAAACTTAAGCGACAAACTTGAAATGCAAGCGCAGAAGTCAAAACCAACAACAACAACAACAACAACAACAAACTCAGAAACTAGTCCAAAAAATGTGCATTTTAAGATAAAAAAAAAATAAATAAAAAAAAAATAAATAAATTATGTTTATTTTTCGTATTATCGAAAGATGCCAGTCATGCTAATTATTATTTATATATTTTTTTTATATATATAAAATTTATTTGGCCTTCTTCTTCTTCTTTTTGCATTAATTAATAATCTTTTACTTTTTTATGTGGGTTGGAAATTTATTTTAAAAGTTTTCAATTTTGTGAGAAGGTTAAAAGCTCACACACTCATCTGCCCGAGACAAAAAACATCAACAATGACAAATTTTTTGTTGTTGTAAAATTTTTTTTTTTTCGGTCAACCGAGGTACTCATCTTCTTCCTCTTCTTCTACTTTTGTCTACTCTTTTGTATGAGTGATTTTAATTGTTTTGCCTTTTTATCTGTGTATGTTTTTTTTTAACCAAACCAATCCCCCCTCCCCCTTTCCCCGCGCTTGGCTTACCTCGTTTCGGTTTCACATGAAGCGCGTGAAAGTTTGCGGCGCGTTCCGTTCAAACAACAACAACAACAACAACAATAATAGTCACAGCAACAACACTATAAAGGTACCAAAAAAAGGCAAAGCCCAAAAAAAAAATTCAAGAGACTACAAAAACAGCAACAAAACAAATAAATTTATGCACTTGCTGGCTCGCATGTTCCGTCTCTTTCACTCTTTCTTTTTAACTCTTTAACTAACGCCCTCATTCCCGCCCCACGATCAGAACTTTAATGCATTCTTATTTTTTTTTGCTATTGTATTTGTTGTATTTATTTTTCTTCTTCTTGCAAAACACTTTGCAACACAAACAAACCAAAAAAAAAAAGGCACTCCAAAATGCAAGTAAAAAAGAAATATTAAAAAGAGACACAGCCACACGAACAAAAACAAACCAATGGAATAAAATAAAAACTAAAATGAAATTCAAGCAAACACACAACACAACACCAACAAAAAACAACGAAATAATAATAATGAATTAAACAAAAAAATAAATAAAGTGAAACGCACGCGCAAAAAAAAAATAACCGCTACAACGACACCGGTACCCGCCGTGGCTATTTTCGTTATATTTTTGTATTTCTACCACTGTTCATTTTGTCTGTTACCAGCTTTTTCCTAGCTATTTTCTGTTTTCAGCTATTTTAAGCGAAAGTACAGAGCAGTGTTGCCAACTTGGCCTTTTTCGGGATAGATCTGTCCGGATTTGTACAGAGCCAGCCTGAAAAATTGGAAAACAGCCCCTATCCGTAATGTCCTCTTTATATTTTGGTTTGCCCTTTTTCTATCATTCTTTGATTATGTTTGAATTGTGATTTCGAATCGACTAAAATGCAACCTTGTCGTACATATCATATGCATATCGTGTTATTTTTCGTGGAAATTTTGTGAAGTTAAAGTGCCGAAAGAAGTGTACAAGCAAAAGCGTAGCTAACACAGCCGGATCTTCATCAGTGGATTTGTCGCGATATGAAAGATCCTGATAAGGCATATTTTGTTATTTTTGGCCCTTTTCTGGCCTTTTTTTGAAAGCCCTTCTGGCAACACTGGTACGAAAGCATTTTAAGAGGCGCGAACCCGAACGCCGAAACGGTTGCGTCGCCGTCAAAGCAGAGAAGAGAGCGCGAGGTGAACGCCAAGTGAAGTTGCAGGGCTGCCAGATTGTCAACAGCTTCGCCATTCACATCACGTAGGGGCACACGCGCACGTCCGATTGCCAAATTTTGGCGATCCAACAAAATAACAAAAAATAACGTCGCGAAAATTGCAAAAACAACAACAAAATAGCAAAAAATATTTGTGAATGTTTTCAATAGTCCTATCTCACTCGCACTCAGGCAGCCCTAGACAGGTGCGTTCCGGCCTTTTGTTTTATGCCAGCAGAAAGTTCTGAATTGACCTACTCTGATTTTCTTAGCCAGAAAAAGAGAGAAGTAAAAAGAAGAGTGAATACTCTTTTTGTTGTTTTTTTGTTTTACTGTATACAATTTCGTTTATTTTCCATTTGGATTACACATTAAATAGAATTTTAATTGGGTGCGCGCATGCGTCCGGGAAAAGGTAGCGTTGTGTCGAGCTTAAGGCCGGGCTAAGCGATATTGTTTGAAATTGAAAGGCGGGTGCATTCATTCAAATATACTCTTTACATTTCTCATATACACTCTTATCAGCTGGACATTTGGATTTTGTTTTTCACTAGTCTGTCTATGGGTGTTCCACTTGGTTACTCTCGAGTTCTTTTCTGTTTTCTTTTTTTTTTATTGCTTAAACACTAAAAATGAGTACAAAAATACAATAGACACAATTTGTCGATATAATTTTGCAATTACAACAACATTACAATTGGCAGAAAAAAATATATGTTTTTATATAAATTATTATTATTATTTTTTTGTTGTTTTCTTTTTTTTTTATTCTATTTTCTGTTTTTATGATATATTTTTGTTTTTGTTTACTCTTAGCAACGCAACGCGATTCCCTTTCGACTTGACAATTTTTTGTTTTTTTTTTTTTCAATTAATTATTTATAATTTTACAATAATTAGAATATAAATTTTGAAACATACAAACTTGTATGTGTGTGTGTGTGTTTCAATATAAACCTTTTTGTTTTGCTTATCAAAAAAAAAATTGAAGGAAAATTATTTAGGACGAACAGAGAGAGAGGGAGGGGGGAGGAGGACGAAATAAAAAAACATTGATTTGTTATCGTTTTATGAAATAGGCAACAATTAGAATTATCGGCAGCAACAGGATCTTCAATCCTTAGCCCTCCTGACCAAAGTCCTCTGTGAATTTGCGCAACTTTGTCAAATCCTCCTCATTGACTGTGGGTTTCGTTCGAGACAAGGACTTGAGCATATCACGCTGTCAAACCAAAACAAAAATAATAATTAAAAAAAAAAATAAATTAATTAATTAAGCAAGAATTTACCATAGTCACAGGCGGTTCGAAGAGCTTATCGCTAGGCACATCCATCCAGGACATTTCAACGGCGCCATCATCGCCAGGAGAACAAGGCACCAAAAGATCATCGACAATTTCCTCTTTGTTCTTCGGGCAAGGACCCGAGACTTTCTATAAATTTTTACAATATCAAAGAAATCAGATAAAAAAAATTCTGAAAAATGAAAAAACAGTCCAACTCACCTTGAAGTGGGTGGCGGTTTGAACCTTGCGCACAGGTTCCATAAGTGCATCTCTCACCACTATAGAAATATCAGCACCTGAGTAGCTGCAGATTAAATGGATTTAATAAATTCGAATTTGCTTTTTTCAATAGTTGTTTTTCTTTAATTACCCATCGGTCTTTTCGGCCAATTCCTTGAGGTCCGCCTCTGTGAGTACATGAGTCGTATTGCCTAAATGAATCTTGAACATTACAAGACGGGCATGGGCTTCCGGTAGAGGAATGTAGATACGCTTTTCGAAACGTCTACGAATGGCGGAGTCGAGAACCCAAGGTATATTGGTGGCGCCGAGTACGAGAATGCCGTCGGTGTCGTGACCCACGCCCTGCATTTGTACCAGAAACTCGGTCTTGATGCGACGCACACTGTCGTTCTCATTGTCGGAACGGGCCGAGCACATGGAATCGATTTCATCGATGAATATAATTGAGGGCTTGTGCTGGCGAGCCAGCTCGAAGAGATTCTTGACCAGTTTCTCAGATTCGCCTAGCCATTTGGACATTAGATCCGAACTGGAGACCGAAAAGAAAGTTGATCTGTTTGCCTCGGTGGCCACAGCCTTGGCCAAATATGATTTACCCGTACCGGGTGGTCCGAACAATAGAATGCCCTTCCAGGGTATGCGTTTGCCGGTGAAGAGCTGAGGGAATTTGATTGGCAAGATGACTGCCTCTTTTAGTGCTTCTTTGGCCGCATCGAGGCCAGCCACATCTGACCACTGTACTTTGGGCTTCTCAATCACAATGGCATCTTCCAGTTTGCTTTGCAATTTCTTTTTCTCTGGATCATCGCCATCGTCATCATCGCTGTCGCTCTTTTTGTCCTTGTCATCCTTAGAACTGGATTCGCCGCCCTCCTTGATGGGTTTCTTTTTGCCCTTCTTCAGGTATTCTTTGAGTTTCTCGGCACGATCCAAATACTGTAGGCACTTGGCGCGTATCGAGTCCTTGGCCTTCTCGCCCTGCGCCTCATCTATAAACAGAAGTTAGCACAATGACTATGACCTCAACATGGGGCGGTTACTCACACTTTATGGTATGTAGAAAATACTCGACTCCGTGCTCGTACAAACGCAAGGCCTCGGCATAATTCTTGTTGCGGTCCTCCTCGGTGGCTTTGGTTACCAAATCGATGGCCTTCTGAAGTGTGGTACCGGCTGCCATGCTGCTGCAAGGCTAAGGATATATAAAAATAAATAGTTGAAAGATGAAAATAAATAGAAACGCATTTTATGACGTCACGGTGTTGGTGGCATATTTGACGCACCGGTTTTTATTGATTTTGAATGAGTTGTCCAAAAGGTTGGAGTCTTTATATTATCCAAATCTTGGATGGGGCGGACGGGTGTGCGCGCATAAATTCTGAAATCGAAATTCGCCAGCGATGACTAATCCAGCGAACCAACAACACAGCGACCAACACCAACATAAGAGTTATTAGAAATGCAACGCAGTGCGAGAGATTTGCGCAATTCTAAATTGGCTGCTTTTACAATTTCACTTACATTTTCGTTGCCTTTAATTGCTTTTAAAGACTTGTTATCAGGGCACCCCTTAGCGAGTTAAATGGCTGACAAACGTACGCGTTAAACAAAAAAAAATAAATCACAATTCTGACGAACCAACGCGTATGACGACAACTTGTTTTTTTTTTCCTTCTTGTGTCTTTTTAATTTGGAACTGCTCACGGGTTGGCAGGGTAGGGTGAATCTAGAGCTGCCAGATGCTTGAACGGACTAATGAACCAGTTGAACGAATAGCCGAACTGGCGCAAATCAGCTGCTGCTTGGTCTCGACCCTGGCCGCCCAAGGCAAAAGTGTGACCGTATTCGCTTGGGCTGAATGCACAAAAAAACCTCAGACAATTTCACAAGCCCAAAAACTTATGCCAATCTTCAACGCAACAAACACAGCAGAGTTCGTGTTCGTTTTGTTCCGCGCTGTTTTGTTGTGGTTTTTAGTTTGTTTTCTTTTTCGTAATAGTTTTGAAGTTTATATTTGTTGAAACAAAATTCTCCGTCAATCCTTGGCAACATAGTTTTTTAAATTATTTCAGTCCCTATTATTTATTGTTGTTATTGAGAAATTAAACCGAATTACAATCAAAATTCAACGTTAAGGTAGTACCAGCTGACAAGTGTTTTTGTGTGATCGAGAGAGCATCTGTTAGAAAGAGACAGTAAGTAGGGGTGCTGCTGGAAACGATACGTAAAATAATGAAATAATTTTTGACAAAACTCCAACAGTCATGGCCGCCAACGATGGCACACCCATTCTGAAGAGCTGCATAACCCTGCCCCTGCCGGCAGATGAGCTGATGGAGATAACCGAGAAGGCCAAGGACTTTGCCATTATGCATGGTGCTGCCATGCGTTCCAAGACCAACTTCAATCCGGATGGTCTAAATGTATGATTACAACAGCTTTCACATCACACATTCTCTAAATATTTCGATCTTCATATGAACGTGTATAGTTTGCCCCCTTTGTGCTGATGCCCTCCTCATTTCCACGCAAGGAATTCAATAAGGCCATAGCTCTGCAGACCAGCATAAATCGCCTTATGCACAATGTGGCCCATGACGAGGAGTTCCTAACCACCACCCTGGCCGAGACCATCAAAGTCGATGAGTTCACAGCCAATCTATTCAAGATATATCGGAAAATTCTTGCCCACGGCTTTACCCAGGTGAGCACAACCAAAAATGCCGCAAAATTTATTGCCTCTAAACATTACAACAACACTCATAATATCATGCATTTCATTATCATAAAGCAGCATCGTGAAACATCTATAATTCATATACATATATATACCCATTAGATCATCCATAACCATTGACCATTGGCCTAGGGTCTTGAAATTTTATGACCGGGTAAAATATTTTTATTAGATCCCAAGATAATAATTATCATTATTATTATATGAATAGTAAATCATTACCTAGCTAATCTCGAGTACTTCTAATATATATTTATATATATATAAATATTTTTTGTTTTATGGGACTTGGGAATATTTTCTATATGGTCAAATGTAGTCAGGATAACAAGAATATAGAATTCCAAACTTCAGTCATACAAATCATCCAATTGCTTTTTTATTGTTTCTGTTGCTTTTTTTTCATTATTTTTCTTTGGTCTTTTTGATTTGCTTATTTATTCTACAAACTCCCCGCCCACAAACCTACCCCAGTTTATCTGTTTATTTATTTATTATTATTATAATTATTATTTCTTGATTCATCAACTAATTTACTTACTCATCTATTTGCGTTTTCTGCTTTCCTCGTTTCAAAACAAAACAAAAAACAAAACTCAAAAATAAAAAATAAATAAAAATTCGATAAAATCAAAAAAAAAAAAAAAAAAAAAAAAAACTATCACAAACCTATACTGTCACATTCCACAACCAAAAGCGCATTTCATTGGGCATGTTGCGCAGCGACTTGATGTTGGAGTCCGGATGTCTCAACCAGTGCCTACCCAAAAGTTGGCGAAGTGGGCAGCAGCAAAAATCAGAGAGACAGGAAGGCAATAAAGTTAATGATCATGATGATGATGATGATGTTGATGATGATGGTGACAGCTCTGGCGAAAGACAAAGGAAAACTCCAAATGAGAACCACTCTTGTTGGAAGCAAGTCGAATGCAATACAATAGCTTCGGGCTTTGGCCATTTGGGACCAGCAAGTAAAACGATACAAAGGTGCTGCTTCATTCGCTAATTCTCCCCCCAAAAATACCCCCATTTCTCCAGCCATTCGGCCATCCAGACCACCTTTGATATTATTTATGTATGAATAGTATAAACAAAAGACTCATTATTTCCTATGCATTTTGTAATTTGTTCTTCAAACCTCAAATTTCCCAGTCCAAAATATCCAAGAAACTTCATTTTCCATTTTGCTCAAATTCGAAATGGGCGAGAGCCTAACTAACTGTACAAAACCAGAGATGGTTAGGCCCTGTCTATCTCTTGTCTATATGCCTGAAGCTTTTTTATCTTTATTGCCTGCTTTTGTTCATTGTCATTGTGTTCCTTGTCTCTTCCTCTTTTTCTTCTACTCTGATAATCTCAACTCTTCCGTTTTTTTTTTTTTTGGTTTGTTGTTGCAAAGATCTCCCCGGCTCAACCTGGCTCGAACTCCTGCTTGTTGCCTGCCCCAGTCAATTGATCCTGCTCTTTATCATTTAACCATTCCATTCATCAAATCATCTAACCAAAAAGGTGATAGAAATATTTCCACTACTTTTGACCTTGACAGAAAAGTAATCATTTACACTTTCTCTCAGACAGCTCCATTTAGTTTAGCTGGCAAGATCCCAAAGTTAGAAGTTCAAGCAACAAAATATCTTATCTAGATCACAAAAGAAAAACAAAAAAGCTTAGTCATTATGAATGGTAAAGGCCAAGTAAAAAAATTTTTACTCATGCTTTTCAGTTTGATTCACCTTCAGTTCAAAGTTCAGCATCGATCACAAATTCACAGCGACTCTGCGTTCATTTGTTTTCATGCCTTTCACATACCGTTAATTTTCTTGTTCTATCATTCTATCTGTCTCTCTCTCTCTCTCTCTCTCTCTCGCTCCCTTAAGAGATGATATTTTTTTTTTTTTTAATTTTTATTTAACTAATGAATATATTTTCTTTCATTTTTCTTTGGTTTTATAATTTTTATAATAATTTTCTTTTTTTTTTAATTTTTGTCTGGCTGTGAACATTATATTGTAATATATATAAATTTGTATAACAATCATAATTGCAGGCTTTTAGCGTCGGTCTATTACGTTCTGACTATTTGGCTCACGTTAACGAGGGCTGTGCAATAAAACAGGTTGAAATCAACACGATTGCCTCCAGTTTTGGTGGCATTGCTACGCACATGGTTCCTTTGCAGAAGTATTAAGCGTTCTTTTCTCTCTTTCTCTCTACAACAACAAAATTATACACACACGCACACAAACACACACATTTATTTATATGTATATATTTATTTATTTCTCTATCTCATTCTATAAGAAACATATGCAACAACAACAACAACAACAACTGCACTAATTAAGGAATTAACCTAGACTAATATACATTCTGCCTTCACCTTCTACCTGGATGATTGCTATGCTTTCTCTCTCGCTCGCTCTCTATTTCTCTTTCTCTTACACTCAAATTGCACTTGCTCTCCTCTATCTCTTTCTCTCTATTTCTAACTCATTTGTAGATAACCATGCATTCTGTACAGTTAGCCAAGCCTGTCGGTGGTGACTGTACTTCATTTAGACAATTTCTATCTGCATTTCTGACTGAATTTACCCGCTTGGCATGTCGAACGAAGCATGATTTCTTCTCTTTCTAACACCTTCTCTCATTAGCCTACCTGCATTTATCCTAATTTCCCATTTGCACACAACTTTACCAGCTTACATATTCGGCTCAGCAGATTCTTCTTTTGTCCCGAGATTATTTTTTTCCCCCCCTCCCAAACTCTCACCTCTAGAGCTCCCATCTTTTAGTATTTGTATACATTTGTATGCACTTTTCGAAGTAGAAAATTTATAAAAAATATTATGTTTCCTCACTTTTATAATCCGTTTAAATCTGAAATAAAAAACAACTTCGAAAAGTGTACTCTTCGGTTCTCCGAAATAATCCCTTCACACTGATTTAATATGCTTTCGCTATTTGTTGTTAAGTTTCAATCGAAATCCAACTAACATCTTGTCATAATTAAATACGCATCTTTCTCTCTCTCTCTCTCTCTCTTTCTCTCTGTCTCTCTGTTTTGCACCTACCCACATAACTTCATGGCAACCCTAAAAATTCTCAAACTCAATTTATCCATTATTTAGCTTTGTGCTGCGTGAACTCGGACACAGCGATAAACTGAAGAACGTAAGACAAATAAATTTTCTTTTGAAAAATCATTTTTAATCTAAATCAAAATTTCTACAGTTGCCGGAAAATAATGCCCTGGCCGGTCTATGCGGTGGCATGGTCAAGGCCTGGGATATCTATAATGTGCCCAATGCTGTCATACTCTTCATCATTGAGGATGTCACCTATAATATTTGCGATCAGGTGGGTTTGGCAAGGAGAACTTCTTTTGAGGAACTTGAAATAATTTCAAATTATTTTAGCGCTTTCATGAATTTTATATACGTGAGAACTTTCCGCATATTAAAGTGCTCCGTCGCACTCTCACCGATGTCCACAAGGAAGGCAAACTGGGCCAGAACAAACAATTGATGCTGTGGGTATAAAATTATAATAAATTATAAAATTTCCAAATTCTCCTTTATCCTAGATTCCTTGAAATTCTCCATGGGTTCCTTATTATATCTAATCTATTTGTACTTTGTAATTTTTTTAGTGGAAACTACGAGGTGGCTGTTATCTATTTCCGTGCTGGGTATGAGCCGGATCATTATCATTCGCAGGCTGAATGGGATGCCCGCTATTTGATGGAATGCTCGCTGGCCATCAAGTGTCCTTCGATTCATTATCATTTGGCCGGGACCAAGAAGGTACAACAGACCCTGGCTCAGCCGGCTGTATTGGAGCGTTTTGTCAATGATCCGGAGGAGATCAAGGCAATTAGTAAAATTTTCACCGGTCTCTATACACTCGATGACAATGAGGCTGGCAATGCTGCCTATGAGATGGCTCTGAAAACCCCTGAGAAATTTGTGCTCAAGCCGCAGCGTGAAGGTGGTGGCAACAATGTCTATGGAGTGGATATACCGGATGTCTTGAAGGTAGCTACTTTTTCTTTTAGGAACTCTCTTTTGAGACTCTAATGAAATGTTATACATATTTTAGCGCATGTCAAGGGTGGAACGTTCCGCCTGGATACTGATGGATCTGATTAATCCACCCTTGTCGCAGGGCTATATGATACGTCCAGGTGGCTCGATGCCGCCCACCATTGTGGATATGGTTTCGGAGCTGGGCATTTTCGGTGTGGTCATTGGTGATGCCGATCATATTGTCCATAACTATCAGGCCGGTCATATGCTACGCACCAAGCTCTCCACAGCCAATGAAGGTGGCGTAGCTGCTGGCCTGGGAGCTCTCGATAGCCCCTATCTCATCGATAACGATGATGAAATTGGAATTAACTAAACACAGGATCTAGAGCAAAATATCGCATTCCAGTGCAATTAATTTTTACACTTTTTCTTTTCAATTATTATTTTTCATTATTTATCACAATCTAACGATTTGCCTTTGTAGCCGTCTCAAATGTATTTGTACTTATTTAAAAATTGTAAAAAAAAGAAGTAAATCACATTTTGTAAATTGTATATATAAAGCCTAATAAATCGATGCAAATCTTTACCAAAGACAGATAAATTCCAATCGAAGCGAATTTCTAATTTCTCCGAATTCACACAAAAGCAAGGAAACTATAAAATTTTATAGTAGAAAAGCTTAAAGCTTGTATTATTGCATTTCCAGTAATACTTAAACAATTAGGTTAACAATTTCTAGTCGAATTAATCTAGGATAACAATAATAATTTTGGCTTCAACCGGAAAGACATTATTTTAAAACGTTACGTTAAATTTGAAAGAAATCAAATAGAGAAACTATAATATTAGCACCGAGATAGTCAAAGCAATGAATAATTGTTTGCGGGCTGGCACTATCGAATAAATTTGCGGAATGTGCCATTCATTAAACGGTCGACCAGGTTGTCAATGGGATGAATTATCACTGGTATGCTGGCCAATCCAATGAGTGTGGGCACTGTTTTTAGAATTTTCGATGGAGCCTGTCGCAACACATATTTACTAGCCGCTGTGATGCTATAAAGGCAAAGGGATATATTTTAGCAAAATATTTAAAATTGTTTTTTGCGACTTACCGATTGATGACCAGTCCTGGTATTAAGACAGAGGCAAGCATTTGCCAGGTGAATACATCGCCGGCCATAATTGCCACAGATCGATTGCTGGCCCCGTTCATTTGTTGGCGCAAAGCCTTGTCGAAGGTGTCTGTGCAGACATAACCAATGGCCATGCCATAGGAGGCTGCCACTAAAGACTTAGGTACCAAAGGTCGGAAAGCTTCGCCCACCTCATTGCTATAGCCTGGAATGTCATGACATAATTATGAGTCGACCAGATAGAATAAATTAAGTAATCAACTTACCCATATACCGCAGAAATGTGTCTCGGTAAATGTCCAAGCCAATCAAATCCATTTTATTGACCGAAACATTTTGTACACTTTCCTCTTCAATAGATTTAACCTTAAGTTTGGGTTCTTCCATTGTGCAACAATAGATCAGCGGATGACGACAGTTACTAAATTAAATGCATAATCCGGTTTGAGGTATTTTGTGTTTGGGCTTTTAGTGTTTTGATATACCAAAATCCGGAATAATGTATGTTTAAGAAGCAAAGAAACGGCAAATAATAAAAAATATTTTTTCTGTGTTTACGTCTAGTAAGTAAAATACTTGAATTTAATGTGTAGCTTATAAATTTTTGTTATGAATTGAATCTGGCATAAAGGAACTAGTTATGTAGTGAACATTTAGCTATCGAAAGAGCGCGCACATCAAGTGGCAACACTATTTGTGGTATGTTCCAATATACTTTTCCCAAACGGCCGATCGATTTATTTTACTTACAAAAAAATTCATAATATTAAAACACATGCTTAAATATAATAAAATTGTGTTCCAAGTTTATTTTCCTCTTTAGCATTTTAACATTTTTTTATTTTATTTTATATGTATTTTAGAACCGCGTTTTTCTTTGGAACCAGTTGGCAGCTCTGTGAATAGCAATCAAGAGCCAATAATTTCTTAAGACGAATTAATTTTTGATTTAAATGTTGTGCGTGCAATTAAATATATTTACGGTGTTGCCTTTTGTGATTATGGTTAGCTTATTATGTTTAGATGATGAGTATCAATCCCAATTTACCCTAAATAATATGTGCTGGCACCGGGCCAAATTAAAAAAGTGCATGAAGTTTGAAAATAACTGTAACTTTTTATGTGGCCATAAGCAGTCATCAAGAGCTTAAGAATTCAAGAAGCTGTATTTCAATAAAATAAAATGTGATCGAAGGCACAGAAGTGCCAGCCCGAGCAGGGCAGGCACAGAAATGACAGCCCAAGCAGGGCAGACACTGAAGTGACAGCCCGAGGAAGTCCCACCTTGAGGAGTAAAAGAAAAAAGAGGTAAGGTCAAAGAAAGTTTTATAAATATATAAAATAATTAGAACAAAAAGGTAAAACATTTATAGTTTTCTGCACATTTTTTTATGTATCAAATCAAATCTTTAAAGTCATAAAATGCATATAAAAACTGCTGCTGCCATTATTGTATAAATTATATAAAATCCAGTGAAAACGAAGATCTGATTTATAGTAAATGATAAAAGTCCATAAATTCTATAATTAACTCAAGCTTTGGACCCAGCTAGCCTCCTGTTTCTCAGTGCCCTTCGATTGCCTATAAATATCAGATTGAGAAACTCAAAAGCCTTTGGTCTGATCGATGGTCTAGTCTGCCAAGTTTGAGTTTAACGTCCGTAAATTTATTCAACAATTTGAACTGTTTTTTATTTTTATGGGTTTGTTTCTCTTTTTTATGTTTTCACTCAGACTGAATTTTAAGCTGTGTCCAACTTGAATACAAAAGACTAAAGGATTAAAAAAAAAAAAAAAAACAAAATCAAATCAAACTATTTCCTGATTATAAATTATACAAAGAAAAAAATTTTTCTTGTATACCTTCTGACATCCAAAAGTCCTCTAAAGTTTGGTCAAGGTCAAACGGCACACATATTTGCCCACCAAATAATTGATATCCTAAGTGGATCAAGGTTATCGCGTGTGTCTCATTTTTTTTTTTTTTTTAAGATAAACTTATTTTGATAAACTACCCAGAATCATAAAATTTCAACTTCACCTTAATCCTGTCTTGTAGTCTTTTGTAATGTTAATTGGGACCCGATAGTTTACTTAGCTGACTTGACGGAATATAATTTCTTTTATTTGTCACAAGAAAATTACGTCGTTTTTTTTTCTAAACTTTTTTTTTTTTTTTGTTTTATTATTATTTTTTTCGTTTCAAGCAAATAATGAAATTTATTTGTTTGCACAGCATTTCGCATTGCGATTTCAGGTCGAGATCACTTCAGTTTTTCTTCATCTCTCAGACAAATGCAAAGAACTTAACAGACACAAGCCCAAAGACAATTAAAGGGGGCAAAATTAGCACAGCTGCGTAAATGATAATTTATATAAAATTTGACTTAAAAAAAAAAAAAACGTATAATTTAAATAAATAAATAAATGTATGAAAAATATATATATATATGTATATGTACATTGAAATATTTTGCAATAAGTTAAATATTCATCAATGGCCATTGGATCAGTTGGAAGCCGGGTCCATGTAAATATTTGCCACCGAGTGAAATTGTTCTTTATTCAAAAAGCAGCTTTCTGCTTCAAGTCACATTTTATATAAATATATATATGAACGAGTATTAACGACTCATTTTTACCCTTATCAAAAAGACCTTGACAGAGGTGAGGAAATAGAAAAAAATCTTTCCATCAAACCACAAGCAGAATTACCCAGATCCCTCTCGAAATTACCGGCCTCGAGCCAGGTGAAACCTAATCCATCAGTCTAAGCTTGGCTTAAGTTATCGAGTATAAGACCAGATTCTCTAGAACCACCAGACTTGCCAGATTTTCTAGCCAAGTAATCAGAGTGTTCGGATTCATAGAGTATATTAATAAATAAAATAAAATGTTATTATTATTATTTTTCGGCTTATTGTGAGCCACAATTGGTCAATACCAAATAGATTTTATTTATTTGTTTGGGGAAATTATTAAATAAGCTTAACTTAAATTCACAGATACGAACAGACCGAGCTTGCCACAACCATTAAGCCCGAAATAATGAAAATAATTGCCATCTGTCTGTTTGTATAATTCAATTAATGTTTCATTTATTATTATATTTATTTTTTTGCTATGGAATTTTTCTTCTTTTTTTTCCAACTCTTATTTATTTAATATTAAAGCGAACATTAGCACACTACTGTTAAGTGCTTGTCAATGTGTTTGTTTAGAAAAGTCTGAATGGACTATTTGAAAATATATTATGTTTTTTTGATTTGGAATATAATATGAATGGATTATAGGATGAGGTGGCGAAATAGCACCTACGTCCAACTCCGGCCTCTCCTTTGCCATCGTGCGACTTTGTAAATTTAAATTAAAAGTTATCCGAGATACAAAAGAAATATTTACCGATCGTTTGGTTTTCTCTCCCAGACGATTGCATTTAAATTAGTTAAGTAAATTCGATAAATTTGTTATTTGTACAAGCAATCAACGCTTTTAGTTTATAGAAATAATTATATAAAAAATATGAAATAATATATTTGACCTTTTTTTTTCTTTTTTCCCCAACTGCGTATTTGTATACAATTCATATGGGAAGGGGATATAGGAAGTGTAACTTCTCTTAGGCCCAAATAGCCAATTGAGCTCAATTAAACTAATAAAAACAAAAAAAACATTATATCAAAAAGCACCGCCTTAATGGGGCTTGTAAAAATCCCAACTACTAAGCCACCCAAAAAAAAAAAAAAAATTAATTAAAAAAAATTCAATTCTTGAGTTGAAATTGTTGTATTCTTTTTGAGGTTAGGGAAAAATTTATTGCATATTTTTAAGAGAATTTTCGGACAACTAAAATCATATATTCTGGCACCTGTATATAAGCTGCAAAGATATTGACCATATATACCCATTTATGTATGACTCAGTCAGAATTATATTTCTTATTTGTTCGATTTTGCATATCTTTGGATTTTATGCATAAAATGTGACAGATCAAACTAAACAGTTCTACGTTAAAATAATTAAGACAAAACCTGAATTTTTTTTTAGACTAAAAACCAACGTCAACCAAAGATAGAGTAAATAATCGTCAGCTTTAAAAATAGCAGTCTCAAATAAAAACCTAATCAAATCTTATTTCAAGTTTCGCCAAAAAAATCTGAATTAAAAAAAAAAACAAAATCAAATAACAAAAATTAAAAATAAATAAATCTTTCGAAAGTCTTTGGATTTCCCAGGTCGGGGAATTAATTATAGTACCCTGTCATATATGTTCATATTAGATCTGCCCAAGTTATAGTTCCAAGAAGTATTTAACCTTTTTCTGAGTGAGTGTTGAGAGGACCGGAACCAACTGAGCTGAGCTAATATGCTAACTCTGTTATAGGGTATTAAATGGCTCATTAATACGTTAACAAAGTCAAAATTTCAACGTCATTTCTCGTATTTCACCTGGTTAATTAATTCGAATCCTAAAACAGAAAGCAGACATTTTGTGATGGTAAAACCAAATCTTCAAATAAAACAAACATTCAGAGGGGGAATTAACCAGCCAAGCTTGTTTTCAAATTCATAGGTCAAATTTTTTTATTTTGGGGAAGAGTCTGAGATCTGAATAAACGATCACGTGCTACTTGATAATTTGGCAATAAGCAAATAGAAAATCTTATTTATGTGTCTACGGATTTTAATCAATTAACATAATGATCAAATGTTTGTGATGTTTATTTATTATTTATTTATTTTTTTTGGCTATGATCTTGAACCTCCTCTAAAGCGTTTAAGTGCGAATCCAGTGATTAGAAAACAAAGACCAGAATAGGCATTATATATATCTACATATATAACATATAAATAATTAATAAAGAATACCAAGAATTTGCGAAAGGCAAACCTTTAAAAAGATGTCAGTTTGGATTGGATTGTTGTTTTTATTGTTGAGTATTAATAATGATTAGTTGGAGAACCAACGGATGATTCGCTTGGAATAACATCGAAATTATATTCAGCTGGATTTCTCACTATCTCTATCTATGTATCTATGAATTTTATTGTATGGCTGCACTTGTTGTTTTATAAACGGCAAATCGGCAAACCACCTCGTCTGTCGGTTAGTCTGTCTGTTAGTTTGGCTCGGATTCGAAGCCCCGGCCATTGACGATATATCGGTGATTCTAGTTTGAACCGGCCTAAATTGGTTTTAAGCTGCCTAACACCAGAGGTGCTGAGCTCTGCTTGTGTTTTGCTTTACCCGAAGCAAACTTGCTCTGGTGTGCTGGTGCTGGTGCTGGTGCGCTGGCTCATAGCCATCGTGTCATTCTCTATAAATTAGCATGAAATTAATAGTGGGCCAGGGAGCTGCCCCTTTATTTTAGACTTATTACCTTGCCACACCCTCTATGTGATTCCCAATCCCCCAAATTCCTTATATAGGTATACAAATAATTAAGGGAGCTAAGTCAGGACTTAAGGGGAATAACAGTTTCTTTCCTGGTTTCACAGAAACCAGAAAATCTTTAATAAACATAAACTACTTTTATATAATTTACATAAACTGATCAAGTCAAGAGATATGAAGACATTACTTGCAAGAAAGAACAGTGAGAAATTATCACCTGAAACGAAAAGAGAAGGGAAACTCTGACTCTGAGTTAAGCCCTTGTTTTTCTTCAAACCGGAAGAACTGGAATTTTTCAAAATTCCTCCATACAAATTTCTTTCAAATCGGTGAGTAATACTAAGGTGTTAATCCAGACTTAAGGGTTCTCGAATATTGCCAAAAAAACTGGGTGAAAAAATATGTTTCTTTGTTAGTTTTTGGAACTGAGACTTTATCTGAAATTATATAACCAATCGATCTAATTTAATACCTTACCTCTCAGTTCTTGCTAATTTAAAACCCTCTCTGAGTATGCTTAAGTTCCTTACATATTATATATCTCTGGTGTCTCGAAGAAAAATTGAAGGAACAAAAGAAATTATGAGTTGGCCCCAATACTATCTTTTTGGGAATGGACACCAATTTTGAATGGAGTCGTAGTTGCATTTAGACTATATTTTGGCTCAAAGGATTTCTCATCCCCATCTGATTTAATTATTTTTAAATGTTTGCATGGAACTGAGACTAATGAGACTCTTTTTATTGAATTAGAGCAGTTCCAATCTTTTATTTCATTAAAGGCTCTCGAGTTGGCTATAAACATAAAAAATTTCAGGTGGGACCTAAAGCTAACCCCTTAGGCTTATGAAAACATTCTTAAACTCGTAGTTAAGGATATGAGACTTGAGCTCCTATCTCAAGTTAAATAATCAATCGATCTATAAGATTCTTATTTGTCTTGGATTTCCTAAGCTTTCTTTCATCATTAAAGGGAATAATAGTTAATGGATCATAAGAGTTCCTACCCCATGATATATAATCTATAGTCTTTTTGTCTAGTTCCTAAATATTTGGAGGCCTCCAATCCAAAGTTCGCAGGCTTTTTTTCGTTTACCTAACCTCTAGCACAGGTCTTGTAATCTTGAGAGTACAAGGTGTAAAAAGTATTTCATTTCTAAATAGTCGTTCATCAGGTATCATCATGTGTAGCCAAATCAATATTCAGGTGGTAATGCTTATCACGACAATAAAGTTCAATATACATCATCAGTGTTTCTAGTACTACAAATGGAATTTCTATATCATATTTATGTATGTACAATGGAGACTAACGGTTTCTAATACGTAAGCATTTGCATTTTTTGCTTTCAGTATACTCGTACAAACAAGGTAAAATGGAGTGGAGTGTTCAGTGTTTAGTGTTCAGTGTTCCCACTGATAGGCCTTCCCAATGTTGCGAGGCTCGCGACGCGTCGTTGGCAGCACAGCTGTCAGGTCGTATTTTTGTATGTGTCAACAGTGATCTTGAAAAGGTTATTAAAAATTCAAGTGCGGTAGTAAGGTGCTAAGGTAAACAGTGGGACAAAGCTTGCACAAAGATGTGTATAGCACGGGCACGGGCACTGCGGCGTTTGGCTTAGAGGTTGGGACTGTAACAGCTACCAAGCTACCGAGGTGGCAGTCGGGCCAAGTAAAGACAATGACGATATATCAGGTTAACTGTAGATGGGCCATTTCGCTGACAGTCTAGCTAATTCTAAAGAAAACAAGGCAAAGAGTTCTACTGATAAGCTTCCATGACTAAAAGATACTCTTTAAAATTATTAGACTAGTCAGGTTTGTTCCCAGGGTCTTTGTATGCCAATTATATAGAAAAAATCTGGCTTACAAGTAGGAGTGAAATTAAAGATCATAAGCCGAGCTATATTTACTTTAAAAGTCAAGGATAAGCCGACCCCGAATCTATTCGAAATCCATAAAAAAAATTAAGAAAACTTGAACTTGAATAGGATTGTCCAGAGAATCTCATAGACTCAGTTCATTCATTAACTCAAGAACCCTTTCTATAGAACCCAAAAAAAAAAAAAAAAAAAACACTTTTACTTAGCTTTGACAATATATTAGATTGTTATATAATAGTATCTGTAAGTTATGGGGTCGCAAGTGCTTCCTTCTGCCTGTCACATTTGTTAAATATTTACAAAGCTTAGATATGAAAAGATATTAAGATGCGTCAACCTGTCGTTAAAAAAAAACCAGCATTAATAGCCTTCTCTTTACGCCTTTTCTACTAGCAATTTTTCTTTTTTTTATTTTTTCTAAAAGGCAAAATGATTTACAATCACTTTGCGCCTCACAAAAAATGATTTACAGTTTCTAAGAATGATTACAGAGACCTTACCTTACTTTCCAAAAATATAAAAAAAAGGTTATACAAAAAAATAACCAAATTAATAAGCTAGAGTTCAGGCTAGGATGGAAAATGTATACCCTATATCATTATACTAAATCGTATCATTAATTCAACAACAATTGATGCATTTAGTCAAACAATATAATTTCGATGTGATACTTTTTAATCTGTTGAAATTAACGAGGTAAAAGCCCTCCCAAAAAAAAAAAAAATTGATACTGTAAGCACTGACAAGGTCGGAACTTCCTTCTTGAGACTTTGGGAAATTCTATTGAATGACGAAAAAAAAACAAACTTTTGAAAGTCAATAGAACTTGGTATACCCTCTGGACCCTTAAGAAACGCGAATTAGAATAAATGATTTTCATAAAAAGCTATTTTGTTTTTTTTTTTATCCGTATTATTGCATTGTTAAAGCTTGCTACACACGCCATTATTAAATATTAGATAATAGGTGAACACGTGCGTGCGATTAGATATTTACTTAAAAAAAATGAATAATAAATAATTATAAATGTCATAATATGCCAAGATGAAATGCATATCAAAATATAATGTACATATGTATGTCAAGTCCCCCCAGAAGAGTAGAGAGCACCTGCTCATCAGGTAGAACTAAAAAAAAAAATCAGAAACAGAAAACAAAAAAAAAAATGAAAAGTAAATTGCAAGAGAAATCTTATGAAAGTTCCTGTTTCAAATAAATAAAACGAAATTTTTCTTTATACACCAGAGAGATAATTTTAATGTTCAACAGAGTTAATTAACCTTTTTGTGATGGAGAAATGGGAAATGACCAGATATCTTCAGATATCATCTGATTGCTGCAGAAATATATATATATATATATGTTATGTACGCCCATATATGTTTATGGGAAATATAAATTTTCGTGGTTCTTAAAACATTTTATCACTAAAGCTGTGAGTAAGCCTTATTGGGCTTACCCGACTCTCACAGTCTCCTCTAAAAAAATATTAAAATCATATTAGATGCAGACTTAAAAAAAAAAAATTGGAAACATTACATAGGCTTTACCTTCAGTAGGTAGGGAGAAAGATTTGATTCTTGATACCCATTAGATTTTAAAAAATCAATGAGGCAACTGTACTTGACTTTTACTATTACCCACCCGGGCTGTATGTTTCCTAACATGACATGGAACCCAGGTCCTTACGATTCTGACGATCCTTACTATCTAGGAAACAACTGTACCAGTTACTATCTGGACCACTCGCTATATAAATATATCCTTTCTTACTGTGCTATCTGTCAATGGAGTAACTGAACATAAAGTATCTGATCATATCGGCCCTGCTTGTCTATGCTGCTGCTGCACTTGATATTAGCTAGCTTAATAGCCCGTAGTCTATATCTATCAACATGATGCCATTGAGCTCCGGTCCTCACAGTGTTACCTATCCTGGATCTATTAATATCAGCTTGAGAGGTTTGAGCTCCGGCTAAGGCAATTATAGCCGACATATACTATCTGGGTAGAATCCTATCAACCTTGTTTATCAATGAGGCAACTGTATATACTATTTCAACCAGTCCTACTCCATATCAACCCATGTGACGCTACTGGAGCGGCATAACGTTTTTTTTTTCTTTATCTTATCAGTTTAGAGGATCTTGAACTCTCTGTAACGAATTGAGTAAATCAGGGAGTCTCCTTCTAATCATTTCAGAGGGAGTTGAACTGTTGGAAAAATGTTGAGCAGATCAGGGAGTCTACAATTGAATTTCGATTGCCTTTCAAAAACAATTTCAGAACAGCATCAGTAGCCTCATATGACCTTGATTGGAGCATTGGGAATTGACTGTTTTCTTATCTATTAGACAGACTCTGGCGGAATTGATTTATCTATTAAACAGCTTCGCAGATTCAACAAGATAATTTAGAGTACCGAAAGTGGTTTCATTGCCCTAAAAAAAAAGAAAATAAAAAAATAAACAGAAGCAAATTTCAGCACCTTCAATGTTGAAAGAGAATTGAAATTTATACTGGAAAATTTTGAGATCTGTATAAATGGTCAAAGCTGGAGATATAAATTTCGTATAACTATGGGAACCTATACTATATACAAAAAAAAAATATATATATATTTGTTAAATTGAAATCATTATTTGTATGGCAAAATGAACATGTTTGTGATAGCCTTCGGCTTATAACCCCTGGGCCGTTGGCATGGGAAATTTACAACAAATTTAATTAGCAAAATTAATGATTAAAAGATACCAAAGACACGAAATAAACTGAAAAAATTTATATATATATATATATATATAAATACAAAAAAATGTGTAAAATAAATCAAAATTGCTCAAGTCTCACACACAAAAAAAAAAAAATAATAAAAATGACAAAACTTCCATTCGATTTGTTCACGAAACTTGACGAGCTCTTTGAAACCTCAAATGAATTTCGACATTCAATGTTCTCGATCAAAAATCGCTGAACTTTTGCCAATCAATCGGGAAACCATTTGGGTCTGATAAGGAATTCTAAAGACCTTAACCTGCCTTGACAGGGTGTAGCCTAGTCGACTTGGCTGGGCGGTTTTCATATTTAGAAGGACACCTTTGACAATTTGATGACCTTTGAGTGTGAGACAGAATTATAAGCATCTTAATGGTTCTTTGCAGTTTATTTGTATTGCTTATGAGAGCAGCAAAAGTTAACGACCATTGATAAATTTCGGCCATTCTCATGAATTTATGCATTTTTTTTTTTACCCTCCACAATGGGGTATATAGGAATTAGGCACTGAACTGACTGAATTTGGGTTTCACTGGATTTTTTTTTAAGGTTTTCAAAGTAAATTTTTTCACTTTTATATTTTGGTTCAAGATTTGTTTGTTTGTCTTTTATTTTCCCCCATTCTTACAGATTGGATGGTAGTACAGTCCCAAGCACTTTAACCATTTCTGGAGATAGTTTTTCTTGGATTTCTTGGATAAATTTTTCCCAAGCTTTTAGGGTCTCAAACTATTGGGAAGGAAAGATATTTTCTGCATTCTTAAATAATCAAATCAAAGAGTTAGTTAAGTACAGTTAGGATTTTATGGATTCTTCTTATGCTTCAAGGGTTTTAAATCATCTAATACATTTTCTGTCTATCGGAATCAAGAAGTGAATTGAATATAGTTAAGATTTATGGACTTTTCCTAAACTTTCTGAAATTGAAATTTGTTTGACTATTTTCCCTAGACTCAACTGTACACATTTCCATTTGAGCTAATGTTTTCAGGATCTCCAGCATTCAAGGATTTTCTGATAATTTCAAGAATTTTTCAAGCTGTTACAAACTTCTTTCCTAGATTTAACTGTAAAAAGTACAGTTGCGTCTGATGCGCAGATTGCAGAGATTTTTAGTTGGAATTAAAAGTTAGAACCTTATGATGAATCCTAATAGCTCATTTCCTAAGTCTGCTGGCAAGTCTTCAGAGTCTTTGGCAGTCGACCAGGCCTGCCTTTTTCTGCATTCTTAAACTTCAATTCGTTCTTAGTGTGAATAACCGTTGTCATTGCCTTTCCATTGGCCGTCTCTTCTAGCACACATGCATTGTGGATTTCAACAGAAAATATATAAAAATCAAAACATAAATAAAATCCAAAACAAAGTCTTGTTTCGCTGGTTAGAAAAAAAAAAACAAAAAATAATAATAAAATAATATTAGATTCGTTTAAGCCTAAAAAGTTTTGAAGCCACTGATTGGTGTTGTGATAAAGAACTTCCGCAAAAGCCTTTAAATTAAATACAACAAAAGTTTTTTATTTTGATTTGATTTTGGCAAGTTCGACCAATCGAGTTTATTACGGCGCAATTCAGTTATGGCGCCAGCGTTTGTTCACCCCCACCGAAAATCAAAGAGCTGGCCAATCAAAAAGCAACTAACCCATATTCATAGTGCCGCTGATTTGGCCAAGAAAGTTCATTTTTGTTTTTGTGTTTTAGTTTTTTTTTTTTTGTTTTAGTTATGAGCCATTTCGGTAGCCGCTTCGAAGCGAAGCGCCAACAGCATTCAAACAGGATCCGAGCAAATAAAGCGGCTAATTTTAAGCCGACATCATTTTCAATACTCGATCGTCGGTAAGTGTTGCTGTTGTTTTTGTTGTTGTTCTTGCTGCTGGCAACGTTGCCAAAACCAGCTACCTTATTAACGGAGACACGCACACACACACAGGCACACACAGGCACACACAGGCACACACAGGCACACGTGCACACTTACAAGCGAATCGTGTGTAGAGCAAGTAACGAAAACGTAGCGCCCTGTTATCTGTCTCAAGTTTGCTGCGCTCTGCCAGCGCCAACGTCAACGACAGCGATAGCGGCAGAGGCAGAGGCAGAGGCTGCTGCTGCTTTTAAGACCACCGTTGCGACGCGTTGTAGGAGTGTCAAAGAGAAACGCAAATTTCCGAAAGAAAAAAAAAATATGCAAAAACAAAAACAACAAGGCAGAAAAATAAAACCAGAAATCTACCCCGGGACAGGTGCAAAGTGATGGCGGTGGTGGTGGTGGTGGTGCTGGCAAAGTAAGCTTTGACGTTCAAATCTTAGCTCTCTTTTATCGGGCTCGGGCCGGCGCTCTTCTGGTGTTCGGCTCGTTTTCGGCATTCGGGAGTTGCTCGATCTCGCCTCGTAAATTACTTGCAAAGTTAATTTTAGTCTCGGCTTTTAATACGATTTTAGCGCGTTTTCGAGGTGGTTGTGTTTTTTATCGTTAACCAAAAAGATAAAATTCAATTCTGTGGCAGTGCAAAAAAAATATTAAAAAAAAAAAAATATAAAAAAAAAACAAGAAGAAGAAGAGAAAAATTAAACAGTTATTACGATCAAATATCCTTGTTCTTACCATAAAGACACACACACACACAAACACACACATACACAAAGAGAAAGAGAGAGAGACACACAAGCATTGCAGCCTTTGTGTTCAATTTGGAGATTATTTATTTTTTGTTTTTTTGTTGTTGTTGTTCTGGGCGAAAATTTTCATAAAATTTTTGGGTACAAATCTAACGGAAATGTAAACTACTCGCCCCACCAACCACTCCGCCAAGCTTCGCTTTGTAATTATAAGAAGCTATCTATCTACCTTACCCATCACCACCAATACCACCCACTCGCCTTCCTCAAAACGCTCCGCTCCAATGTGATCTGTCGAAATCAAAGAATCGAGAGAGAAAAAAATAAGAACTTGCAAAAAAAAAAAACACACACACTCACAAAAAAAAAAGGCCAATTAAAAATTAATCAATAATTTAAAAGTGCGGAAGCTAAATTCTCTGTCAAGGTCCGACCTCATCCTGCTTCGAGTCTCGGTCTCACTTCATCAAATCTCAAATTAATTCTCTGGATTTTTATTGCACTTGATCACACACTCTCCGTTTGATCGCCTTGATCGAATTAGAGTTGTAGGAAGCAAATTACAAGGTAAGTTTTCTTCTCTCTTTTTTTAACAATAAAAAAAAAAAAATTAATTAACTAAAAAATAAAGAAATAAATAAATAGAAAAAGTTGAAAGAATTGGCACACGGTGAGAGCCGCTTCAAAAGTTCTTCGCGTTGTAACGGTACATTTCTGCCTGGCCAGTGGTGTAGTCCCCAAAGGGGGCGGCCGACTCAGCTGAATGGGTAAACTTGATAGGCGATTCCATGTTTATACAATATTTAATTGTTTTGAAATTTAAGGAACAAAAAAAATTTAATAGTCTCGAGTCTATTTATAAATATTATGGAAACACTTAGGATGTCTACTTTTGAGTGCTTCATTAAATTTTATTATCAAATTGAAATTCGTAAGAATTCGTCAATTCTTATTGAAAAATAAAATTGTTATTATTATTTTTTTTTCGTTTTTTGTTTTTGCCAATTTTAAAGAGTTTTCGAATGGCAAAAAAAAAACAGACAAATTCGAAATTTAAAGAAATAAAAGTGTTTAAGTTTATGATGGTACTTTTGGGGATTTGGGGGATTTATTTGGCATGCGCACTGCGTAATAGACGAAATATTATTTAAGCAGACCCCACACACACCACCCCCTGTCCCCTCCCTGACATACGCCGCCCTTTGCATAGACGTCGCACATGCGCAGTTTTTCAATATGCGTTGGCTTAAATCTTATAAATACCGCCACCAACGGCATCAAACATCAAAGCAAATTAAATCCAATCCAGTCCGATCCAAACCAATCCAATCCACTACCACCACCACCACCACCACCAACACTCGATCCGCCAGTCAATTCCAGTCAAAAAAAAATCAGCATAGAAAACTTTCACTGCGTTCCAGTTACGTTGTCAGAGATTCATAGCATGTTAAGTTTCATATATATTGTACAATCCAAAAACAAAAACAAAAAAAAAATCCCCAAAAAAAAAACATACATATATTTATTTTTTCTTTTTTTTTTAACATTACACAAAATACACTGTAAAAAAAAGAAGGAGGAAAAAAACAATATTTAGTTATATCTTGACGGGTTTCACAGATATATGAGACCTTTAGAGAGTCTCTCAATTATTACAGATTAGCAGGTGCTTTTAATAAATTGCCAATTTCCCATAATTATTTGGATAAATAAAATTTTCGCACATCGCTAAACTTCTCACTCCCCGAGCCCGAACCCAGCCACCAGATCCCAGGCCCCCGAGGCAATTTAGCGTAATCATCATCGTCATCGGATATTTGAGTTTTACTGCCTAAAACCGTTTAAAAGATTTTATAACGGCAAATAAAAAAATATATATATACATATATATATATGAATTCCGAATCCAATCGAACGAAATAGATCTAATTAACATTTTGCGGGCTCGGTTAAAAAAAACAAAGAGTCTAACAAAATTCTATCAATCTCAATTAAAAATTCAAAAAAAAAAGAAAAGGCAAGCAATAAATTATTCACTTCTTCGATGCCAAAGATTGTATACTTTTTTTCTTTGAAAAGTCTCGTAAAATTGGGAAAAATCGGAATCCTTTCAGTCCCGAAGATTTCTCTCCTTTTAACCCAATCAAAGGGAATTGCAAGTCAGGTTAATTAGTTCCTTTGGAAAACAGTATTCAATAAGGTGAGAAAATATAATTCAATCAACAAAGTTGTCGAGAACCGGGCAATTTTGAAATGTGAAGGAAAGCGGGGATCTCAAGTGCCCACTTGAGCAGAAAATCAATGCACTTCCGCAAAAAAAAAAAAAAAAAAAAAAAAAAATTCAAACATTCGAATATTTGTTTGCATATGAGTCTGTCTCTCTGTCTGTCTGAATACGAGAATGTACAATATTTACTAACAAAGGAACAATTCACACTGCTTATTTAACCACATCACAAAAACAGCAACAAAAAAATTAAAAAATAATAATAAAAAAAAAAAGAGTTGCTTAATTGCCTGAAAAAAAGACCCAAGTTTGATGTAATATTTCCTCTCGTTTCTATATATTTTTTGAAAAAAAAAAATAATACCGTTTAATCTATCAGATCTGACCTACGTTATATATTATATAGAGGATCAAAAAATATATATCTCGTGACTTGAGACAAAAGTCTCAGACTGATTGGATCAAATCACCTGTCACATCTGTCTGAGGTCTCTGAAGTAAACCCAACTTTCTCTGGAATATAATTATTCTTATATAATAAGACTCATAACCTAGACTGATTGGATCGAACTAGCTCTCAGATTGGTCCTATTTAGAGAGGTACTAACTTTCTGTAATTAATTATTTAATTCTTACATAATGAATCTCTCAATTTAAGACCCTAAATCTCAGTCTATTTAGGTCGAACTATCTCTCAGACTATATAAAGGACACTGTCTTGCTTTCACTGAAATTTAATTATTATTATGTAATGAATCTCATGACTTAAGACGGAAGTGCCACATTGATCTAATTTATCAAATTTATTTCAAGGCTTCTGGAATATATTTATTCTTATATAATCTATAGCCTCTACCTATGATATATGTAGGTCCCAGAATAATCAGATTGCAGCACTCTAAAGAGGGCACTATTTTCTCCGGGTCTCTAGGAAATATTTTTATGGTTATGTAATAAGTCACATGAGTTAAGAAGCAAGCTCAAGTCTGATCGAATTGGATCAGATCAGTTACACTTAGTCGGCCTGAGTCGGAAGTTTCATAAAGATCCTATCATATCTTCTCTCAGATCTGTCCAACTTTATTAAGGGCACAGAAGTTCATTCTATTTTTCTGGTACTCTGGAAAAAATAATATTCTTATATAAGAAATTTCTAGACCTAAGTAAACTGTTTTCTCTGGCTTAACGGAATCTCCGTTCTTACATAATGAACCACCCCACTTGTGCCAAGAGATCGATTCGGGGTATATAGGTATTTCCCAGAGAATGCCAGGTACAGTTAATTATCACATGACTGTAGAAAAAAAAGAGTATATAATCTTCAGCAATTTCTATATAATTTCGCTATATATATATTTTTTCTCATCTTGTTTTTGTTTTGTTTTTTATCATGTAAGGAAAATTTATTTAACGCGTGTTCATTGTTTTCCTTTTTTCTTCCATTTAATTTAATACAGCAAAGTTGTGTAATATTTGAATTTTAAACACATCTATCAACAGTATTTTGTAGTACTTTTTACTTAATTAAAATAATACCAAATACTGTAGATATTTCAACAAAGATAAGACACAAGGCAAACAATCTATTTGCTCTTGCAAATAAGTGTGAATATTTTGGTGGAATTCTCCCTCTCTCTCTCAAAGGTGTCTTTTAATCAAGAAGTCGCCCATGTTTTCTTAATTGCTTGACTTTTGTTTTAAATTTAATTTTTCCTCTTTTTTGAATTGTCAGTTGGTTGGTTTTTGCAAATTCATCAGATCTCTTTATTTAAAAGTTGTCAAACAGGCACAACGGATTTGACATTGGACTCGATATTCTTTCAATTTGAAAGACCACACAGGTTATTGATCTCACTAATCTAGATACCGCAATTAGTCTCATTGATAATATCAAAAAAAAAAAAAAAAATTAAATTAATTTGAATTTTAGTTCAAGATACGATTAGTTCTTTCAGATCATTTTTCTACTCCAAAAAAAAAAAAAAAAAAAAAAAAAGTCCCGTGAGTATTTATTTATTTTGTGCCGCATTTTTTAAACAAAAATAAAAACACAATATTTATTTATGTTGCGGCTGGTTTGTACGTCATCAAAATTGTTTTAAAAGCTGCTTTATTTTAAATAAAACATTTAATTATTTAATCAAGAGTTTAAGCAAATAGCAAAGTGTATTGATCTTTTTTCTTTTAACCCAAAAAAGAATTAAAAATTTACATTTTTTTTTTTTTGCTAAGAAAAGCTAAATAAATTTGTCCTAGATTCCTGGTAGGGAAGTTTCCTTATTTTATTATTATTATTTTTTTTTTTTTGTCAAAAAAATAATAAGATAAATAAGATATTCAAGGTGAAAACAAATGGATCATATTTTGGTATAACTTTTGTCATTAGGTTATAAATGATTATTTAAACAGTTGGTCCAACTCAGTGTCTGCCCTTGGTTATATCTAGCGACCGTGATGAGCTGAAGCGATTAAGAATCTGTTGATAAACCTACCAAGATTTTTACTCTTAAACTGAATAATCATCTCAAAGAAAAAAAAAAAATAAATGAAAGAGAAGAGAGAGAGAGAGGATTGAATAAGACAAACAAAGATGACGAACAGAGTTGTGTGGCGGGTTCATTATTTTCGTGTTTGTGATTGTCCAAGTGTGCGTATGTATATCACTTTGTGACATTTATCAGTTATCACTTCATTACGACAGGCAAAGAAAAAGGTGATGACAAACAAGCTGGGCAAAAACAGAGCAAACCAGAGCACAGCACAGCAGACTCGAGCCGAGCTGAGCTGGGGCGGAGGACAAAAACAATATCAAGACGACACGCTGATTGGTACAGTAAACAAAAGCTCATACGTCAAGTATACGCAAGCAACAGCTTCACACCCTACCCCCAAACTCTTCCTCCTCTCACTCTTTAAGCCAAAAACAAAAAATATATATATATATAAATATATATATATTGGTTTCTATAAGATCTTAAAAAGAAATCAAATTATGAACGCGCCGCGGCGCATCGCATTCGTCCGTCCGACAATGGCACCTGTTTTGCATATTTAATGGAAATTTATAACCCAAAAACAAAATATTAAAATATAAAAAAAAAATACAAATACGAAGAAGAAAAAACTCCTCAAAAAAAAAAAAAAAAAAAAAAAAATTTTTTTTTTTCTTTTTTGTTTTGTCTGATGATAATGATGGCAATTATTTTCGATACCCGCTCACTATGGTATATCTGATTGGGTATCTTTGGGGTACTTTAATCAGAAAATTTCACTGATAAGCTGGCAACTTAAATGCCTTTTCCCGGATCCACAACCACAACAGACTCCGAAAGCAAACCAATCAACTTTGATTTTGTGTATTTTTTTTTTTTTTTTTTTTTTTGATTACTTTTTAAACACACCCAGACAAACATATGCATATATCTTTTTTTTTGAAGAAATCTGGAATTTTTGATTTGAGTAAACTTCCGTAAATTTGCTATACCCTCGTAGTCGGAGTTCTTATTTAATGATGTCAGCATCTCAAAATGTATTACATATTAAAATTTTTCTGTTTTATCAAAAAAAAAAAAAAAAAAAATGTATTTTTTTTTTTTTTAACAGACAATAAACTCTCGCCTAATTCATGATAGCCTCAAAAAGAAGAAGAAGAAAAACAAAATAGCATTTAGAAGCTTGTTGAAGTGAACATAAATTTTTTAAGTAATATGAAAACATACGACAACGACGACGACGACGACTAGAATATACGAATATATATAGAGAGAATATAACAAAAAGGCGACAACCAGCCGCCTACCTTTATGACTGACAAGCACTCTTTTATTTGTATTTATGGATGCCGCGTGCTCGGGCTGTTCTGGGTTTGTTCTACCAAAATGTGATAGCCCCCCTTTCTCATAGAGTGTTTTGAGTGTTGATATTCGTAAGCCATTTGGCCAAGTCAAGTTAAGGCTACCAAAAGTCCGATAAGAGTAGACAAAAATTATAAGGCTTTAAATAAGTCTCAAGTATGCAGATCTTTTATGGGCCCCCTCATATTGACAAAGCTATATACGCTAGCCCGATATGAGTAAGCACAATGGACACGCTTATTGATGCTGACTAAGACAGTGGGTATATACCTATATTTTATTTTAAAGCTCTTTAGATAGATAGCAAGGAATCTGCATAGTATTATTTAACCAGTAATTACTGCTTTGGATTTCATAATACTTTCTCAGATCGCATGACTCATTCTTGGTCCAGGACTCTTGCGGGTCTAATAAAGTCAGCTAAGTAGGCATCTAAGTAGGATTAGCAAGTGTTTGTGTTGCCGAGACCGGAAATATTATTTAACCTAATCAACAAAATTTTTTTTTTTTTTTTTTTTACAAATCATTCAGTAATCTGGACGCTGTGTTGACACTATGATAACTCGTTATATGGGGCTACACAGATAATACCAGTAATTGTGAATTAAAATTGTTCCAAATAAATAAAAATTATTTCACCTGAAAAAAAAATAAAGAGAAAATCCGTTCATCTTTTATCAAAAACCGAAATGGTTACATCAGCTAGTTTTAGGCTAACTAACTTGGCCTCCAACGGCTTCGAAATGAAATCATAAAAATGCTCACTGGAAACATTACAGAATATTAACACGCAACTCTGAACACAATAATAATATTAATAACATTGATGCTTTCTCTATACTTATACTCATATATAATTGGGCACAATATATACATATATATATATATAACTTTTTTTTTTTTTACTCTATACAATATAAGATATTTTCGTATATCTGAAAAAAAAAAAAAAAAATTATTCAAAATACATAGAACAAACACTTATATCGTTTGTATGTTTGCTCGTGTGATTTTTTTTTCTCACAATGGTAGATTGTCGAGTCGGCAGGTTGGTCAGTTTTGAGGTTTTTTTTTTTTTCTATAAATTGAAAGGGGCACCGACTTCCGCTAGAATTATTCGTATATATACCTACAGTTGCCAATGTACGATGGATGAGAATGCCATTTTATATTAACGTGTGATCCAAGCTAGGGCATAATAAATATACCCACGTGCCGAGAGGTAAAGCTCTTGTAATTTATTAATGAAGCTTGAAATAATATTTAATTGTATTGAAACGATCGAATACTACAATCGCTACAATCACAGCCTAATCAAATTTAAATTGATTGATTTTGGGTCATAAAGATTGTGGTGGCTCTGTTGGTTACGGTAGCTCTATAAATCCATCTATTTTCTTATCGAAGCAACTGGAAAATCACAAGTTTTGAGCCATAAAAATTTAGCCTGAATCCAGCCATGTGCCAAGGGGGCGATAAGGTTGATTTTATTGGATAAGACAATATTTGAGATTTGCTACTTTCTCAAAATAACAAACAAGAAAACCTACGTGGGGAGTCCAAATCAATCAGAAATTATCTCTAAGCATTTCTCCTTGATCTTTTGATTAATCCTGTTTTGTCTACTTGAATGGGCTATCAAAGTTTGAGAAGATTAAAAACTTTCCATATTTCTTAGCTACTTTCAAGTAACTTTCCATACCTCAAAGTCCCTTAAAATAAACCGTTATTTGAGTACTGACAAAATATATCAAAGTTGAAGTAAATTAAAATCCCAAAATACCAGAACTATTTCAAAGACTTCAGCAATTTTGAAACAAGACTTAAATCGCCTATGAATGTTTTTTTTAGGATACCCAAAGATTCCCAAAAATTAATGGTACAGTTTGGTCTTCAATTTCATATTTAAATTCCCCTGCCCGGCGTAGCTGACCATGCCTAGGAATTATTACTAATATTTGGTACAGGTTGCTAAAATACCGTTATTACTGTATAGAGACTAAACTGATCACAGGGCTAACAAAGTAATCATTTTAAGTCTGAATATTTCATAATCGTGGAAGCCCAAGAATTATTACAAATAATTGGTACAGGTTGGTCCTAATTTGCTAATATAAAATACCGTTATTATTGTATAGAGACTAAATTGATCACAGGGTTTTCTTGGTTAAAGTCTCACTCATATTTTTCCTGCTCCCCTGGGACTTAAGAACCGAAGAAGTTTTAAAACTGGGAATTCAGATTTTACCTCTCTCCTGGCATTCTGTTTTTTTTTTTTTATACCCAGAACTTCCCGCTAATTTATACAGGCAGTCTTAAGGCCTTCTCGAATTGTCTTATTCAGTTTGTTAATTTCTCAATTGTTTCGGACGTGGCCGTAATATTATACAATATAAATAAATGTACCTGTGGCAGAGACAGCTGAGCACACAAGCATCTGGAAATGTGCAAGTCCATTTACAATGCTGTTTACCCACAATTTTTTCTTGCCTTTAAGAATTTACCTTACGTCAAGGTTGCAAAATGGTATCTCAAGTCTTGTAAGAAAGAAAAAATAATATAGGTATACACCCAAGCCAAATAGAACGCAAAAAAAAGTAGCTCAACTTTTTGTTTCTCTCTCGTATTTTTGTCATCTAAAATCAGTAGACGTCTTTTTTGATTTTTTTATTAAATATTTAATTTTCACATTGTCAGAATCTTGGTGATGACAGTGACTGGCTCTGCCTCTGGATTTTTCGTTGTACAATTCGATGATAGTAACAATCACGTGTCCAGTCAAAGTGACGTAAACGAATTGACTATTTTGCAATCAGTGACAAAATGAGGAAAGAAAATAAAATATATATAAATATAGATTTTTTTTTCGCTTCAAAACTTAATTAATAATCGTTTTGCACAGGCTGTATTTTAATTAATAAAAAAAAAAAAATCTATATAAATTTTTGATATGATAGTGATTTTTATTAGCTTGGAATCTGGCAAAAATTAAAAGAAGCAAAAAAAAAAGCGAAAAATAATAAAGATTAAATTTTGGTCATTATCGGGCTATATTGTTGATATCGTCGGTCTTTTGATTTATTTGGGCAGCAAAAAAAAAAAAAAACACAATTTAAAATATTGATTTTTGATTCAATATTTGTGTTGTGATTTCTCCGAATTAGTCTAATTCATTAGTCACTTTATTAAGTGGAATTTATTGTATACGATTTGTTTTGATCAAAATAAAATAAATACAATCTGACTTATCTGGGATTTTCTGGATTCCTCAAATCGCGCAAATCTTTTCAAATCAAAAAAATAAAATAATAATAATTTTTTGCTCTCAATATATATTAAAAAGATGCTCTTCTTTTTCTTGGTGGACAACCTTCAAAAGATATCAACTTTTAAGCTTGAAAATATGTAAATATTATGAGAATGGACATTTTGCAATCTCACGGCCAAAAAAATAAAATGACTGGAATTTTTGAGTGGCTCTTGTCCCATTAAACATTCAACGGATATACAAAATAGTTTCCAAATGAATTATTTTTCAAAATGTATATCAATATTTGTACTTTTTTATTCCGATAATACCTATATTTTTGAAAGACCCCCCCCCCCCCCCCTTCTCTTCTCTCGACTCTAACCAAAAAAAAAAAAAAAAAAAGAAACACTTAAGAAATATAAATATATATTGTCTCAGCTGAATGGGCTAATTTTAGACTTTGGCAATAGTGAATTGATTTTTGCTTTTGAGCTTGAAAAAAAACAAAAATGAAATACCCAATTTAATTAGTATTTATGTGTTGGACAGCAAATGGTCATTAGAAGAGTTATCTTATCTGAAGAGAGCCACTGTCCGCCACATCAGTTTGGCCTGATGTTGCTTCTTGCTGGTACTGACAATCTGCCCAAATTAAAGTTAACCAGTTATTCGCTTATCTAGACGGCGGTATCTCAAGTGCCTAAATCATAGCAAAAGTATTAAATAATAAATGACTATGACTATTGGTTTCACCACAAGTCATGGCCACCCAAAAAAAAAAAAGAAATAGCTACAACTAACCCGGCCCAGAGCTTTGATTATTTATAGTTAGACCAGCTGGTTTCCCCCCTTTAAATTAAAAATTACCTTTTTTTTTGTCTTGAATATAGAAGTAGATACAACCAATTCTTAATTTTTTTTTTTTTTTGGATTGAATTTCACGATTACGCGGCGACTGCGCTGTTAGCGGTCAGGCTAAGGCGGCTGCGAAGCGACGGCGCGACGCTTTTCACTAATCACTCCAATTTGCTGGAAATTTGTTTTCGTTTAAAATTCGCACGTTGTCGCCATTTCTTGGCATTCATTGTACTGTGGGGCCAGCAGGCAGTCGTGGTCATTAGGAAATTAAACGGTTAGTTCGAGACATTAGGCATAAACGAAAAAATTTATTACCAATTTGGAAAGCTCTGTTCAAACCTGATTTGTGCCTGCTGCAATTAACCAAAAAAATAATAATAAAACAAAAATATTAAAAAAAAAAAAAACAAAAACAAAAACAAAATTGTTATAAAGTGGAAAGAATTAACAAAAAAAAAAAAAAGAAAAAAATATATTTAAAACTAAAAGCTCAAAACGTACAAACAAAACACAATTCAATTCAATAAACAAGTGAAATCCGTCAAACATATTAATCGACAAATGAATAAAAATAAACTAATTTTAAAACCTAAATGGCCTTAGCCTCAAATCCGAATGCATACCAAATTCACTGCACGCAAAAAGAAAAATAAACAAAAAAAAAAAAATATATAAATAATTTAAAACTAAAAACAAAAAAAAATAAAAACCCTTAAAAGGGAAAATATTAAAAAAAAAAAAAACTTAGTGACTTGAGGAGAACTTCAAGTGTTCGGAACTACTTCAAAATGATTAAAATTTATTTTTTTTACTTTTATTAAAATTCAACAATCGTAAAGCTGAATTGAAAGTGTTCTTTTTGTTTTTCTCTATAAATAAAGAAATTAGTCAGAGCACTCGAGTTTGGCAACATTTTAAGAATCTCAACTTGACTTGTCCAACTTATTGAATAATATTTTACTCAAGCCCTAAAGACTTGCATAAGATTATTATTCCAATAGATATTTAGTTATTATTCAGAAATCCCGCTTCGATTCAAAACAGCTGAGAGCTGTGAGCTGTTAGCTGAGTGTCTCGAAATAAATCAGTCAAATGTCAAATGCTCCCTTTAAGTCAGTAATTCACTTCCTTATGAAAGCTTATGCAACCTTTGCCACTTTCAAAGCTAATTTGTTTATAGATCAAATAGAAAGTCAAGTCAAGTCAAGTCGAGACAAGTCGAATCGAGTGGAATCGAGAGAGAGGCAGAATTCATGGAATCTATACCATATAATCTTGAGTTGGATTGGCTTAGTATTTATTCTTCCGTGTCTTTTGGAGTGACTTTCATTTGAGAAATAAATAAAATAAATAAACAAAGTGTATGGCGAATCAAGTAGTAATTCCAAATTAGCAAGCCGAGATTGAGGCGACACGACAAGACAAATTGGCAACTCACCAAAAAGCAATTCGCCATTTTAATTCGAAAAGTCTATTTGGCTTGACAAAAATTATAATTATGAAGAAAAAAAAAAAAAAAATATACTCGAATCATGGAAAACTATTTTCGATCGTTGACAGTTTCGGCTCGTGCCAGCCCAAAATGTTCAAAATGGCCAGTTCGAGAGCCTTTTTTGGTCTGAGCCGAATTGGTTTTGGAATATGCTTTAGATAAAGATAGATTTTTAATTATACTGAATTCACTGAATGAATAACTGAGCAAGTGAATGAATGGCAAATGCGATAATTGATGACACTGGTCAGAGGCGTTGCCAACTTTATAGATATCATCTTATTTGTGCGTGCTTCAATCGGGCCTTTCGCCCCTTAACACATCAACAAGCCAGAGTCACCGTTAGTCAGAGGTTCTTATCAGCCTTAGACAATCTCGAGATGATTTGATTAATTCTAAATAAAAAAGAAAAGAGAATTATTCAAAGTATTTGGGAACCCCAAGTTCCTGGTATTGTTATCTCTGCCAGAAACCTTTGTCAGAGTTATCAACAACAGACAATCTCGAGAAGCATAGATTTCTCCAGAAAAATCAACAACTACAAGTTTCAGAGGTCTTTCTTAGTCAAGAAACTTCTGGCAGAAGCAAAGATTTCCCCAGAATTATCCATAATTTGAGATCTTTAAATTCTCAAGTACTTTAGAGACTTCCCCAAAATTGTAAAGGTCTTTCTCGCTCAAGACCTTTGGAAATTTCTTGCTGTCAGTTTCAATAACAGAAAGAGTTTTCCCCAGAATTAAATAGAATGCTTTATCTTTAGGGTTTTTTTCCCACTCAAAACCTTCGGTAATCAATAAGCGAAAAAAAAATTTAAAAAAAATTCTTGATCACTTTAGGGAAGCCAGATAATCCATGTTATCATGTAGATAACCTATGGAGTCTCGTGAATTTTGAATCTTCCCACTCTCAATTCACCCACATTCGCTAGTCTCTGATTTTCCCCAACTCTGTTTCAATTATAATTAAATTTATCATTGAAATAATTTCTTACTAATTAGCCATAGTTTAATAGATGACGAAAATTTAATTTCCGGTTCCATGACCGTCGCCCAATAATTTTCAATTATTTATTTGTTTTAAATTTAATCAGAGTTTAGAAAAAAACAAAAACAAAACAAAACACCGAACAGTTCCATAGAGCGAATTTCTAGAGGTTAATTTGAAGGGTCTACAACATCTCCATCTGTGCGTGACAAGCCTTCAGACAAAGCTTCCGAACTGATTTTTATTTAGCAAAACAAAAAAAAAAAGAGAGTTTTTTTTTATTATTATTATTATTTATTTTTTTACTGAGTTGTTAACTACCGGTCGTCTGTCATTTAAAAAAATAACAAAAATTAAGCCGTTTCAACTACACTCGAACTAATTGTGTGTAAATGAATTAACTCTTTTCACTTGGCACTCTAGGATTACGGGGAAGATCTAATACCCTCAAGGACTGCTTGTGCAGACTGTACCTATCCTAGCCCAGTTGAAAATGATAACAATAAGGACTGCTTGTGCAGACTGCACCTATCACAACTGCTAATGTTTAGTGTAAAAAAAAACAACTTAAAAGTGATTAAAGTTTTCGATTTAATAGAACCGAATCGATGGAATGGTTATCCCCTAGTCTCAAATAAATCAAAGTAGGACTGCTTGTGCAGACTGTACCTATCCTAGCCCAGTTGACAATGAAAACAATAAGGACTGCTTGTGCAGACTGTACCTATCACAACTGCTAATGTTTAGTGTAAAAAAAAAAACAACTTAAAAGCGATTAGATATTTCGATTTAATAGAATCGAATCGATGGAATGGTTATCCCCTGGCCTAGCCTCAAATAAATCAAAGTAGGACTGCTTGTGCAGACTGTACCTATCCTAGCCCAGTTGACAATGAAAACAATAAGGACTGCTTGTCCAGACTGTACCTATCCCAACTGCTAATGTTTAGTGTAAAAAAAAAACAACTTAAAAGTGATTAAAGTGTTCGATTTAATAGAACCAAATCGATGGAATGGTTATCCCCTAGTCTCAAATAAATCAAAGTAGGACTGCTTGTGCAGACTGTACCTACCGCAACCGTGCTGCTTAGTGTATCAAATAAAACAAATGACAATGACAGCAATATACAAAAATTATTAAAGATTGCGGGTGGTTTTTTTTTTTTGTTTTGAGCGTCACAGTCGACCGCTCTCCCCGCCGGTAGCTGGACAGTCGGGATTTTGCGACAGCCAGCGTCTAACCAATCCGTCAGTCGAGAAGTCTGTCTGTTAGCCCATTCACTCTACTCTTTTGATTTTCGTTGTATTCTATGGAATATTCGACGATTATGGCGCAGTTTCAATAATAAAAAAAAAAACATATAAAAAAAATCTTGTGAACATGCCCAGTTATTTTTTTAAGTCTGTAATTGTTGTGATTGTTAATTTTTTTTTTTATTGTTTCTCATATGTATTGTATTATTTTTTTTTTTTTGATTTTTTTTTTACTATCAGTAAAGTGAGCTTTATAAGAGTCGTTTGAATTTAGGGTTAGAAAAGCATTAGACTTGCCGTTTGGCTGGTCGGTGTGTGTGTTTTTCTTATTTGGATTTTCTTTTTGTCTGGGCTAATTTAATGATAATTACCATATAGCTAATTGATCTCACGTGTAATAAATATTTGACTAATAATATTCTAATTGAAAAAAAAAAAAAAACAAAAAAATGTTATTGCAATTGTTAATAATATTTGTAATCTCTCTTCTTCTCTTTGCAGCAACGTTTTCAACTCTACATTTTCCATTGTTGATTTTGAAAAGTTTTGTTTTTCTTTTATTGCGTTGGTTGTTGTTGTTGTTGTTTTTTTTTTTTTTTTTTTTTTGTTTTATACAATAAAAACAATCAGGTAAAACACCGACCACAATGACTGGTTTTACCAACGCCGGCTTCGAGAACGACGAACCCGTCAAGGTGAGCTAGAAAAAAAAAATAAAAATTAAAAATAAATTTAATTTATTTCTATATCAAAAAAAAATAAATAGTTATATGAGAGGAATCTGAAGAAAATTCAATCTCAAATCAAATCAAACGAAACGAGACGAATATTTCGTCGGGTTCCTTTCGAAAGCTTAGAATAAGTCTGTCAATTGAAATACAATTGCGTCGAAAATTATAATGACAGGGCTATTTTCAGTGTCTTACCTCATTTCAATATAATCTTTTTTTTCCAATCTATTTAATTACTTCAATTTATTCTTTTGCCTAACGAGCTCTAATGACTCCATGCTTCCTTATTCTCTTTTTCTTTCATTCCACTTCTTACATGCATACACATTCTTTTTTAGAAAGGTTTATTCTATTATTATTATTATTCTTATTATTGTCGACCGCACCTGTATAAAGTACAAGACAAAAAAAAAATAATATAAATAAACAATAAACTTGTTCTACGTACATCCGCCTCGGTGTATCAAGCCGAATTCATGCCTTTGGCCATTAAAATCTCGAAAGACCTCTTGAGAATTCTCTGAAAACATCGAAAGATTTTTGGGGGTCAATGTATTCCGGCTGTCTATGTAAATTGTTTATAATAATTATTATTATTATTTTTTTTTTTTGTTGGTTTTAATTGTTTTGGCCGGTAGAGATTAATCCTTGATTAGTGTTAACCTCGTCGAGCATCCGCATTTAGTAGAGTCCATTGGGAACCCTGAACCTTAGAAAATTGCTATTCTCTCAAACATTATTATGAATAATTAAGATAATTTCCCGATAATTTCCATTGTCCGAGTGAAATCCAATTGAAAGACTCAAATATTCCAAGATAATAACAAATAAAAAAAAAAATTACAAAAAAATTATCAATAATTTTATGATCTTATGAAGCGCTGGACCTTCGCAAATCTCGCCTGCCTCCCCAGACCCCAACAATAACAACAACAACAGCAAAAGTGAAACTTGTATTGTCTCCGCTTCACCTTGATCAAGGAGTGGCCCTAAAAATGGGTTACTGAGCTTTTATTATTATGGCCAGGCTCATTAAGGTTATGATAATTGATTTTGTTGTTGCTGTTGTTGTTGTTGTTAACGAATATAAAAGACAAAACAAAGAATCCGTTAACTGCATTTCCTTTATCGACCAAGGCTATTTATATAGTTTCAATGGATTCCACAATCCTGCATTTTTTTTTGATTTTTATATTTCAGCCTTGCAATTTGGCAATGTTTTCCTACTCAAATGTCGAGGTCATAAAATATATATAGGGACATTTCAAGTATCGGTCAAGGTCCTGACAAGACAAACCTGTATTTTTTTTTTCTTCTTCTTCTTTTTTTTGTGGCAAGAATATTTCTTAGATTTACGGCTTGATAGTCCAAAAGCATTTTATTTTTTTTTTTTCAGAAATCTGTCAAAAACTTTTTCAGACTTTACCCAGTTTGGCCTGATCGATAGTCTCAGGTAGATCGAAGACTGGGCCCATATTCATATGTATTCATATATGTATCGCTTTCTTATTGTTTCTGCCTTAATGTATTTACATTTCTTACAAAAAAAAAAAAGCAACAACAAAATCCACCAAAAATTTATGCCAAACTGAAGAAAGGCTGAAAGAAAAAAAAAATAAAGATAAACCGTACAAGCCGAAGTGGTCGGTATGCCAAGCCGAATCAGAAAGAGAGAAAGAGACAGCTCGAGCGGGTAATCTCATCTGCACAAAGAAGATCAACGATCTAAAAATAAAATCGAAGCCGGGGAGTCAGGCGGAGGCCAACAAAAGCACCAACTTCGTTATGAAAGGGGGTGGGGGAGGGGAGTAGCTGTTGGGTGGGCAGATCTTGCACGCGCCAGTTGTAACTGGTTTATAGCAGTTTTTGGTTTGTCCCCGTGGAAACAAACAAACCAACACACACACACACACACACACACACACACTCAAACACACTCGCACACACACTCAAATACATGGGTTAACTTATTGCGCTTGTCAAGTTTTTTTTCTGTGGAATTTCTATGTCTATCTCGATAGCCTCAATATGTAAATATGCACATTTGTGTCTCTCTGTAGTTTTGTGATTATAAAGTTGGCCCAGCAGTACCAAAACAGACCCACAGATGGCGCTATCATATAACGATTTATAGCACTTGCTATTCATAAAAATATATTAATTACAAAATATGTTGAAACACATTTTTAAGCCTTCACACGTCAAGAGGATCTACGTAGAGATGCCAACTTGTTAGTTCGACTTAAGGTGCAGGGTTGCTGGGAGTATTCAGTCAAGGCTGCACAGATTGGCTGTTTCAATTTCAGCGTTTCAAAAATTCCTATTAAAAAGGACGAAAAAAATATGAAACAAAATACTCTCTATCCAAACTGGCTGTAGGATATTCAAAGGTCGAGGCTGCCTACTCGTTTTTCTCTGTCTCTCTTTCGCCTAAGGTTGAACTAGGTTAAGCTCGTGGCTAAGCCAGGCGAATGTTTACTTAGGTTGCACATTTTATTTATTTTTTTTTTAACAAGAAAAAACTTGAAAAGGTGTAATCAAATTTTATATTTTATGGTCGAGCTTGGTGGAAAAATTTTTCAGTTTTCAAAGCAAGTAATTTTTTTAGGCAAAAATTGAAATCTAATTTTTATCTGCTGGTTAGACATGTTTGCCGAGTTTTAAATCAGTATTTGTTTTTTTGTTTGTTTTTGTTGTTTTTTTTTTTTTTGAATTTGTCGAAGCCTCAATTGCAATATTTCAAGTACTCAAGCAACTCAATTGAGATCTGGCCGAACCTTCATTACAAATGAGTTTTAACCGAATTAAACCAGCAACGAAACTGCTTAAGTGAAGAAATGTTTAATTGCATTTTCATAAGAGCTCAATTAGTTATACGAAAAAGACCAAGAAAATGAAGAAGAAGAAGAAGAAGAAGTTGAATATGTAAACATAAAAATGATTACCTCTGACACTGGTTTCAATAAGAAATATCTTGTCCTGTCTAGAAGATGACGAGTACTTTTAAACAAAAAATAATTAATGAGAATTTGCTTTTAATTTTTTGAAATACATTTTTTTTATTATTATTATTCATTAGAAATAATTAAACAAATTGATATAATATTTCGAATAAAAAAACAATTAATTTATTTGGATTTGAATTTTATTTATAGCCAAAAGCAGGTTTCGAACCTGACACCGCTTCACTCCGCGAAAAAGTTATCCTTAATCCAGCCGAAAAATGGCGCATCCTCAAGAATATTTCAATTATATCAATTGCGTTTATGGTTCAGTTCACTGCTTTTCAGGTAAGTCTAACCCTTCACCCTTTCCACACTCCACTCAGATTTACTTAATATGTTTTCCATATTTATATTTTTTAGGGCACAGCAAATCTGCAGTCCTCAATTAATGCCAAAGATGGTTTGGGTACAGTTTCGCTGAGTGCGATCTATGCCGCTCTGGTGGTCTCCTGTATATTTTTGCCTACCCTGATCATACGCAAACTGACAGTGAAATGGACCCTGGTCTGCAGCATGCTCTGCTATGCTCCATACATAGCCTTCCAGCTGTTCCCACGATTCTACACACTGGTGCCAGCTGGCATACTTGTGGGTATGGGAGCGGCTCCTATGTGGGCATCGAAGGCCACATATCTGACGCAAGTGGGTCAAGTGTATGCCAAGATCACAGATCAGGCCGTTGATGCCATTATTGTGCGCTTCTTTGGATTCTTCTTCCTGGCCTGGCAATCCGCTGAGCTCTGGGGCAATCTGGTCTCCAGCTTGGGTAGGTCATTAACTTGAATTGTTTGGAAAAGTTTTTTGAATTTTTAACCTATTTTTGCAGTGCTCTCAAGTGGTGGTCATGGCGGTGGCGGCACTAGCTCAAATACTACCATTACTGATGAGGATCTTCTGTCTTGCGGCGCCAACTTCTGCACCACCGGTGCCACGGGACACGGCAACCTGGAGCGTCCCCCAGATAATGAAATCTTTGAGATCTCCATGATCTATCTATCCTGTATTATTGCTGCTGTTTGCATTATTGCCTTCTTCCTGGATCCCCTCAAGCGATATGGTGAGAAGCGTAAGGGATCTAACTCCGCCGCTGAGCTCTCCGGTCTGCAGCTGCTCTCAGCCACTTTCCGCCAAATGAAAAAGCCAAATCTGCAATTGCTCATACCCATCACCGTCTTCATTGGCATGGAGCAGGCCTTCATTGGAGCTGATTTCACCCAGGCCTATGTATCCTGTGCCCTTGGCATACACCAGATCGGTTTCGTGATGATCTGCTTCGGTGTGGTGAATGCTCTCTGCTCCATACTGTTCGGTTCGGTGATGAAATATATTGGACGTCTGCCCATCATAGTCCTCGGTGCTGTAGTCCACTTCACACTTATCTCAGTAGAGCTATTCTGGCGGCCCAATCCCGACAATCCCATCATCTTCTATGCCATGTCCGGCCTTTGGGGCGTGGGCGATGCTGTCTGGCAAACCCAGATCAACGGTCTCTATGGTCTGCTCTTCCGACGCAACAAGGAAGCCGCCTTCTCGAACTACCGCCTCTGGGAGTCAGCTGGTTTCGTGATTGCCTATGCCTATGCCACAACGCTCTGCACCCGCATGAAGCTCTACATTCTGCTGGCTGTGCTCACACTCGGCTGCATTGGTTATGTGATCGTAGAGATTCTCTACAGAAAGAAGGTAAATAACTTGGCCCGTTACCCTCAGGGAGCTGTTCTAAGATTTCTTTTCCATTTGCAGCAACGTAAGGTCAAGAAGCAGGAGAAACTGGAAGCTGCCGAAAAGGAGAAGGAGGCTGCCGCAGCCGCCGCTGCTGCTGCCGCTGCCGAATCTGAAAATGCCGCTTACCATGTGGAAGAAACCGACGATGAACTCGACGATCTCGAGGAAGATATTGTAGTCACCCGTTTGTAATCAATTGTTTGCTAATTTCTGAAGGATCTTCTCTATATATATACATATATATACACATATATATATGTACTTTTTTTTTTTTTTGTTTGTTTTCAAAACCTTTGATGCGTACTCATTACCAATGAGATAAAAAAAAATTATATATATATATAAAATTAAACGGTCAAACCGTTAGGCGCTTGCATATCAATAACAACAACAACAACAACATCAAGAAGAAAATCAACAAATTTGGGTTTCATGGGAAATTCAAATGTGTGAAAAAATAATAACATTCCAGAAAATTAGAAAATATCTACCAATTATTGTAATAAACATTTTCGACGAGACAAGACGAGTCCTGTATGTGTGTTGAATTAGGCACAACGAGCATGCTTAATTTTTTATTATTATTATTATATATATATTATTATTATTATTATTCTTTTTTTTTTTTTTTTTTTTGTATGCCAGCGCCTGATAATATTGTTATTTTCTTTTTAAAAAAAAAATCTATTTGTAATTTTTAAATAAGGGTTATGTATGTATTATTGATGGCAGTATGTAAACTAATTGAAACGTGATAATAGCACACAAACCCCAACTTGTTAAACAGTCTCAACATAGTCAATTTTTTTTTCTTTTTATTAAGCTACAAAATTGTATAAATAACAAAAAAGAAAACCCAAAAAAAAAAAATTAAAACAATATATAAATAATAATCAAGGCGGCACTATAGATTCTTAGCTCAGTATTATGTTTGAAAACTAAATTAAGTGAGTTATTGTTTCCTGTTTTCATATATGTATGCATATATATGTATATAAATATATGTATACATATATATATACATATATAAATAATATTTTTTTTTTTTAACACAAGTATTTTTAATGTTACATAAATATTTTAAAAATAAAATATTTACGCTCACATAACAAACGCAATTTTGCAAGTTCCAATTCAAATGAATATTTATATAATTTCACTGAATTCCAAAAATATATATATTTTTTTTGTAACAATTGAAATACTTGATATATTTTAAAATTAAAAAAAAAAACAAAAAAACGAAGAAAAAACACATTTTTTAATTAGAGAACTAAGTAGTTCAGTTTATTATGTTAAAAAAAGTAAATAAATTACAAATTGTGAGAGAACAAAATGTTTTTGAATGTGGGATAGGCCAATTTATTTCACAGCATTATTTGAACGTTAATTTGAATGAAGGTAATAGGCGGCATACCAACAATCGAGGCAAGTTGGCATCCCCAACAAAACCTACTTTCAGTTAGAGACGGCTTACCAGTGCTTCAGGCAACTTTTGGCTGAATTCCAACTCTTTCTTGGCCATGGTACATAAATTTGCACTTACCCTAATTATAAAGGGTGTGAATAACACAAGAATTTGTTAAGCAAGAGTCGAAAATTTTAAATTCCCCATACAGCCTTGTCCGAAGTCCAACAGACATGCGTCAGCGCCACTGCTGACACAGATCGCTGTTCCCAAGTTTTTTAACCTTAATCTGAGAATCAGATAGAAACAAAAAGAACTATTTGTGGAAATGTTGTCTATTTGATGAAATTGGTAAGATATTGTGCACTTTGAGCCAGATTGGTATCAGCTATTTGAATGCGTACTTATCTGAAGTGGTAAAAGACTCAAATCACAGAAACAAGTATTTCAAATAATTAAATCGAAAAGTTAATAGTTTTTTTTTATTATTTGTGTCTCTGTGTGATTATTAAAAAATACTTTTTATAATTATTTCCTAAAGAAAAAAAAATAAATAAATAAAAAGTTTGCTTCAGTTTGGCCAGAACACGAGAAGTTGTTTTAGTCTCTTACAAATATATCGCTGTGCCTATACAAATATAAGGGCTCTCTATAAAGGCAGTTATCTTTTCAAAACACTTTCAGGACACAACTGATATGGTTATCGAACCGATTTCGTCATATATTGGAAGATTAAAATAAAGACGCATTATTCCAGGACTATTTTTGAGAATATTGGAAACAATATTTTGAAGACCAATTTTTGTATGCATACATATATTTTGTAAATTTAGTTTTCACTTTTAACACACATTTAAATTTATATAAGATTAATCAGTAGCTTTTTAGACTTAAGTACTTCACTGGTTACGTTTAATTTAAACTTAAAAGAAGAGGTTTGATTGTTATGAAGGAGTCTTTGTCATAAATAAATTTCAAATGGATTTGATTAATTCAACACCTTTGAAGATATTGAAACGTAAATAAATAAACAATTAAAGCAAATAGAAAAAACTAAAAACAAAGCTTATGCAAGACGCAAGATAAAAATTATTGCTTAATATAAATAAAATTTACTAAGTTAATGATCTAGACAGTTTTTCGCATTGGAGATTCCTATGGGGATTGCATAAGCGTTTTAGCGAAATTACAAAACAATTGCTTCTTCTTCTTCCGTATATTGCTTATTCTTACGCCGACGATTTGATTTTATTTTACTTAGCACACTGTAAGCCTGTTGAATCTCGATGAATTTTTGATGGGCTTGTTTGCGCAGTGCCTCATCCTTGACCTTATCAGGATGGAACTCCTTGGAGAGCTTGCGATAGGCCGCAGTGATATCCGCTTGGGAGGCTGTGGCACTGACTCCGAGCACTTTGTAGGCATTGCGTTCACCATCCACGTCCATGCTTTCGAAAATTTCCTTCCACGTCTCATACCAGCCATGGTGCTGGGCATAATTATAGGAGTCGATGAGGGCTTGTTTTAGATCGGTCCACCAGGCAGAGGCTAAGAAATTGTGAAGGGCTTCGTGTATGGGTACTTCACCGCCGTCCTCATCGGAAATGGTGCCGTTGAAATAGATGAAACAACCCCAAACAGCCAAATATATGGAAATTGCGCAGGTCAGCTTGAGAGAGCGCTCGCCTAAGCTGCGTCGGCGCGGAGGTGTGCGACGCCACTGTTTGGAAAAGCCATCAAAGACCAAGGCAGACACCATCGCTGTGATCAATAAAGAGTAGGTCTCATCATAGATAAGATATCGTACGGGATAAGCCAAGACGGCTGCCACCAAACAGTGCCATAAGACACCGCACTCCCTGCCTATGTTGCCAACAGTCCAGACACCTAGGGACACAAAGATTGGTATCGTCCAGTGCAAGAAAGTCCAGTCTATTCCAGCCACAATAGTCTGCGGTATGGCCATGGAGATCAATTGACCGAAGAGGTAGCCAATCATCACCAGCCCTAAGAAACGCTTCGCAGAATGGGGTGGCTTTTGAGAGGTCTGCAGACGTGCCACAAATACTTTAATGAACCGAGGATCCTCATTGGCATCCCGTACATACTCCGGAATGAGGAAGATCTCACTGAACCAGCCAATGCCCATGTAACCGCCGAGGGTGCACCACCAAATAAAAGCATGTCGATCTCGATGTAAATACAGATGATGCAAGCCAAAAATACCTCCCAGCAACCAGAGTATATAAGCTGTGATTACTGATTTCTGGGCTGGAAGTGCATTGGCCTCTTTTTCACTAACATTTTGAGGCGAATGCTTGACGTGTCCATTGCCATTCATTTTAGGCGATGATTGCAAAGTTGGGCTTAATTCTGCGATTTTTCCGTTAGCCTGCTTGAATGCTACAGTAGGTTTGATACCCATTTTGTCTATTAGCAACTGAAAAATATAGGATAAAATTTCAATATACCAAAAAGTTTTCAAAAGAAATACGCACCTGTTAAAATTGAATTCTGTAACACGGTGTATTGCTCTGGCACGCTTTCATTAGCAGAAACTTTCTCTTTTCACAAATTCTATGCACGGAACCACATAAGTAAGTCTTTCTTAAAAGTCGGCTTGAGTTACACTAAGGCTTGAATTAAGATTGTAATGATTTTAAATGTTTATTTTTCGATTTGCATAATTAAAACTCAAGCATTTTACGGTGTTTTAAATGGAATTATAAACGGTCTTCTCAGAGAGAAAATTTCTCCGATCTTCACAGTTACAGGTTTGTTTTTATTCTACTTGTTGCATTTTTTCGTGCTCAAAAGATCGATACTTTCGTTTTAAAAATATCGATGATTGCCGCAAAAATCGAAGATAACCTTTTTTTTATCAGATTTTCATATAAGCAAAAATAATTTATTTAAACTATTATTGAAATTAAATAAATTAAATAATATAAAAAAATTATATTATTATTATTATGGAACATTTATGCGGCGCTAGCTTGATTACTAATTGTTCACTGAACTGTTCACAAGATTCAATAGTTCGTTCTCAGATCCCAAACAGTTCCTTATAGTCGTCAAAGAAATATTATCTTAAGGTCCAAATAGCTTTGTTTAATTGCATTATTTATTAATCCAACAATGACAAACGAAAGCATTAAGCCAGCCGATCGGCTAATCTTGGGTCCGCGGGAAGGTGTCACTTATCCGATAACCATGAAATACTGCGGCCACTGCACCATGCCGATAGAAGTAAGAGACTTTGTTTTATTTCCAGCATCCGACTGTCACTAATTTGGATTTTACCTTTAGTATTGTGAGTTTTATCCCGAATATGACAAGTGTAAGGAGTGGCTGGAACGTAATATGCCTAATGACTTTGAGCTGCTCAAAATAGAGGAGGAGCAAGGTGGAGCAGATGGCACAGATGATGACAAGAAGCGCCAGAAACGTGGCGGCAAGGGCTTGCTCCGTGTTAAAAAGAAGGACGATGTACCTAAACGCATCTGCGTTTCACGCGCAGCCCGCGGCAAGAAAAAATCTGTCACCGTAGTCACTGGACTGAGTACATTTGGTAAGCTGTCGAATTGTTACTTTAATTTGTATTTTAAATACCTGAAAACACGTGAGTTTGTTGACTCTTTTTAGATATTGATCTTAAAGTAGCTGCCAAGTTTTTCGGAACCAAATTTGCTTGTGGCTCGTCTGTGACTGGTGAAGATGAAATAGTTATCCAAGGTGATGTTAAGGATGATCTTTTTGATGTCATACCAGAGAAATGGTCTCAAATCGATGAAGACGTTATTGAGGACTTAGGAGATTTAAAACGTTAAAATTACTAATAAAATCAAAAGCATAAATTGTGTTTAGTTGAACTCGATTTGAACTTCTTGCACTGTCACTCTTGTGACTTTAAACATAAATATTTCTTTTATTATTCTTTTTTTTTACTTAAATTAATGAGTGCTCAATTTAGAGCACAGTCTCACATAAAATCTGCATTCTATACGAATCTGGATTCAAATTAGCTTAAGAGTTAAATTACATTCAATGTCATTGCGGTTGCGTTTGGGAAGCTACATCAACACTAAAGTGTTTGTAGGTCAGTGCAATAATGCTTTCATTTTGTTCATCTGTCAGAGGAACTTTGTTGTCATCAATCAGCTGAAAAATAAATGCATGTGTTATTGAGTGAAGCCAGATTACAAGTCATTGATGAACTTACTAGTTGGGTGTGAAGCGCACTGGTGGGTGGATCATTGACCATCTGGAGCATTTCGTTCGGTCTAAGTTGATAAACGCAAACGTCTTTTAGGTAATTCGTTATTGACTCCCTTGTCTGTGTTTTACAAGGTGTTTCCTCTAGGTATTGTAGGGCCTAATGTGAATAAGAGTTGGAATAAGCATATTAAAATAAAAAAAAATTAAATTACCTCATAAGTAACTGTGGCCAGACTCCGCATGCCAAACGTCTTTTTGGTGCTTTTGATTACTTGGAGCAGCTGCATCACTTCAAAATTGGTGAGATAGGAATAAATCGGGTTAGTTCTGTAAATCAAAATATAAATAGTTGGCAAATTCCGAAATTTTTGATTTGCTTACGTTTCCATCGTGCTAAAGATTTAGTTTTCTAAACACAAAATATGTACAATTCACCGGTTGTAAGAACTATCGACAACTTTTAGATTTCAAAGACAATCGGTGTTCCAATGTACCTATTCATTCCGAAATTCTAATAAATACAGCCGCAAGTGTGTTTTTCAAATTGTTTTGTATTTTTATTAAAAAATATTTTTTTTTTTTATAAAAATAATTTTTAAACATATGAGAAAAATATCAATATATCGAGAACACTGGTTCAATTCCGCCGTTTCAAGCTGCCATAAATATGTTATCGAAACAAAACAATCTGATATCAGATTCTTATCACATTTTCTGTTTGTTTTTTTTTATTTTCTAAAATGCGGTTTCTGTGACAATCCGCAAATGCAGCACCATGTACTTCCACACCAACGAAAGTGCCGCTTGCGTCCCTGTTGATGCCAGTAAAGCTGCCGGTGGAAAAATCCGTTGCATCTTCTTAAGTGAGTTCCATGCCACTGCCGGATGCACAATAACTTGCCAGGTAAGTGGATAGACTTCAAAAATTTGCCATACGCCAATGTTTCGTGCCTTCCAGGTGCCTGACAACTACATCTCAAAAGAGGTGTTCGATGCCATCAATGTCTACATTATACCCAAGCAGCACTTACAGCGCTGCATACTAACAGTGAATGCCATGGACGTAAAGATTGTTGGATATCCCGTGGGCATACAGGATCAACAAAAATATGCTCGAAATGCCTTTCTCTTCAATCTATGCTTTGTGTGCGATTCACGTGCACGCTCTGTGCAATATGAACCTGTAGTGAAAAAATTATCCGAGTACCTTATAATGATGGAAGAAGAATCTTGCTTTTTGTCGCGTGAAAATGACACAATTCGGCTGCAAAAGATTTTTGAAACTGTACTGGAGGACTTAAATGAACGCAAGGTCACAACAATTGTGGAAGGTGACAATACCATTTACTTAAAAATTGTTATGCACAAGCCGGACCCTCCCACAGTGAAAGATCACATGGTGCCTTTATTGTTGGTAAACTTTCGTAATGCTCCCCTAGAAAACTGGGACTTGACCACACAACAGGTAAGTTTAGACAAAAATAGCAGAAGCTTAAATCGATATTTAATTAATTCCCACCTTCTGTTTAGATTTTGCCTTATATTAATGGAATCAATCATGTAGCTCGGATCGCAGCCGAGGCCGATGTTGAAACAGACCTTGTTAAATCGTGTATACAGAATTTGGTTTACTATGGAGTGGTGCAGCTGTTACCCATACTAAAATATAGCAATGTCTACATGACTCAGAACCTTAAAAAGCTTATCCAGAGTGTCCCGTTGAGTAATGCCTGCCGCAATTACGTGGCTCTCGATCCCGACAAACCGCTGCCCAGGGTACAAAAGATATTTCAATTCTACGCTTCGATGACCCACGGAGTTACACTACGAGCCATTTGCCAACGCCTTTGTCCACAGAATCGCAATATCGACGAGAGGAAAATGGTTATTTTTGGAATGCAGCACAAATTCATTCGCTGCATTCATAAGTATCCAGTTTTTACGGGCTCGGTGCCATCGGGGCGCCAGAAAATGTACACAGGACTGATAAGCTTTGATGAGATTTGCTGCAAGACTGGCCTTTCGCCGTTCACCATTGAGAAAGACATCGAAAAAGATACAAATGTTACTGTAATTTGGAAATAGCGATGAAACGCACATTTCATATAACTTTTGTAATTGAAAAATAATGTAATCAATGTCAGTTAAATTGGCATTCAAAACCAACACTTATATAGTTTATAATCTTATGCTGAAGTTGGCAGCCTGAGAGTGTCTAGGCTGATTAGGTTGTGTTAGAAAGTCATAGGGACTAAGAACTGTGCAGGATCACTCAAGGACATGCCCTCATATAATTGGCTGGATTTTAGTGAACTTCCATATTACAATTTTATCTACAAACTTGACAAAATTTAAGTTTCAAGGTCACGTAGAATGAAAGTCCTCTCTTTTGGTGTTCACTCTGAAAATCTGTGTGGGATGTATATGCACTTGACATGCTCAAAAATAGTTTAATAATTGTTCAACTTTCTCAAATATTAACAAATCTTTCATGGCATATATACACATATATATGTATATATACATTGACGTATACATATACCATCCACAAGCACTAAACTAATTGTGCATGATGCACATATCCATCTTGCCTTGAATTAAACTAACAATTTATTGGGCAAAATATGTCTTTCATTAGCATGAACTTAATTTCTCGTGTCATCAAATTGCTTAAAACGCTAGCATAATTATTCTCTGTTCCAGTCTCACTGTTCCGCGATCAGTGTTGCTGTAAGACGATACCTGTTCATCTATCAGCTCAGTTCCCTTTGGTTCGTTCACAACGAAGAACGGGGCTGAGTACCGCAGAAAGCGGCGCACTCATAAATTGCTGCAGTTCACTGTTCGCGATCTATAAAATACATTATTCTTTCGAGCTTGTGATAAAGAATATGTGCGTGTGTGTGTGTGAAGGGGCATAGAATTGAAGTGAATCACTCTCAAACTAAATATCAAAGAGTATATATGTGTTATTGTACACCACTAATATATAGAAATGTGTGTTTCTCTGACGCTCTTTCCCACCAACTTGCAAACTAAATAAATATGATCGAGCGATGACAATTTTATTTATTTTTTCTTTTTGTTATTGTGCAAATTAATTCAAATGTGTGAGTGTCGCTTAAAGAACAACAGCCACAACAACAACAAACCGAGATTCTCCTATTTCCACAAGGCCTGCGAGCATATGAAGAGTTGCAAGAATTGCAGCGCTTAAAAAACGAAAGGTAAGCCGCGACGGTTAAAATAACTAATTTATTGCCCCATTCAACAAAGAAAAGACCTGTTTGTTATTGTTACTTTTTTTTTTTTTTTGCTTTTTTTTTCAAATTCTCTAAGCAACTTTTACACAAAAATTTCTCGTTTTGCTGACACACATATCATAAAATATTTATCGTGGTTATAATTCAAAAACTACTTCACTCCAACTTATAAAGTGTATTTAATTAGTTGACTATTCAATGGATTGCCAAGCACATAAGTGGACATATGTACTATGTAGACAATTCCAACACATAATATGTTACATTATCATTTGTGGTCATTGTAATTGGCCTGAGAGTGCAGAGTTATCGTGGAAACAAGTTTGAAAATCAGATTTTTTATTTTTATATATTTTGTTTAATGATCTTTTTGAAGCTCGACAAATTGAAAGAGCGGCCTCAATTCGAATCGATGAATTTAAATTTCATTTTTTAAATAAGAAAGTTAAAATTGAGCTGGCCTGGGCGAGAGTTTGAAAAAGAGTGGTATGAATTATTTAAATCAGCTCAAAGTTTTCGCTTTTTTGTTGCTGTTTGTTTGTTTTTGTTTTTTTTTTTTTTTTCAAAGCAATTGACTAGTCAATTTGTTTTTCGTTTTATTTTATTTTGGCACCGATTCGTGTTGCGGTTCTTCTGCTTCTTTTTCGTAACTGCTTATCGCTCCAAATAGTTGCCATCATCAATGATAGCGCTCAGGAACGTAATCAAAGAAGTGTCATCAGATTACCAGAGGGTATATTTAACTGACCATCATTTCATTCCCCTTTCGTTTGTCATCCCTTTTCCAACCGTTCCGGCCCATCTCCCATCTTCCGTCTCCCTTAATTTGAATGTTCTATTAAATGGAGCACAAATTGCCCTGCGGCATTTCTTCGGAATTTTTAAATTTGCTCATTTAGCCAAACAATGCAGAATTATAATTCAGATTTAACAAAAACTAAATACTCTTTTTATTTATTTTTATATATATAAGACTGATTCACATTCTAAAAAAAGAAACAAATGAACAGACTATCCTGACTAATCTAGGAATAGTTCTGAAGACCCTTTAGGACTTATTAATATCCTCATTGTCTTGTGCATAAAATTATGCATTATTATCAACAATTCCCGAGCATTGTAAATAACCCAACCCAAATGATCAACATTATTTTTATATATGTGTATATAAATATTGTTGCCTTTATGTTATCAGGAGAAAATATTTAATATTTATTTATATGCCCAGAATAAATTGTTCTTGATTTGAAAAGCTCAGTTTATACATTCCTTAATTATTTATAAATTTCCCGCTTATCAATCTCATATTTAACATAAGCAAATAAAAAAACCTATTGATTTCGAGCCAACATTAATAAAATTGGTCATATTTCCTTTCATAGAAAACTTATCAGACGTATTTTTGGACTATTCCCAACTATAGTCATTGTTTTCAGATTAATTTGTTATTATGTTTTTTCGCTGAAAATAACAAAAATTTATCAGAACAAGTGAATCCGATATAAGCCTATAAAGCTTTCTATAGATCTTGGCTCATACAAGACCTGGATTCGAACTGATCAAACTTGAAGACTTTTCGGCCTCAACCCCTCGAGAATTCAAAGCCTTATATATTCTATAGCTTCAAAATTTTAGTCTTGATTAATTCCTATAAATTACTCGACTGATACCAAACATGAACCAAATCGGTCCCTAATTACAGAATATATTGGTCAATTAAAATCTAAAAGACAAGTGACCGCACCGGCCAAGCCATCAGTTCTGCAGTTGTATTAACAGTCCGATAGATGTCGCCCTTGATTAACAGTTTTTCTTAGATGATTTTTGTTGAAATTATGATTTGTCATCTTGCCTGTCGATTGACTTATTACTGATAGTTACCCCCCAACTGGGCGTGTTCCAGTTTGACCTTGTCTCTGAATCAATGCTTAGGCATTTACTATCCTCTCTCAAACCCAGACTTCTCTGAATAGAATATGACAAATTTACAAGCTAATTTTCACCTGTTCATTAAGCTTAATACAATAAGTTTTCCATAGTTTAAAAAAAGTTTAAGAATTGTTAACTTAAATAAGAAAAGAAAACACAATCAGTTTTCCATAGATCAACAAAAATGTTTCCTTCTTAAAAATGAAAAACATGCACAAAATTTCTTTAAGCTGAGTCAACAAATTTTGATTCATGGAAAATCAAATTTTATGAGCGAGTTCCACCTGTTCCATCAAACATTAATCCTATTCTCATTATTATACAAAACAAATAGTCTACTGAGTCGCCCAGTTCCTAGAAAACTATTTGTATCATATTTCTATTTCCGAGTCAACGACCAAAGTTTCAATTGTACCAAAGCACTTACAATAGTGGAAATCTGAATTAAATTATTTTATCAATTTTTTTTTTCAATATTTTTGCCAATGGATTTTAGCAAAATTATTTCATCAAAAATATGATCTGATCAAATTTGTTTTCACCGTAATTTATAAACATAAAAGCATCCATCTGTGTTCCCAAAAAGGCTAACAGTTCCGATCTATTTTGTGCTTTTTCAATATCGAATTACGATTTTGAATAAAATGTTAAAATTTCAAATACCTTGAAATTTTTAGGTCATAACTTTTTGTTTGTTCAGCTATGGGTGCAAATAGATACCTTTGAAGTATATAATAGCTTTGCCAAGTTTCAAAAACAAGTTTACATATATCCCATAGGACCGATCGGATGTAGACAAATTATAATATAGCTTGGTTATTTACGAAAATATTTTCTTTTAATGTGATAGTTAAGTATGTTCGAAGATGTCTAATAACAAATTGGTAGCTATATCAGGACTTATATATAAATGAAATCGGGAAAAAATTTAAGTGACTTTCTAGCATAAGAAAGACTTTAAATTATTAAATCATTCTGGCAAGCTTAAGTAAAATTAAATGACTATATCATGTCGGGGCAACTTGGGAAGGATTCAATTATTTTTATTGATATTTTTAGAGAAATTCATGAGAGTTCTAAACCATCATAAAAAGATTTCAGGAAGCTTGGTTGGCTATATAAACCGGCCCACATAAGACATATTACTCGAAAGTATAGAACATATTTTAGGGTATCCCAGACTCGGCTAATCCGGAGCTTAACGTTCGGATTTTCCCTTATTGTTAATGTAAATATGTACATATGTTAGTATCAAGTATTTAATTAAGTATTGCTTGATATTTTGTTTATATAAATGATAACTTTATGCTCAGTTGGGTCTAAACAAATATACAAAATTTTGAATAGCACTAAAACGATAAAAGAAACAAATTCTGTTATGCCATAAATCAAATGATATAAACAAGATTATAGCTAATAATTATTATATATAATTATTATAATATTGACCTGAAATATACCTAGATATTGGGGAGCTTAAATTATTGAAATATGGTCTAGATGAAACATTATTTCACTGAGCTAACCCGACTATTTGGAAGGGTCTTTGACATTCCATTGAATTAAGGATGAGAAAAAAAAATCAGTGTTATGTCTGAACGGCTCAAAGAACTTCCCAAGATAAGATAACCTGCCCAACTATTAGATTTATCATAATTCATTTAAGGCCCATTAAGGGCCCCGACCTCTTGATTGCTTGTTTAGCTTATAGGCTTGCTTGGGCCTATTCTGAATAAACTCGGAGAGGGAGATCAATTTGATTACCAATCCATCAAATTTCCTTATTATTTTGTATTCTTTGGTGATTCAATTCGATCGGTACTCCATTATATCAAGAAAAGAAAAGTTGAGGTTTCTTTCCTTAGGCTTTCATATAATGAAGAGAACCTTAGTTTTTTTAATTTTCGTTTTAATTAGCTTAATTAGAGTGTCGGAGATTTCTTTTAATAAGAAGAAAAGTGCTTCTTGAAATTATTCTTTGTACTAGAACCATAAACATCAGACAGAAAGTGTTTGATGATCCTAAAGTAACTCAGTGAATTAGCTTATATTGGTCATATCAATCAGAAGAAATAGCAGTTTATTTCTTCCAATCAAATTTAAATCCGGAAATATCTGGGATTTGTGGAATTCCTAAAGAATGCAAGCTTTAGGTTTCCCAGATTCCGTATAATATGTGATCCCCACCGATCAGTTCCAAAATCAAAATTGATTTCATTCTTTACTTTAAGTATTGTAGAGTTAAATATATTCTTCGTATTTTGGCCATCATTATAATATCCTTGAATTGACTTCGTCATAAATCTTACCTAAAAACATTTTTCATTTTCATGAATCATCGAAAATTTCTTGGCGAAAAATTGCCGAGCCCGTATTTTCTCTGTTTACATTATCACTCCGAGCTAGCGTGCTGTACGAAATGGAGTCTATAGGAACAAAAAAAAAAAGTAATAAAATATTTTTGTAATTATTTTTATTTCAGCCCATGATGGACCAGGCTGGAGCACAGGCTCGCCCTGTGCCAGCACCCCGGCGGCTCCTCGCCGAGCCGCAAGCAACGAGCAATTATGAAAATGTCAAAATCACTCCACACGAATGCCTGAACAATAATAATGTAAAAAAATTAGTAATGAATGTTGAAAACTATCAGAGGAATTGTAACAAAAAGATTTTGCCAAAATGCGATACTCAATTGAATATTGAGGAGGAATTGTCAGTCACCAATGATGGCAGAGACTCACCCATTTACGGACCAAATGCCAATGAGGATGAACCAGTTGAGCCCATGCCCAAGCCTGCGCCCCGTCAACGGGAGCAAAATGCTAACCCGCCAACCCAAGAGAAAATCTATATACGTGCTGCCCCAAAAATACCACCGAAAATCCAACCCGAACGCAGCTCCATTTCACCTAACTTTAACACCTGGGACAATGGTAACACCTTCAATCGTATGGAGCGGAATTTATCGGAATCCCTACCAAATAGTCCAAGTGGATCGCTCGGTCACAGCGAAAGATCGTTTACCAATAAGCTCAAATCGCCTGGGTATGTAGATGAAAACAAAGCTTACAGCGAGAGTGAAAATTCCCGAAGTGGTACACCATCAGACCACTCGACTTGCGAGGAAACCGGGATATACGCTAATCTCGATTTGACCAATGACAAGTAAAGACTTCAAATTTGCTTCTTCTTTTTTTTTTTTTTTTTTTTTTTGTAACTTGCTTTTGGAATTTGGTCTCTTTAGTTAGTCAACTTTGGTATTATTAGATTCGTGACATTCTATTGCTTACTATTTCTATTCTACTATTCGATTGGGTATGATATAAGCTAAAACCTATATAATCCAGGCCGCCATATATTAACCCTATAGCTTGTGTCTCTTTCTGACTTTCATATGCTGATTTCTTAATTTAGCAAAAATGATGCGTTGCATTAAAAAAAAAATTGCCTGTCAACAATTGTTTGTGAACATTTGAGTCTCTTTACATTTGCTGATGCTTGCTCAAAAATTTTCTAGATTGTATTTCTTGCTATAAATTGTTATGTCTTTCCAGCCTTTCCAAATCAAACAAGACAAATAATTACTCCATATTGTTCATTTTAACTTTTTACTAAAAAATCATTCCTAACAAAATCTGAAGCTCATTATCATATATAGGTTCGGGTGTGCCCAACAGAAACTTAGGACTTAATCTATATAGCCATATCCGTCTTTCTGTTCCTAGATTTTGGGACTTAGATTCCTCAAGCTTGCAGGCTCTTTCAAACCAACTTCTTTGACTTCCTCATTCCATTCCCTCATAATGTCACAGACCTGCTTCAGATACCAAGCTTAACCCAAATCGGTCTATAACTAAAATAGATAAAGCTAAATACTCCAATTATATTAACAGTCCAAAGGGCGACACCCTTGCTTCTTAACAGTCTTTAAGATTTAATCGATATAATCAATCAATTTGAATTAACCAATAACCTTTTGCAGTTTCTAACAATAAAACTAAATTCTTCTTTTTTATAAGATTGACTAACTTTTGCATTAACACCGCCTGGGTGCCTATACTTATATGACTAACAATCTGGGTTAGATTTACCAACTTATAATAGTTCTGGGCAAACATAATTTATCTACTTTTGACTGCTTCGTTGCTTTCATACAACTTTCATTGGCTTGCTTTTAAGTGGGTTAAGAGAATTTAACTATCGGATGGACTTACATAATAAAGCCCATACATTTTCTAGAGTTAATATAGCTTTGAATCCTTACTGATTTGCAGGAACTTGTTGCGCTCCCTGGGCAGCACTTCGAAGCAGTTGAGCGAATCGATTGGTGAGCGTGTGATCACCACGGTTAAGGTGGCCAAGAAGCAACTGAAGACTTCCACGGAGGCTATCAATGCTTTCAGTGCAGATGCCACGAATCACTTGATGAGCTCCGGCAAAAGGTTCAGCACAAATTTCTCACTGGCCCGGCGCGAGAAATCCCCAAATCCCAATCTAAATCCCATAGTGTCTGAAGCGAGCAGCCTTTCTTCGTTGGAATTTGAAGAACTCAAACGGCAGCCTGTGCAGAATGATGTGTTTAACAATATACAATTTCGGAGTCCCCTGGCAAGTGGCACCACCGAGAGGGGCGTGGCGAATCTCAAGGCAACTACTGTAGCTTTGCCCGAAGATGATGGCACCTACAATGCACCGGTCACTTTGCGATCGGGGCCAAAGCTGAGGAATGTATCGACAGAATCATATTCCTTGCCTATGCCCGACTTCCCGCCTCCAACCCTGCCCACAGGTGCAGAGCGCTGTAATTCCCTTGAAAACCGTAAGAGTCCAAGCACTACCAATGCTTTGGAAATCAATCTTTGTGCCGGAGAGCCCTTGCCATCTTCAAGTAACTTCAGGGATCCTCTAACACCACAGAACGAGCTCGAAGTCCTGGAGGATGGAGATGGCTCAGATACTTCCTTAGAGCCAATTTACGCTAATAACGAGGCCACCTACGGCAGAGTCTTTGAGATGCAAACGGTGGGAAATGTAATGCTGCATCAGCCTGAGCTAACGAGAATCTGTGAGGAGCCCAGTGAAGAAGAGGGCGCCGTCGGCAATTCCTTGGCCCAACTTGCAATAGAGCAGTTCGATCCGCTCAAGGGCAAATCCACAACGCTCTCCAGATCAAACAAAAGCAACCAACTCCTGCTGCTCGAGTATCTCCTAGAAAAGGATACGTATGGCAAAATTGGGGACCAGGACCACGACCAGGACCACGACCAGGACCACGACCAGGAACAGGACCAAGAAACCTCAGAAGAGGACTCTATAAACAGTGGAAAGGAGAGTCCGCAAGCCACTGCCAAGCTTTCGAATCTAGGCAATGAGGTGTGCCATAACAATGGAGCCAAGCCCAAAGTCATGCCTAATCCGGAAACGCCCAGCCAATCCAATTGGTTCGTCAATTCCAATGCAAAAGAAAATATAGAAGGTGATAGCCTGCCCACCTACCAAGAGGCGATCGCCTCGCAAGACGTGAAGAACAAGGAATCTCCCATCCCGCCAATCAAGCTCAGGAATCGCATCAAGCAAAAATTAAGTGCCTTGTCGAATGTTAAAATAAGTGTGGACGCCCTAACCCGTCGAGCCAGCCTGAAGCGGCCACCGGTAAAAGTCGTAGTTCAAATGATTCCCCGACCTAGTCTATCGCCGCTTCTAGTGCGGTACGAGGGTCCACTGATACGCTTTCCCACCGGCATGGTGGAGGATATACTCAAGGAATTGCAGACCCGCAAGGCCATAATAAGGGATCGTCAGTTCCAGAGCTACCAGAGCAGTGATATGAAAGTCATCAAGGAGCTAATTCCCCTGGAGAGCATTATCACATTGCAGTGCATTAGCAATATCTACGTCACCGATAATTTCACACATTTCTATTGCTTCGAGATCATCACCTCAGTCAGTGCCTCTGGCAACGGCCAGGCCATGTCATCTAATCCGAACTTAATAATGACTAGCAATTCCTCGGGGAATTGCAAGCAGATCCGTAACTACCATATCTATGGTGTGGGTAAAGAGTCGGAACGCGGCATCTGGATGCAGAAGTTATTGGAGAGCCTCACAAATAAGATACCCATGAAATATGCCTGCCACTATTATCGGGCTGGTTGGTGTTATTTAAAGGTACTCTCACATCATTTCCAAATCCTTACGTTCTTGAATTTATTCCGTTTTTCTTTTCGTAGCATTCAATAACATCGGAATGGACTGGCACTTGGTTGGTGTTGCGCAAAAGCCAGCGACGTCTGATCTATGCGGCAGAAGGCTCCAAAAATGTGGAAAAATTGGATCTGCGCAAGGCCCGCTGCATTGGTAAGAATTGATATAAATATTTTCAAGTGTTTCTCTAACCTAATTCATCTTTGCAGTTGTGAAGGAAAGCGACGAATCCATAGACCATTTACATGTGGAGTCTGGTCCCACAATGATGATAGACTGTCCCCCACACACGGTGTACATGATAATGAGTTCTCCGCGAGAGACTAAAACCTGGCGTAACATTATCAAGGAGGTGGCTCAAAATAATGGCTTCACCCTGGGCGATCAGCAGCTGACGAAATTCGATGTACCCGTCGTGGTCGACAAATGCATTAATTTTGTCTATATACACGGTTCCATGTCGGAGGGCATTTATCGAAAGAGCGGTTCCGAAAATTCCATGCAAAAACTGATGACGGCATTTCGAGTCGATGCATTTAGTGTGGAATTAACCCGCAAAGATTACAACGAGCACGATGTGGCCAATGTACTCAAGCGCTTTATGAGAGACCTGCCCGAACGCCTGCTGAGTAAACTGGCTAATGATTTTATAGCTGCCACCGAAATCAAAGTTGAGACGGAAAAAATAGCGATTTATAAAAATCTCCTGAGCAAACTGAGTACAATTGAGCGTGAAACTCTGAAACGCATTGTGGGCCACTTGGCATTTATTAGTTCGCAACAGGCCAAGAACAAAATGAGTGTACAGAATCTAACTATGATATGGGGACCCACATTACTCTCCAAAAATGTAAGCAAAAAAAATGAGATTTCTTTTTTTAAGTTTTTGCATTTTATTTATTTTTTATTAAGGATGATGAGATGGTCTACACCCAGAAGGAGGCTGAGGTACTGGTTGATCTAATCAATTTCTACAAAATTATATTCCCCTGCAGTGCTGAGGAATTGGTAAGTTGATCTCGTAGTTTTTTTTCCCCCGTCATTTAATTTTCACAAGTCTTCAAATAGGCCTTGTACAATTTCTTCATGATTTTCTTATCATGTTTGACTAGATAAGTAAAAGCCTGCTCAAATTGTGTTGAGTCCAATTGTCCCATGGGCTGATAGTCCTCGGATGTGCCAGCTGTATCTGGTTGCGGGGCTTCAAACATAGTTGGCGGCATCAAGACAGGCTTAGCTTCATCTGCTTTCGACGGCTCCTCTAGTTGATTGATTTCAGAAATTCCTGATTGTGGTTTGGTGTCCGAAGATTCAGCAACCGGTTTGGGGTCGCTTGAAGATGATTTCAATATACGAGAAAAGTCCGATCCTTTTGGAGTCATAGCCTGTTGTTGTTTTTTCAACTGATCAGGTTTCTCAATTCGTTTAGGAAATGAATCAGGCGTAGTCGAAGCTCCTTTGCCAGACTCCAAAATTGCATCCTCCTGTGATGGTATAACCTCTTGCTCCGCCTTAGCCAACATTTTGCATTTGCCAGGGTCAACAGATTTTGGTAATGAATTATCGAATCCATCCCTGTCTTCCAATAAGCTCTTCACCAGGTTGCCTATACGTTCACATTCTTCAATATTGAAAAACCAAAATCCTCGAATCCTGTACTGTCCATTGCGGTACAAGAGAAACGGCGACTCCGACTGCAGTTTAAGGCTTCCTGCTATCGGCTCTACAAAAGACTTGGTATTGAGGCGATTATTGATAAACATACTGTGAAAAGGTTCAGTAGTTCTTTGGTATATAAAGAAGGCTCCCTCAATTTCATCCTTGTCCCATTCATTTTTTTCCGAATCGAACGTATATAACGCGACATGACTAGATGAATCGACGATTTCCTTAGCGTAAGGATCGAGTTTCTTAATCGCACTCAAGTTCATGCGGACCAATTTTTCTGCCATTTTTTTTTTCACTGAAAACAAAAAAGTGCTTTGAATTGTTTGATTGCTTTAGAATGAATGAAATGACTTTCACAATTTTATATATAAATTTTTTTTGGATCTATGCAGTGTTGCATTCTTATAAATGTCATGAAAATCTTATAAAATTTTTCTTTTTTAGAAAAAAGAGCAGGCCATGCTTATGTGCTTGCAAAAATATTATGCCTCGGCCGAGACACTCAAGAATGCCGTAAAGAAATCGGGCGATATAAAAATTTGGATTTGCCTCAATCCAACACCGGATGATCCAACCGAAGAGATGATACAAGTGAATGCCACAATATCACCCACCAAAACGGCCTATGAGGTGTGCCGCGAATACAGCTCAAAAATGGAACTGCCCATCCATCAGTTGGTCCTGTTTGAAGTGATACTGAACAAGAGCCTGGAACGACCACTGCATCATGACACCAAAGTGTTCGACACCATTTTAAATTGGTCCTATTGGCCGGAGGAGGATAGGAAACATAATTTTTTGATGGTTCGTCCGAATGACTTGCTACGCGACATGCAACGTGCCATCAAAAACTTGGCCACTGTAACGCCTGGCAAGGAGCTGAGATTCGCTGATAATCGCACTAAGACATTCAAACTGCTACAGTGTGAAATGCGCGATGGCAAGATAGTCATCTCCAAGAAGGATAAGAACGACAAATCCACAATTATACGTGAGGTCTTCCTGCACAGCTCCACGGCATATTTGGGCTGCGAACGCAAACGCGATTTCCCCTGGAGCTGGGCCATAACATTTGTCGAACGTACCAAATCTCAAATTATGCGGTAAATAATTATTTCATTAAAAAAATAAATAAATAAATTAATTAATTAATTTATGTGTTACCTTGTAGATCACGTGATGCCCCCTTTATTGGTCATGTGCTGGCCGGTAGTGAATGGGTCGATCGCATGTTGTGGTACTCAAGCATTTGGTATTATCTATATGGCGATAATATAATGCCAGCTGCCGAAATTGTTCTGGATTAATTTCTCTGACCCTATTGCATTTTTCCATGTTTGGAGTCGAAGGTTTAAGACTATTTTTTTTTTTTTAAATAGAATTTGTAAGTGGAAATTGTGAAATTTGATCAATGATATAGTTGGTTAGAATGGGGCGTCTCTGATTTAATAGAATTTATATTCAAATTTTAGACCTCTGATCCATAATGTTTTCATTCCAAGTTTATTTTTAATTTGTTTTCTTTTTTTACGATACTCAACACATGCACGTGCCTTTCCTTGTTGTTTTGTCCAGTTTTTGATTTGCTTGAAGGCTGAGAATTTCAGGCATATGACGAAGCATCGAAATAATTTATTTTCAATTCAAAAATTAAGAAAAACAATATTCCAAAATTATAATAAAAACCTTGAATGGTTTTTCCTTACTATTCGGTATTTATTTTTCTGTATAATATTTTGTCTTATACACATCAATAGATTTTGGTTAATATGGAAAGATCGCCAAGGTTTTTAGTATAATTTTTGGAAAAGAAATTTTTTCGTACTGAAACTGAAATATTTCGGTGATTTGATATTTGCCTGCGAATCTCTGAAAGTTTGCCTATCAATAACTGGGCAGGGCAACAAGGTAATCCCTAGCTTAAGTATGTATGTGTTTAATCAAACGTTATTGTCTATACTTATATGTTTGTATGTTTTTACTTTGTCTGGATAAAGTCTAAAACGAAATAACATTTACTTAAATAAGAGACGCCCTAAATATATATAGATACATATACGTTTATTAAATACTTTATCACCTATACGATATTATTAAACAATTTAAGTGGTTTCATTTTCTAAAGTTACAAAAAGTGGAAAGTCTAATTAACTAATAAGATTTATCTAAAAATATTAAGAAATTGTTTGATCCTGTTCTGTTTCGCTACTATTTTCATTGATATATGAAAGTAGCCAACGGGTGAAGGCATTCATATAAGCATCCACGGATGAAATTTCACCAAATATAGGCACAGCCGGTGGGGGATTACTATGGTTGCTGGCTCCCACCACACATTGAATGAAATGTTCACAAAGGAAAATAGATGCGATTACATCGGATTTTAAAATTGTGAGGCGTAAGGCAAGCTTGGCCAGCGATTCGGCGAATTGCTTGAGGAATACAAAAGTCTTGCTACTAAAAATAGCTAAAAAGAGAAAGTAAATAAAAGAAACCACACGAATTAGAAGGAGAAATAAAATTGCAAAAGCAAAAAACTACTGACTTGGCTGCTTGACTCGAGAGACCACAAAATATCTTTGCAATAATTGTTCGGCTTCGGTTTCGAAGGTAACCTCACGATGGTATAAGCGATCCAGAAAAATACGCATATCCTCGTCAGGTATACTGAACTTGTCCAGGGTTTTCTTTCCGGAGTGACGCAGATGCTTGCGCAACAGAAACTCCAGCATTATGTCATTGTTATTCGCACGACTCAACTGATCCTCCATGTGTATGGGTAGGCCGAAAATACTAAAAGCAAAATTCGAATAGTACCAGAGAATTCCGAAAAATTGGAATACTTACGAACAAAACTTGGAATATAGGACGGATGAATTGGAGGTGTTGTCTGGTTGCCAATAGGTCCAGATAACTGCCTCGAGAGCCTGTTCAGTTTCTAGACGTGAAAGCGGTACTGTACCATTCTCAAGTATCTTTTCGAGGTCTTCTGTTTGGTCACGTGACAGGCGACTCCAATCGCCCACATAATAGACTCCATCTTGGGCCATTAACAATGGACTTGCGATCTGCCAGCTTAGTTTTCCGGGTAATCCAGTTTGCTGTATTTGCTGACCGCCTTCGAGCGGACCAACAAAACGTTTTGCAAATTTTCCTATACTTTGCAATATATTATTTGCCATGTAAGTGTCCTGGGAAACCACACACAGCGATATGGGTGGACGTATTTCTGCGGGCTGTAATTTATTAAGAGACTCTTTAAAACTCAATTTGAAAGGGGAATTAATTTATAATCACCTCGAATGAGCTCAGACTAATCAGTAGAGACATTTTAAAGTAGACATAACATTCCATCGGTGCACACTCCTGGCACAACTGAGAGCTGAGTGCATAGATAAAGGCATAGTCCGAATAATGTGAGCAAATAGTACGATAAAGTCTTTTAATACTGCGCGGAAATATTTGAAATTCAATATTATCGGTATCCCTTTCAGGCTTCACAAATATGTTGCTGTCAAAGGAGAAGTAAGTCACACAGGTCCTTGGTCTCTGAAGGTCTGCATTTAGTTGGCCTGGAGCCACGGTCTGAAGGCTAAAAGATGGTGTTATTTCTATGGAAGGATCCATATTTAGAAGCGATGGGCTGTGCAACTCAACGTTGGTGCTCCGACTTGAACCAGGCAAACTCTGTGAAGTCGTAGGTACTGACCAAGAGTAGGAATCCACATTACTGGAAGCTAAGACAATGTTCTGAGGAGATTGGTCTTTCTGTGGTCGAGGACTGACTGTCTTGGGATTCCCTTGGCAAATTGTCTTTTCACTTGATTTGGCCTGCAGTTCTGCCGGGGCACTAAAAACAGATTTAGAAGCTGCCTTAGAGACTGGCTCATCGTTAGACTGCTTCTTGGATTTGCCGAGCTGAAGCTTTTCCAAACAATGAGAGGCTCTGATTTGGTCACTGGGACGGTGCTGTTGGAAATTCAAAATTAGTGAGTTCAGATTTAAATTAAGAATTTAAAAATCTTACATTTGCATTTGTGGAATCATGAAGTCCTTTTGCTTTGTTCTTATTGGGCATTGAATCAGTTTGAGGGGTTGATTGATTTGTATCCAAAAAATTGCTGCAAGCATTACTGCTAGGTGAAGTCTCCTGGAATAGGGTTCTAATATTGAAATTATCTAGAGGACTGCTCGAATTAGACTGAAAGTCTAGTTCGGTACTTTTTGTGTACTCCAAAACCAAAAGATCCATGGGATCTTTATGGGATCCACTAGTTTCTTTTTCTTTGAAGGATTTCGAGGATTTATCTTCGCTATCATGACTGCAAGGGGTTTCTATCATACTATCAATCCATTTATCTAGCTGTTTTTGCTTGGCTGCCAATTCGCGCAGTTGCTTCCTTCTATAATCAGCTTCTGTTTCTTCATTTTCTGCTGACGATTTTGGTTTTTTCTTCAAGGGTTCTTTCAAATCAGGTGTACTAGCCTTAGGACTTTCTTTTTCAAGGCCCGAGTTTGAGCCCAAATCTGAAGACACCGCCATAAACGATTGTCCCATTTGAAGGGACTGATCGTCTGATGCAAACAGTGAAGGTGATGTCCGCTCATCTGGCTCACATTCTTCTATAAAATTGCATAGATCAAGAAATTTTTGCAGACGGCGGTCTTGGGACCCCCCACTTTCTAGGCTTTTCTTAGGTGGCATGCCTCAAATTCATAGAGCCTCGTTGAAGACAGGCCAACAAAATATCCAGTTATGACGTATTTGGCACCCAGTTTTAATTTACAGTCATAGGTGTGAGCTGAAATCAAGCAAAATCAATGAGATATTTCATTATGCTGAGCTCAACATACCTCTTAAGCGTACTATTGTTGAGCGATAAGTTTTGTTAGTAACTTTTGGGGTCTCCACACTAGCCGAAGGCAGCATAGAGATCAGTCTATAATTCTCAGTTACTCGCAGTTTTTGATACTCGCTCATGGGACGGCAACAACTAGAGCAGAGTGGAGCTGAATACAAACAAAATTAAATTTAATTTCATATCAAATCGTATGATACTTACCACTGGTAGATTCGTTTTGTATTGCGTTGCGGATGCAACCGGTGCCACAGTACCAAATTGATTGGAGTCTAATTATAAGAGCAGAAAAGTTATAAACAACTATCGTGGTATTCTTTGAAATAACACTTACACTAAGACTTCCGGTGCAGAAAATGCTGCAAGAATGCCTGAAACCACAGCCAACCCTAGGCGACGCAGACCCTGGGTAGGATTGAATTCTAAATCCGATTGCACTGGCAATCCAATAAAGCGCCAATGGACATGTAGCTGCGCAATATCAATTTTAATTTTAGAGCTTCCCACTACATTGCTAGCTGCTTTAAATTCATTGCAAACAAGTCCGTAGGTGCAATATTTAACGGCCTCAGCAAATTGCAACGGTTCTTCTATGGCAAAATGCAGTAATTCTGTTGAGTGTTTTATTAGTTCCGAGAAGACAAAATCAAGGCGAATTATAACTGGCGCTAGGGCAGCTTCGCCATTGCTTGATTTTCGGCAGCCTTGTATAAAGTTTTCAGCCGCCCCTTTTATTATTTTTATTAGGACTGTGGAAGTGCAAAACTTTTCGACTACTTTTTGCTCGTGAAATCTATGGAAATTTTGTAAGTTGAAATTTTCATTAATTTAGATAATCAATAACTAATTTTACAGTTACATACTGACTCTGACGTTGTTGGGTAGCCATAAGGCTATAGACTTAATATTATTAGCGCAATTATAATTTATTTTTAAATGAAATCAATTCACTTCAATAATTCTCCCGCCTCGTGCCTTTCGATTTAAAGTTATCGGATGGCGAATCAGTGGTGTATCGATTGCAAATTTAAAATTGTATTATCGATTTGTTGCAGTGCATCAAACTCTGAGGACCAAAACATAAATATTGTTAATGGTTAGCAATTTAAATTTAAATGGAACCTGCAGAAGATCAACTGATTTTAGCCACCGGAGGCTATGATCACACCATAAAAGTCTGGCAGGCGCATACAGGGAACTGTATAAAAACAATGCGCTTTGTAGAAACCTCGGTGTGTACAGGGGTATTTGTGATCCTTGATTCCACCTAATAAATCTTCCACACCTTATAGCAAGTAAATGCATTGGACCGCACACCCGACAAGACACGCCTAGCAGCCTGTGGCTATCAATGTATAAGGCTTTATGATTTGGAATCAAATAGCACAGCGCCGGTTATTAACTTTGATGGTGTACAAAAAAATGTAACGCGCCTAGGCTTTCAAGAGGATGGCATCTGGATGTTTACAGCTGGCGAAGATCACCGGGTACGCATATGGGATATGACGTCGACTCCACCATACTGTTCACGTGTATTCGACTGTCAGGCACCCATAAATGCAGCTTGCCTGCATCCCAATCAGGTGGAGATGGCAATGGGCACACAAAGAGGCGGTGTCTATCTCTGGGATGTGAAATCTGAGAAACACGAACAACTTATACCTGAAACAGATGCATCCATTCAGGATGTGGCCATTTCCCCCGATGGCAACTACATAGCAGCTGTCAACAACTATGGCAATTGTTATATCTGGTCGCTAAAATCCAGCCCCGATCAGCACTTAAGTACAATGACGCCCAAGAAAAAAATCAATGCCCATAGTCGATACATATTACGCTGCAAGTTCAGCCCCGATTCTCGTTTGTTGGTCACCACATCCGGCGATGGCACTGCTTGCATCTGGAACACCGAAGACTTTACCAAGTGGCGTGAATTGGCCATAGAAAATTACTGGGTGTGGGATGCTGCCTTCAGTGCTGACTCCAAATGGCTTTTCACAGCCTCATCTGATGGTATTGCTCGGCTCTGGAAGCTTCAAACCAAGAGCCCGGAACGAAAATACACGGGTCACACGAAAGCCATCACAGCCCTTTCCTTCAAAGACGAAATCATAGCAAACTAACTTAAATCATATAGTTTTTCTTTTAAACTTAGGAAGAAATATATTGTAGTACATATAAAAATATATATATACATATATTTTTAGGATCGGATATACGTATTTTTTTTTCGAAAAAAAAAATTAATTAGTGATTAGTCCCCCCAAATAAAAACAATTAATTAGTTGGTTTTCATTTTATTTAAAATTTTTATTTTTAAAAAAATTTTGTTGCATCTTTTTTTTTATCAATTTAAAAAAATTTAGTTTTCTATTAAAATTTTGTATTGATAAAAACAAGAAAGCAAAGCTAATAATTTAGCGAGACAAATTCAAATTTGTTGCAAATTTAAAATCGCAACAAAAAAGAAAATTTCCCACAAATTTATTGGCTTTGCTTCTTCCTGTTTTGCAATAAACGCTCTTTAGATCGTTGAGGCGAATTTATTTGGCTAGAGCGATTAGAGATCTTTTTCAGTCGACGGGACAACTCCGTTTGATTAGTCTTACGCAACGTCATGTAATCCTTATTGAGCATACGACAAATCTCGATGAAGCCGCACAATCCGGCAGACTTCAGATCCTTGGCCAATTTGTAGGCGGCATTAAGCACCTCGGTTTGGCGTTCATATTTATGAAGGACAGCATGGGATTTAGCTATGCACATGGTGCTGAGGAATTCCCAGATTTTACTATTGCAGGAACGTGCTGCGTCGATGGCCTCTCGAGCGTAGGACAGGCAGAGGACAAAGTGATTCTGGCGTAAGTGTCGGTTCGCTAGCTCGTGCAGCAAATAGGCACGCTCGATGGGCAGCTTACTGAAGAAGAGTCGCCTTTCCAGTCGGTTAATGAAGCGTCTAGTGTGTGGGGAGCAAAATAAATTTTAATAATTTCGTTTGTGACTGATTACTTACTTGTATGTTTTTTGGTCAGACCAGTCGCTGTCCGCAAAAGTGGATCGATCGCCAAAGATAAATTCCTGTTGATCTGGTTGCCGGGAGATAGGGATTCGCAAGAGTATGCAGAGGGCATTCTTGTCGTAGGGTGTAAGTTTCATATGCGGTATAGTGTAGAGTTCGGTGTAACTCAGGGCCAGATGATTGTATACTTCGTTCATGAATTCTATTTTCCAGGGCATAACCCGATTCGTCTTTATGCCGACATAATCGCCCATGACTTCCTCAACGAAATTCCGAAGCTTTTTGACCTGACCCTTTTCACGCATTTTCCGTATGGTACGCAAAATGCTGAGCATGTTTCGCCGAGTCTGATACTGTATACGATGCAAATTGTCCTCTCTGAACTTATCTTCTAAGCGTAAATTGCGATGATAGACTTCATTGTACATGGGACTGCGGGCATGTAGCATTTTGGTGAAAGTCTTTACGCGATTAAAAATGAGATTTAGATATTGACTTCTGTGTTTCGTCTGACTCATCTGGGGTATTAAGAGGTTGGGATTATTTCGCAATTCCTTGAGGAAAAATATATCTCTCCAGGCTCGGTTGAGATAGTTTTGATAGAAAATCTTTGTTTTGCGTTTTCGACGTGACTCTTTCAAAGGTGATAGCATAATTACCTAATTAACATTATAAAGAATTATAAATGCCAATCTATGGTTACTCGACGTACTTACCTCTTTGTCGAGGACACTCTGGACATCACACTCCTTGAGCTCTTTTAGTATTTTCCAACGCGGTCTACTGTCTACACTATCCCCAGAAGCCATACACAATGCCAAGTTATCAGCGTTTTTTAAGAAAAACGGTCCCAAACTTGGACCCAGACAATCATTTAAGTTTTCATTGACTATTTCGAGGCGCTTTTCAAACTGTTTCATAGAGCTCCCGACATACTTTCTTACACTATCGTGCAAGAGCACCTTGTTCTTCTCAAATCGGTTGAGATCATATACTGCATCGGCAATCTGCGTGGCCATTGCCGCGTCAGAGCAACCAGCCATAGTAGTTGCCAGCTTGCAATCCTTAAGAGCTGCTTCGGCCTTTGCCACTGACCTGGAAGGTAACAAAAGAAATCTCATTCATTCTATATAAATATGCATATAAACCAACCTGCTAAATTTGCTTCGCAAGAATAGGGCACGATAGTCGGGTTCATAATTGGCAATGCACTTGTCAAAGTATTTTTGAGCTGCAGTGTTTAATCCTAGCTTAGAAAAGTAATCGCCCCAGCTACGATAAATGGAACGTTGATGGTCTAAAGGCCAGTCGAAGATTTGCCAAGGCTCTAACGGTGAGTCTTCTTGCCCAAAATTGATTATCGATGAGGGCGCGTTCGCCAATTTTGTTGCCATATTTACCAAAATCCGTTAAATTAAAAAATTATAATTATAAAAAGTTAAAATTTCGGACTAAAATATTATTCAAACCGTAAAATGGAAAAACATAAAATGAACAAACTAATAACTTAAAAACTGACAATAGATTCATATTAAAATATAAAAAACACTAAACCTGCAATTCATGATCAAATGAAGGCACCAAGAAGCATACATTCTTCTTATGTTGCAGGAAAAGTAGGTCTTACGTACAAGGACTTTGTTTAAATTCGCGTTTAGTTAAAATTCGAGCACGATATATTTAGGTTTTCATCAAGTGTAACGATACATTCAAATATCGAGTAGTAGCGCTGCATTCAGAAGATATCGAAAAAACGATAATAGATAGCGCAGCCCTGGTGCCGAACGATTGGATACAACTCTGTAATCCGCAATAGAAATTTTTAAGCGCTGTAAAATATTTTCCATCGTTTCGGTAGGTGTGTTGTTTACAACTAAATTAAATTAATCCAAAATCTAGTAAAATAAAGCAGCATTTAAGTAAAAACCGGTCTGTTGTCAAAATACTTATCAAATTATCACTACTATTGCGCGACGCAGTTGACACCGTGTAGTGCAACTTATGTAATTGCCAGGAAAATACTATTTTCTTTACTTAGGACTTAAGATTTATTTAATAACAACATAGCTTTGAAATCTTTTGTTGCAGAAAATATGATACGTGCACCGCTTGTGAAGGCGCTGGGCGCCCTCGGCTCACCGTCACATCAAATTGCCAGCCGAGCCGTGCGCACCAGCGCCGTCGTCGCCCAAACACCAGCTAAGGCCCCTGAAAAGATTGAAGTGTTTGTCGATGATATCCCTGTAATGGTGGCACCCGGAACCACAGTGCTCCAGGTATAAAAAATCTTCCAGCTGCTTTTGAGAGTTGTTATGTTTAAATGAAGCCCTTTATCTAGGCTGCTGCCCAAGTTGGCGTTGAGATTCCACGGTTCTGCTATCATGAACGCCTGGCTGTTGCTGGCAATTGCCGCATGTGTTTGGTTGAGGTCGAGAAGAGTCCTAAACCAGTGGCCGCCTGTGCCATGCCCGTAATGAAAGGCTGGCGCATCAAAACCAATTCCGATTTGACACGCAAGGCTCGCGAAGGTGTCATGGAATTTCTGTTAATGAACCATCCCCTGGATTGTCCCATTTGCGATCAGGGCGGTGAGTGTGATCTGCAGGATCAAGCCATGGCCTTTGGTTCGGATCGTTCTCGTTTCACCGACATCAATTACACGGGCAAGCGGTAAGCAGATTTCTTCATTTCTTTTCCATGAAATGTGTAGAAAGTATCATGTAAACTCTGATTAACAGTGCCGTAGAAGACAAGGACATTGGACCTTTGGTCAAGACCATCATGACGCGTTGCATTCATTGCACTCGTTGCGTGCGCTTTGCCTCGGAAATTGCTGGTGTCGATGACCTGGGCACCACAGGCCGTGGTAATGACATGCAAATTGGCACCTATGTGGAGAAGCTCTTCCTCACCGAGCTCTCGGGCAATGTAATTGACCTGTGCCCCGTGGGTGCACTCACCAACAAGCCATATAGCTTTGTGGCTCGTCCCTGGGAGATACGCAAGGTCAGCAGCATTGATGTCTTGGATGCCGTAGGCAGCAATATTGTTGTCAGTACTCGCACCAACGAGGTTCTGCGCATCTTGCCGCGCGAGAACGAGGATGTCAATGAGGAATGGTTGGCAGATAAGTCTCGATTTGCCTGTGACGGTCTGAAGCGTCAGCGCCTTGTGGCTCCCATGGTGCGTATGCCTAATGGTGAACTGCAGGCTGTGGAGTGGGAAGGTGCCCTGATTGCTGTGGCCAAGGCACTGAAAGGTGCCAAAGGAAATGTAGCTGTTGTATCGGGTCAGCTGGCCGATGTTGAGGCTATGGTGGCAGCCAAAGATCTAGTCAATCGTCTTGATAGTGAGGTGGCCTGCACCGAACAGGACTTCAAGGGCATTGGTACCGATGTCCGCACTAATTACCTGCTGAACAGCAGCATTGCAGGTATGCCATAATTTTCTTAACATTCTGAATGACTCTAAAATGTGTGGATATTCTCTTCCAAAAGGTCTGGAAGAGGCCGATGCTGTATTGCTGGTTGGCACCAATCCACGTTATGAGGCACCCTTGGTTAATACCCGTCTACGCAAATCCTATGTACACAATGAGTTGCAGATTGCCTCGATTGGACCCAAGGTTGATTTATCGTATCCTCATGAAAACCTCGGAGCCGATTCCGGCCTCATCAAGGATGTCTGCACTGGATCCCATAATTTCTCCAAAGTGCTCGAGGGTGCCAAGAAGCCGGCCATCATAATTGGAGCCGATTTGTTGGAGCGTCCCGATGGCGCCGCCATCCATGCCACCGTCTTGGAGTACTGTCAGAAACTTAAGAAGCCAGTGAGTAAATAAGAATTTGTGACCATGTTCTGAGCTAACTCAACGACCCTTGACAGAACTGGAATCCCTTCAATGTCTTGCAAACCAATGCCTCCCAGGTTGGTGCCTACGATGTGGGCTACCAACCCGGCTTGCAGCGTGCTATCCAGGCCCAGCCCAAGGTACTCATTCTGCTGAATGCCGACAGTGGCAAGCTCACTCGCGAGCAGCTGCCCAAGGACTGCTTTGTGGTCTACATTGGCTCACATGGCGACAACGGAGCCTCCATTGCCGATGCCGTTCTACCCGGTGCCGCCTACACGGAGAAGCAGGCCATCTATGTCAACACAGAGGGTCGCCCACAGCAGACCTTGTCGGCCGTCTCCCCACCCGGCATGGCTCGTGAAGATTGGAAAATTCTGCGCGCCCTCTCTGAGGTTGTCGGCACACCCTTGCCCTATGACACACTCGACGAGCTGCGCTCACGCCTGGAAGATGTGGCACCCCATCTAACCCGCCTGGGTCATTTGGCCGAGGCTGCTTCCACTGAACCTGGCTCCAAGACACCAGCCGTAAGTAGACCTCACATCTTCAATCAAAAAAGCACTCACTAAACTTAATTTCTTTCGCCAGAGCACATCCATCAGTGGTACCCCAATTGATGTCAAACAGAAGGAACTGAAGGACTACTTCATGACCGATGCTATTTCGCGTGCCTCCCCTACAATGGCCAAGTGCATATCCGCAGTCAACAAGCAGCAGCGACAAGATGAGTCCAACAAGCAGAGCGTGGCCATTTAAGCCGAGGGGGAACTCACAACTATTTGGAGGGCAGATCTGATATAAATTTTTAACTGTACTCTAATTACATCTATAAATACTTTTTTTTTTGTTCGTAATTTTCGCTCTTTATTACTGAAATTCAGCTTGTATACCGACAGAAAGAGATAAAAAAGAAAAGAAAAAAAAAAGAAATGAATGAGCAGTGAAGGTGAAGAATGCAAGTGGCTAAAAAGAGGAGGAGTTCATTAAAACGGCGGAACGTTTGTAAATGTCTTTGATTTTGTTTAATACAAATATTATATAACGAAAAATAGGAAAAAATAAACTAAATAAACGTGAATTAGTGAATTAATTATCTCTCGTCTAACATTTTGAATATATCTTGTGATATCATACAAATCATCTAACTCGAAAGGTCAATTCCCATACGGACTTGTGCTAGAAATAATTCAAAGTCAAAGGTGTCACGAGACTCCCCAGGGGAGTTTGAGGCTTGCGTGTAAAACCGAGGACCCCATGCATGAAGAAAGTTTCAAGGCCCAAGGTTAGAGTTAATTAGATAATCCGAATAGACCTAGACCGTTTCAAGGTCTCATTGGATACTTTTTATCTGGGATCTTCTTGTTTTTAGATTAATCAGTCACTTTTATTCCAGGGAAATCAAGAGCTCTCCAGGGGAATTTAGAGTTAGCGCATGGAACTGAGGACCACAAGCAAAGAGAGAGAGAGAGAGCTTGAGGGCCCAAGGTGATTTAACAAGATAATTAAAGTAGACTAGATCCTTACCGTGTCTCACTAGCTACTTTATATAACTATCTGAACTATTCTTGTTTTTCAGATTTTCCCATAGCATAGGGGAGTCAGGGACTGCATTTGGAAGTAAAGGAACCAATGGATCACATGCAAAAAATTAGCCTCAAGACCCAACGTGGATAATCTAAGTAGTCCAGACCATTACCGGGTCTTGCTCTCTGCTTTATATAACTAACTGAATTATTTTTGTTTTAAGAAAGTCAAGAGAATTTCCAGGGGAATCAACGACTGCATGTGGAAATAAAAGAACCAATGGATCACATGCAAAGAAAGAGTTTTAAGGCTCAAGGTGACATGATAATCCAAATAGTCTAGACCCTTTCCGGGTCTCACTAGCTGACCTACTCCATAGCTTAATTCCAAAGGTCATTGGCTTTGCTGACTAAGAATAGACCAGACCAAAAGCAATACTGATGATATCGCAAAATGAAGACGTCAGCAACCCTAGTCTTCGGGTTGTATGGGCTGAATTGAAGATCTTAATCTAAACATGAAAGCTATTGGGTTTTCTATTCCACCGATAACCGCAAATACCTTAACCCAATTATACTTTGGAAAATGGTTTATTATATCTTTTGGATTATTTAAAAAATTTTGATATCTTATTTCAAATACAATTCGTCTGGGTATTTTCTATGGAATTTCCATTGCCTTTACTTTCTCTCTTTGTCACGGCCCTGTCTACATTTGCCGCCCTTGCATTTATTTGTGCAGCCAACCTTTCTAGTTTTTTTGCTATCGCAAGAATCATTCTTAAGTTCTGTAAATCAGATTTTCTAATCATTGGTATCATAGAGGACCTCCTTTTAGCATCCTACTCACTTTCAAAGCATCCTTCGAAAAATTGTTTTTTACCACTGGACTTCTTCTTGGTGTGTGGTGTCCTCTTCTTCGACATAAAGCGAAGGGGGGAAACAATATTATTTGGATTCTTGAAGGGAAAATTTAGGCGACTGGCAAAAAGACTTAATAATTTTGAAGCCATGACGAATTGATTTTGAAAATAATCTACGACTTTCCCAGACCTAATGAATTGAAAAACTGAAATATTTTGGTTTCCTAGGATGAATGAAATTTCCAGGCACTTTTCGATTGAAAAAAAAAAATTTCAAAACCTACTCCACTCGCCTCCATAAAAAAGAAATATACATTTTTGGTGTTATCAATTTTTTTCGTATTGTTCTTTTTGTAGGTGAAAAATCAGATTTTCCCTTTAATATTTAATATTAATTAAGATTTGCCTTTTAACACAATTTTCAAAAAAATTTTGGATCTATGATGCACTTCAAAGAGTTGCTAGGGGATATGCGGAAATGGGAGAATGCTAAGGCGGTCGTCCAAATGGATCATACGAATGCTTCTCCAGTTCAACTGGGTCAGTTCTTTTTCATTTTCGAATTTTTGGTTGCCAGATCCGCGCTTTATGCTTGGTGTGATGGGGGGAAGTGGGTTAGAGGATTAAAAGCCATTATATAATTCCAAACGTTGAACTTAAATTGAGGAAATCATATGTTATTGTTTTTTCTAAACTTCGGGCTGAATTTTGTTGATTCAGTTGGGATTTAGCTGCAGCAGCTGGCGGGTGTGGGATCCAGACCGGAGCGCTTTGTAATGGTCAAGCGAGTGAACTCCTCGGCTGTGGTTGGATGAATGCCGACTGTGTTCATCAGGATCTTGATGGTGAGTCCGGCCTTCATGGCGGCAGCAAAGCCCTGAATGACCTCGCCGGCAACGGGTCCCATATAATGTAGACCGTAGACACGCTGATCGCCATGACGCTCGGCCACAGCCTTCAGATAGCAATAGCGGACGCTCTTCTGTGGGATGAAGAACTCCGTGGGCTTGTAGTAGCCGTGGAATACTTCAATTTCCTCGGGTCCGTAGGTGGCCACGGCATCTTCTTCGCTGAGGCCCACACAAGCATATTCCAGGGGTGTGAAGACAGTGGTGGCCACATCTGCGTAGTCCATGCGCTGAGTGGAGTTGCCAAAGAGGCGGCGAGCCAGCAGGCGACCGGCCAAGATGGCCACGGGAGTGAGCTCCGGCTTGCCATAGACAATATCACCGACGGCATAGATATTCGGCACATTGGTGGCTTCGCATGAATCCACTGGGATCTTATCTTTGTGGGCCTTCACACCGGCATTTTCGAGTTTCAGATCCTGGACCAGACCCTTGCGGCCAATGGCCCACAGCACGGTGTCGAAAGTATCAGAGCTAATCTCTCCGGTCTCGGTATTCTCATATTTCACCAGAAGTTTGCCATCGTCGTCTTTCTCCACAGACAGCGGCACAGTCTTGCGCAGGAACGGAATGCCTCGTTCCTCCATGGAGGCGGCCACCAAATTGGCCATCTGCTGGTCAAAGCCGCGCAACACAATTGATCGCACCATCACAGTGGGCTCATAGCCGAGACCCTTCAAGAAGCCAGCGCATTCCAGGCCAATGTCTAAGGAGAACACAATGAAATTAAATAGGAGAATAAAGATTTCCAAAAGGTTTACTTACAGCCAGCACCCACAACCAAGGTCTTGCCGGGCTCACGGTCGAGACTGAAAAGATCATCACTGGTGATGCCGTATTCCACGGCACCGGGTATATCTGGATAACGTGGACGCCCGCCCACGGCAATCACAAATGTCTGAGCTGTAATTGTGCGGTCCTCGTTCTTCACTTTGACTGCCAGAGTGTGCGAATCCACAAAGGAGCCCAGACCATTGATATACTCCACTTTCCTACGGATCAAAAGCATTAAAAACCATTTCATTTTGATGATTAAATTAGACTTACTTGTCTCGCAGATCTACACGAGTCACCCAGTTGACTGACTTGATGTGATTCTGTACCGAAGATACCAATTTGCCCCAGTCTGGCTTTATTTTGTCATTGACATCCCAGCCGTAGGAGGCAGCTTCCTGGGTAATTGAAATAAAGAATTGAAAGAATTATTTATAATATGAAGCAAAGAATGGTTTGGTTTACACTCACATGGACAGATTCGCCCAGCAAGGAGGCCTGATGCATCAGCTTCTTGGGTATGCAACCGACATTGACACAAGTACCACCAACGCCCCATTTGGTGCCAAGTGGAGTGGGCTTTACATAATCCAGACAAGCCACGCGTGCACCATTCAATACCGCCTCCTTGGCACAGGCCAGACCAGCCGATCCACCACCAATCACAATCACGTCATAGTCATAATTACCTAAACAAAAATATTAGGAGTAAAGAGAAAAAAAATTAATTAATTTCTGTTAATTATTCCAAATGGACTGACGTAATGCACTTGAGTGAGGGCAGACCTTCTGGTTCCGGCTCACTCATATCTGGACGTTTCAGGCGTATATCCAAATAGGCTGATCGATAGATGCTTCGAGAATTGGAAGGTTTCTCACTGGCCTCAGATGCGGGCACAAACTCAAATAGGTGCATAGGCCAAGGCACTTAGCGGTTGACTGATTTGTTAAACAAAGTTTATATAGACCGACCCAATTGAGTCTCGAATCGTATTAAACTGTCAATTAGACAAATCTATAACACGACCTGGGCGGAGAACAGAAACACCAAGTCTGACCAATCTAACGCCTCTTGGTATATAAATAAAAAAAATTTTCAAGTCCCCAGCAAACTAGAGCAATTATACGCGGTGTAAGTTCAATCGGTATGTTCTGGTTGTGGTTTGATTGAGTTTGTTTTGGACAAGGTCCTTGCCATGGTTACACTTTGCTTAGAATTCTAAAATACTTCTCGGTTTACACCTGCTCTAAATCAGGCAGAAATAACTGCGATACAAGCAGAACCAACCCACAAGGCAATAAATCATAAGCAACCAACCAATACCATTTTTTTTTTTTTTTGCAATAAACTGCAAATGGTTCTGTGACAGCTTATCTAATGAGGAGAGGGGGGCAACCGTCAATATTGCACATAAAATTGTTGACGTCCCCAGTTGGTAAAAGTAATTCTGATAACAAAACAATTGTGAAATGAGCAAATGATGACGTGATTTTAATATTAGATTTAGTGGAATTGAGAGGGCGTTGCAAAATATGCAATTCATTTCGCATAGGCAAAAAAAAAGGAACGGCTTCTCGAGAGATCCACACCAAGTTCAAAGAAAACAAAGAAAGTACGAAAGAGAAAGACAGACTCTAAGTCAACTTTTGTAAAAGATCTGCCGCCATCTTGCTTAGCAGAGTAAAGAGCTCAACTCTAATTTCTCACGCGCATCTACACACGCACACACACATGTACATGTACATGCTTTGACTTGGCACGTAATTGATATTAGAAAGCCGCTACATCCATGACAGTGCAAAAAATATCAGCGCAGTTCATTTAAAGTGTAACCAAATAAACGAAAACGTTTGATAAGGTAAAAACATAAAAAAAAAAAAACAAATAAATATTGCATAATTGTAGACAAGAGAAAAAATATGATATTTGATTGGTTTTGCTTGCGGTTGTTGGCAGTACCATTCGACTTTGGCAACTTTAGTTTTGTTTTTGTTGTTGTTATTGAAAATTTTAATCTACGGCTGCCAATTGTCAAACACTCGTGTCGGCGTCGTCAAAAAAACACTGAGCATGGTGAAATTACCTGATTGACTAAACAAACACACACACACACACTAGCTCACCTCCGGTATTCCTTTGCTTATGCACCGGCTGTTCATACATAGCCTGCCTGTCGCAGTGGGGATGATTAAAGGCCGGAGGCTCCGGCCCACCACTAGCCGTGGAGCTGTCAATGGATCCGCGCGCTGTACCGCGACTGGTGCTACCACCACGACTTGAAGTTGTTGATTGTTTCATTGCGAATTGTCTACTTTGTAGGGATTTTATGAAATTATTATGTGAACTATGGTCAGCCGTTGTAATTGCTACGGCTGACATAAATTTCGATGTGTGCTGACGAAGTAACGTTATGGAGAATCTCGAATTCCATAGTGTAAGCGACATTTTTTAAGGCGGCGTGGGGCACAATTCAATCTACCGCAAGTCTTTTGGAATTATTTCGCTTTTGTTTTTCTTATTATTTTTTTTTTTTTGTGTAAGAGCAAACCGGGTGTACAATGCGGTCGTCCGTGCAAAGTTTAATGCGCGAAATAGAAGCAAAGGAAGAAGACGAGTAGAAAGCTTGAAGACCTACGTAACAAGCGGGCACGATGGTGATGCGAACGCAAGTTGAAAAGAGAATGAACGATTAAAATAAATGGCAGGGTGGTCGAGTGATTCCAACGGCTCTTAAATGCGCATTTGCCTGCCTCTGGGCTAAATATATAATTTTGTGTCACTTCTAAATAGCATAATAGCTTCATTTGCATATGAAAATGTTAGAAGCAACAGTTGTTACATTCCCCCGGACAGAGTTGCCAGCCTAAACAGAAACAATTCTAAGACCAAGTAAATCCTGGGACAACAAAAATTATATTGAACTTTTCAAAATTTTCCGCTAGCTTGTAATCATTTCTTTTTTTTGTTCTGCTTGATAGTGTGACAACACTGTCAGCTGCTGCCGGCCGCTTAAAAGGCAAATAGCAACAATTATTTTGTATTAAATAGTTCGGTTGGTCACGAAGCGTGTTGCCGCTGCTGGCTGGTGAATTATTAAAACAACAATTAATAGAATAAATTTCAAGCAAGCCCAGCCGTGTGCGCGTTATCCCACGCTAGTTTTTTTGTACACTTTTTTATTGTGTCATTTACTTAATCTTAAGTATTGGCGGATGGAAAAGCGCGATTAGATTTCGCTAGCAGAAACTTCGTAAAGTCGGTGGTATAAAGAACAATTGAGTAACAGCAAAATAGTGAAATTAAAGGGCCATAGAGCTATGAATTCGATTCTGATAACCGGTTGCAATCGAGGTCTGGGACTGGGTCTGGTGAAGGCCCTGATTGGGTCGCCGCAGCCGCCACAGCATCTCATAACAACATGTCGGAACTTGGAGATGGCCAGCGTAAGTTTTTTAGTATTAGCAATTTGTTAAGTCATTTTAAGATGTTGTTGACGACATGTTGTGACTCACCCCCGTCCAGAGTATATCGAAACTACGCGAAATACGCGAATTAATTAAAATTCGCTAACTATTCTGGTTTGTCTTCCCACTTACCTTCAATGGGCGCCATGTTTTGTAGAATCTCCAATTGATTTGCGCTAATTAACAAGATCAGCAATATTTTATAAATTTTGCCAAAGCTTTTGAGTCAGATAGATGGCAAGGAATATCTCAAAAGTTAGCAAGAAGATGTAGAATATAGAGAACAGTAACAAATATTCACTTCTTAGCGCGAAGAGTAGACACACTACCGACAATCGAACGTAAATGTGAAATGCGGCGTAAAGATTTTTGCAATTCGTTTTGTTGCTACGTTCGGCGGCGGGGCTTTCGATAGCGATAGTCTGCCAAGACTGCACAGAAATCGATTAAGAAACGCAGCTCTGTGGGCCTGACGATAGGCGCGAAGTTGGACAGTGGAATCTTTAAGAGCAATAGCGCTATAATTCAAAAGTAAATAGAAAAAAAATTTAATTTATTGATAATTCCTTATTTAGGAGCTCAAGGATCTCGCCAAGGCACATCCCAATATTCATATACTTGAAATTGGTGAGTATAATCGGATATTTTTAGTACTTTTAGTTGCTCATTGGGTGCGCCTTTAGATTTGAAAAACTTTGACGAGTACGATAAACTGGTGGACCAAGTCACAAATATCACCAAAGATGCTGGGCTCAATGTGCTTTTCAATAATGCTGGCGTGGCCCCAAAGTCCACCCGTATTGGTGTCACAAGGCATGAGGACCTTCTGGAAACCTTGCAAACTAATACCATTGTGCCGATAATGTTGACCAAAGTGAGTTTTAAACAAATCATATTTATTTATTCCTTTAATTTTTATTCTCTTCATTTACTTTTGAGGCCTGCTTGCCCCTGCTAAAGAAGGCTTCGAATGCCAACGCCGATCGGGCCATGGGAGTGCAGCGTGCGGCCATTATAAATATGAGCTCTATTCTGGGTTCCATTGAGGCAAACACTGATGGAGGCTTGTATCCATATCGCGCCTCCAAGGCTGCCCTTAATGCTGCCACCAAATCAATGAGTATTGATTTGTTTGCCAATAAAATTCTTTGCGTCAGCTTGCATCCGGGTTGGGTACGCACCGATATGGGGGGCGGTAATGCCCCGCTAGATGTCGAAACAAGCACCTCCAACATTGTGGACACAATTCTTAAGTTTAATGAGGCTCACAACGGTGGATTTTATCAATACGATGGTGCTAAGCTCCCTTGGTGAGGATTATCCAGTCATGTGTGATAGTTAAATACAAAATCCATTTGGATTATTTATATTTACATACGATTTATATCGCTTTTTATTGCTAACTTACAAGAGTTACGAATTTGTTGCAATATCAAAATATAAATTAAATATATTACACACGATAAATAAACTAAAACAATGCTAGGAAACTATTGCTCAGCTCTACTTCCTACGTGGAGGCACTTTAGCCACTGGAACTTTCGAAGCTGTGCTCATCGGTGCCAAGGGCGGTAGACGTGGTGGTGGCACAACGGAATCGTTGTTGTTGCTGCTGCTGCTAGCACTACTGTCAATGTGCATGGGCAGTGGCTGCGGCAAGACCTTGGCCACAGGTCTGTTAGAAGTTGTCAAATTTGATGAAGTGCCCGGCTCCACGGTCTGTACAATGGCATTAGTCTCTATTGGGAATGGTATGCGTTTGCGCAAATCCAGACGAGCTCGGCGTGTATTGGCATTGATCGTGTTCTCGGACAAAAGTGGTGGTGGATCATTCCAGCCGGGAGTCAAGGAACCTAAACCACGAAATCACATAAGCAAATGAAACTTTTAACTTTCCGTTAAATGGCTTACCTGGAAAAGCACCCACGGGAGCAATGTTTTGCCCAGTTGGCGGCGGCGGTGGCAATTGACTTTGTGACGGTGGCACACTCTTGTCTGCCATAGCGTTGCTGTTTTTTTTTTTTTTTTTTGTTTCAATATCGTTCTACGGCTCTTCGAACTCTAGTTACAACTTTTTCTGATCTAACGTTAATCGAGTTTTACTAACTAATTTGGAAAACCTACTGGATTATTTTTATTTTTTAATAAATTTTTGTTTACAATATTTCGACTGCGAACAACCGCAGAGAATAAGCAAAGTGTTAGTGAACGTAAGTGTTTAGGCATTCAAGGCAATGCCAACTTGATCTATTATTTTAAGCAGCTCAGCTGGCTTCTCTCGTTTCTATCAGCTGGATTGAATTCAGGGTTGTTGCGTGCTAAGGGGCGCGCAATTTAAATTTGAATGTTAATTGGATTAGGAGAGGTCAGTGAAATGAAAAATGCAAACTTGTCTTAAAAGCAATAAATTATTCAATGCCTGTATTGATTATTAATTACGCTCTTTTGACAGCTAGAAATGAAAGAAAAGAGCCTTGTTAATACTTAAAAATAAATAATTAAACAACAGACCATTTTTATGGCTTCATATAGTATCGATTCGAGTTACAAGCTACAATTTCTCTTTTTATTTTATTCTTTAAATTGTTGTTGCCTTCTGGGTCTCTTACAATAGCCGCTGTCACACGCACAAGAGTCTTAAGTCTAATCTTGTGCAGTGGCCAGCAGCTGCAATAAGCACCTTGGAATCGTAGGATTATCCATGAATTGCTGTTGACTTGCATTATTTTTTTTATATTTATAGAAAATAAACTATTATTACCCCAGACATATGTTCAAATTCCGCAAGTCAACGGGCAATATTAATCAAGGTCTTGTGTCCTCTTGTCCGAGGATTAGTGGGCTGAGTCAAAGTAAATTATTTAGTTAAATTTACCGCCGAAGAGGTCAGCACTGGGAAGTCGCACGTTTTTGAATATTTCATTGTGTCTTTTTGACTTGCAAGATTATTGATTATCAATTTGAAGTTTTTAATAATTCATTCCAAGTATTTTGAGAAGATATCCTTTTCACTCTTAAAAAAAAAAACTTAAGAAAAAAAAATTTTTTTTTTGTTAATTGAAAAAAAAATCACTTAAAAAAAAAAGAAAAAACGGTAGCACTTAAAAAAAAAGAATTTATTTTTTATTTGAAAAAAAAAAAGCTGAGATAATTTAAACACGCTGGCAAAGCCACTTTTGTGCTCCTAAAACTCGGTTTTTAGTCGGGAGCTCTGTTCCTCACTGTGAACATTGTTTTGTTTAACTGAGACAATGTCCAGGCTTTCCGACCGCTTTTATAGTTGCCGCAAACGAAGTGGCCAGCTCTGCCGCTGTCTGTCGTCGACGTTGGCCCAACGGACTTCTCTGCCCATACCCTCCCCCTCTTGAACGTTGCTAAATGGTATATTTATTTGGACCGGCCTGCCTTGCCTTGCTTTGCTTTGCCTTGCATTGACTTGGCTTGGTTGAGTTCTCTGGTCATTCCCAATTTTTAAGAATTTTGAATACGCTAATTTAATTATTTTAAAAATTATTTGGAGAATTTTGAAGATCTTTTTTAGATTCTTAAGTCTGAAAACCTTTTTTAAAACCTTTGAGTATTTTTTTTGGATTCGATTCGAAATGGTCTCTTTTTAAAAGTTATTTTAAAATTGTTTGCTGGGTAATGGCGAAGTCTTACAGGGGTCTATATATATATATATGTGTGTGTGTGTGTGTGAGTGTGTGTGTTTGTTTGGGACTTGGTAATATTATTAGTCGTATTAGTGGGCCTTATGCGAAAGTCCGAGCGGAGTGTAGAGACCAGCAAATTGGCCATTGAAATAATGACAAATGAAATGCATGTGGAAAGGGAGCAGCAACGTGGCTCAATCAGCTGCCAAATGACTTTGACTACACACACTTACACACACACACCTATACATATGTATGGCTTAGTGTTTAAAAATATAAAAAAAAACGCGTGAAAAAGAAATTAAGAAAAAACAATTGCCCACTTTTTGGGGCAAGAATAAAAATGTTCTGCAATTTTGAATGCAATTTCCAATGACATATTTCAGGTATGTGTGTGTGTGTGTGTGTGTGTGTGTGTGTCTGGAAAGATATTCGGGGTTGAAACTGGGCTTACAGGATAACGATTGTAATGAGGTGCTTGACACTTTTGGAAAGAGTGCGCGCGCTTTTTGACTCGGCAGAAGCCAATTAGAGACACGATCCAATTTCTGGATATACAATTGTCATCTGGGGTTACCAGGATAGCCCTCCCAACCCTCCCACACAAACACACATCTACACCGAGTCAAATGCATAATCAGAACATTACCTGAGCGCTGAGCTAGTTTGGTGGGGTCGGAAGGGGGGGGGGGCGTCTGTAAATGGGGACGTTTGGCCATGTTGGCGGCCAGCAAGGAAACCAACCTATGCAGCCACGTAAGGGCGTTAAAAAATTAAATAACAATGTTTGATGACCACCGGGTAAAGTGTCAGGGTGGTGGTTGCCTGCTACCCGGGGGGAGGAGGTGTACAATTGTGGGGATACGAGCGTGAGGCGCCTGCCATTCACTTGTATGGCATCGAAGAGCCCCCGACACCGTTTGGAATGCTTCGATGCGTGCGCCCGTACAATGCCTGGCGAATTGTATGCCAGCACCATTCAAAATAAAAAAAAAATAAATAAAATAAAAATAAAGACAGAAAACGAAAAAAGAACCACCAGTTCACCCAGTGGGGAATCTCAACAAGGTAAATACGGCAAGAGCTTAAGCGGCCACTGGCGGCCAACGACGACGCAACTAAGCAAAAATGTCGCGTATCAAGTGACAGATTGTCTGCAGCAAAGAGGCCAGTCGAGTCCACAACACTTGCACAAATACACACACACACACACATACACATATTGACCACTCTCTCTCACACATAGATACACGTGTGTTAATCGACCAAACCTATACCACCCACCTGGCTCTCAATTGCCGTTATTGGTTTTTGAGAAACCATAATTTCCACCTATTCTCTGTGTGTGTGTGTGTTTGTTTTGTCCACAATCATACATATGGGTAGTCAGAATACAGCCCTATAAGTTGCTTCGTATATAGTCAGGTGGAAAGTTTCCCAATTCTTTAGTTTCTCAAATCAAAATCAGACAAGCGAATATGAAAAAAAAAGAAAACAGTTTCAAAACTCTTTGGAATATTGGAAAACTTTGGAATCTTTTTTATACAACTTAGGGTTTATCTATGCCTAAATTAAAAGGCTTAACGAGTTTCTACTTGAAGTTAGTCCAGCCTGAAAAGGCCTTGCTAACTTAGGGAAGGACTACAGTTTCTCTCCTTGAAAATGGTTTAAATTTTATGTAAATTGCTCAGATTATTTTTTTTAAATCCTCTCGTAACTCTAAGGTTCTTAAGATTTTCAGGGAGACTTGGTCTCCTGAGTTTTATGACGTTCCCCGGCCCTCAAGCTTAGGCAAGCTGCGGTAAGGCTTTCGCTGGCTTGCCACTGACCTTTTGATGGTACTGTACTTTTGCAAACTATTAAAAATCTATTATAATTCATTATTAGTTTCTCAATTTTTAGCTTGAAAGAAGTACCAGAAGGTCTATCAATCTGAGTATAGCTTAACTTATTTAAAAGCTTTTTCTTTTTACCACATTCTCAAGATCTTTTTGTTCCCCTATAAGAGAGATCTTTCATCTTTTTTTAGACCAAAATCTTTTTAAATTATTTACTCAATTGAAATTTGAAGGTCTGGGAAATGCCAGATATTTATAGTTATTTCAATTATTTGCAATTATTCTATATCATTTATTTTTATTTTTTATTTTTTTTTTCTGAGCCTTCCAAGTCAAATCAAAGTTTCAATTAAATTGAAATTACCATTTAACTTTCTTTGCCTTGAAGCCTCAATTCCAAGGTTTGAATGATAAATTGAGTATGAATTATTTAAGGGGCATTTAAATTGAATGTCTCAAGAATTGACAATATAATTTTTAATCTAATTGTTTATAAATTGAAATTGTTGAAAAACACGAAGTTGGCAACAACAAAAAAAATGCATTTTGATTCAGTCGAGGCGAGCGAATTTGCCGCAACTTGGCTCAACTGGATTTCGTTGAAGGTGGTCATGAACGTCACATGTGTCCTTTGACAGGGTGTCTCCAGCCGGATGGGTTGAGGGATATGTTAGCCGAGGGGGACAAGTCTGTGTGTATGTGTGTGTGTGTGGCAGGGGGGGTAAAAAAATTTGGCGCAAAGGAAATGGCTTAATTTAAACATTTTAAAAAAGAAAGAAAACTTGCAAACATTTTGGTATATGTCTGAGTGTGTCTCTCTCTGTGTGTGTGTGTGTTTGTGTGTTTGTTTGAGAATTTAAAAAATAAAATATAAAAATCTAGGACACGGTCCACGCCTTGTGGGCTCGGCCCTGTCGATGACGTTGTGAAAGTAAATTCTCGTCAGCTTTCGGTTTCGCTGCGAGTTGCCAGCAAAAAAAAAAAAACTCGGCTGGCACGAAGCTTTCTCTGGGTTAGTGGGCCTGGGCACGATGCTGCACTCAACACGCCCACCCGCCCACACAAGCCAGAGAACTGATGACGTCAAGGCAGGCCAGGGTAAACGCCCTCTGAAACCTGGGCGTCACATGTTGCTCCTTGCCCAAGCAACCCAGCCACTTGATGGCAATGGAAAGACTGACTGACTGACTGACTGACGACTCCAAGGAATGCGCAGTGCCAGGCAGCCAATGGAAGGGTAAGGATTTACTTATTTTTTGGCCAAAAATGAAAATATATAAAATTATATTCCAACCAAAGACAAAGTAACCAGAAATATTGAAACACAAAGGACATTTTCACAAAAGCACACAACATTTTATTTCACTTGAATTTGCCATTTGTTTTTCAAAAGAAATTTTAGATTTTATTGTAAATAAATTTGCACAATTTCTGTAATATTCACTGATTTGTTTAATTGGACTGCCAAACAAAAGCTTGACCAAAGGTTTAATTAAAATATTCATATTTTTCGACTCACAAAGAAATATTTTCCATTCAAAAGCCACAGGAAACATTATCAAATTCTTAGCTAAAACCAAAGACAATTTATTAAAAATTAAAAAAAAATAAAATTAAATAAAATAAAATAAAAATTAAATTAAATAAAGAAAGACCAAAGGAGTCTTTGTTTTATGACCAAATAAAAAGACTTTGATGAAATATTCAACTTATTTTTTAAAGATTAAATTCTCTGGGAAATATTCAACTATATTTTGGATCTACCCGATCTATCGGGTTTTATCTAACTTCTTGAATATTATAAAAGAAATCTTTCAGTAAATTGGGAATTGAAATGTGGTTCTCTCGGACTTGGCTGATAAATGGGAAAGCCTAAAGAGCCCAAGTCTTTTAGGGTTTGAATAATCTGGGCTACCTTAATTCCTTGATAAATAAATTAAAATAAGGTAAGCTCTAAGGAAACAATATCATAGAATAATTAGGTATGGTTTAGATAGTCCAGTCTGTGTAATTTGGGTATTAAATTTTCTGACAAATTTTAAAATATTTAAGGAAATAGAGGTCCAAATTTTTGACCATGAAAAGAGACTTTCTAAATGAGAATACTGATTTGAATATCAAAATAGAAATGATTTAGTTTAAGTCAAGATTTATCAATTTTGAAAGATTTTGTTACTTATAAAATATATGGTAAGACCGACTTTTAAATCTGAAACATAAACTATAAAAATCTTTTGGAATATTTAAAACACAATTTGAAAAAATTCCTACAAAAAGCTTGGATTTTTTCATCAAAGTGGAAAGAGGAAATTTAAAAAGAACCTCTATAAAACTATGACTTCCTGAATATTTTGTGAATAGTGGAGAAAGTGGAAAGGCTGATTTAAAAAGAACCTCGATAAAACTATGATTTCCTGAATATTTTGAGAATTCTTTTCAAAACTCTAAAAATTTATAGGACTTTAAAAATATCCAATTCAAATTTAGAATCATTATAAAAATATACTTTTCGATTGTTTCAAAAAATTAAGAATCCTGATCATAATACAAATTTCTAAGCTTTTAAAGATTTCGAATTCATTCTATTTGGATTGCTTTAGTCCCAATGATTCCCCTTGAAAAATAGGAGCTTCAAAGAATCTTAAAATTTTTTGACACAAAGGAAAAAAAACTGCTTTGAAAATTGTTCAGGAAAAATAAGAAAAAATACGCTTCTCCTTGCATTGAGACAATCTTTTTACAAAGAGATTAATTTTGTTTAATTAAAATAATTTTCTTTATATTTATTTATTGCTTTTTTTTGCAATTTATTTTATTAATATTTTTAAAATTATAATTTGTATATTTTTTGTTCTCTTTATTTATTTCTTTATTTTTTTATTAACTATTTTGAATATACAAAAAAGTCAAGCTCAAAATGATAAAGGATTTTGTTAACTTGTCAAGCCACTAAGTTGGCAGGAAAAGTTTATAAGTTTAAAAAAAAAAAATAATAATAATAATTTCATAAAAATTAAATAATTCAAAATTGTCAATAATTAAAAAAAAATATGCATAAAAAATATGAAAAAAAAATATAAAAAAAAAAATAAAAAAAAAAATATACAAAAAAAAAAAAAAAAAAAAAAAAAATATGCAAAAAAAAAATATTAAAAAAAATATGCAAAAAAAATATGCAAAAAAAATATACAAAAAAATAATATATAAAAAAAATATGCAAAAAAAAAATGTAAAAAAGAAATCTCATAAAGTTTACCTCATTTTCACAGAAGTACAGAGAAATTGTTATAATTTTTGTTAGAATTTTAATTTCTTTTTTATTGTTGCTTTTGTTGCTGTTGTCGCTGTTGCTGTTGTTGTTGTAAAGATGGTAAACAAAGATACACGGTGAGCTAAACTTGTCAAGTTTTAGAAAATCAAATATCCACAAGACTTTCCAAGTTGAGCCCCCGTGTATTGGTCAATTGTATTCTCCTTTTGACAGGACAAAAAAAAAAAAAAAAAAAAAATTGGAAAAAAACTTTTCACTTTTAACCTTTTTGGTTTTCAAAATAATTTAAACACTGTTTTAATTTTTCTTCAAAAACTTACTTGATTTTTTTTTCTTTTCAACACTTCAAAAAAATTAGTTTTGTCAAAGAAGATGAAGAGGAAAAAAAAAGAGGATATGTGTAAATGGTAGAGAGGTCCTGGCCAAGCCACGACTGCCTGGCTTGGGTACACAAGTCGAACTGATTTTCAAAAATGTTTCAGCTTCGAAAGTAAACCATAACCAGACGCAAATTCAAAAATGCTTCGCTCTGCCAGCGCTCCGTCAGTGATGATGACGCTGGCGCACGATGCCTTTCCATCTGGCTGCCTGGCTGCCTGGCTGCCTGGCTGCCTGGCTGGATGTGATGTCGATGGCTGTGACTGTGACTGTGGCTGTGGCTGTGGCGTTGGCGATGGCGCACAGAATGTCCTTTGCAGTTGGCTGCGAAGGTAAAGGCGGTGAAGGCGACACTTGGCTGCTGATGTGGCTGTGCCAAAGGCGGCAACGAAATTCTTTTTTTTCTTTTCTTTCGTTTAGTTTTTTTTTTTTTTTTTTTTTTTTTGGGTTGCTTTTGTTTCTTTCCTTTTTTTTATAGCCGTTTTTCTCAATGAAATTTCACATTTGCTTGGTGAGACCGAATTGGTCCCGCCTAACACTCTTGGCCAGGGTGGGGGGCCTCCATATCCTGTGAATGAATGCCAGCGATGACGTCACATGCGCGGGCTTTTTAACTTCGTCTGAGACGATTCGATTCGGCACTAGGTCACTGTGTTACCAGCATCACAGTCCCCGGACGGACAGACCGACAGACAGACAGACGGACGAGACAGACGACAAACAAAACACCAAAAGACGGAAAAATTAAAAAGAACTCACACACACACACACACACACAGAGAGAGAGACAAAAAGACACTCCACACTAAAGGCGCCAAAATATAAAGAATATTTTATGCTTTCCCTGCCCACCCCACCCCACCCCACCCCGTCTACCCCCTTTGGCTTGGCATGAATGATTCGGTTGGGTCGCTTGTCTGCAGCTTCCTCTGTGACGTCGATGGGCTACCTGTTTGCCAGTTCCTTAGCAGACGAGGACAGGGCTGGGCCGGCGCCGGGTTAGAGGGATCGCTGCCAGAGGCCGGAACCTTGATCGCCCCCATGAATGGGCGGGCCAAATCGTCCACTCTCCCCTCCACTCTCAACACTCTCGACGCCCAAATCAACCGAGCACACAGCTACCAGGGCCGAGGGCCGAGGGTCGTGGGCCGAGGTCCGACGGCAGCAACAACAATTTGTGCATTTGACATTTTGACATTAGCCACCACAACATCACCAGCAAGCACCACCAGCACCAACAGTACTCGGTCCAACTCCGACCAATGCAATTGAAATCCGGCGACAGCCCCAATTGCGAGTGACCTTCACTTGTATTTTTAGTTGTCTTCTAAAAATAAACGGGGTCAGCAGCAGCAGCAGCAACAGCAACAGCAGCAGCCGTAAAAGCCCTCGTTCTCTCCGATGCGCCAAAAAGTTTCTTCTTTACTAATCCAACTTATAGACAAAAACAACAACAACAACAACAACAATACAAGCATTGCTGCCCCTTTTCAATGTTCCCATAAACATTCTCACACCCAAAAAAAAAAAAAACACATGGCATAATCCTAACTGGCGGACGTCACACGTGTTATCACATTCCGCATACTCTTTTCGAACAAAAAATTAGCATATTCATTTTATATCTTTGTTTGTAATATCAGACTTAATAGGCCCCTCAGAGAGACCTGTAGATAAGTCGATATCATCAGTCGGACCTAAAGGTAAGCTATAAAACTTTTTATTGGCCTTGTCTAGACCAGCCAGATCGAACTACTATATCATATTGGTAGCATAATAAATCGAAATCGGTCTTGGGAATATCTAAAACATTTATTGACCTATCTCATTCAAGCTTGGATTACTCCTGTTAAATATAAGAAAACATAAAACGTGCTGTTAGAATCGGATGACTATATAATATAGCTATAAGAACTTAAGTGGGTCTTAGGTATATCTCCAACATTCATTGACCCATATCAATCGAATTAGGGACTCATATATCTTTCATAAGCCTCGGACTACTTTATCATAAACCTGTCATACCTTCCCAAATCGGTCTTAAGAATATCTCGAATATTTATTGACCTATCCCTTTCAAATTTGGTTTACCCATTTCTTATATCGGTTTACACAGATGCATCAAATTTAAATGAAATCGGAGTACTATCGACATTACGACGAACCCAAATTGGTTTGTGAAATAAGTCCAAAATTTATTGGACAATTTCAATCAAATTTAAAATAAAAGTCAAAATCAATAGTTCGATTCAAAATTCCCAGGCCAATTTAAGCAATTTAATTAATTTGTTTTAATTTTTTAAATAACCTTTGAATTATTTTAAAATTTCTTTTCCTTTTGTGTAAAAAAAAAGTATTCCAAAGTCGCGCAACTATTTCCACTGATTTATTTTTATTTGTTGAGAAAGCTTTGAAAAGCTTTCCCATTTGAATAGAAAATTTTGAAGTGTATTCAAAAGTTTTTATTTGTTTAACCGGAAAACCATTTCTTACTAAGTTTTCAAAAAAAAAATAAAAACTGAGAACTTCTTAATAATCAAAGAAAGTTAGCTAGGGTTTTTTTTTGGGATTTTCTAAAATTATTTTCAAAATATATTTAAGACTTTTTTTTTAATCATTTTCAAACTTTGTAAACTTTAAAATGTTTACAAATTAAATTCAAAAAAAATTAAAAATAAAGATCAAAGGATTTTTTTTTTAATTTGATTATTTTTTTTGAGCTCTTCCGAATTTTTATTTTCTTTGAAATTTTTTAATTCAGAGAGTTTTATTCCTTGATTTCAATTTGTTAAGGACTTTGGGATTTTTTAAATTATTTAATTTTGTTTAAAAAATTCCGAATTAGATCAACTTATTATTTTAGCTTGATTAATTGCTCAATATTTATTTTTACTTTAATCTAATCAAGAATCTTCTGAGAATATTTATAGTTTTCCTGATTTATTTCGAATAAAATTAATTTAGCTTGCTTTAAATTTTGGGCTCAATATTTGTTTGAAAATTCCCTGGGAATATAGGTATAAATTTCGTGATCCCGCTAAAAGTATTTTTCCTAATTTATTTTGAATTAAATTAATTTTGCTTTATCAGAATTCTTTTTCAAAATTTCCTTGAAATTATATATAAATTTCCTGATCCTGTTCAAAGTATTTCCCATAAGTCCCGAACCAATTCTAATCAGCTCGAAAAAAACAGATAAATTTTGCATCATTTTTATATATTTTCTATATAATTGAATGATTTGTGTGTGTGTGTGTATATATCTATTGGTAGGTATTTAAAATATGATTTCCATATGTTCCACCGTCAACGATCTGTGTTATTTTCGTAGACAAGAGACAATCGGAGGCACATTAACAACGCCATAGCCATCGCCATAGCCAAAGCCATAGCCATCGCCACTGCCAAAAGCAAATGTATTTTTATTGTGTCCAATACGTTTTCGAGGCGTCCATTCAGATATACCTATATATATAGATATATGTATAGATATATGTATATGTTTATATATAGGATTATATAGTATAGAATATATATGGGGCGCTTGGTTATATAGTGCCGCATATTTAGATTTGTGCCCGATTATTCGAGTTATGTATTCTATGTCGCTGTGTCAGTATTGCCTGCCTGCCTGCCTGATTTTCTTCTCTTTTCTTTTCTGATTTGATTTCTTATGTGCAAATTGAAAGATTCAAGATACAATGAGTTGATGGATACAAGAATTATTTAAGCCAAAGCCAATGCAATTATTTTTGGGGGCAGAGGAACTATCGAATGTATATCAAATTTTTTCTTTTCTTTTTCTTTTTAAATGGAATCCCCCGCTGTCATAAGGAATAAAGAAAAGTAGAATCGTTTAGGGTATATGAAAATTTTAAAAATTGACAAGCGAAAACAGCGAAAGACAATTGTTTCTTTCAAGGTTGGCGGAAATTTTATTTACCTTAAGTTATTTTAACCCATTTGCCGGGCAGACCAAAAATAAAAAAAAAAAAAATTAAAAATTATATATATTTTCGATTTAGATAAATATAAATTTCATAAACAAAAATGAGAAATGAGAAACTAATTTGAAAATCGTTTTAACCCTTTTGCTAAGCCATTAGTGCATATGGAAAAATCTGGTTAACAAGAACTTGCATTTATCTGGCTAATAGAATCAAATGAAGAGAATCATTTCAATTTGCCGGTAAATGTCCTGGCTTAATCAAAACAATTGATTGAGTCTCAATTAAAATGGAATTACTCAGCGAAACTATTAAACTGAATTGAAGGTAATACCTAATGGCATTTGGCTAATACACAAGTCAATTTGGCATACCTTGAGTGAATTACTCAATCAGATTGCGGCCGGTTGACATGGCTTCCTCTCTGAAGCTGCTAAGCCCAAAAGCAAAAAAAAAAAAATAAATAAAACGAGCTTGTAAATTTCATTTCATTCACAACGCTGCACTCATTTCAAGGCTTTCGTATGAAACTGCGGCATTCAGGGAGTTACCCGCCAGTGGGCGGTGATGCCCAGACCAACCCAGCCCAGCCCAGGCCAGGCCAACCTTCAATCATTAAACCACAATGACGTTGCTGACGGAGTTGGCAACACGGCATTGGCAGAGCCACAGACACAGCCAAAGCCGGGGGCCAAGGGAGGAGGCCGCGGACGAGGAGGAGACACTGGGACAGTATTGACATTGTCATGGTTGCCCAGGCTCTTGGCTCTTGGCTAATAAAACAGCTTTGGCATTCGATTAATGCTACACCAATCAATTTGTAATTACTCTGCATATTCGCCATTTTGATTGAATTATTTCCCTTTTTTTTAACAATTCAATTAAGGTGAGCCGGACTAGGATTTACTTCTAACAATCTGGGTTGAGTGCTTTGATATGTGAGCATATTCGAAGGGCTTGAGAATTTGCCTCTCTATCTTTTCAGACAGATTCTTTACTTGAATAATTTCCAATAGCTTCTTGGAGTCTCTGCGAGTCGGGTAGGGATTTTTGTGGAATGAATTTATATATAACTCAGCTCGGCTATCTAAGGATTGAGTATAGATTCTTCCTAACAAATATTTAATTTAGTTTATTATTTAGCTTAACAGCAGAATGACAGATTTTCGACTATATTTGCCATAATCGAAACCTCTTTAGTTGGGAATTATTAGAACAGAAAATTAGTGCTGATATATTCAAAGTGATGAACTGAAATATATGTGGAGCGGAAATCTGACTGAGTAACTCCCAAGAGAATGCTCTCACTATCTTGGGTCTATCATCATCTAAGATCATCTAAGATCATCTAAGATCACCTAAGATCATCTAAGATTCTGCTTACCCCAGTCTTTCTACTCAAGCTTTTCAGAACTGAATAATCAAAGACCTCCTCCATGGGTCTCAGTAACTGTAAGAGTGAGTCAGAAACCAAGAACTAAAATATAATAATACCCGAATTGATCCCAGCTAGAAAAACCTAAGATTAGGAATACCCCGGCTTACTCGAACTTTTTGGAATCAAATAGTCCAAGACCTAAGAATTAGGATGTACCAAGGTTTGAGCCTTGATTAGGATCAACCGAGATATACTCGATATTTTTTCCAAACTGAAATTGAAAATTTTCCTATCCAATTTGTTTTCGTTATATTCGAAACTCTGAATAGTTGGTGAATATATCTAATACTGAATGGTTTCCTTATCTGTCTGGAATCAGTGAGAATTTTTGGTTTTTTTTTTTTGGGTTCAGTCTGAACCGATGCGTATTTATATGTAGGACAGTTGTGACGCAGAGCGTTCTCTGTATGCAGAGGTGCAGTCTGGTTTTGGCTTTGGCTTTGGTCGACCCGCAATGGGTCGGAGAGCACAAGCTTTTGGTGACGTCACAGTCAGTGACGTCATTTTGGCTGTGCTTGCAGCCAGGGAAAACTAGTGCAAAGGTTTTTGGTATTTGTTTTCGCTGCACGTCATCAAAATGGGTCAGGCCAGATGTGAGCGGGGCTCAGACGCGCCGGTGGCAGTCGAATAGTCGCGCTGGCAGGAGTCTTCGGTGCAGGAGGCGCTGAAAGCTGAGCAGAGATGACGATGGGAAAGTTGTTGTCAGGTGGAAAAATGCCACAAGGCCAAACGAAACGGCAGCGGGTCATAATTGGCCAAGAGGCGAAGTGCACACCCAACTGCCAACTGCGCTCCAATACAAGTCCAATTTACCATATATAGATATATACATGTATATATATATATATATATATATGTATGACGTATATTTTGCTTTGACGCACTCAATGGCCAGCGTCCATATGCAGAGCTGGTGTGGGTGCGAGTGTGTTTGATTGAACGTGTTCCAGCTCACGCTTCATCGTCCGCTTCATCATACGCTTCACCACCCGCTTCCTGTGGCGCCGGCTTCTACGTCAGCCACATTTAATTTTTTTTTTTTTCCTTTCCATTTTTCTTTTTCCCAATTCAAAAAATAACAAGTCAAAGGGGTGCCCATTTTCAAGGCGACAGCTTAAATACTCTTTTTGGGAAGACCCCATTCAGGGGTAGCTCTCATTTCCAGAAGTCTTTGAAGACTTTCAGGTAGTTCTCAGGGGTTAAATTGATTACGAAGAATATTAAAAATCGGAAACTCTCTCAAGAAGCTCAGTGGAATTTTTCAGCATTTTTATGATTCCAAAAACTAGTCAAAACTTTTCAGATAAAACTCAAAAACTTTGTTAAATTCAAAATAATTTTAAGCCTCGGAATTTTTCAGAAATTTTTAATAAATTTTGAAACTTTTCAAAGCCTTTGAATGGGTTATAAAAATCCTAAAAAAAAACAAAGATAATTTTAGATCCTTTCGAAAAGACTTGAAAATTAAAAACTTATTTGAAAAATCATTTTAATTTGATCAAATTTTTAAATAGATTTTATTTCTATACCCAGAAAAGACATAAATTTAATTAAAAAATATTTCAAAAAATTATTACTTTTATTTTCAAAAACTTTCGAAAAAAAGTGTACAAATTTTATTAAAAAAAAAGAATTACAAAATATTTGTGAAAATGTTTGGAAAATTCGTAATCGAAAATGTAATTTAAAAATAATCATTTTTTTTGGTTTTTCATTTTTTTGTTTTTCCATATAATTTGATCGGTGAACCATAAATTCTAAAAGGTTCAAAATAATATTTTTGCATTTCTGACATATTTACTGGTACGAAAATAGAAATCTTTAATTAAAGCCATAGCGAATTGGGAATATCCTCTATAGAAAGCGATCAAAGGGATTGAAAGAATCTGGGAAAATCTGCGTAAACAATTTTTGAAAAATAAACAAAAGAGTCAAGGTTAATTTCGATAGTTTTTGCCTATCGATAAACGATATTTTTTTAGCCGTTATTTTGGCCAAAAAAATCTCAACTCCCCTAGGGCTCTATAGAGGTTCAAATCTTGAGAAAATCTTTAAATAATTTTGGAAAAGTTTTGAGGATTTCTTAAAGTTTTAAAATTTTTTCAATTTATTTTTGAAACTTTAAGTGTTTTTTTTTTTAATGATTAAAACAATTTTTTGAGCTGGTTAATAAATTCATTCATGAATAAAGTTTCGGAATTTGAAGGCTTATAATATTTTTGAATTTAATAAAATTTAGTTTCTAATTTTATTTTAAAAAATTTCCCAAGCAAAAAATTTAAATCGAATTTGAGAGAATCGAAGCGGATTGAATTAATTTTCCAAACAAACTAAAATGCCCCAAATTTTCTATTTAAAATATGAAAAAAAATATACATTTTAAAAACATTTCGAAATTCATACGCCAGCAAGACAACAACAACAACAATAACAACAACGCTAACAAGATAGGAAAAAATAAATAAAATAAAAAAGAAGAGGAAAATTTTTTAAAAACCAAAAAAAAAAAAAAAAATTTTGTTATTTTTTTTTTTTTAGTTTTTTTTTTTCAAAAATTTTGTTGTTTTCGACACAACACACAGAGGAAGGTTAAAATATACACACACCCACGCAACACACACACACACACACGCACACTGAGGTACACCTAGACTGTGATATATATTTGGGTATATAGAGAATTTCGTATATATCAGAGCAAATCTCAACACATCCCGAAAATATGCTTTGTACTCAAACATATATGTGTGTGAGTGTGTGTGTCTGTATGTGTGTGTGTGTATTTATACACATATTTCTATGGCTTTTGTTGCCACGAAATTGTTTTGATGCAAAAGATTTGAAATTCAAAGAAATTAACAAAAAAATAAAATGAATATGCCAAAATGACAACAACAACAACAATAATAGGAGGAACAACAACAACAACAACAAAAAGAACAATGTGATTCGATTGAGTAGTTTGCGAAATTTTACACATTTACGCCTCGTCAAGGAGAAAAATAACACAGACACACACACACACACACACATACATACCACCCACCCCCCCCCCCCCATCTTCACACACACGTATACATACATGTATATGCTTAAATTATGTATTGCGTGTGTTTGAGTGAGCGTGGGCGCTGTTTCTGACACATTGCGTATACGACGTGTTGCATCGCGTCATAGCAATAAAAGCAAATGTATCATCAATGCATACCAAAGATAACACCAAATCGATGAGGCAGTTCAAAAACAGTTTTCTATTCTTATTTCTTATTTCTTTTTTATTGTTTTGTAATTGGAATCAAATAAAATGAAAAGTTTGCATTTACTTTTTTAGTGATTTGCTTTCAGGTTCCGAATATTTGTGACGTCTTTTTAAAGGGGCTCATTTTTATTTAACAATTTTTCTAGATTATTTCATTAATATTTTTGAGGTACTTAGGGTAAAAGAAGAAATATATAAGTCTGATTTGGAAGCTATAAAAGGGTTCCAAAAATATATATATTTATTTAGAGAGTAAATCAAATTAAATCAGTAAAAATATTTACTAAGAATAAAGAAATATTATTTCTTTAAAAAGTAGGGTATACAAAGGGGATTCACAGAAAAATTGAAGATTCCCTGAAGCTTCAATTAAGATCTCAGATCAAATAAGCTCAATCCAAAGGCTTAAGAATATTATGGAAGGAGAGAGAGAGAGAGAGGGAGATATAGGAAGAGAGAGAGCTTATTTAAGAGCTATATATAATCGAGAAAATCTGAGACTCTCCACTTAAGAACTCAAGAACTTATTAGTTCAAGTCAAAGGTCATCATGAGATATTTGATTTTTTCCCATTTAATTAGATTGAAGTTTGAATGAGCTGAAAATTGCTTGGTTATCATAAATCTGATAGAAATTCTCAGGTGGATTTTATTTATAGGTAAGTTCAAATATATGTGGCCATTCATAGGCAACTAATCGTATACTTTGTCTTGAGGAGCAACAAAGAGGAAACTTTAAAGAGGAAACTAAAAGGAGAAACTAAAAGGAAAAACTCAAAGGAGAAACTAAAAGGAGAAACTCAAAGGAGAAACTAAAAAAGGAGTAACTCATAGAGGAACCTCTTAGAAGAACCTAAGAGACCAGAAATAATTGGGTAAGTCAAGAAGCCTTTTCTAGCCTAAGAGCCTCAAAGGGGAATCTCAAATCTTTCAGTGAAAACTCAAGGAGAAACCTTCAGGAATAAAACCAAAGAAGAGCTTGAACAGGCCCGGAAAAAAGAAAGTGAAAGCATCTGAAGAAAGACTAGAAATTATACCAAAACAAGGCCCAGAAATACTCCTTGAAATAAGCCTAAAAATAATCCCAGAAATTTCAGGAATAAACCCAGAAATAAGTCGAGATAGAAATCAAAATGAGTCGAAAACCAAGTTAAGAAGAAATCTAAGAAGCCCACACTTATGCCTGATGAAATCGGAACAGGATATCTATAGGTATTACTTGGTAAGAACCCATTAAATTCAAGGCTATGTGGGTTTATTTTTGAGTAGTTTCCGAACCAAGAATCCAAGCTTTTTAGACTCATAATAAAAAGTATCGAGACTTCGTGGCAGACCAAGGCAATGTTTACTTGCACAAAAGGAATACGGTATGAAAATTATATATATATATATTTTTTTTCGCTATATTCAATGCAATGTTTACTTGCAGGCCAATAACAAATTTTATGAAGAAGAAGAAGAAGAAGAAGACTAAGAAGAAGCAGAGCAATATATGTATTCTGACCAATGCCCAGACTCGTCAACTGGAACAAACTTATTTTTATATTTTAATGCATTGAATTCCAAACGGCTCCGCTTACACGATTCCCGCCGACACACACACAAACACACACATACACACACATATATATATATATATATGTATAGAATGAAAAAGGCAGCAGCGTGTGTGGGTTGAGGCTTTTGCATGCGTTTAACGGTCAGCGGACCAGTGGCCGGCAACAATCATACTGGCTGGGCGATCGCCACTGGCCGTCAAGAGTTTTCGGTGTCCATTTCTATTTGAGTTGCTTCTATTTTTAGCCAGCGTCCCCAGATATATAGCCAGTGGCTCTGTATGCGTCTATATCGGTGTGTGTGTGTGTGTGTGTGTGTGTGCGTGACTCTCGGAGTAAAAATTTATTCGGCCGATTTCCTTAACCGAAAACCGAACCACACGAATCTGTTGAGTGCGTTTTTGGGAGAAAAAAAAAAGAAGAAAAGAGATGAGCCAACTGTTTGCCGAGTTGGAAGGGTGTGGGCCGGTGCAAGCGGGGGGGGATGCTAACCATATGTGTGTGTGTGTGTGTGTGGAGTAATCTTGTGTGGCTATTAAAAAAAAGTTTATCTAGTGGCCAAAAACATCAAGTATACAGTCTGCCGTGGATCGTCGGACCGTTTAGTCTTTTTGTGTCGTTCAGTATCATCCGATTCGTGTGATCGACAGCACAGCTCAGATTTTTTTTCTTTTTTTTCTAATTCCTTGAAGGTGAGTGCTGCTGTGTGATCGAACCAAAAAAAAATAAAAAATAAAAATTTGAAACAAATTACCAAATGGAGAATTATAAAATTTTTTTTTTCTGAACCAAAAAACAAAAAAAAAACCAACCAAAAAAATGCAACAAAAATTGAAATAAAAAAAAAATATAAGAAAACAGTGTGTGAATCAAACTTCCTTTGCAAGTGTGTCCAAAAGTGACTTCAAACTGGATTAAAAAGCAAGAAAAAAAAACTTGATTATTTTTTTTTACAAATTCTTTTTTTTTTTTGAGAAATTTTTTTCAAGTGTTTGCAAGCTTCAAAAGTGTTTTCAAAAAAATTAAATAAATATCTATCAAAACCAACTCGAAAGTTTACCAATATTGGATATATACATATGATTTTTTTTTTATTATTATTTTAATTTTTTTTTTAATTGAATATTTTCTTTACTCCTTTTTTTTTTTGTTAATTAAAAAAAAAAAATATATGCCAGATTATGTAAGAAGATTTAAAATTTATTCCTACGCAAAAGTATTTTTAAATATGGCCATCTCGCTCTCTCTCTCACACACTCTCTACCTATCTCTCTCTCACCTTATATATAAGTATATATATAGAGGTGTGCGTATGTGTGTGTGTATTTTTGAGAGGCAAAAAATTATTGGCCAACTCAAACAATTTTGACCACAAAGTCACAACCACAAAGGCAATACACTCTTAGCCAAGACATATGGGCCCAAAATAGATGACAAAATCTTGAAAAGAAAAAAAAATTATATATATATACTCGATTCCTATATATATATATAGAGTAGATATATCTAATAATTCTTGTCCGTTTCTTTAGCGAAAAGACAAAAGTAATTTTCTTTATTTATTTTTCCTTTTGAACAGAAATAAAAGTAGAATTGAATTTTTTTTTTTCGAAATTTTCCGAATTCTCAGAATCTTTGAATTTTTTTCGAAACAAAAAGTTTTTTTTTTTTTTTGAAATGAGCAAAACTTTTCTTTCCTCACTTTGTTCTTGGGTGTTTATTGCATTTTATTTTTAAACCAGACGCACACGCACTCACACACACACACACACACACTGACTATGCTCTATATATATATACAAAATCAGATATATATATATTTTGTGTGTGTATCTATATAGGCATATATATATATTTTCCTTTGTATATGAGAAAAATCAAAGAAGCTGAAAATTTTCTTTTGATACTTTGTAGTCTTATTTACTGCCCTTCGCCTAACCCCTCCCCCCCCCCCCTCACACCTACACACCCCCTCCCCCTCCCTCTCACAATTGGGTCTTGTTTTTTCTCTCATTTTTTTTAATGAGAAATAAATGAGTCTAGGTGATTCCTAGAGTTTCACTTTTAATTCTTTTTGGGGAAAATCATTTTCCGTGCTTCTGAAAACTTCAAGGAATTTTAAACAAATTTAGGTTAGATTAATCATTATATTAACATTAAACTAGGCCAAGTCCTTGCCAGTTTTGGTTGAAGGAGTAGTTCAACTTGACTGAATGCGAAAGGAACTGGAATATATTTTTAGTTTGCCTGATTAAATTAAATATAAATAAATATATATATAAATATATATATATATATATGTATATGTATATATATGTCTGATTGAATTGATTTCATGGTCGAAAGCTTTCAACTAAAAAGTTAATCAACTTTTTGAACTTTGGCCAAATGAGAAAGAAAAATAAAAAGAAAAAAATACTCGAATGAAATCGGATACAATCAACCAAAGGCAGCAAATAGCAATTGTCAAATCTCTTTGCATATATCAGCTATCTCACTCACACACACACACACACACACATACACAGGGAGAGTCAAGGCATAATCAGGCACTCACGCCCACGCAAAAGTCACCTGCAGATAAAAGCATATTTTTCGAATGTCACAGAGAGAGCGAGAGAGAGAGAGAGAGAGAGAGAGAGAGGTTATAACAAGCAAGCAAAGAGAGTGAGAGCAAATGAGAGAGTGTAAAAAGTAAATGAAAGAGATCGTAAAGTGATCCTTCCATATACGGCGAGGCATTTGGGGCGTATACGTATTATGTGTGCCTTACATTGCTCATACGCCACTTGTCTGAATGTGCGTGTGTGTGTGTGTGACTGGCTTTATTTATTTATTTTTTTTTTTTGTTGCTCCTAATTATTTCTGGAAAATGTTTACATATTCCGTTAGACTCGCCCACATCCGCCCACAATCGGGCCAATCTGTTTATGCCTTATGATGTCATAGAAAGCTTTTTTCCCCCTCCTTAGAAATAATATAAAAAAAATTCTTATTTTTTTGATTTTTTCAGTTAACTAAAAAAAACACAAATCAAAATGGCTGATGATGAGGTGAGGTGAGTATCTCTATTCAAAGCCAAAATACCAACTTGATCAATTTATTTGCTATGAAAAAAATTACTATTTTTTTTTTTTTTTTTAGTATTTAAATAAAAATTGGGTTTTATGCTGAGGTTTTAACTGATCGATCAGCTGTCCGGACACAGTTGATGTTGCTGCGGCCTTCGCCAGTTTTGGGGTAAGTAAAATTTTTTTAGGAACCCCATTTAGCTTCTTCTGCTTTTTCTTCTTCTTTCTTTTATTATAAAAAAAATTTTTTTTTTTGTTTTCTTTTTCACCTGCCTTTCCAGAGCTTTTTGCCCTTAAAACTATCAAAACGCTTGATGCCCTGGCCGACAACTCTCAGCTAATCAACTCTCAAGTGACTTTGTTTTTGTCAATGTTGTTTTTGTTGAAGTGGTTGTCTCTGCCTTGGCTGTTCCCCGCATTCTTTCTTTCAAATATTTTTAATTAATTTATTTTTTATTTTTTATTTTTTTTAGAAAAAGGCCGCTGCACCGGCTGCCGCGGCCGCGGCACCCGCTGCCAAAGCTGCTGCTCCAGCCGCCGCTGCACCAGCCGCTGCCAATGGGAAGGCAGCGGCACCGGCTGCAGCTGCTGCACCAGCCGGTCCACCCAAGGATCCCAATGATCCCAAAGTGAAGGCCGAGGAGGTACACTTGTGTACGTCTGTCTAAATAAATGTCAACGTTCTCTCTGTTATCCTCGTCCTGAGTCAACGAATCGAAGTCGTCGTTACTATTTTTTTTTTTTTTGTATTTTTTATTTTAAAATTTATTTGTCTACGTGTGTGAGAGAGTTTCGTAAGACTTATCATATGTTTGGTGATTGCTTGTGGATTTGCAGGCTAAGAAGGCTAAACAGGCTGAGATCGAGCGTAAGCGCGCTGAAGTGCGCAAGCGCATGGAGGAAGCCTCCAAGGCCAAGAAGGCCAAGAAGGGTTTCATGACCCCAGAGAGGAAGAAGAAACTCCGGGTAAGTAGAACCTAAACTAATAGCAACTTTTGACTGGACTTGATAAGGCAGGGAAACTTAGGAAGTCTTCCACAAAAGCCTGGAACTCACTCAGTTTATTGGGTAAGAGGAAACCATCTGAAGAACCTGAGGACTGGTAAAGGATATAAGAATTTAGCTGTCTAGAATGGAGTCAGTATAATTTCAAAGTCCTTGGGAAGCTAGCAGGCTTGAGAATTTAGTATTCTTCGTATCATTTGAAAGGCCTCAAAGTTTGGGAATTGGGACTAAAGGGATATATATGAGCTTGGTATTAGTTGAAAGATCTGAGAGCTTGGGGGTACAGAATTAATTAGCTTAGTATCCCTAAAAAATCTGAGAAGCTGCGAAATAATAGTATCAAGAAACAGGAGAGATAGTTCAAGGGGCCTAGGGACACGATTGGTATGATCTCTCAGCAAATTAGAAAGACCTGAAAAGTTGAGGATAGGAGATGATATGATCTCTATCTTAATTAGAAAGACCTAAGAAGTTGGGAATTAAAACTGTCCAGGGTAGGGATAAATTTTAAAGCTCTTAAAAAGGCCGATCCTGAGTTTGAAGGGTCTAGGAAATTGATAATAATAGGGAATTTTTTGAGCTCAAAAAAAGACTGAGAAGTTGGGAATTGATAATAAAGAGGATTGGTATAAGCTAAGAATAAATTGAAAGGCTTGAAAATTTCACAAGATTTCTGAGCTTAGTACAATTTAAAAGATCCAGAAAGCTCTTGGCTCATCGTGTCCAGGCTTGGGTATCTAATGAGTTCACAGGAACTGAGAAGTTGTGAATTGAAAATCGAGAGGATTGGTACCCGCTTTGTATAGTTAGAAAGGCTTGAAAAAAATCTGAGAAGTTGGAAAGTATAACCATGCAGGATTGAGATCTGAAAGACCTAAGAAATTGGGGAAATCGAATTGTCCAGGATTGGGAATCTGATGATGGATTGGTACCCGCTTAAAAGGCTTAGAAAAAATCTGAGAAGTTGGAAAGTATAACCATCCAGAATTGAGATCTGAAAGACCTAAGAAATTGGGAACCCGAATTGTCCAGGATTGGGAATCTGATGAGCTTAGACAAGACTTATGATGACCTCGACCGAACTCAAACAAATATGAAAATTAATTATTTATATATCTATTTATTTTTAATTATTTAATTGTGCAGTTGTTGCTCCGCAAGAAAGCCGCTGAGGAATTAAAGAAAGAACAGGAACGCAAAGCGGCTGAACGTAGACGCATTATTGAAGAACGTTGCGGCAGCCCCAGGAATCTCAGTGATGCCAGTGAAGGTAAATATTCTGTATTCGATTTGAAAACAACGAAAATCTTAATTTGCTAAATTAGAAAAAAAAAATTAAATTCAATAAAATTTATAAAATTAAAAAAAAAATTAATTTTTAAAAAAGAAAATTTTGAAAAAAAGCGAAGCATTTAAAAAAAAAAAATTTTAATAAAAAAAAAATTCATTAAATTCAGCCACAAAAAATAAGTAGAAAAATATTGAAAAAAAAAATTTCAATTTTTTCCACTAAAAAAAAAATACACACAAACAAAATTTTTTTTGTCAATTTTCATTTCATTTCAAAGCATTTTACACTTAAAAAAAAAATGAGTAGTAAAAATTTTTTCTAAAATTAAAAAAAAAAAAAATACGTGGCGCTAGACAAAACACACACTCACACACACACAGACACTACCACAAAAATATATATTTTTAAGCCAGTCAACAAATATTTTGCTCACTTTGAAAAAAAAATACTTAAATATTTCTATCTCTTTTTCCCCCCTCTCTCTGTCTCTCTTTTACATAAAAAAATAAAATAAAAATAAATATATTCCCCACTCTTCTAAAAAAAAAAACAAACAAACATATACACCCATACCCACGTCCTCTCACACACACACACACACAACACACACACAACACACACATGAAAACACCTGCAACGTGTTAACAGAAACACTTAAGGGCCTTATCAAGCAACACTATGACAGGATTTGTAAATTGGAGGACCAGAAATATGATCTTGAGTATGTTGTTAAACGCAAGGATGTTGAGGTACACACACAAAACTATCTACATATACATATAACAATCTATATAAGAATCTACCGGCCATGTAGCCACAAATATATATCAAAATCAAAATTCAATTTTTATTACAACAAATCGATATAATCTAACGCTTAAATAAATCAATCTATAATTCTTTTTAGCTATCTCTAAAAAATTTTAATAATTGCTCTCTCTCTCTCTCTCTCAAATTCTATATATTCTCAATCCCGTTATTTCAAATTTTTGTATTATACACTCTTTTCTATAAATCTTTTTTTTTCTTTTTTTTTTGAGGTTAAAATGAGCAAAATAAATTAAAAGCAAATTTCTAATGTACTAAAATCTAATGTACAAACAACAACAACAACAACAAAAGCAAGAAACACCTGTACAAAGTAAAGCAACACTCACAAAATTAATGAAACTATTAAAAAAAAAAAAAAACAACAGCAACAACAAAGCAGAAGCCCAACAGTGTTGTAACAACTACTCTCTCTCTCTCTCTCACTCTCTCTCTTATGTGTCACACAAACTCGCTCTCTCTCTTTTTTTCTTACTCTCTTTTATGCTCTCTCACAATGAATTTTACTCTCTTTTGAATGTTGTGTATTCTATGTCGTGAAGTCTTAAGCTCCGAACTATAGTCATCTCACTCTAGCTTAGGTAAAGACTCTACACACACAAACACACACAGACACCCACACGCATACACCAGCCCTCACACAGACACAAGCACAGCAGCACGCACATACTCAAGCCCAGTTCAGCTCAGTTCAAAAAAAACCAAAATATATCGTGCAGAGTTGCATGGGGTTGCCATAGAGTTGTCGTCTTAAATAAAAAGTATCGATACTTTATACACTTTTCCAAAATTCGCAGATACACTGACGAAAGTTTGTCAGGACTATTACAGTAAAATTCTCAAATTGGAAGATCAGAAATATGATCTCGAGCGCGAGGTTGCCAGAAAGGACTTTGAGGCAAGCAATCCAAATTCATTCCCTTTCTACTTTTTTTTTTTTTCTTTTTTGTCTCTATCGGACAAGTAGTCGAGTTTTTCGTATTTTTAATTCCTTTCACATTCTTTTTTTTTTTTTCTTTTTTTAATTTTTCATTTATGGGTAAAACGATTTTCCCACAACAACAAAGATATATGCAAATATTTTCAGCGTGTGTGTGAAGTCACTTCAATGGTTATCATAAATAATTTTTTTGTTTTTTTTTTTTTTTTCAAATAATTTTTTTGATTTTTTCTTTCATATAGTATATATATTTTTTTTCGTAGTTAACCTGACAAAAAATCGTAGAATATAAAATTATATAAAAACCGTTATAACCAATTTTTGATAACTTTCTATTTATTTTTTGATTTTTGAGAGAGTTGTGCAAATTTTGAATCCTACTGAGATCAAATTGTGCACTCGGTGCCACCAACGTGAAAAGAGCTAATTCCCTGGGCGAAAACACTGTTCAAAAAAAAAAAAAAAAAAAAAAACGTAGAGAAAAAAAAACCAAGAAGCTTTTCTAATACTCTAAAAAGAGAACAACTTTAAAAGCCTAACCAAAAGCTCTAACTGCAAAAGCTCTGAGATGCCCACAATCGAAGTTTTTTTTTACTGGGTCTCAGCTAACCTGCGCTGCCTGTGATACTAAAAAAAAAAAAACAAAATAAAATAGGTCTATGAGAAGGATCCGAAGGTCCTTTTGCTTTTGTAGACGCTTCCAATTTTTTTCTGTGTAAGCTTGGCCGATTTTTGCAGCCATCAAAGCTATCAAAGCTTTAGCCAGCACTTTGTTTTTTGACAAACGCAGCTTTTGTTTTTTGTATAAGCCAAATTATTATTATTATTTTTTTTTTTGTCCCTCCCCTTTCTCGTTATACTAAAACTCTTTGTCCTAAGGAGAAACGAAAAAAATAAATAAATAAAATTGATCTGATGAAGGGGCTTCAATGTATCTCAGTCTTTTTAGAGTTTTTTAGCAAAAAGTTCAGTTTACTCAGTCAACAAAAACAAAATACATGAACTCATTGAACAAAAAAAAACAGTCACACAAAATCTACTCAAGCGTGTTTAAATTTAAGCAACAAAAGTGCCAAAGTAAAAATAAATTTATTTAATTTTAATTATCTACTCCTTTCTCTTTCTTTAATTCAAAAAAACAAAAAACAAAAAACAAAAAACTCAAACCACGTGTTTAATGCGCGCCAACTCTGTTTCTCTCTCTCTCTCTCTCTCTTACACAAAACACTCCTTGCCTTTTCTCTCTCTCTCTCTCTCTCTTTCTCTCTTTAACTGTATTTGACTTTCTTTCACTTCTGTCACACCCAACATCAAAACAATCATGCACATGCATCTGTCTATCTCTCTATCTCTCTCTCTCTTTCTATCTCTCTTTTCTGCAAACAAACAAAATTCAATGTACACACATACACACACACAAACACTTACACACGCGCGCACACAAAAACATATGAATTTTTTTTTTGGCGTTACGCTATGTGTTCAATTTTTTTTTTTTTTTTTGAAATCGCTAAACGTTGTGTTCGATTCCGTTACGTTACGTTACGTTGCGTTGGCTTACGTCACGTTAAACTCAACCGCAGCCGAACTGCAAACAATATGCAAACAATATTGGCAGCGCGTTTACAATTTGGAGGGCGATAAATTTGATTTAGAACACGTGCAGAAGGTCAAAGCTCAAGAGGTAAATTTCCTGCACCCAACAAAAAAATACAAAAAAAAAAAAAAACAAAATAAAAAAAAAAAGAATTTTTTTTTTTAAGAAAAACCAAAAAACCAGAAATAATGTATTTTATTTGCCCTCAAGATTATTATTATTATTATATATATTTTTTTTATAATAATATTTATAGTTTTTGCAATTTCTTCTTTTACTTAATTCAACAAAAAAAAAAATATATATATATATAAATTTTTTTTATATTGTTTTTAACTGCGCTAAACAACAATATAATTTTTTTTTTACGGTTTTAAACAAATCAACGCCTGCCCTGAACAACCTGAAGGATTTTCACCAAGTCTGCCGTTTGTCTCAGCTTGGCGAAAGTCCTTTTAGGACTTCGGCCCACCGAAGTAAAAGAAAGTCAACAACAACTTTTTGTAGCCAAAATGCCAAAATTACAAAAAAAGAATTTTTTTTTTTTTTTTTTTTTTTTTTTGAAAAACAAAATTATATATATCCATAAATATTTTTTGATCTTGCCAAAAACTCACCGAACACATAACATCTAATGAATTTTGCACCGACTGAACAAGTCTAAATGCTAAGCAAAAAAAAAAATAAAAAATAAAAAGAAATTCGTTGCTTTGTATAAAAAATAAATAAATAAAATAAATAAATTATTTAAGTAGTTTAGAAAAAAAAATATATTAAACCCAATTTGAAAAACGTCAAAACGACAAAACACCCAAAAAAAAAAAAAAAAAAAATCCAAAAAAATATTTTTGCAGGCGAATTGCAAGAGATTTGCGAAGAGTATTACGAGCGTATGTATATTTGTGAAGGCCAGAAATGGGATCTGGAATACGAAGTCAGGAAAAAAGACTGGGAGGTACTGCATTTCAATCAAATTTACAAAATTCTCAAAATAAAAAAAAACTCTGAAAACTCAGTTCAAAACCAAAAAAAAAAAAGAATCACACAAAAAAATAAATAATTTTTTTTTTTTTCTTTGTTAATTTTTTTTTTTTTTTGTCATTTCTTCTTTTGCATTAATCTCAAGTGTTATCTTCTCGTATATGTATCTTCGTTTTTTTTTTTTCTTAATTCATTATAGACAATTATGTATTTTGGTTATTTCTTTCATTCTTTGTTCGATTTGCCGTTGTTAATAATTTTTTATTTAAATAAAAAAAAATTCAGAAAAAAACCAAACAATCAACAAGAGAAAATTTGCCACAAACTACAGCAAAAAAAAAAAAAAAAAATCGCAGCAAACTGTCGCCAAACAGCAGATCAGTGAATCAAAAATAATAATTCTATATATAATCTTGCCATATATACCGATTCGATATATCCATAACTATTTTTTTTGTGTGCATTTTGTACATAATAAAGAAAAATCATTCATTTTTTTTTTCTGGTGCAACAAAATCACAAGAATTTCGAGCTTTTGGCACAAACTGTACTTTTACTGATTTTGTTGCACACTATTAACCCCCCCAAGCACAAGTCTAGCATGAATTCATTTTCGAGCGCAACTGTACTTGCATAAAAAGAAAATATCACAAAAAAAATGTGTGCAAAAAAAAAGTAAAAACTAAAAAAGGAAATGTTTTGTGTTTTTTATGCGTTTGGTTTCGTCGCCACTCAATCTCTCTCTCTCTCTATCTGTCTTTGTCACTCGAATTCAGTCTGTCAATTCTTAAGTTTGGTCTGCTGTCTCTTTCTCATACACTGACACACATGCACACCCTCACCAGGACACACTTACAGGCACGCCAGCATTTTTTTCCTACACTCCAAAGTAGACAATGTTTTTTTTTTTTTTTTTTTTTTTTGATTCTTTTAACAATTCTTCAAAATTTGCATGTGCACTTGAATTTGATTTAAAAGATGCAATAATCCCCCAAGAAAGACAAAGTGGAAACCCTAAAAAAGAAACTCTCCCACATTTCATTGTAAATATTTTCAACGCTCGCTCTCTCTCTCTCTCTCTCTCTCTGTGATTTTTGTCTTTCCATATATCTCTTTCTCTCTCTCTCTGTCTCTTTCTGTTTATCTCACTCTCATTTTAGTTATTGTCTTTATTTTTTTTTTTTTTTTGCCTCTTTGCACAAAACAGATCAACAGAAAAGTAAAAAAAAAAATAAAAATTTTTTTATTTAATAAAAAAAAAAAAAACGAACGTATTGAAGAGCATAAAAGCCAAAAGTCGATTTTAGCTAGATGGATTGAGAATATATATACATATATATACATATATATATATATATATTTATTTTCTCAAATCAGTTTAATTTGACAGGCAGAGTATGGCACAAACACACAAGTAAAATAGCTACTTAAAATTAGCGAGATTTTTTATACTCTTTTTTTTTTTGTTGAGTTGCTTTAGTCGCTTTATTTGCTCGCCCAGTTACCTTATTTACCTTGTTTACCTCTTTCTTTCTACTTTCTTTCTTTTCTTGCGGACTGTACACTCTTTTTGTTTTTTTTTTTTTTGAGGGGAAACAACAACAACAAATGCTGTCGTCTCAAACGAATAAAAAACACAAAACAACAAAAATAAATACTATAAAGAATTAAAAAAAAATAATAATAAATAATTGCTGTGTAGTTTCTAGCTATTTTCTCAGAAATAAATAAATAAATCTATAATTTTTTTTGTTTTCGATAATTTTTTTAAGTAGAAAATTGTAGTTGATAGAAACACGTAGAGTTAGTTCCTATGTGCCATACTGTGCAGTACCTCAGTCCAGCCAGGCAGAGACATTATTTTCTTTTCTTTTTTTTTTTTTTACGCTCAGATCCAAAAATCAACAACAATCAAATTTTGTGTTTTATGTCGTTCTTGTTCTTTCTGTCTGTCAAACAATCAATTAAAAAAAAAAATCAAAAAAATTCTGTCTCTCTCGCTCTCTGTTAAAATTTAAACATCTCATAGAACTTTTCAAATTAAATCAATAAAAATTTTTTAAATCAAATAAAGCATTAAAGCAAAAAACAAAAAAGAAAAAGAAAAACAATTTATTATAAATCGACATTTGGATGTTATGCTGTTCAATCGAAAATTCTTAACATTAAAATAAATTATAAATCCACTTGCCTTCAGCTCTCACAGAGAGAAAACTGTTAATGCTGCTTGTGTGTATTGCGTACTCGCTCGCTCGCTCGCTCGCTCGCTCGCTAGCCTTGGCTTAGCTGCTTGGATGTTTTCGCAGACGATAAGAACCGTTATTTTGCTAATCTTCTTTGTGGTTACTTTTCTGGGCATGCCTTTGCATGATGGGCAACTTTGAAAGCTACATTGACGCTGATCCATTTGCATGCACCTCCCTGGGTTGCCAGACTCCATAAATAATTGCTCGACATTTTGATTTTGATAGTTTTTTAGTATACATAAAAAATATATACAACAAAACTTTACAGCAACAAAAAAAAACATACAAAAAAATTTTTAATTTTGACAAAAAAAATTAATTTCACTTTCTTTTCTATTCTTAACCTTTTTTTTGAAAATTATCAGATCAATGATCTCAATGCCCAAGTTAACGATCTACGTGGCAAATTGTGAGTACCCTTAAATATTTCCATAATTTTAAAGTTGATTCTAATGGGGGTTTCGTTTTGTTGCACAGCGTTAAGCCAGCCTTGAAGAAGGTCTCCAAATACGAAAACAAATTCGCCAAGCTGCAGAAGAAGGCAGCTGAATTCAACTTCCGCAACCAACTTAAGGTGGTCAAGAAGAAGGAATTCACATTGGAGGAGGAAGAGAAGGAGGTACGTCAACCTAAACTCTATCAAAGTTTCAAAAGAATTATTTTATTATTATTTTTTTTTTTTTAATTTTTGGCATTTTACAAACCGAAACAAATATATTTATCTATATATATATATATTTTCTCTCAAAATCGAAAAAAAAAAATTCCAAAAAAATTTTTATCCTTAAAACACGATGCGATCTATAGAAAAAGATAAAAGATGCTGCTGTACTAAAACAAGCCAAAAAGTGTAAGAAATCTGTGTGTACCTTCCTATATATATTTTTTTGAGCACTAATTGTGAGTGTCGATTCCACTGTCCACTCTTCTCACACTTCTCGTTCTCTCTTTAAGCCTGACTTTCTATTCTAAAAAAAAAAACAACAAAAACAATATCTCTCTTATTCTGTCTCTTGTCTACTCCGTCTGTCTCTCTCTTACACATATTTATTTAATTTCTCTTTTGGAAATCACACACACACACACACACACACACAATCACTCACTTCTGTTCGTTGTGCTGAAATTGATTTGATGCAATCACTTTTAGTCTGTCTAGTTTAGTCTAGTTTAGTTTAGAAGAATTCTTATTTTTTTTTTTTTTATGTCTCACATCCCCACAGTTCCCACAGTGCATGAGTGCTGAGTGAGAAACACGCCGTCGCCGCCAAAAATGGCCAAAATGTGTTTAATGTTGCCAAATTGATTTTGTTTATTTAATTCAAAAAAAATATTAATATATTTATTTTTTTTCTTTATTATTTTTTTGAAATCTCTTTTGAAACTTGTAGAAGAAACCCGACTGGTCCAAGGGCAAACCTGGCGATGCTAAGGTAAAGGAGGAGGTTGAGGCCGAAGCTTAAGTGTCCGCTAGTGTCCACTGACCCGTGACTCCCGCCCTAATCAATAATTAAAAACAATTTTACAACAATTATCTGATGGAATAAATATATATAACTCTATATATATATATATATATATGTATATATATATTGCTAAATATATATGTCTACTATATATGCTATATATATATATATATATCTATGTACTATATTAATGAAATCAATAAACAACAACAACAACAGCAACAGTAAAACAGATTTAAAGTTATATAAAAACAAATAAAAAAATAAAAAAATAAATCAAAATAAAAAGAAATTAAGCAAGATCATGAATAATTCAAATCAAGGATTCAAATAACATCCGAAACATCAGAACCAATTTGATGAATTATTAATTATATTTCATTATTTACAAATTCTATTTTTTAATGTAAATTAAATTAAATTACAAAAAAAAATGTGTTTCCATTTTATGGGAAAATGGGTTGAATTTATTTTTAATGGCCAAGAAAATATACTCGGATAAGTTGCCAACAAATACAGCCAAATATATAGTGATATATATCTAACCCAAAAAGATTCCAAATATCCAAGCCGTAATCTGAACCAATTTGGGTTTGAATGAGAGCTCGGATGCGTTATATACCAAGTTATATGATATAGTTCCATTAAACTGTCAAATATCCAAGTGATTCAGAGTTATGTCTAGAACCGATTTGGGTTGGATTGAGAGCCAAATGATATAGGGGACACAGCCAGAAGAAGATGCTGAAAAGTACAGTCAGCTAGTTATATGATATGGTGCTATCACACTGCTTAAAAGGCTTCCAAAAACCAAGGTGATTTGGGTAGATTTGGGTTTGAATGAGAGCCGAATGATATAGGACCAAATTTATGAACAAAAAGTTTCCAAATATTCAAGGGATAATAGAACCGATACCGAGTTATATGATATAGTTCTATCAATCTGATTAAAAAGATTCCAAAAAAAAAGAGTGAGTGCCAAAGTTATGCCTAGAACCGATTTGGGTTTGAATGATATTGTACAGTTAAAATCGGTTTTATCTATATTAAAGGGTGTCTCAAAGTCTGGTAGCAATTCTGACTGCCTCACAGTCAGGTACTCTCAGGTTGAATGAGAAAAACAAAGAAAACCCAGGCAGAACTCCATTAACTCGATAATGTGAAATCGTTCTTATAAGATTTCGGCATATCTCTGACTAAGACAAGTGTGAATAAACCATAACCAATTGGATAATTATCGGCCAGGTTCATATCAAAGTGCCTCGAGCGCCCAGAACGGATGATCTGAGTCAGGTCACTCAGGCGGAAACAAAAATCTAACATGCTCGGGTGGCACGTACATTCGCCTGGCAAACGTGTTGACCAACAATAGGAGATACTCATTCACACAGACACGAGCAGAGCAGAGCAGAGCAGATAAAACAGGCACAAACATGCACCCAAATGGGAAATCAAAAACAACAAATTTATTTCCTTTCAAAGATATCCCGCTGAGCTCAAAGGTTTTGCGGCAAGTCTTAGGTAAAATTCGAGACGTGTTATCAGCGTGAATACCACACTTCATAACCTCACAAAAATAAATATAATACATATGCTGTGGACTGTGGAATACAGCGGAAAGTATTTTTTAGATCAAAATTATCTATTTGGATTTTTTGTTTTTTTTTTTTCTAGGGAAACAAAAGTCCCAACTTTATTTTCGGGTTGAGATATTCCAGTGAGCTATTTAGATTTATATGGTGGTCTGTTCTTAATAAAAATGTAGTCTTACCTTGAAAGAAAACGGGTTCAAAAAAGTTCATAGTTCCGTTCAATTATACCAAATTTTATCACGATGTCTTCAAAGCTAAAGAAACAAAGGGATAGTTAGTCATAACTCAATTGATTCGTCTAATGATAATGACCATTTTTTTGGGGACCTATTCTTCGAATAGATTATAAAAAGAAAGAACGTAGAAAAAGACGAGCCGCCTCAAAACCTTATCTCATCCAAAAAAAAAAACGCTGAGTCATATTTATTTCGATAAGGTTCGTCTAGCAGGTATCTGATATAAAATATAAAAATTCTAAATATCAAGTTTGATTGAGAACGGATAATATATGTGGGAGACATAGCCGATTTAGGTTCGAAGAACAGAGTCCGATTTTAAGTGATATAGTGGTCCGATCCTAATGAAATTCAGTACATATATCTGGGTCTATATAGTCAAAATATAATTTCAATTTGAAAGAAATCAGTCAATAAATATTGAAAATATCACCAAAACCTATTCAGGTCCGTAGAAGAGCTACTGACTGACAGACGAATAGGGGGGTCTCCAATGAGTGGCATAGAGCCAAATAAATATATAAAAGATAACAATTACCACCACAATAACAATAACAACAATATAACAAATGGCAGCCAACTGTGGAAACCCAAAAAAAGAGTCGGAGTTGAAGTTGCAGTCGCCGGCTTACTCAAACCTGATAACAAAGAAATTTTTTTAAATAAATACACGCATGTGTATGAGTGTGTGTGTGTGTGTGAATGAATGTTACCTGTATGGGAAACACGTTTCCCCCTTTAGTCAAACGGAAAAAAAAAATCGAGGGGAGCCTAAATAGAGCGGCAGAGGCCCAAAACCAGAAAACAGGTTGAGGTCCACAACAAACACACACACACGCACATATTTATTATGTTCTGAGCCCTGGTTGAGGTTATTGCTACAATGAAATCATTCATTCATGCAGTACACATGACTTTGCGGAAGGGTGAAAATGCAACTATGGTGAAGCCGCCAGCTGTGGCGGCCTGAGGCCCCAATTCCAAACGGTCTCAAAGTCAAGTGCGTGTCTGCTTCTCTCTAAGTGTATTTGTGTATATGCATGTGTGTGTGTGTATAGAGCATTACTCAATTCATTTATCGTACAATAAACTTTAAAATAAAGCCAAATAAAACCACCAGCAGCAGCCACAATGCATTGCAATGAGAGTTGCCGACCCCGCCCCCCCTCGCTCCCGTCTCTACCATAGAACGACAACGTAATAATTGACACAAAGAAAACCAACGATCAGGGCAAAGCAAGCCACTAAGGCAGAGAGTGAAAGAGAGAGAGAGAGAGAGAGAGAGAGAGAGTAAAAGTGGTTCTGTCGCCCGCATTTTAAGAAGGCCCTTTTCGAGCAGATTTCTACTGCAATTGCAGTTTTTTTTTTCGTCTTCTTTGTTTTTGTATTCGTTGGGGAGGCGGCGGCTGCAGGCAGACGGCTCAACTTCCGCTCCTCGTGTGTCACATCAAATTGAACGCAAATTGATTTGTTACCGAATTGTCTCTCTCTCTCTCGCTCTTTCTTTCTGTCTTCTCAAGTGGTCTATTGAGCAATTAAATGTCATACCAGCCACTTACACACACACACACACACACAAGCGCGCACGAATACCGTTTATTTGGTGTGTTCTATAAATATAGAAGAAGTCATAGTACATACATATATATAAATCTTATCAATTAACAAAAGAAACCTATCTACTCATTTAATTTACATGGCAGAGTCCCTCTGCTTAGAACTGCAAATTGGCGACTAAAACCTTGAGCGGACAAGCGGGTGAACAAAAAAGGCGCTCACATACTCTGGAGCGACGAAACAAAGATAAATTTTCAAACCCCCCCCCCCCCCCCCACAAAAAAAAACAGTTAAATACGGCGCTGGCAGCTTGATAAAATGGGCCTGCTTTTCATAGCAAGGTGTACTTCCGATACATCTAATTGAGGGGTTTATGGATCGTTTCGTCTACAAAGATTTGCTTCCCTATGCTGAGGATAATGTGCCCCTTTTGTGGAGGTTTCAACAGGACAATGATCCAAAACACACATCTCTCGGAAGTCGACGTCCTGCTGTCCTCCTAGTCAGCCTCCTCAAACCTCAATCCCATTGAGAATCTTTGGGAAGAACTTAAAAGTGAATATCCGAAGACTACACCAAAAAATCATGGTATAATGTTCCTAAAGAAAAATGACGGAAGTTAATTTCATCAATGCCCAAAAGTCTTGGAGCATAATGGCGGATATTCAGGGTACTAAGTCCAATCTTACGGGCTTCTTCTTTTAAAATTAAAAGAAGAACAATAAAAAATTGACTTTTTTTGAGGAAGAAAACAAATATTTAGTTTTGTTTTGAAGCTTATGTTTTTTTTTTTTTATTAAAGAAATTTATTTACTTTTTCTTATGTGAAAAATAATCTTATCAAATAACAAGAGAAAAAATAAACCATATTTGTTTACAATTTGATTTCTGATTATAGAGCAGAGAATTCGGATTAGCCCAATGGGATTTATATGTTATAATTATTTAATATAAAAGTAAACAAATTCTAAAAATTAAACTAATCTATTAAGAAGTTACAAAAAAAAAAAAAAAAAAAAAAACAAATAATTTTTGTACACTTCCGATCAATTGATTAGCATTTTAGGGTATACCAAAGTGTTGTGATCAATAAGCACAAAAAAAAAGCTGAAAAGAGAGATAAAAAAAGCTATTTTTATAGCTTTTTTTAATAAATCCTCCAGCTTAATTTAACGTTTGTTAGCCTAAGTAAATGAAGATTAAAATAAATCTATGTTTATGCTGTCACTTTTACCTATTTTCATAGAAAATAAATAAAAAGCTAAAAAAAACAGCTAAAAAAATAGCCAGATTTGACGGGAAAAATAAAAGTTATGCAGCACTGGATCAGTGTTGCTAGCTACTTCAAAGAGAAGAGAGGGAACGGATAAGTGAATGGAGGGAACCGCTAGAAAAAGCTGAAAAAGGCGGATAAAATCTATAAAAAAAAAGAAACAAATTTCTTGAATTTAAAGAGAAAAAGATACAAATTCATTGTTTGTATCTTTTCGTCGCCGAACTCGAGTGGTTATGCAGCACTGATCAGTGTTTGCTGCGCTAGTCTCTCTCACACGATCGTGCTCTGTTCCAGTTGTGTTGTTTCGGTTGTGACGTCCGCCACGCCACGAGTTAGTGCGTTGTCGCTCTCTGCAAATACTTTTTAGCAGAAGTATTGTGTTTTTTTTTTCAATTTTGTTTTTGTTTTTTGCTCTCGGTCGATGCTAAACGAACACAATTCATTAATATGTTTTCCAATAGACTAAAAGTGATATAAATCGTGAGAATATGAGTTTATTTTTTTCAAAGAGCCTTTTCATCGATCTCTTCGGCTCGTAGTGAAATTAACTGACAAAAAAAAAAATTTATAATAAATAAAAACAAGTGTCAGTCAGCTTGGTGTTTTTTTTTTTTCTAATAATGAACGCCCGTGTTGTGTAAAAGTCATAAAAATAAAATATAAAGAATATATAAAAAAGTATTTTAATAAAATAGAAGAAATGTCGAAATATATGAATTTTGGTGTTAGCTTTTTACTTTATTTTACGTTCTTCGGGGTGCCGCAAAGTGCATCAACGGCGAATACACCCGAAGATCTTTGTCACATCTGTAATTGCTACAACAACACATTGGATTGTGATTACAAAAAACACAGAGTAAGTTTTGATTTAAACAACAACAACAAAAAATTACGATTAGTCAGCGTAATAAAAACAAAAAACAAAAAATAGAAAAGAAGAAAATGAAAAAGCAAGTATATTGAACTGGTTGAGCTGGTTATGCTAATCTCACTTGGAGCGAAGGAGAGGAGTTCTCACTTTTAGAATTCTCTTATCATATACAGATAGGAGTAAAGTCTTGAGTTATATGAATCAAATATTGACTAATTTCATACATTAGAATAAGAAATTGAGGTCAGGTCTCTCTCTCTCTCTCTCTTTCTCTCTTTAAGAGACTTTTTTTTTTAGAATAGAGAATATTCTTTTGCTTACATCGATAGTGGACTTTGTTATAAGTTAAACAGTTAGTCAGTTTTTAGATTGACTCCTACCTGATAGATAAGAATTGATTTTACCATATAAATATATCTACAGATTCTGATGAGATCACGTACAAAAGACGTGCCCGACAGACCCACACCGCCTGGCGTTTACTCATAAAACTAAACTCCATGAAAGTGTGCGTGAGACTGGGCGTGAGGCAGACAGTGAGAGAGAGAAAGAGATATATGAAGGTCGGGATTTTTTTTTTTGGGCTTAGAGAATCCCTGCCGTCCGTCATTGTGGGCATACTTGAAACATATGGAAAACAACTGCCCAAAGGTCATCGCCAATATTCACACTTGGCTCGCTTGATAGATACAAATATGTATGTCTGCTTGTTTATAATTTTTCTTCTTCTTCTTTCCCCTTATTCTTCTTGTTTTTTGTTTTTCTGTTTTTTCAATTTTTATATTTGGTGTGTGCGCCGTTTTCAACGATCGAGCAAAATGCATATAATAATTTATTTTTAATTGACTTTGCCGGCAATCCTATTTATTATGTTCAATATACTTTACTCTGACAGTTTCAATGTGTGTGTGTATGTGAAGAATTGAAGATTTTGTTGTTGTTGTTTTTGTTTTCTGTCGTGAAATAAATGTGAATGGTGTGTGTGTGAGTGTGTTTTTACCGAGAACCGCCCAGACGGGGCTGCTATTTCCGGTAGCTCCACCAAAAACCACTCCCCCCGCCTCTTACTCACTTTGTTCAGAGACGAGAAATATTTTCATTTGGCTAAAAATAAAGTCAACTTTAAACGGCAAGACAAAAAAAAAAAAAAATAAATGCATCGGAAAAGACATACCAAAACAGAATTTATCCATGTGAATATATATAAAAATTTATTTTAAAATAAAATAAAATGAAAAAAAAAAATATACATATATACCATGTTCATATATAGAGTCAGACACTTTTTGATCAAATGTGAAAAGACGGATTTTTTTAACTGAACTTTATCGGATATAGCCAGGTCTGTGTGGCTATTTGGATTCGTCGAAATCTTTCGGAGCTACCTCCAGATATTAATATTTATAATACCAAGATCTGTTGTTCTTGTAAGCTCTCAAATCTCTCAGATGCTCGAGTTAACTCCACATAATGAAATTTGGTTTACTTAGAACCATGACTTTTGTCAGATATATAAAAAATTGTCGGTATCTCCATATAATAAGTTCTTCCCTAGGATTACTTAGATCCATGACTTTTGCCAGATATATAAAAAATTTTCGGTATCTCTATATAATAAGTTCTTCCCTAGGATTACTTAGATCCATGACTTTTGCCAGATATATAAGAAATTGTCGGTATCTCTATATAATAAGTTCTTCCCTAGGAAGACTCATTAGTATCAAGTTTCATTGTGTTCGAATTATTATATCATATAGCTCCTATATAGAACAATATATCTTTAGGATTTATTGAACTCGCCTTTACTTTTGTACCCTTTTCCAGGCTTTTGCTAGATTTGCCAGAGACATGTCGCTGTGTCTGTCGGTCGGGGTTAAAGATATTAAGTCTTATCTGGATCTGACCAAACAAAAATAAATATTATTTTAAATAAATATTTCAAGTACTCATATCAAGGAATACCAATATATATCAACATATTTAGCTTTTAAGAATGAGTGATTATTAATCGATTTTAAAACCAAACAAGAAAATTGCTTTCAATTAATATAGAAACAGATGGGGTGGCTATATAACAAGACTGTCTCCAGAGATATAAACCGGCTGTGGGGGTATTAAATATCTTGAGTCATTATATAGCAAGTCTTAGCTGGATCGATCTACCATATCTTGATCAGATATACATTGACTATTTCCAATAATTTATGAGATTTATAGAACCTTTTTTTAGAACCTTTTGATTTGGAGTGGGCGAAGACAGCTCCAAAAATTCATTCATTTCAAGCATGAGAAATGTTTTCACGGAAAACTTAAATTTAGAGATATTTACAAGCGGAAAAACAAATTGACTTTCATGGTAGTATTATGTGTATCTGTGTGTGTATAAATATAATAAACTTGATCAAATTTATGAGCTGAAAGCTGCTTCGCTTCATAATTATCAAGATAAATCTTTTTCCATTCTCTGATTGTTTGTGTTTTTCGAATTGAAAGCTATCGGGAAAATATTTAAATTGCCCTTTTAGGAAAATTGATGGCAATATGTTATGCGAAATAACGTAGGCAATATTAATAAAGAGTCATTGAAACCAAAATAAACGGAGCACCCAAAACAAACGTAATTGAGACTTCCTCTTTAAGCCGACTCAGATCAAAACAGAATTCACCAAGAAATAAATAAATAAATAAAAATAAAAGAAACCCATGAGTAATTGAAAGAAATTACGACTTCCAATACGTGTGAGAAACTGTTCAGATTGAGGGATCCAACCAAAAAGAAAACAAAATCCCAATGCCGAAGACTATAAACTCTTTTCAAAAGGGGATTTGATATGGCTTGAAAAGTCTGCTAAATAATTTAATAGCTTCCATAAATCCTTATAACCAATTGGATTGAGTTGGGCCGATTAAAGTTAAGAGATTGTTGAATAAATGTTAGAGATAATTCTGACAGCTATATGATATACTAGCCCGATCATTGAGATCCATGAGATAAGATAATACGTTAATGAAATTAGTCATAGCTTCGGATACACTCTACAAGGTATTCGTCAAGACTTTCAATTTGCCATAAGACATAATTTATCAAGACCTTTTCGGACGATAGCTATATAGCATATAGCATATTCTCACAGATATTGATTGAATATTTACCATATCAGATCTATTCATTTTGAGGGAAATTTCGCAAAAGTTCTGCTTGAGAGTGGAGAGCAAAATTTGAATTTGAATACCCGATGAAATCAAAAGAACTAGAGAGAGAGAGAGAGTCAAGTCATTTAAGCTATTGTCACTTAAATTCAATTAAAGGAGTTCTCCATAGCCCCCACTCAGGCCAAGCCAACGGACCGAAAACTTTTCTGCTGATATCGAGGAATGAGCAAGTTTAAAAACAGAAAAAAAAGATAGAGACTATGGGGTGTGGATATGGCGAGACTACTGATGCCGTTGCTGGTGCTGGAGCAATGAACGATGCGGTCAAGTTGCCAGTTGTTGCTTGCTTGTTGTTGTTGTTGTCGGAGACATGGCAGTGTTTAAAAATAATACAACAAAGGCCTCAATAGACCAGACCGAGGGGACAAACAAACAGACAGACAGACAGACAGATACTTTCTGAGCGAATAAGAGGAAAGAAATAACTAGACAATACAAGAGAGAATGGAAATGTAAGTCAAGCGAGTTATGCAGCTCTGAATCAGACAACCACTATCGCAATTGTATTATTTCTTCTTCTTCTTCTACTTATATGTATGATAAAGCTTAAGAAAGCAGCAATATTATGTTTGTCGTTATGGGTTAGAGGCTTCCCAGATTTACTACTTTATTTTATTATACACTAATTATGCCCCCCACACACACCCCATCACTTTAAGTGGCATATTAAATTTTCTGTGTAAATGTTTGTAACTTACTCAAGACCCGGAAATTAGGCCTATAAAAGTCTTGCCACCTAGATTTCAAAACAGGTTAACTAACTTGTTGAATTTCACTACCTAAATCAAATATTTTGATAATAAAAAAATTCTATATCTTTAGAGTAAGAGCCGAATTCTATAGTTATTGGAAAGTCTGGAGTTTAATTTTGTGTTTTTGCTTTTATTCTTTTGCAGTTGAGTCACACTTTGGATAAGAACTATGAGGTGCAGGCAAATATTAAAATTATCGCAATTAATCTTGATGAATCCACAAAACTGACACTTGAGGAGGGGTTCTTCAGACCCGGTAATCGAGTTAATCGTATGATCATTACCGGTGATAATAACAATGAACATGTCGAAATCACCAAAGATGTATTCGAAAAGAACAAAGGTGGCTTTCTGCAATTGCAAATCATCAATGTGGACGAGGTTTATCTCAAAAAAAATGCCTTCTCAAGTAAGTAAATATATATGTAGACTACTTTCCTTAAGAGACTCTCAAAGCTGATTAGTCTAAAGATTATTTCCAGCATTTCTCGATCCATCTTCATCAATTTAAGACTAGGTTTGACTAAATAAAGACAAGTATATCAAATGTCCAACATTAAATTGGGCCACCCGGGTACTCAGTCTTACCAGGGTCGAATTACTATATCAAATCAGTCTTGGGAGTACTTAAGATTATTTAGGCAACCAATCAAACTAACTAATTTAATTACTAATCTAAAGAGTTGCAGCTGGATCGGGGTTTAACTGGATCGTACTACTATATCAAACACTGGTCTAGGGGTTTCTCCCATAGGTATTAACTGATTCCAAGCAATAATTTCGAATACTTATACAAGAAGACATAGAAGAATGTATACCAATTTTGACCAGGTTCTTAAAACTATATCAAATTAATTCTAAGAATATCTTGGCTATGTATTGACCGAATTTAATCAAATTAGATAATTAAATTACTTATGTAGAGACAACTATATGTACCGAGTTTCAGCTAGATCGAACTATTTAATTTACCAGAATCCCCAACTATATTATATTATTATTCGGCCAACCGAAGTAACTTTGTCTTACTGATCTAACACTTTGATTTTCTTTTCATTTTCGATAAAAGATAGCGAAATTAAATTCGAGATAAGCAATGCCTCTGAGATAACAATGTTCAATGAATCGGCAAGCAATACGAATATGACTGGAGACTTTAACAATATTGCCAATATCAATATCAAACATAATGCCTTCAGCCCGAAAATAGGTCGGAATTCATTGACCCGTCTAAAGGTAAATTAAATAATTCAAACAATTAAAAAATTTTCTCATTATTTTCTGAACCATTTTCAATTTCCAGTTGAACTTTAATAATTGCAACTTCAAAGAACTAAATGGGATTGGGATTTCAATGCGTGCACTGAAATTCATTAATTGCACATTCGATGAAATACCCAAATCGGCCTTCGATGTCACCGACATTAATGATGTCCAATTTGTCGACTGCAATATAAAGACAATAAGAGAGAATGCCTTTACCAATAAGCTGCGTAGCGATAAGCTCTCATTCACTAACTGCACCATTGATAGAATCGAATCCAAAGCCTTCAATGGCAACGGCGTCTCTCAGTTGATTATCGATGGAACCAAGTGAGTTTTTCCATTTTTTTTCTTTATAAATTTACTATAATTTTTTTTTTCTTTTTTTACAGAATCGATTATATAGATGTGGATGGGATAACGGTGGCCAGTGTCAATGTGGATATACGGTATAATCAGATCAATCATAGCGACAAAAATTGGCTAAATGTCCAGCGTTGCGAACAGGTCAATATAAATGGCAATTCGTTTCGAGTCTTTGATTCCGTCCAGCTGGATGATAAGAATTTAACCTGTAATTTCTTTCACAACAAATTGGAAAATCCGCAACCATTAAGTCTGAATCTATCCAAATGTAAAATCTTTCATACAACAGTGGAGCGTGAATGCGATTGCAAAAGTAATTGGCAAAAGGATCTCAGCGATCATGATCTGGAATCGGAAATCTATTGCAAACTGAAACAAATCTATTTCAATTGCATCAAATCGGAATCAAAGTCAATACGACAATATAAAAATGAATTTTGCGATTATCCAATTATCAATTGCACAGATGGCTCCCAATTGGATATGAAACCCAATCAATACGATAAGAACAACTTAAGTATTTATAACTTTATCATTATGTCATGTATAGTCTTATTTATCTTTGGGATTGGAGCAATTATTCATCATTACACATGCAAATCAAAAACTAAAAAATCTACCGAACAAATAAACGAACAGAACAGCGATAGGCCATTGCCGCCCAGTGCTCCGGCCCAATTGGATATATCGGAGGAACATATCAATATCGCTGCCGAGGAGCCCATCTATGAAGATCTCTACGATCCGCTGCTATCGCTGCAACAAAACTATGCCGTACCAGCGGATACCAAACTCAATAGTGACTATTCCGAGCCATATAGTGCCCAAGGTAAAGTCTGACTTCCAGTGAAGATGGCCGACAAAATAAATCCCAAATCTCAATCAATTTACTCTTTGGGGTTTGAAGCCATTTGGCTTCTCTTTTTTTTTTAATTGTAAGAAACTAAACACACACACACACACACACCTAAACACACACACCCAACATACACAGTTTTACTCATATAAGCCAATATTATGGAGGCGATCCACCCTGAGTTTTGGATCAGATAAAAGGTATATAAGTTTATTAGATATATTTTTTTTTTCTTCTTTTGTTTCCATCTTGTTTTCGTTGTGCTCAATTTTATTTATTGTCCATTTGCTCAGGTTTCGGAAAATCATCCAAAACAAAAGCTTAAATCATTCGAAAATTTCTGGTCAAGGGTTTTATTTTTTTTTTTTTGCGTTTTTCAATTGAAATTTTTGAAAATTTCTTTTTCACTAAACAAATCATTTTCATTTACAGTTCAAGATCCCCAAGATATGCCGCCACCATATGAGCCCATGCACGAATATGCCCAGCCAGTATCGAAACTCACATCCAAAAACCACCACCACCACCACCAACAAAAGCAACAACAGCCACGTGGGCTACCTCAGCAAAGTCACCATGTATTATATAGTATTCAGCCAGAATCTGCCAGCTATGCCAAGCCAACGCCAAATACGAATTTCCGATCGGTACCAATCAGAGAACTTGATACAGCTCACCACGTTCAACATACAAGTCCTACGAATCCCTCAAATCCTCCCAGGAGTTTAGAACAAAAACAAAATAAATATATACCGGCCAGTCGCCTACCGAGTCGAAATAAAAATAGCTTTAATTCTCATCAACATCATCCACCCACGGCTACAATTAATCCGGCTGCCACCAGCTCCACGGCGGGCAGACGAATCGCTGCCAGAGTCAATGGTGTCGTCTGTCCCAGTGCAAGCACTGACACATTTACCTGCCTCGACGGAGTGGCCAGCCTAGCTGCCATGGAGCATTTGGATATGTGTGGGGCTGCTGCCCTACCCATCGACACTGGCTCCAATCACTCAGGCGGTAGCAATGAGACTGTTAAAATGGATGATGTTATAGCATATGTCGATGACTAAAACACAAACTATAACTAAAACTATGCAATATCACTTTCATGCTGTGATTTCACCTATTGTAATTTATTATAATATCATAATTATTATTATTATTTTTTTTTTTTTTGTATCTATTAAAAACGGTCACAACTGTATTTTGTGGTTTATTTATTTGGGGGGCTCCTCAAAGGTTGTCTGGCTAATTTAAGGGAAGTTTTTTTGGGATGATTGGATTCTTTTATTTTTATTAAAAAAATGTAAAAATTTCAGGAAGAAAGGCCAAGCTTTTTGGATTTTATGATAGATCGAGAATAGGGGCTTCATTAAAGTTTTGTGTGCGTGTGTGTGTGTGTGTGTGTGTGAGTGAGCATTTTGTGTGTGTGAGTGTACGAAAGAGTGAGTATGTATGTGTGTGTGTGTGTGTGAATGAGTGAGTATGTATGTGACTATGTATGTGTATGTGTGTGTGTGAGTATGTCTGTGTATGTGTTTGCGAAAGAGTGAGTATGTATGTGTGTGTGTGTGAATGAGTGAGTATGTGTGTGTGTGTGTGTGTGTGTGTGAGTGTGTGTGAATAAGTGAGTATGTCTGTGTGTGTGTGTGTGTGTGTGTGTGAGTGAGTGAGTGTGTGGGTGGATCAGTCTTCCTCCAGCTCTGGTGATCCGGCATGGCTTTCTTTTATTTCGCATTACTTGCTTGGAATTACCAGGCGAACAGAAGTGAGTAGAGGCATGACAAGACAATATTGCAAAATTCCAAAAAAAAGGTTCATTTTAATGAGGCCACAGAGAATGACTTGCAGAGAGAGAGAGAGTTGATGTTAGGCTGAGCCACATACTTCTTTGGCATTTCTGTTGGCCTGGTAAGTCGGCAGAATAAATTCATAAATCTCGCTGAAAAAATTGAAATGAAATTGATGAAATTAAATTGCACATTATTTTCTGATTTTTAGTTGGTTCCCATTTCTGTTCGCCTGGTAAATCAGCATAGGTTTCACTGAAAAATTGGAAAGAAATTAAGCCGATCTTCTGATATCTGATCAAAATTTTGAAGCCACACTAGTTCCGTTTCCTGTTCCTGCTCATGCTCAACCAGTTCCAGAAAGAAAAAGCCGAATTATTATTTTTTCTGATTGGATTAGAATTTGCAATAATTTTGCTTTTTATTGTTTATCATTTTCATTACATTTAGAGATTGTTTGTTGTTTTTGTTTATGTTTATAGAGTATTACAAATAATATCATTTACAATATTGATTTATCTCTTATACAATATCAATTCGCGAATTTGAGATTGATTTGGTTTTTCTATACACCGTTTAAATGAATTGAATCCGTTGTGTGTTTGTGTATGTGTAAGTGTGTTTGTGTGTGTTTAAACATCTGTGATTGCAACGATTGATTATAATAATAATTTATGTGAATTAGAAAAAAAAAAACATTAATTAATTAATATATTTTTAGTACCTAAAACTAATTTTGTTTTGTATTTGCAAAATGTGTCTAAGGATTGAGGGAATTTCTGAGAAAGAAGAAGAAAAGAAAATGAAAGAAGCAGATGAATGGACTAGTCCACAGTAAAGTCACCGTCCAGGTCGAGAGCCTCCAGTTCATCTAGGTCGGCACCATCGCCAATGCTACGCTCCATTGTCAGGTCATCGAGAGGAAGCTGCGCGATTGAGTCTAGCTAAAATGTTTGGGCATTACGACAGACCCCGCAGCCAAGGGCAAACTCTTCGCCCGTAGGTGGATGCATGACATGCAGGGGACACTCATCGCCCAGCAGCTGCTTAGCCTTGGGTCCGGCCGGGCACTGCGGCAGCTTGGTCTTCGGTATGTTGGTTAGCCGCTGGAAGTCGTCGTGGCAAGTGTCGCAGAAATGCGTTGTGCCAAAGCAGAAGAAGACAGCTACGGAACAGCAATATCGGCATTTGTATTCGAGAAAGTCGGTGCCATGCTTGGGGCACATCTGGGCACGGGCCACATCCGAACAGCCGCCGCAGACCAATTCCTCCGGATCGAATTTCTCGCCAATTTCGGCATCACAACGCGCCTCCCCGCCATAGTAGGCCTTCTGGCATTTGAAGCACACATAGTAAGCATACCGGTCCATGGCCAGTTGGGTGACATCCTTGCTATCGGTATCCTTGACCACACCTTCGTATTTAATGCTGCAAAAGGGAAAAAATAAGACTTGGACTATCGAAAATAAGGCAAAATCAAGATGACTTACCGCATGAGGGCCTTGCGTTTTACATCCTGCTTGAGATTGTTAATGGGCTCCAGAATGTCGGCCAGCAGGGGATGCTGTATATCGGCCTTGCAGATGGGACAGAGTGAGAAGCCAAAGGTGATGCGTGGTCCGCTCCAGCGTTTCTCGAGCACCGCCTTGCAGCAGTGGAAATGAAAGACATGACCGCATTCGAGCTAAGGCAAAAAAAAAAAAAATCAAAAAAAAGGAAAATTAGTAAATAAAGGAATTTGGATATTCGGGAGAACAAGACTCACATGTATGGAGGGGGCACAGGAGAGAGCCTCTACGAAGCATATCATGCACATGTCATCGGCATCTTGGGTTAGCTTGGGATCATGCTGCTCCTCAGCCAGCTCATTCTCTCGAGCATGGCAGACATGCTGCAGGCAAGGCAGGCATTTCTTTTCGCTTACCACACCGCCGCAGGCATGGCCACAGGATTTGGTCTTTAGACATGAATTTGCTGCATATTCCTGACACTGGGCATCGGCGCAGACATTGCCAATTTCGAGTAGACCCGAATTGCCAGTGATTCCGCAGAAGCGACAGCGACCCACGGATTCTTGGGGACCCGAAATGATTGTATGACTGCCATCGCGAAACTCCACCATAGCCTTCAGGGTCTTCGAATCGGCCAGAGCCAGCAGCCAAAAGAGTTTTGTTCTACCGCAAGATTCATGAAGTTCCACCCGTATAGCCTCCTCCTCCTCCTTGCAGACCTAAAGAAATAAATTAAATTAGAACATTTTCCTTTTCCCGCGTTAATTTTGCCCCTCATTCCCACCGTGCGCTTATGTGTCCTGGTCTTGCGATTGAGATGCAGAAACCTGTCGCAGTCGCCGCAGAGAGAGCCACAGGATTCACATTGGATTATTGCCGCCGTCTCGCCATCGTCATGATTGCTGCACATGGGTCGTGTGTCCGACACCTTGGACCATTGGCCGGAGGATAGCTTCTCCACATGATCCCGCTCCAAAACGCAGAGACTGGCCAGAGCCAGCCACAAGGTGGCCGTCTTGATGCAGTATTCCGGTGTGCGGAAGACCTCATCGAGACGCGTCAGATTCAACACTGACTCGGCAATGGCCGCCTTGGTGATCTGTGACCACTTCTCACTCAACTTGCCCTGCAATAATCAAATTATTTAGATAAACTCAAGACGGAGCAACTGCTGACTTACACTGGCCAGATCCCGTATAAGTGCAATAATGCTTTCGGCCTGTTTGGTGGAGATGATGCCATTTAGGAACCAGCGCTGATTCAGATTCTTCTTGGACTCTTTTTTGGGGGCCGAGGATTTCGATGGACCAGTGCTGCTTTGGGGCTGGTCAAATCGGAAGGGATCTTGGCTGACTTCCTCAGCCGTGGGCGGTCTGGGACGCAAAGTGTGCACAGACAAGTCCAATGAGCTGCACAATCTCACAAAGGCCGGCGTCTTTTCTAGATGCGTCTTGCCGCCCTGCAGGATTGGAGCCGTGGCTGTGGTCTTCACCTTGACCTGCAGCTGCAGGGATTTGGCTATGATGGACAGGAAAATATCCAAGAGACCCAAGCGATTCATATCAAAGTCACTGGCATTCTGATGGACAATATTGTAGTCCGCCGGCGGTAGGCGCTGCACACCCATCAGATCGGCAAAGCTTTCCGGCGTGATCTCCGGCAGAATGCGACGCAGTAGAGATGTCACCTGACGCTGCACCCGATCGCTGCCCGTGTGCAGCAGACTTAGCAAATCCTTGAGCAGTCCATGCTGGTGGGACAGATAGGAGCGCCCCACCACACTTCCCGATAGGGCCAAGACCATGCTAAGCATCTCAAAGCAATAAGTGTCCGGAGCCCGGTAACGATCCGAGCTGGTCTCGCTCTTCACTTCGGCTCCAACTCCAGCTGCAGCAGCAGTCAGAGGGCTCTGGCCCAGTTCCGTGGCCTCCTTGAAGGCATTACTCAGATGGGCCAGATTGACCAGATCCCAGTCCTCTTTGGCTCGTTGTGCCTCCTTCTTGATGGCATGCACAATGTGGACAATCACCTGTTTCTGCAGATGCGACAATTTGCTGCGAGAAAAGAGAATGCCCACCATATGCTCTCTCAGATCCAGAGAGTCGGCCAGCATCGAAGTGCCTCCACTAGCATCCAATCCGGAACTGCCAACGCCCGATAAACGATGTGTGGACTTGGTGGTCTCCTGGCCCGCATTGCTGATGAGCTTGCCAAACACCTGACCGGTGATGAGACGAAACACCCGCAAGGTCTCCGCCTCACAGATCTGCTGTTGAATGCGCGTGGCATAGGCCAGTTTCAGGCAATGCTTGTTCAGGGTTCCAGCACCACTGTTGGGCGCTGCTACTGGGGCAGCCATATTATCTGCGCCCATTTGATCCTCATAGCCGGCTCCCAGGGCACTAGGGAAGCCCAACAATTTGATTTGTCGCACTCGCAGTGTATTTTCCGGTCCATGGAATTCCAGACGAAAATGCGTACAGCTTTCATCGTTGATTTTCGCCGATATCCAGGTGCACGCCTTTTGGTCCACATCCACTGACTTGACCAGATTGGTGTCACCCAGCGATTGTCCAGCATAAAACACCACATTAAGCACTTTGTTCTGGAAAGATTTCATAAGATTAGATAATATTTTATTAGCCTAGTCAGGACCCTCACTCACCTGAATGTCCCGGCTGTTGTCTATGTGGACGAGGACAAACTTGCAAGCGTAGCTGAGTTTGCTCATGGAGATTTCAATAATTTTGCACTTGTTGCGATCTTCCTCATCGCTTTCCCAGAAGGTTTCCGTTGAGTTGTCGGTGAGAGATTCGGCCATGGCCGGACGTGACGAGACGGTCACCTCGTACATGCCATTGAGATCTGTATAGCAGATCACCTTGGCCCCAGCCCCGCCGGCTGGATGGCCAGGAGTTGTGCCTGGTATATTGGTGGCTATGTTATGCTCGGCATCGCAGAGGCCTTCGGCGGCGTTGGCTAGAAGAGTGGACACGGCCATGGCATCATTCTGTTCATCCGACTTGGACAAGATCTTTGAGATGTTGCCAAAGACATGAGAGCTGTGCAGAAACTGGTGATCGGCCTGGCGAAAGCGTATGCCAAAGCACTGGATGGCCACGCGTTGCAGGGGTGAGCCCAGCGGCAAATGGAGCGTTAGATCGGCCACAGACTGGAGCAGGACATGCAAAGACTGGGTGATGAGATGGGCAAATTTACCACTAATTTGTGTGTAGGACACAGGATGCTCCAGGGCCGGCTCTACTTCCTCGTACTTGCCATCTACTAGCTCCACCGAGCTAAGCGACAAGGAGCTCACAAACCACCACATCAGATCATGCAGGCACACACTCTGGGTGACCGAACGCAGCAGCCAATTAAGGGCCTGCAGGGAGTAGATGCGGCAGGTGGCTATACGCAGGCTGCGCTTCATGGCATACCGCAGTTTCTCCAGGTCGTGTTTCTGAGTGATGAACGACATGGCTGGGCGGCCTAGAAGGGCGCTCATTTGGGCCACAGCCAGCTCGGGCTCGGGCACAGCTTGGCCTGGACTGGTGGCCGGACGCTCTGGATGGTCCTTGGTGCCACTTGGCTGCTCGTAATCCACTTGCTGGTCATTGGCATTCAGGCGACGCTGCGACTCTGACGTAGTGGCCTTAGTGGACTCCACGGGACCACGTTGGATAGTAGAATGTACCACGGCGCTTGCCAGAATCTTCTCGGGCACAAGTCTCCTCAGATGCTCTGAGGGATAGCAGATGAGCAGGGAGCCATCACCTTCGCTGGTGGAGTTGTTGCGGCGTCGAAAGACCACATGTGGCTGACCAGCCGACTCTTCCGGAGCCAGTCCAGTGGCGGTATGGACAGCACCACTCTGACTAGTACCAGCCGTGGTCTTGTAATTGAGCAGACCGGATTGCTGCTGCTGAGCTACCGCCCAGCCCTGACCCATAGAATAGCTGCGATGAAATTTGGACAGCGTATTTGCCGTGCTGCTGGCACCCGCTACTGCAGGATTAGCCAGCGATCCCGACATCATTTCATAGTTGGTGGGCTCGCACGAATCGTAGGAAATCTCCGAAAGTGGCTGCAAAGTTGATCAAATTTGATGAGAAAAAAAGTAACTTCAGAAGTGAGAGAACTCACCCTTTCGAAGCCGTTCTCATTGGCACTGAGGCCGAACATTTCATAGGGCAGATCCTCGTGGGCCGTGCTACCCAAGCATTCCAAACAGGCAAAGCTCTCCGGCGCCAACCAAATATTGTCCGGTGTTCCCGTTGGCGCACCGACAAAGCTCTTCCGGAAGGGCGTAAGACTGGATCCATAGAACTTACCACTCATCCGCAGTCCAGCCATGCTGATGCGACTATTTCGAGCCGAGTCGGCCCGACTTGTGCTGGGCTTGTTGAGATCGGCCATGTTAAAATGCTGGTGCTCTATGACCACTGGCATGGGTAGCTGCTGGGGCGAGCGCTTCGAGCTGACACCCGTTGTGACTCCAGAAGTCGCAGTCGGCAAACTGGACACACTCGAGCAGAGCTCTAGCAAGAAGGTGGCATTCTCTCGCATGGTTGTGTAGACCTCTGAATTGGCTATCAAGGTGGTGGTCTTCACGCCAAACAGATTCATTTCATGGGCTGAAAAATTATGGAAGCTTAGGGAAATGACGGATTTATTGGCTTTTTATGGACTCACCCACGCTGGCGACCAGAGGAGCGCTGTTGACATTATTTGTATTCTTGTTGGTGGCCAAGTATTTTTCGCGGCAGGCATCGCACATAAGGAACCAGGAGGAGGCACCCTTGCCACCCTCCCCGCAATTACCAGCCCAGCCCTCGCAGAAAATACCCACGGAATTGTAGCCTTTGCCTTTGGCTGACTTGCCACAGCCGGGATGGACAATGCGCATGTGATAAGTGACCGGTATGGGCAGGAAAAGTTCGCAGATTTCACACCAGGAACCGTCGTCCTTCTTCTTGCGTTTGGACTTTTTGCTCAGGTCCTTGTCGACTCCGCCTAGGGCGAGTTCGCCGTTCTTGGCCTCCTTGCCCTCCGCTGAGCTCTCCCTGGTTGTGGGCGAGAGCAGACGTTCTCTTTCCAAAGTGTTGGACTGGACAATTTGCACGCAGTTGGCACAGATCTGCTCCCAGAGATAGACTAGACAACGCAGGGCTGGCGGCAGGACGGTGACAATTTCGGGCAGAGCCTGCAGTTTCTGCTTGTCTCCGGCGGACTCGTCTGTCTGGAAATTCTTGCGATGCTTGCTGCGATTGTGCAAGGAGGAGTTCCCGCTCTTGGTGAGTGTCTCCAGGGTGGAAGGACGTATGTTGAGATAATTACCGGCATTAGCCACCTCCACAGAATGACGCTGCTGGGCTTTCTGCTCTCGGGACAAGTGGAGGCGTGCATCTCCGGCCTCGCGGCGTGTGACCACTGTGGCACCCTCTTTGGGCAGACCCGGATGGAATTTTAGGAAGCTGGCACAGGCCATGGCGTCATGGACCACACCCTCATGCCAGAGGAAGGCGGCAAAGACCGCTCGTATGCTCTCGGCAAATGAGGGGGGCATGGCCCGTTTGATGGGTCCCATGGTGCTGCGCTTGGCCACTGGCGGGGCCACTGTAGAAGAGGCCGGCCAGATGGGCGGACTGGCACTGTCGTTGGTGCCGGCCGAAGTTGGGGCGTCGCCCAGGTAGAGTTCACTCTGTTCGGCTGTGGTGGTTATGCGCAACAGGCTGAGTTCATCTTCGAGCTGAGGCAGATCGGCCGCCGTGGTCTCCGGAGAGTTGGGTCTACGCAATGTACGACGAGGCGTGTGTTTCGGAGTGGACAATAAGGCAGCCGTCTGGCTGGCCGAGTAATTGGTCTTCCTTATGGATGAGATATCGAACTCGGGGTCCGGCTGGCCTTCGGCTGGACTGCTGCGATTGTTGCCGTTACCGCGGGGCATTAGCGGTGGCGGCAATGGCGGTGGGGCCGGTTGATCTTGAGCACCCATGGCCCGGACTAGCTCACGCACTGAGGCGGTGGCCAGATCGTTTACTTCGGAGCGCTTACGCTGATGCGGCAGCGGCGGTGGCGGAGGTTGGGGTGAGGGCGGTCCTCCAGGCGGATGGGCACCCTCAATAGTGTCACCTTTGAACCACTTTTGTAAGGCTTGCAACTTGATGGCTCCACCGCCTACCACTCCGGCTATGGCTGAGCCCAGGTTGGCCGGACTGGTGTTTTGGAGGGTGTGGAGTAGATCGCCTGGTAGGGGTGTCGTAGAGCTGGCTGCAGCGGGTTCGTCAGCCAAGAGCTCTGTGGACTTGGCCGGAAACAAGAACGGATTGGTGGAAGCTCCGGTTTGTGTGCTGTCCGAGGACTTGGGCGGTGTGAAGCGGGCGGCGGAGTTAGGCGCGGTCGGGTGTGTGGTGAAATCAAAGATTTTCTTGCTGGGTGATGCTGATTTGGGCTTGGAGGGTGACTCACCGGGACTGCCCAAACAGGCGGCCGAGGGCAGGGTTTCGCCGGCAGCGCCCTCTAGCGGCGGTAAGAGTGTCTTGTGGCGCACCTTACTCGAAGGCAGCATGGCCAGCGGGGTGCTGGCTGGTATTGGAGTGGCCGCATGTGGTACACCCACATCAGTGACTGGATGAAGCAGGGTCTTGAGCAAATGCTGATTGAATTGCAGGCACCAGGCCTCTGTGGGATACCAGCCCATAGTGCAGTGTTGTCGTATGGATTCCGTGGACAAGCGCAGCCAGATGCCATCATCATTTTCGATCTCGTCGATGAAAGAAATAACTCCGCTAAGGCGTACTACGCCCACCTGCTCCGATTGTAGTGTGGGATGCGAACGAATTCTCAGTCCGGCGCTGTGTCGGGCATGAAACTTTCGCAGCTTGTTGGGTGGCTGCGGCCGCTTGGCCAAGCTACATTTGTGGGTAGGCGGTGGCGGTACACCCTCCTTGACTTCGACACGGTAGACCTCCTCCAAAGGTATGCCATCGATGGTAACGGTCAGGCAATAACTGCCCACCGAGTTGGGTGTCCAGTGTACACTGAAAGTGCCATCTTCCATATCCTGGGCATACAGAGTCTCTGTGGTCCGCGTCTGGACGGGACTGCTGTAGCGTAACTCCTCAAATGAATAGTTGGTATACGGCTTCATGAAGGTGATGGCCTTAAAGCACATTTTCTCCTTAGTGGTGGGCTCATAGTTTAGCCTGGGTGGTGGTACCACCCCACCAAATAGACTGCTGCTAGCACCCTCGGCACAAGAGGCTCTGCGCATCTTGATGTTGCCATTGCCACTGGGTCCTGGTCCTGTGGGTATGGCTCGGATCTCAACTTTCAACTCGGGCACCAAAACCGCATCGCCATACTGATCGCGTATGGTAACCGTCACCTGGGTGGGCCAACCATAACGCAGTGGCTCGGTTATCGTGTGCAGTTCGCACCTGAAAGTAAAAGTTAAAAGTTTTAAAGAAAATAGCAGGTCAACTTAAGCCAAACGTGAAAAAAACGAATTGTGAACTTGTTCAAGTTCATTTGCAGCGCCCGTTCAATGCAACACTGCACTTTACTCTTTCGATATGAAAAAGTTATCGAAGCAAAGATTTAAAAGGCAGATTCAAATATTTTTTGTAGCTTCTAATGAAATCACTTTTCCCTTTTTTTATTTTTAACACTTTAAATTAAATTTTTTACTTACTTATTAGGATCCAATCGTGATTCCGGTTGTAGCCAAGCAGCCAATCTACCACCCGAAGAGCCTGGAGCCCCACTTATGAAATCTTTTAGAAATTGCCTTTCATTTGATTGCGATCTGCAAGAAGAAAGAGTTTAACATAAAACATAAGTTTTAAAAAGTACAATTAGCTTTCAAAAATAGGTCAAAGAGTTAAATATCATTTCCTAGATAATTCATCGTTTTGTAAAATCCAATCAAAGTGAATTAAATTTAATGAGGAAGTTGAAAGTTAAGCTTTGCAGTCAAAGACTTTTTTCCACCCACCCAGCTCCCCTTTTTATGTTTTAAACTGAGACTCTCCGGTTAAGTGAATCATACGCCGGCATTTGTAATGACACTTGTATAAACAGTGTATGTGTGGGTGTGTGTGTGGTACTCATTTTAATTGAATGCATAATACAATTATTTTTCAAAATGTACAAATATGCAAATAATATTTTTATAGAGATAATTAATTGGTTTCGTTAAGCTGACTGGAAAACTAAAATTATTGAAATAATAAATTCAAATGTTTTTTTTTTCAAAAAGTATTTCACAAGACATTTAGAAGTGCCCTTTGTAAGCGAAAGGTGTAGGGTATAATAAGGAAGAATTTAAGATGTTTTTTATTCCATCTCTCCTCTTGGTTCCATTATAACAAGTGTCAAGCGATGCGTGCCTTTGGCGCCTGCGGCCTGGGCGGTGAGAGGGAGGCGTCATTCAATTAAGCATTGCACCAAGTAATCAAAGCTAGAATGCAGAGAAGTCCATCATCACTCGCAGACCACACACATACACTCACACACAGACAGACGGACAGAGTCCGCAACATACGAGAATATAAGCATAAAGAATAAAACAAACAAAAGCGAAAAGTAAAAAGCAAAGCAAACAAACGGAATAAAAAATTCTTTACGCGCGCGTTGCTTAGAACCAAAGTAGAAGTTAAAGGCAGAGCAGAGAGAGCCGGGCAGAGTAAAAACTGCGACGCATGCATTCAAACCGAGCAAGGTGGAGAGTCACATCATAATCGAGAGCGCGAGCGAGAGAGGCGCACTTGAACAGTGAGAGGCAAAGCAGAAACGATCGTTAAGCTGTCTCAGTTAACCGTCGAATGCTGTTTTTTGGCAGTGTTGTCAATTTAGCTATTTTGCGGATAGATTTAGCATTTTTTTGCAGTTTAGCCTTTTTCTATACTTTTTAAGTTTTTACTAAGAGTATCAAGACATGTTTTTTCTAGAATATTTTTCTATTCTTTGCCTGGATTTGAGTGTTCCCCAAACTCAAAATACCCTGTACCATAATGGCCCGGAGGGATAACTATTCACTCATATTCTATGTAGAGAAAACAGTACGTAAATTGTAAAAATGAGACGTATGGGCGCCATCTACTGGTCTATTTGAGATATTTACGATTGGTTGCTCTTGTGATAAAACGGAGGTCTCACAACGTCTGTGGGGAGTTCCAACACCTTTAGTAAATACAATAATATTCGGTCCAAGCCTGGCTGTTCTATCATTGAGGTATTCAGAATTTATTTCTAGCTTAAAGTTTCCCCGGGGGGACGGTAGATCATATCAAGATAAGATCATAAGCATAAGCTCTCCTCCAAAATTGCATAACTCTAGCTTTTGTTATTTCTCAGATCCATGCGTTCATACAGACAGATATGGCCAGATCAATTTCTCTAGTTTTCCGGATCACTAAAGTTTTCTTTTGGGTTGCATATACACGCACAGTGTATTTAATTGAAAATAGTATAGCCTTTTTTTAGCTCTAAAGAGAGCTTGTGTTTGGCATTTTTGACAGTTTTTTGAAGTCCATCTAGCATTTTTTTTTTAATGAGTCGCCGGCAACACTGTTCCAGAGAGACTGTTATCGTGTAGTTCGAGCTGCTGCCGTGTCGTTCGTTGCTGTTGCGGTAACTCTCGAGCAAGGACAAGTTTGAACAATTAGATAAAATTCAAAGTAACCATAAACCAACGATTCTAACAAACCAAAAAAAAAAAAAAAATAATAATTTAATTTAAAATCAAACTGAAACGCCGGTTGCTGACGCCACTGCCAAATTTTCATTCGGTTAGTTGTTGTTTTTATTCATACATCATTATTATTATTTTTATATTCGGACGTAAATTGAATTTTGTCGCGTGTTTTGTTTTTGCATAATTCCAACCTTTTCTACAATCTGCGAATTATTTAAAAATTAAAAAATATATATATTGTATATATATTTATACATTTATTTTTTGTTTACTTGGCAATTTTAAAGCTTTGTTTTTGTTCTAAGTGTGCTCGTGTGTCTGCGTATGTGTTTACCCAGAGGGCAATGCCATAAAAAAAATTGTTGGTTTTTTTTTTTTTTTTTGTGTTTTTAAAAACCGCAACTGGCCTGACCGTTTCGCTCGTTTTCTGGGACTCTAGAAAAGTTGAAAACAATAAAACTGCCAACAGGCAAGAGCGACAACCAAAACACAAATAACCGCAACAAGAACGAAAAGAGAAAATAAATAAAAAAAAAAAAAAACAAAACTCATAACACCAACACCAAAATCTGAAGTATGCAAAACCCAACCCACCCCCTCGGCAACAAAAAGTCCAACGTCAACGCCGGACAGCATGCAAAAATACAAAAATTTATGACATGCGTGCCAGGCAGATCATTTTTTTTGTCTTTCTCCAACACGCACACACACACACACACACACACACTCATTCTTCCACTTGCCTCACCTCACTTCTCCTTCGTTTTCTAATAATAATCCGTACTTGCATATTCAAGACCCTGAACGGGTCAACCACACAAACACACACACAGCCACACACACACATAATCATATAAGCACTTGCTTCTAACAGGGCATTTTCGAAATTATTCGAATCGAAATGGAAGGGTAAACGTGTGAGAGAAAACAACAAACGCCCACGCAAAGAGCAAATCAAAACAGAAAGCGGCTAAAAGATTTTTTATTTGGCGTTCCATTAATAAATACTCTATAATGAATTGTCTCATTCAACAAAACAAATTGATCAAATTTGACAGATTCGAATATCTTTTAAAGTTCCTTAAAAATTAGCAAATGCAATTGGAAACAACTAATTAAAGTTCATTGGGATTATAAGGCGAGATCTCAAGAGTACCAAGTCTGGACCTCAGCCCTTTAAAAAGAAAAAGAATATATCAAGCATGTTATAAGGAGACATCTCAGGAGCACCAAGTCTGGACACTTGAGAGAGAGAGATATCTCTGGGATATAAGGTTTAGACATAATCTCTTGAAATCCAGTATATTAGGACTATAAGGAGCTATCTCTATGGTACCAAATCAGGACCTCAGCTCTGCAGTAAAATCCAAGATTTCAAAAAAAGAATTGAACGATATCTCCAAGTCTAGGCCTAAGCTCTTAAGATCTAGAAAGTATTACTGAGTGGTTCATCTACTTATAGAGATCGGAATAGCTCAAAAATTAGAGAAGACGTTATCACCAGGTCTAAGCTTTCAACAGTCCAGTCAAATCCAAGATATATTCAAAAATTCTGGATTTCAGAAATAATATATATATCCTTAGAGTATACCAAAGTCAGGTGTCTTCAGTTTTAGCCCTCTTTCACTTGTTGTATTTTCGCAAATTGTCTTGCCATATATCTGTGCGAGCTTTGGGGGATTTATCGTTTCTACATCCTCTCGTCCCGCACCTTTCTCTCCCCCACGATGGCTAGTAAAAATCAACAGTTTGCCGCTGCTGTCCATATGAGTGTCTCCCAAGTCAAAATAAAATTTCATTCAAGGTTAAATGACGAAAAGTCTGTTTTTAGCTGGCACTCCCGAACACAGACCATATTAAATAAAAAAAAAATAAAAATTAAAATAGTATGTTAAAACCTGAACAAAATGCCAATGCTATTTGAAAAGTTCAACTCGCAGAAATTGTGCCAAAAAAGTGCATTAAGAAAGAAGAAGCTAACGAAGCTTCATTGTGTCACCCCATATGATTCAATACCAAATATCGTATATGTATATCTAAGTGGCCATAAGTGCAGGTGTTGTTTTGCATGCAACTCACGACGCATAAAGAAATATTGAAGTCATATTATAAAGCTGAATTTAGCAGAAATGACAGGCCCCTGCGAATAGTCACACCCACTTTGATTGGGTAATTCGAGCCTTCTCCGCAGGTGTCTAAATGTCTGTGCGTCTGTCAAAGTCAAGGAAAAATTACCGTTCATTTATGGAAAGAAAATCTTTTGGAATTTCTGGAAATCTTTTTTTTGATATGATTCCACATTTTTAAATTCTTAAAAGAAGAATTACAAAGACGAAGATAAGGAGGGAGGGGTGGGGTGGTCTGTGGTTCCGCTTCGAAATTGTGGTCATGGCTGGTTGGGCTTGATTCTCTTTTTATATGGCCAATGCACTTTTAATTTGCCATTCAGCAAATTGCTAAATGCAAAATTTACAGTTTTTATTGTAAGTGTAACGGGGCGTGAATTCGATTTGTTCAATTAATGATTAATAAATCCATGGAACGTGTTTATTAATTGAAAATTAACAGACAAAATTGTGGGCCAACAGATTCTCAGTCAGGCGGAAAGCGCAATTCTGCTTTGGACTTAATTTCGAAGGCTGCATTGCAGCGCTGACCACTTGTGGTATTTTTTAATAAAAGCAAACAAAAATGGGGCAGAGAGAAAAGCAGCTAACCATGGGCACATATAGGGTTTGTCTGGTACACATCCGCCGGGGCCGCATCAAGCTGCTCAAGACCCCCACAGATCTGTTTGCTTTGGCAGAAAGCGTTAACCTTTACAAGCTCTGTCAAATCTCTTACAAAGTACATAAATATTTATTTATTTATTTTTTTTTTAAGTAAATGAACAACTGTACAGTGGGTTTTCTTTGAGTCGCAGTTAGTTCTTTCTTTCTTCTCGAGAAAGTGAAATAGGCGTTATTATTTTGACGGGCACTGTCAGACCTTTTAATCACTGTGAATCTCGCATTACTTTAGCTACTTTGGTTACCAAACTTTGCGCGCTGACTCAGCGAATTTTGAATTATATAGAGTGATATCTATGTGTTCATGAATTTGTCATACTCTTTACGAACAAAGAAGAGTATAGTCATTTTACAAGGCACAATTAAAGAATCAGAACCATTAGTCCTTTATGGGTTTCTTTGGGATCGGTTAAATCGGAAATGGAAAGACACACATGACTATCAAGCTTCACCTGGATGGGTATATTATATCCTACAGACCCAAATCGGCCATTATAGACTGTTTTCAAACAAACCAGATAGACTCTTTTTAAGTTTTACCTGGGTGTAACTACTAAGCCTGAGAAGCCTAAATCGGTGCTCGGAATATTCCGAGAAAATCAGATATTTAGACAATTTATATGGAAAGACACAAGTGCACCTCACCTGGACAGAATTACTATATCAAACAGACCTAAATCAGTCATGACATGTGTGGGTACAAAGTTCCATTTGGATCTAGCTATTATATCATTTGTCTATGTGTGAATTTATTTTACTGGGTGTCAGGCAAGCTATAGAGACAACTTGGAAAAGACTTTGTAATCTTCGAAGATAACCCCAAACCACTTTATTTCCGTTTCACTTAAATTAAAAAGCTATTTCGAATTAAACTGTATAAGAAGATATTTCTTCCAACTGAAAAGTCAAATAGCTTTCAACACTCGCTGGGTACATTTCCCCCTTACAAATTAAGTTACAAGTATAAACAAATGAAATAAACAAATAATAAAAAAAAAAAAAAAACAGATAATTGCTCATAACTGAGGGAGGAAGCGACCTCCAATTTCAATTAACAATATTTTGCCATGATTGAAAAAAAAAACTCGAAAAAAAAGAAGAAAAAAACAAACGGTGGAGACTCGAGGCTCGAGTTGATATGAATATGTGAATATGTAGTGAATATATACATATATATTCATAGTTAATGTTAGAAATGATTGCTTTAGGGGGCAGTTAGGCAGTTGGGCATTTTGGTGATTCAATTTGAGCTACACTTGACCATATTTTAGGCAATTTTATGAAGATGGACGTTTGCTGGTTGCCCAAGCCAATATGTGTCTCTGTGTGTGTGTGTGGCAATTCACACATCAATCAATCAAAATGAGACTCTTTGATTAGAATTGCCATTTAGAAGGTTGCCTCAAAACTGTACAGTTTGAGTAGCACTTTTATCAATTTCAAATAATTTAGTTTGATACGATAATGATCACTTTGCAATTATAATTAAAATCATATTGCTGACGTCATGCGAAGAATCTTTCACCCCTCAAAACTAGGGCACTCAGTGCCCACTCTAGCCCAGTGATGACCTCATTTCCAAGTCATTCCAGGTCCACTGAATTTGCAATACTTCTTCTACGAATTGAGGATATTTTCTCATATTTCAGCATTACTTTTTTTATCTGCTCGCAATGTCATAATATACTCCGCGTTTCTTTGTTTAGAAATTAGTCAGCCCAAGTAAAGATAATGATTTGTTTTATATATACTCTCATACCGAGTTCCCCGAGTTGGCATGGTAAATATTGGGGTTCTTTGTCTATCCCAATAGAAAATTTTATATACCAAAATTTTAGCTTCTAATTTTTTCATATTTTACTTTAAAATTGATGTAATTTGATATTTGTTCTCTTTATTTTCGCACATGACTGTAAATAGGTAAACAGATTTCTTATCTCTGAATGTTACTTAGATTGTGGCATACACACACCTATGAAAATTGAGAGAGCCGCAAACATACACACACATACACACTGACAGAGATAAGTGAAAAACACCTTTAACGATAACGGAACCCAATCGGGCGTAAAGTTTTTGGTTATCAGTCGAGAATTGTATGGCTTGCCAGGCGGACAGACGAAAGCGCAGCTAAATCAACCCACCCATACACACACACACATTTTATGAGGAGAAAAAAAATACCAACACACACATGCTCAGTTAGGAAATGTAATATGGAGTATGTGGAAATATGAATAAAGAACTAAAAACTGATCAGTAAGAAAAGAAAGGAAAAGTTATTAAAAATACAAAGCGAAACAAAAAGGAAAAATTAGTTACAAGCAAAAATGTGGAATATCAGACATCTTAAAGATCCCACGGGCCTAGCTGGATATCTAACTGTACTGCTATGGACAATTTGGGTCCTGGAAACCTCAGCAAAGAATGTCCTGAGCTGTATACCGCATGATACCAAATTCACTTGCGATTGCCATAATGTAGACCAGGTGAGTCAGTCCAATAACAAAATGATGTCAAATTCTTGTAACTCTTCTAAAAATATATAAAATGAATCATACCCAAACAATGGGTACCAAATTTCAAAAGACGCAGAAAATCCGATCTTTTAAAAAATTTAAAAGTCAAGAAAATAGTCGAATCACATAATTACAACCTAGGAATAGCTTCAACGCATACCTACTGGTCTCATTCAAAATTGAGATTTAGAATTCCTTTAAGGTTTCAAGATCGCAGACTCTGCGGATCACCATATAACATTCATACAAATCTAAATCGGTCCTAAGCATGACTTCGGCATTTATGGACTGATCTCTATTCAATATGGTAAATAAGGATCGGTCCAGCATACGAAATAGCTTCCACATTTCTTGACGGATCTCATTAAAATCATCATCCATAGATGTTTCAAGTTTAAGACGGATGCGACTTTTATATTAGATATCAATCGAACCAAGCTAAATTTGTTTTAGGATAGACTTAAATCTCTTTCATATGAGTCTGTAATCTTCGATACCCCTAAGATCTCACCTTTATTTATTTATTTATTTTTTTTACCTTTGTCAGGCCCTGTGGCTGCCACAGTTGCAAGGAGCTGTCTATCAGGTGGAAATACGCAATTGCCAGGACTTGACCGTGGATGCCAATGCCCTGGAGGGCATAGAGGGTCTGCGGAAAGTCACCTTTAAGGATGTGAAGAAATTGGTGCTAAAAAAATATGCACTCAGTATACCCCGATATGCCAGCAACAAGGCTTTAATTGTCGAATTCGAGCAGGTAAAATCCAAAGCCCAAAACCAAGTGGATTTCAATAGTATAAATTCATAAATTTCAGGTCGACATTGACTTGATTGAATCGCATGCCATAAATGGCAGAATTGAAGAGATCTCATTTGTGGGCGGACGCATTGGGCATATACATCCCTTTGGCTTCACCACTACCAAAGACAGTGCCATATTGCTCAAGTTAGATGGTGTCCAAGTGGAACGCATTGAAAGTCAGGTAAGGAGTGAAATTTTGTTTAAGATCAAAACTATAAACAGTTGTTTTTTTAGGCTTTTAAAAAATTTGCCGTAGAACAAATTATTATTTCGAATTGCCTATTCACGGGCAATGTGCCCACACGTGCCTTCTATGAACTGGAAGTCCTGAATGAGCTGAGCATTTTCCATAACCAATTCCAGAAGTTGCACTCGCATGCCTTCTCCTTTAAGCGTGAGTGACTTGAGGATTTCCCAGATTAGAAAAATAATTTTAGCTTCTTTTTGTTTTTAGTGATTTCAAAGCTGACTGTGAGCGACAATCACTTTAAAGAGGTGGATGGGGAATGGCTGGAGGCCTCAGTTCGCGATAGTCTCATCCTGCGTGGCAATAATTTTGGAGCCACCAGTGACATAGCTTTTAGAAGCTTGACTGTACATCGGGACTATCAGCGTAGTGAACGTCTGGAACTGCGCTTCCTCAACAACACCCTAAAGAGTTCCTCGATCAGCCGCAACGACGAACAGACAAGTCCCGCCCTGCCTTTGAAGTTTGATTCAGGCTTTGCCCTGAACATACGACAATTGCAGTATGAGAATACCTGGTCCTGTCAGGATCTGGACTTGGATGCTCAGCCGCCATTGCCCAGATCCGAATTCTTTCGCCTGCACAGCGAGCAAATCTATTTCCATCGTGAAAACGAGGCTGATCCCAACTTTGTGCCCCTGCGGCAAATCATTTTGGAGCAATGCCAGCCCAGCAACCATCTAGCCCTTATAGTCTGGGGTTCGGTATTGCTCGTCCTGATCTTACTGGTAGTATTCCTGCTGCTCTACTGCTATATGACCCGACGCAAGCGCCAGCGCAAAATGGATGTGGTGCAGCCAGAGCCACGCACCTACAAGGAGACCCAAATCGTATACCAATTCAAGAACGCTGAACTGCTCAAGACTGATTTCTAATTTAGAAAACGACTACTGAGAGAGGGAAAGGGAAAACAAATACCTAATACAGCTGAGAGATGCTAAGAGCAGCAGCGGATAGAGAAATCCACAAGCCACAAAACAGACAGAAACACACAAAGAGTGACCTTTCGTTGTACCAAATTTTTAGATTAGTTTCTAAATTAATTTTAGTTCTCGTTATCTATAAAAGATATTCTTTTAATCGAGCAAGCATAGCCAGGTCAAATGCTCCCAAAATGGGAACTCTCGACCATTATTATTATAAGTTGCATTCAATAAGTGCTTAGCACTCCATCAAAAAAAAAAAAAAAAAAAAAAAAAAAACAAATAAATAAAAAGCTTTTACACTTACCCAATGGGCAGATAGGACTCCAAGGCCTGATGCACAGACAGCGAGGAGTCTGATAGGGCGAAGCCCTTCGAGAGCAGTCCATGGTGGGCGCTGAGAGTCTCCTCAATGCCGCTCAGATCTTCAATATCCTTGTCATCTGAAAGAGATGGGGAAGTTGGATGATAAGTCTAATTGATTGAATGAGTTCGGTCCATGAATAATGTAGATATCCCAGTTTGACCTTAAGATAACTCAGTCCAATCCGATACAGATATGGATTACCCTTTAGGTATTTTTATATAAATTTAATAAGATCGATAATTGATTGACAGAGATATGCCTAAAGCCAAGATTGGTTCCGAGATATTACGATCGGATTCGAGTGAAAATTGCTACACATATGGATCGTTTTTGGGTAGGAAATTTTAATGAGAATTAGATATATTTTAAGAACCAAGTTTGGTCCCTATGACTGCTACATTGAGCTCCGTTTTGGTTGGTTTCGACTGCTTATGACAATAGCCCTTAAATCGAATAGAAACAATCGCACATAGCTCAATAGAATCGTCTATTGGTATTGACCAATCTCTAGTGCCCCTAGCAATTCTGGGTATATATAATTCAGATGGGGTCCTATAATTTCGAAGATTTTATTTTGTTTTACCTGGCAAATTCAAGTCCTTTTTCATGAGATTGGCACTGCACATGCCGCCCAAATAGGCCAGCTCCTGTTCCAGGCGTATCAAACAAGAGTTGCTCGTGTTCAACTGAATCGATGGGTAAAACAAATTAGAAAATATTTTGAAAATTATAAAAAAACAAAACACTCACCGTGGTGGGATTGTCATAGCCTACGACCAGGCACTTGAAACCGTAGCGAGTGTTGCGCGGATCCTGGGCATACAATGAAGCGGTTTCCAAGGAGAACTCCACGCAATTCCCCGGCAAGATGAGCACGTTTTGCAGCCAATTCGAGGCCCTGCAAGGCACACAACAAGTGAGAAGAGGAAGGGAAGCAAAATTTATTTAGAAATGCTTACGTGTTGAATTTTTTCACCACAATCCACTCGCGGTCCACAGAGTCCTGGGCGCGTAGAGCAGAGGTTGAGCTACCAGTTGTAGTCCTGCAACAGCTGGCCAAAAGGGGCTGAGTCTGGCGAGCAGATCCACCGGTACGACGACCATTGTCCAGCATGTCGTAGTAGTCCTCACCAGACTGATTTCCCTCCGGAGCTGCCGGCCTCATGGGTATCGAGAGCAGCAGATAATCCTCCAACTGAGCCGTTCCACACTGCGGGTCAAACTCAATGGTGAGCCATTGCACACAGGGCGGGAACTCCACGCGGTAGCAACTGATACTGGCGCTCTTATAGGGATGTTCGCTCTCCACTACGCAATAATGATTGCTGGTGGTGGGGGGAGGCGGTGTGGTGACCGTAGACACACCCACCACATAGGGTCGCATGGACAGGGGCACAGCCGTGGGCGGCTGAGATGGAGCCTGTTCACGGGACATGTATAACTGATTTAGGGCTGCTATATGAGGCAGAATCTCCTTGATCAGACCGAGAATTTGCACGGAGCTCTTGGGATCCGAACAGGCCAAATTGGCTATGTGAGCGTAGACCAGGGGCAGCAGTGTGTGAAACATATTCGAGGCCGAGAGATTGAAGACCTCGAGCAGCTGCAAGACGGCCAGATGACCACCACTGGGTCCATCCTCTGAGTCGGAGTTGGTCAGTATGGCCGGCTGGTGGGTGGGCTGGACCAGCTCCTCGGCCAGTTCGTTTTCGGCACGTTCATTGCCATTGAGCTTGGCCATCTGACCATTGCGGAAATTGAGATCTGCCGTCTCTTCCACACCGATCTCGGTGGCACCCATTTCTATTTCCATTTCGAAAGGATTTGTCGAACGCTTGTCAAACTTCAGGGTCTCCATAATGCCCTTGGAGAAGGACTCTATGCGTTTGCCCAGATCTCGGGCTGTGGACAAATTCGGATCGACGGGCAGGGCAGCTGTGCGTGAATTGTTGGCCCAATTGATGTCCATGTGCTCTTCAATGGGTGTGATATTATGCTCGGAATCGATAGTCTGGGTGTGATTGGATGAGTTGTCAGATGGCGACGAGGAGGCAGCCATGGCATTTCGGGCCAGTATCAGCAGCTCTGTGCACTTTTTGGTTATATCGGCGGCTATTTGCAGGGCCGTATCCCGGGTGGACACCTCGTTCGTGGCATGTCCCGAAATCTCGGCCTGAGTGGGACCGCTGGCCGACAGCCCAGAATTGCCCGAGCCACTGGGCAACACCGTTTCGGGCTTGATCGGCGTGCTGTAGTACAGGATGCAGGGTATTTGGCCACGAGCCGGCGTGGTGCCATTGAAGCTGAGGTCGCAGGCATAGAAGTGAAAGGTGGCCCCACAAGGACCCCTTACCGAGGGCATGCCAGCATCGCCGGAGCAGGTACGCGAGCCCTGGGAACACAGTCTGAGGGCATAGCGAGCGTTCTCCTTAATTTGCACGGGATGATCGAATTTGAGCTCGGTAAGGTCGTTGTGCACTACATCCTGGTCATAGGAACCGGACACGGATTCTAGGGTCTCCCATTTGTGCTGAGGCTGCAGATCGGCCGTGTTATCGTACAGAAGCTCCAGCTGATAGTCATAGCTTCCAGAGCCGGAATAGACCATAGCGCCGGCTATGGCTATGCCCGCTCGATCCACCGAAAAGGCTATGGCATCGGGTCCGAAATTACCCGTGTTCCAGGTGCGACTCAGATCGCAACGGGCAAAGCGTGGTCCTGTCGAATGCAAGGTTCTGGGCGGCAGGAACATCTTGTCATACTCGCCCATGGCGGTTTGGTAAACAATCTCGGCCAGCACTCGCGCCAACAGGTGACAGCAGTTGTCGATGAGACCCTGGTTGATGGCATCCCGACTAGAGGCAGCCGAGCTGGCCCCGCTCAGACCGGCATAGCTGCCGCCCACACTTCGATTGTATATACTCTCGATCCGGGTGCGTATGGGACTGGCAATGATCTCGAGCAAGCGCACCAGCACATCCTTAAAGGTCCAGGAATTACTGAGAAAATCACTCTTCTCCTGCTGAGTACGATAGATCATCTGTTCCACCAGTATGGGATACTGATGGGCCTCCGTGGAGGACAGCATGGGCAGGCCAGAATTGTCACTGGGACTAATAATGGATTGTCGTTCCTGGCCCGTGCCATTGCTGAGCAGAGAGAAGGTGGCACGCAGCTTGACCGTGGGTGAGCAGAGTCCAGCCAAAATGGCGCTTAGCAGCCGGGAATGCAGGGCACCTCGATCCATTTGGGACAGCAGATCGCAAAGGCAATTCCACTTCAGCGAAGACGTCGGATAGAAGGCATCAAAGCAGGCCACAAAACTCAAATGGCACTCATCCAAGATCTCTAAGACCAAGGCATAACCTAAAGACAAGATAAAATAGATTAAAGCCTAGGTGGGAGCTATGATCAATCGAACTCACCCTCATCTGTGGCAATATCCTTGAAGATGTCATCGCAAAAGATGCCTATAAGCAGGGCCCGAACATTTCCTATGCACTCGGCCAGCTGTATATTCTCCATGTTGGGCTTTCGGGCCGAGGGTGTGCCGGCCGAGGCTGTCACAGTGGTAGCATTGCCCGAGGCAGCACTGGCGGCCTCGCCGAAATATTTGGCTACATTGTTGGCCAGTAGAGAGCTGGCTGCCTGACTCAAAATACGTGGAGGATTCTTATCTGTGGAAAAAAAGAACGTTGAAAAAGTTGTCGGAAACCAAGGAGAACTCACCTTTGTTGGGATCAACGGCTGGCTTGCCCACGGCGGGTAATTTGGGCTGCAATTTGGACAGGGCAGCGGCCACCAGGCTGGAAGCGTTGGCCGGGGTGGTTGTTACGCTATTGCCGGTTGGCTGAGCCACGACACGCTGAGGATAGATCTCATTAGTGTATTTGCGCAGCAGGCGCAGGCAGGACTTGTTGACATAGCCGAGATACTCCAGCGACTGTTGGACTTGAAAGGGACGAGTCTTGTCGCGCTGTTCACGCAAATTGGTTTTAAAGGTCTCCCAGGACCAGCTGAGCAGGACCACTAGACTCTCGAAACACTCACGTGTCACGCTGTTGGCAAAGGCCTTGGAAATACGCTGAACCGGATCGAGGTCGAGCGGAGCCACCGGCTGTTTGGACTCCTGGCTGACCAGGCGATACAAGATGGCTGGAATCTGGCCGGAATTGACATCGGTGCCATTGTTGGCCTTCTTGGATGACTTGAAGGAGAAGACCACCTGATCCTCGGTGGTGACAGAAGCCTGGCCACAAGAGCCACAGTCCGAGGAGGGTCCAGCAATTCTGGCCCAAACCAGATACCAACGTCCGGCTGCCGCACTCACCGGCTTGGGCAGGAGTATGTGATGCTTACTGCGGGCGGCACACTCAAATGGCACATCCTTGGTCTCACTCAGCAGAATCCCCTCTTTTTCATAGCCACCACCATCTGGTCCCAAATCGTACAATTTCAATTTGCAGGTGTATTCCCCACGTCCACCGAACATGCCAAAGCCGCAAATCAAGACATCCGTATCGGCGGAGAACCGCACGGCTTCCACACTGTGACCGGAATAGCCCCAGCCACCGCCAAAATTATCAAAGCGATTGACCACTTGATATTCACTATTCTGGGCCTCGATATTCTGATTTGTCTCCTTGGGCAGGGCCTCCTCAAAGCAGCCCGGTATATTCTCCTGCGCCGAGGTGAGTATGTCCAGGCAGGCCAACAAATTGAGCGAGGCCTGCGAACGGGAAACTCTCACATCTGACTTGTTGGGAAGGGACAACTCCGGCGAAAGTAGGGCCCGATAGTTCGCGGCATTCTGAAAAATAAAATGCTTGTTGGATAAATAAGCGAAAATAAAATTGATTTCAAATCAAACTCACTGCATCTCCTTCGGCTATTTCGCTGGCCAGGATGTTGTGGCAGCGCAGTTTCTTGGAGATACCATCGAAGACCCAGAGCACATTGTAGTTTGGATCCATGGCAAAGGCCAGCTGAGGCTGAGGTTTATCGGGACTGGCACTGCTGCCGCCAGCACCTACATCCGAATCAGTACGCTGACGTGCCCTACGTTGACGCTGCTGGGAACTGGACACCACAGGTGTGGGTACTTCCTCGTCGAAGACTTGATTGCGGGCCTCATGCATGCTACGCGACATTTGTTCGTTAATGGGTCCACCGACGCTGCCCACAAAGGCCGAGGTGGCTGGCAGTGGCATTTCTACCACGGGTGTGGCCACATCCACATTGCGATTGATTTCGGGCTGAGCCTGGGTTTGCTGGGAATGCAGCATTTCCACGAAATTAACTTGATTGCGATAATGAGCTGTGCAGCTGCCATCGCGACGATTGATTGATAACGAATGGAAGGACAAGGGTATGGTGGGTATGAGCACTGTATCAAGAGAAGAAGAAGAATGAGATTTAGGAGCATCCAAGAGAGTATACTTTGGTTGGACTCACAAATGGTCTTTTTGTTGGCCACCACTTGCATTTTGGGAAGCATTTGGGCGGTGATAAGTGACTCGTCAATTTTAATAAAAGTTTGGTCCCCATTGGCCCCAATCCAAGTGACCTTCTTGCCATAGTTTGGACCCAGACCACTAAAATGAAAGAGATGGAAAAAGTCAGCGAGTGTGGGTGAAAGAGAAAGCAGTATCCAACTTACGTGACAGCTCCCGGCGTGCAGTTCCAGAGAAACTTTTGTCGCTGAGCCAAAATGGCCGAGACTCCTTCGGTGGCTATAGGCTCCTTTGCTGGCTCTTGCTGGACCAAGCCGGTCTCCTTGGCCTGGACGGGTGTTGTGGCGGCTGTGGTCTTTTGGGCCGCCTCCTCCTCGCTGCTGCTGCTGTTGCCTGGCAAACGACCCAACTGACCCTTCTGGTAATTGCCAAAGGTGTAGACCAGACCCTTGTGCGTCATCAGAACTGTGTGATTGCTCCCAGCCGCCACCTGACTAATGGCTCCCGGAACTGCTACCTTCACGGGACCCGTGACCGCTTGCAGATCACCTGTGCCCAGCTGACCATACTGATTACTGCCAAAGGTGTAGACCTCGCCGCTCAGCGTCAAGACCACCGTGTGGTGTAGGCCGCAGGCCACCTGGACCACTGGTGAGCTAGTCGGGAGACTGAGCAATTGGGGTGCCAAGGGAGCTACTCGCGGTGGATCTTTATCGAATTCTGTAGGCGTGTGACCCGCCTCCAAGTCACAGCAGCCGGGCTTCTTCTCCTTGCGTCGCATGATCAGCGTCTTGGAACGCTGCTGGCGTTGCAGCTCACTGGGCAGAGGCTTCAACTCCACCTTCAGCTCTGAAATCACAATGAAGACGGATTAATTTGGACTTTCAAAGAAAGATTGGAACACCCACCATTTTCACTTTCCTGCAGGGCTATGCAGGCTCCACACAATCCGCACTTGGCACAGCCGGCATCGCCATGTCCACAAGGGCAGATACTACCGCCCAGTCGCTCCTCTAGCGGCACATTCAAGGCCGACACGCAGGACACATTGTAGCCTGTGCATTCCCGACACATCACACACACCCGACACTGGCCCTGCACCAGATTGTGATCATCATAATCGCAAAGGGTGGAGAGATCCACTTTGGGTCGCTTGTCGGAACTGCCACCACTCAAAGGCAAAAGAGTTGCATAAGCCGAGGTAGTGGCTGCATCTTTCACGGCCGGTAGCATCACCTTGTTGAAGACCCGGCCACACTGGCCCTTGTTGTTCAGGCCAAAGGTGTAGAGCTGTCCCTTGGCCGTTAGGGCCACACAGTGAGCCTTACCCAGGGCCACCTTGGTTACATGCTGATCGATCAGCTCACTCACAAATCCAAGAGCATCGCAGTGAGCCGTGTCCTTGCCATACATAATCAGCTTGCCGGTCTTGGTGACAAAGGCGGAGGTGCCATTGTTGCAGGCCGCATGGACCACCACATGACCATCGATCTTAGTCATCTTCTTGGGCTTGACTGCCTTCGGCTGACGTCGGTTCTTTGAGGCATCGCCGTCTTCACCGCGCCTGGCTGTGCCAGCAAAATACACGGTGCCATCGTCGTTCACCATTAGGGCATGAATGCCGTCGTGTCCCACGGCCACATGAACTATATGAGCGGCCTTGGAGATGATTAACTCGGTGAGTTTCAAGGTGGGCGTCCGTCCGACTGACTTGAGGCCCAACGAGGCGGACTTGCCGTAATAGTAAACCTTGCCATTGGCCGCCCTGACCAGACCAAATTCCTTGCCACAGGCCATGCCCAGAACATCGACATCGCGGCAGGGCAGCTTGGGCTCGAAGGTGTTGTAGGATGATTGAATCTTTTGGATTTGATTTTGATTGATCACCTCGTCCTCGAAGGCTGCATAGCCGAGAGTGCGAAACTTTTTTCTGGCCAGCTGCAGGGGCAGTTCAAACGGCGGCGGCTCACTGGTGTAGCTGTTGTGATAAAGATTCAGTTTCTTCACCACCAAAGTGTCCTGAAAGGGATGAGCAGTAAAAAACGATTCAATTATCTGGACTTTGTTGGTTACTCACATCTCGATTGGTGCAGATGGCGTTGAGGGAATCGTCATCTGTGAAGAGGACATAATTGTATCCTTCGCGTACGGGTAGCATATTGACTGGATTCATGGCCTTAACCACCAGAGTGTCCATTGCCACCAGATGGAGGTGATCGGCATTGCGTTTGGAATTGCGTCGGAAGTATAATTGGCCACCACTATAGCCCAGCCAGGCGCTGCGCTCCTTGCTGAATTCATCGTTCTGTACATAGATATGTCCTTTGTAGGAGCCTCCGAAGCCGGTGCCAATTTTAAAGAGGGCTCCACCATGCAGCAGATAGACAAATACGCCGTCACAGGCCATGGCCGGTTGCATGAAAACTGGATTTATAGAGACTGCTCCTCCAATCTTAAGATCGATCTATTGTGCGAAGAAATACAAAATTATTATTTCCCTTGAAATTGCTGGTGAAGATGAATTGTACGCACCTCATTGATAAGGGAATTTTGTGGCACACCGTGACTGTGAAAATCTGGCCTGGAAGGCTTATTTAGAGCAGCACTGACGACCGTATGCTGAAGTGCAGCTAGGACTGACGGCAGCTGGATGATCTGGGCGGAGAGTTGCTTGGGTGACATAAGCATGGCTGCAATAGCTTTTAGCATTTTGCCAGTATCACCGCGGGCTATGCACAAGCCTAGGAGAGCGGCACAGGCCATGGCCGACCAGTTGGCTTCGGCCCCAGTGCTGGAATTGAGAGCAGCTGGCATGGTAGCCAAATCTAGCAGGAGATCGTAGAGTGGGTTGATTAGCTCTTCGGGCTCCATCTTGAAGGATTCGGGCTGTTGGCCTTGGATAACGTCAAGTAGAGCTTTGAGTGCCTTGGTGCAGAGCAGCGGCTGTATGTGCCTGGCATCGGCTATGAGCTCAAACAAGCTGCGCAAACCAGCACCCACAATGAGTGGTACGGTGGCATAGAGGGGCTCACGTTCTGTGGGATCTTCCACATCTGAATCGGCATCACTGTTGGCCGAGTCACGTCGTGGACGCTTTTCGGCCTGGCCGGCAGAGGGACCAGCCCCCAGTCCACCTGCGGCTAGAGCTGCATGGCAGGAACAGTCTACGAGATTACTGGCTAGACAGCTACCAGCACAGACCAGGCAGCATGAGGAATCCATATTGCCGCCCCATTTCTTGACAGCAGCGGCGGCCAGCATGCCACTACTACTCTCCTGGAATAAAGCATATCTCGTTTCGGCTTCCAAAACGGTGGAGCGTATAGCCGAAAAGACAGCGAATTTGGAGGCATTTGGGTCTAGCTCGATATGGGCCACAGGAAAAGTGGGAAACAGAAATAATTGATCTTTTACAAGCGGCGGATCCAGAGGATTAACAATGGCGCCGGCATTGCCCTCCAAGACAGCAGCCGCAGCGGCCATGGCTGCGGCTGACTTCTCCTTGCGACTTTTACGTTTAGTAAGCGCCTTGCGTTCATTTTGCAATTTTCTGAAAAACGAATATCGATTAAACACATTTGAAAATTTCAAATAGTAATTCAAAGAACAACGAAAAGTAATGCAGGTCAGCACTCAGCTGTTGGCCAGCTGACTCTGGGCTGCCCACTTGTCAGACAGCAAAAGCACCGTGGCGGGTTTTCAACCCCATTTAAATGATGGCCAGGGGTTGAAGACCTACATTGCCTGATGGGCAGGCAAGGCGGAAAATCGATCGATTTTTCAACCCCATAAACGAAATCACCGCCGCGGCATGGCAGACCAAAGCCATTGCCATTGTCCTTAATGTGTTGGATGTCGACTGAAATTACCTGCGAGTATTGCTAGTGTACAATTCGTAGAAATGGTCGCCATATTTCATTGGATTTAATAAACCGACCATGGCAAATGAGTTGCAGTTGAATTGATTTTTACACCGTTACGACCAAACACGAAAATTATAATAAAAAAAATATATTTTACTCTGTCGGCAGCGCCGACCGAGCTCGGCAAACAGCGGTTGCTGTAAGCTTTTTCTTTGGCTAATTTATTGCACAAAATTTACAAAAATAATTATATATTAACTAATTCATTTTTCTTGTTTTATTTTTATACCACTGGCCACTTAAACTGATGCACTTTGGGCATTATTTAGTTTGTGTGTGTCCCGATATTATGCAAAAACATATTTCTGGATTTTTTGTTACCGACGTCAGGAGCTCCGAAGCGATGAGCGAGTAACTGTAACTGAAAGTTGTTGTTGTTGCTCTGCCTGTGTTTGCGCGCCACCCAGCTGTCCTTACAGATATTCCTGCCAACTTGCTTCAAATTCATAGCAAGTTGGCAGTTTTTTCATAACAGCTGTCAAATTGATACAACAATAAAATCAGCACTGCAAGGAAGAAGAAGAGAACAACTGACAGCAGCAGCGGCGCAGTGATAAAACCAAGAAAAACATTTTACGTAATTTATATTTATTAATTTCAATGCCCTAACATGTATTAAACTAAAGCGTCTTCATACCAAACAGCATGGGCAACAATTTAACCCATTACCTGAAGCCAGATGTCATGCCCGGGGCTGATGTGGTGCCATCGTTCGATCCCATGCTTGGGTTTGAATCGCGCAAGGAACGCGTCATGATTGCTACCCAGGAAGAAATGGAGTCGGCCAAACTTCCACTTGAAGATCGCGACTACTGTGCCCACAAATTGCTGCAGTATCGTTCATGCCGGGCGGACAAATTTCCCTTCGTCTATCAATGTGCGCACGAGAAACACGAATATCTCACCTGCGAATATGAGGACTACATCCTGCGCATGAAGGAATTTGAACGCGAGCGTCGGCTTCTCGAGCGCCAGAAGCGACTCAACAAGGCTTAAACTGCGGGGCGTTTCTGATGGCGTTTCGTTGGAACACCAAACTGACATCAATTTAATTTAATGAGAGGTTACATCCCTCTCAGACACACTGCCTGTCCGGCAGCGGCAATAACATCTCATCTGCAGCTGGACGGAAATGTCAATAAATACGTGCTAGGAATAATGTGGATGTTTTTTTTTTTTAGTTAATTAAATTAAAAATTGTTGGAAAACAATGAGGCGGAGTCGTTTTCAACTTGTTTAACTTTATTATTATTAAATTACAATTGCAGATTTTAACAAATCACACTCATGCAACTGCTCTTTGAAACTGGGCACACAAAAACTTACACGCACACACACACACACACACACAAAATCTTAAATCCTAGTAACTATGTTAATGATGGCAAGCGGCTTTAAAGGAGCCGGTATTGTAGCTACTTGTTTCCAAAGTCGAAATATCATTTGAAATTAATTTAAATGCAAGATACACTCACGTTGACTTCTTTGGTTGTATGATTTGGTCGGCTGACCGAAACGAATGGGCTGCATCACATGCGTAGTTTCCTCCACAATAATTGCATTCGTCCATTGGTTTCGAAAATACTACGTAGCATAAATACCTGAAGGAGACCGACGCCTATCATGGCGCTGATCTGGAGCATGGACCAGTGATTGACCTTCTGGAAATTGGCTTCGGCTAGATTGCGATCGCGAGCTTCATGGGAGCGAAGGAGATCTTGCATTTGACGGGCCTTGGTCAGTTGCATACGTATGCGTCCAATGAAGTCCATAATGTCTTGGACTTTCATGTCATAGTACTCGTCGGGACTGAGACCGGCCAGTTCGTCTACTTCGTTCCATTGGCGATCGCCGTGGTTCTGATCTCCTTCCCGCTCCACAATCAGCTCAAAGAACACAGTCTTTCGATTGAACATACTGAAGCTGTTGTCGAAGCAGAATCGGTAATCTCCTTCCGTTTGGACCTCGTGCCGGTGTATGTTTTCTGGCTTCTTAAAGTCATTGACTATGACTAGTCCAATTGGATCCAGCAGGGCAAAACTAATGTCCAAGTCACCATGACCGCCATCTATTACCTGGTATTCAAAGTCGATGGTTTCACCCAGCTTGACACTATGGTAGAGGCATTCTTTTTTCCCGGCATCTACATAGACTGTCATCTCCTTGTCGTAGCCATAGACCAATGGTGCCGAAAACAGTAGCAGCGTCAGCAAGACCGCAATGAGAAGGCAGTTCAGTTTGTTCTGCGAGCGTGTGACGAATCATTGTTGAATCAGCGTTGATAATTTGGTTTTATATTGCCAAATTTGATTCACTTAATCTTACCATTTTGGGGAAGAAAGAGAGGACAACTGTCGCTGCTGTGGAAAACCTGAAGCCGCCGAGCAATTTACGTTTCGTAGGCGTCTGAGATCTGATGAATTCTCCAATAAGTAGACTAGTCTGATAAAATATAACTATTTTACTGAGAATTTTAACTACCGCGGCGAAGTTAATAAACAACGCTTCTTAATTGAGGGTTGCAATCATTATATCGATACGCGGGCTAACCATAGCACCAGTGTTGCCAAATCAACTGTAGGCACAAAACGGCGAAAATACTCGGCCAATGGGAGTCATAATATCTGAAATAGCTGAAATTTAACCTATAATTTGTAAACCAGATCAATTATCGTTACAATGGGCATACTTTTACTCTCTGGGTTATAATAGTATTTTTGTTTTCTCCTATTAATCCCAACTCAATATTAAGATATTGATCTAGTATTCTGCGGGTTTTATTCATTGGAAATGGAAAATCTTAGAAAAGCTTAGCAATTAACATAGCATAAAAATTAACAAAAATTTCAAAAATCAAATTTTTTTCCGCAAAAATTATATGGACACACTGACAGCGAATACGTTGCAAGCACGCTCTCCGATAACTTCTTCATCTAGCAGCAACAGCTGGTTGCGTTTAACGGTGTCGGTCTGTCACACTCTTCACACTTGCTCAGCAGACGCTGCCTGCCCAGCCAAACAGCTCATCAAATTTCTTTGAAATATGGCTCAACCAACGGAGCGGCTGCTCTACATAACCCTCCTGCTTGTCGTCTTTCCCACACTCTGTCTGGGACTTCTCGAGGGCCTGTACTGTGGCAAGGAGAATTGTTACGATGTGCTGGGTGTCCATCGTGAGAGCTCCAAGTCCGACATTGGCAAGGCCTACCGTTCTCTGGCGCGAAAGTACCACCCGGATCTGCATCGCGGGGCTGAAGCCAAGGCCCAGGCTGAAGAGCAGTTCAAGTTGATAGCCACTGCCTATGAAATACTCCGCGATGAGGACTCTCGCAATGACTACGACTACATGCTGGACAATCCAGATGCCTACTATGCCCATTACTATCGCTACTACCGACGTCGTGTGGCACCCAAAGTGGATGTGCGCATAGTGATCGTTGTCACCCTTACCATTATTTCCATAATCCAATATTATTCCGGCTGGCAGCGCTACGATTCAGCCATCAAATACTTTGCCACTGTACCCAAATATCGCAACAAGGCCTTGGACATAGCAAAGGATGAGATTCAGGAGCGCATACACAATCGCAAGGGCAAGAATCGATTGTCCAAGTCAGATCAAAAAGAAGAACTGGAGCGTATCATACGTAAGGTTATCGAGGAGAAGATGGATGTAAAAGGTGGCTATGCCAAGCCCACCGTTTGGGATGTTCTCTGGGTGCAGCTCATAATCTGCCCCTACACACTGCTCATGTTCCTCGTTTGGCATGCCCAATGGTTTTGGCGCTACACGATCCTCAAGCAGCCCTATGGCCGGGAGCAAAAACTCTACCTCATAAGACGCTACCTGAAAATGGGTCAACATCAATTCAATGCCCAAGAGGACAATGTAATTGAGAATTACCTCCATCTCGAGCTGTGGAAACGTGATATTTTCGAGGCCTGGAAGGCCGAACAGGAGGAGGAAATGAAAAAGCGCCTAGCCGAAAATCCTCGCTACAAATCCTACAGGCGATATATGAAAAATCATGGCCCTGGCCGTATCACCTTTGAAGATTAAAACCCACCCACTGGCTACCAGCCTCCAGCCACACCAGCACTGTTGATCAAGTTTTATTGATTGGACAACGGATGCAGTCATCGTCATACAGTCCGCCCTTATTTGCAACGTGTGATTCAGATTACACGTCTTCGATATTTTTTTTTATAAAAAAAAAAAAAAATTAAAAAAAAAATAATAAATCTTTATGTATGTAATTAAGATGTGTGTTCCCAAGTCTAGGATGAAATTTTGCAATAGTTTAAAAATAAATTATCTATGTTAATTCTATATGCATATGTGTATGTCGGTGTGTCCGTGTGTGTTTGAGGGTCAAGATCAAGCCACGCGGGCAGAGGCAGTAATAAGAGCGGCACCGTCACCATCACCGGCACACGTTTTCTTTTGGCTCCCGGGCGAAACGTTGACCTCGTCTTGAGAAAGCCAACCTGTCCAAAACCGGTTGAAGAACGGCCTTCTTCAATTTATTGTTGATTATTGTTATATCTGTCTCGGTCTCTTTAACTATCTCTCCAAGAACAAACCAGACATTTGTTTAAACAGTTGTTTTCTCTTCGAAACGCACGTAATGCCAAGAACATTTCCAAATAATTTCACATATTTATTTTATTAGCATTTATTTTCTCTTCTTCTTCTTCTTTTTAATTATTATTTTTATTTTGCCAGCGTCACCTTTTACATTTTTGGCAACAATTTTTTATATTCTGAGTTCTTGATATTTCGAGTGTTTTAATTTTTTTTCTTTCAAAAAATCCAAGTTATCTTCGGGGTGCCGAAAATTACAAAATCTTAGAAATGTGATTGGTCGGATATATTCCTAAGACCAGCTATATGATATAGTAGATCGATCCGACTTAAATTAAGTACACATATAAACCAAGCAAGAAACTCAAACAATCGTTGACCAAATTTTATCCAGATCGGTCAATAAATTTAAGATTTATTCCTATAACTGATTTAGGTTTATAAAATAGTTTAGGTTCGTATATCAACTAGATGATATAGTAGTCTGATCCTTATAATTTTTCGCTATATATGAAATATATAAACCAATTGGAAGAGCGATAAGACAATATACATATATAGAATTTGTTCACAAGACCGATTTGGGTCCGTCGATAATTATATGATATAGTCTACGTCAGAGCAAAATGATTACACTATTTGTTCTTCGAAAAGAGTATATAAAAACAGAAATGTTTTTCGATCTGAACACTAAAATTCTGACTTAGTTTTAAAAGACTTTTAATGTGGTCCTTTCAGTATTTTAAATTTATTATTCTGGCTTATTTTTTTCATTAGTAACAAATTCATTTATTGGCCTATAAATTCACAGAGCTTTTAAAAGATCATAAAAAAAGATATAACTTGAATATTTAAATTCTGCTTAAGTTGCAAAAGGACTTTGAGTTAGGCCCTTTGAATTTTTTATTATTTTATCTTATTTCTTTTATCAACAATTTTATTTATACTATAAACATTTACAGGACATTTAAAAGGCTTAAAAATATGTAAAAATATGCTTATATTTGCCGATTTAAAATATTGCTTTAATTGACTTTTGGAAGCTAAAAAAAAGGGACTAAAATATTTCCCGACCTCCAGGATCTTTTTGAAAAACAAAAGTTTTGGGTAAATGATCAGTAGGAATGTGAGGGAGGGAGGTGGGTAAAGTTATTTGATCAAATAGTTCTTATCTTTATTTTGTAATCTAATTTCGGTTGCTAAAAGTTGATATTATTTGGATTCCATTGCCAAAACTAGCGGTCACACACACACACACACACACACACACACACACTCTGTTTGCACAACTGTCGAGCTATATTTTCTTCTACAATTATTTACACAATCTAAAACATAAGTTTTTGAATCTCATTTTGGCCTAACAGCAACCCAAGTCATCTTTAGAAATAAATAGGAAATTTATTTAATATTGCTTATGAGGTGTACGTTTATTTACAGACCCACATATGCATCCATATGAAGGTTCTTCTTCTCCTATTTCCACACAATTGTGTGTCTTTGTGTGGGTGTGTGAATGGACTCTCTTTATGTGTGTGTGTGTGAGTGAGTGGGTTGGTATTGTATGAAATACCGTTTAATACTAATTTAGTTTAGTCAATCATGTACTTGGCTTCAACCTCGAGATCCTGGGCATCGAGTAAATCTTCGACCAGCTCGTAGGGCCCTTTGTTGTGAACCTGATGGATATCAACCACCACATCCATATTGTCCGTCGCAATGTGCTGTTCGAGTTCCACATCCTTGAACTCACCCGAGTTTAGATCGTGCTCTTCACTATTGACATAGGGATTTGCATGCTCCTGGGCTCCGTCTTGGCATTCATCGTTGAACATAAAATCATTGGTAACAATGCATTCCTCCAGCACCTTATCCTCCTCGTTCATGACACTGAGCCTGCCAGAGCCCGAACCGATGCCCAGAACCATATTGTCATCGTTCTCATAATTATCCGTATGTATTGCATTGTTTTTTCTTCGATTGTGACGCATTGTTCTGTAGCGCCTTGAGGCAGTCGCTGTGCCATTATTGCCTTCCTGGTTGTGTTGGGCCATATGGGTGACCAGATAGATTTTCTTCGTAAATCCCTTCTCACATAAATTGCACTGGAATTGCTTTTTCCCGGTGTGTATCCGCTTATGGACCGAGAGGACATGGGCATAGGCGAAGCCTTTCATGCACACTTCACAGACATAGGGACGTTCGCCGGTGTGGATGCGTTCATGCTTTTTGCTAGACCCAAAGTCGGAAAAGCGGCGATCGCAGAAGCGACAGCCGTATGGCTTTTGACCAGTGTGGACGCGCATGTGGCGCCGCAGTTCGACATTGGAGATGAAGGCCTTGCTACACACTTCACAGGGATAGGGGCGATCGTTATTGTGGCGACGCATGTGGGCGTTTAAGGCGTGTTGGTACTTATAGGTGTTGCCGCACATGTGACAGACGATAGGCTCGGGATTGCGACGATTGCGATTGCGTGAGGAGCTGTTGGACGGGGTATTTGTGGTCCGGCGAGTTGTACGACGAGGTGGTCGCTTGGGAGGCGTTGGGGTTGCAGGTGGCGGGGGCAGCATATCAGGTACTAGCTCCAATTCGTTATCGTTGTCGTTATCCGAATCGGAGAAGCTTATAGCTGTTGGGAGGGAAGAAGGTCGGGATTTGGATTTGGGTCGTTTGCAGCGACGACGCTTGGATATAACGCTGTCGGTGGACGGCGATGGATTCTTAAAGTCTAGGTGGCCATTGGAGGACTCTTCGAGCAGGTGGGACTCGATTTCATAGAGCACTTGTGAGTGGTCGGCCTGATGCTGATCTCCGTCAGTCTGGGAATGCAGCAGGTTATCCAATGTGGGGGAGACCTTCTTTTCGGTCTCCCAAGTAGACATAACGAGAATTTTATCGTCCTCGCTCTCTGACTTGGACTCTTTGGTGGGGACTTCTAGGTTATTGAGAGATAGAGTCATATCGTCTTGCAGGACCAATGTATGCTCTATTGGATCCGGTAGCAGTGTTAGGGCTTGCTCATTAAATCCCATTATTGAGTTGGAAGCCGCATTGGTCATGGTCTCTAGCCGTTTGATTTTTAAGCTTGGCGGCAGCTTCACCTGATGTTGGGCCAACTCCAACTTGGTCGCCTCATCCATTTCGATAATGGGGTCCGGCGGTATGGGCATCGAAAGTACATTTTCAAACACCTTCTGGGCCTGCTCACATTTCTGTTGAAAGCGATATGTTATGCTTAGCTCGTTCCGACAGCCGTGACAAATTTTATCCGGAAAACGGTCCTGGAGCGATTTGTCCAGGCGTAAGGCACTGCAGATTTGTATTTTATCAACAATCTGCATATTTGGTGTCTCCAGGTCTTGTCCGTAGATAGAACAATATCCTGGTTCCTGGCGTAAGCAGACTAGGCAGACAACGCCTAGGTCCAGCAATTTGCTGGTCATGTTGCACGTGCGTTGAAAAATCTATCAAAGTTTTTAATTTTTATCCACACACATTTTCCAAAACTTGAACCGATTGTTACAATTCTTTTTTTCTAACACAGCTGCCGTCTACAGGGTTGTTTTTTTTTCTTACCGATAGGGGCGCTTATCGATTGACTAGCGAAATATTGTAGCGCGCATTTACACTTACCATAGTTTCAGGCAAATATTTTCCAGATTTAATATAGAAAGCAAATTGAATATAGTTGTGAATTCTTATAGAATGGCTGAAAATATAATAGCGAAATTATTTTATGAAATTTTTGAGTTTTTCACCGAGGCAAACGACCAGAAACACGATGAGACAGTCATGAAATTGCCGAAGACAGCACGACGTTTTCCAAGATCCGGAGACCTAATACACTTTAATAGTGACAAATTCTCGTTAATGGGTGACTTAAGTCTGGCTGCCAGCACTGTGAACTGGCAGAAATATTGCACGGCCCATGGCAAGGAACTAAAAATCACCACTGGATATTTGCTGGAGGATGAACAACTTCTGGAATTGTTCAAAAAGCGTGTTGAGCACTTTGACTTCCCTTTGACTCTGTGCCCAGAGCTGCGCAAGGAGCGTTACATATTGAATTTTAAGCGCCGTCCAATCATAGAATACGTTCTGAACTCCATAATAACTTTGGGTCCCAAATATGGCAGACAGTCCAAAGCAGTCAATGCGCCAGCAGTGTGCCTCCAAATGAAAGCTGGAAACACCAGTGAACTGCGCTATTATCGCACCGAACTTCTCTTTAACATATTGAGCCGTCTGCTGGCCTACTCCAAATGGAAGCTGGTTCCAGAAAATTCACTCACGGATGACTCACTCGTGATAACGGTTCAGAGCAATGAACGTTTCCCTGGTGGCTGTCAAAATAAACAACATGTACGCATCGTAACCGGCGTAGTCAAAGACTTTAAATCCAAAATATCTACAACTATGACTAGTTCCAGCTATCTGGAGTAAGTACAAATTAAGCCAAATGAAACAACATATAATAGCTTTTGTTTTAATCGCAGTTTGCGTTCCAATGACATGTTGCTAATGGCCATGCATCGTCATGGTGTGCGCAGAGTGCCGCAGATTAAAAGCCAGAAGGACTTGGCGAGGCGTCTAGGAGCCGCAGCTGTCGTTGTGGATTTGTTCGAGGTGCGTCATAGCAGCCCAGCCACCTTAGTGCTCACAGGCCTAGGCTCTTCCAAAGGAGCCGCCTATATTTTATATAATTCGGCCCGCCTGGAGACCTTGCTACGCACCTTTAACGAGCACGTCCAAGCCGGTACATATGATCCACTCCCACCCTTGGAACAAATTGACTTCAGCATTCTGGAAGATGAGGTAATCAAGAGCACACACATAGCCTCTAATTTTGTTTGTAAATCAACTCTTTGCCATTTCACCTAGATTGACTGGCAGCTGATTTTTGGCTATTTGCTGAGCTTTCCTGAGGTAATAGACTCTTCGCTCGACCAATTGGAACAGGGCCAGTGCAATGTACACCTAATTGTTAGATATATTTTCAATTTGGCCAGTCTATTCAGTCGCTACTATCGCACCAAGCAGATACTGGTCCAGAAGCGGGCCCAGCTTATGCCAATTCTGTATGCTCGTATCTACCTTATTATGGCCGTCCGGCAGGTGCTAAATGCTGCTCTGGCCTTGCTGGGAATTGAGCCCGTGGACTATATGTAATCTGTAATCTGAATCACCTCAAATTAGTTTTAGACATTGGTAAGAATTACCAATTCAGAACCAAGACTCAATTACTTAAAGTAAGTTAAACATTAAATAAAAGCCAAAGATTTGAATAGCCTAACAACAAAAAATAATAATAAAATATATTTTTAAAATTATTCTCAATGGATTTTCTCTTAAATAAAAAAACCCAAGTGCTTAGGTATTTAATAAGTGCCGAATCGAACAATAAAAATTTTATATATTTTCGCATTCACTCTTTCACTAGTTCTCTCACTCTTACATACCAATACATTCACACTGCTTATACACAAAATAGGAAGCTTTCTTTTACATATTATTTTGGTTAATACTTGTGGAACTGCCCAGACCATCAGACCACCAGAGTGGATATACCATACATAAATACAAAATATACAAGATACGAAATAAATACAATTTATGGTCGATCTGGGAGCTAACCCCTTAGCGCCCCCCTTCAACCGGTTTCACTAACATTATCTGGTCTGTTTCTGTTTGTTGAATTCATCTATGAATTGTATATTCTCGGGATTGCTATAGAAGAGTTGCTCCATGAGGCGTGTGCTGCCCAGAGAGTTGGCCTTGGTGCCTAGGCACATATTGTATTGAGGTGCCTCTAGCTGGACATCACAGCTGATCTCATGATAGATGTGGACAAGAGTGGGATCTGGTGCCCGGAAAACAGTGAGACGACGCATTTGCTCGGCGGCTTCATTATAGTTTTGGGGCACTTCGGCCGTGTTGACCAGAAAACTGCGTTGGCGTGTGCCCACTCGAACAATTTTCTCCAGAAATTTTACATCCTCCAGGCCCCAGCCGGCTATATCTTTGTCGAAGCCATTAATATCCTCATCGAGTATGTCCGACTTGTAAATGGCACAAATGCCAAAGCCAAACTGACGGAAATAGCCAGACTCATCATCAATGGGCGTGTGGGTCATCGGTGGTCCCTGGCTTACGCTCTTCCTTCTAGGATCATATTGACTAAACACTATCGGCAGATAAACTTGTCGACCGCGCTGGGTATTCATACGCACACGCTGCAAAGTCTCCACCGAAAAGACCATGTCCACATCTATAAACAGAATGATATCCTGGAGCTCAATGTACGAGGAGCGCACGGCGATATCTAAGGCTACGCCTCGCGAGAACTCTTCGTTACGATGGATCCAATTGATCTGCTGGTATATGTGACGTGATCTTAGATTCTTCAGTAATTGCAGGTGGTCGGCTATTTCCCCTGTGGCTCCGAAAATCACCACCAAGAGTTCGCAATGTTGGGCAGACAAAATGCAGACATGCTCGTAGGTGTCTAGGAATCTTTCAAAGGTGGGTAAGCGACCAGATATAGGCAGGACCATCACAATCTTATCCTGCACTGATGAAGATCCTGCATCCAGATAGCCAGGCATGGTGAAGTGACTGCTTAAACGGGCCATGCCCTTATGCAGGAGACTACCAAAGAGACCTGAAAGAGATAGATATACTTTAATAAGGTTTTAAGAGAATTCCTAGAAGTATTAATTCAAATTGTTTTGAGGAGTTGAGAATTCCAGATTAACTTGGACATTGTCCAAAATTTTGGAAATATTTTAGAGATATTTAATTTAGTTTTGTTTTCTAGTTTAATTCGAAGGTTTTGAGGGGCTCATGGAGGAGACTATATATGCTATAATTCAGTTTTCAAATCATTCAATTTTAGGGAGTCCAGAGTTCCACTATAACTTAGATATATCTTGATATTTTTTAATCTTGGGAAATATTCGTGAGACCCAAAACTTTTTCAATTTACTTTCTTAGTCAACAGATTCTTAGGGGATTTGAAAGAGACTTTTTATATAAGTCGGACTATTTTACTCACTTTGCTGGATGGTGACATTGTAGAAATCCTCTCCGAATTCTTTTACAAATATTCCGGTGAAGGCACGCTGGACATATAAATGCCGTCTCACCGGCACTGTCATCTTCTTGCCTCTGTATTTTTTGTAGATCAAAAGTAGATCCAGTATCAGATCCTGGCCATGCAAGGCATCCAAACGCTGATAGCCATAGAGTAGCTCCCGAAACTCAATCACCCGACCACGTTGCCTCGAATAATTATTGATATTCTCCATCACCTCGGTAATGACATCTTCCAGACCCTCGCGCATGGCCGAATCGATCTTCTGCTTCGGATTGGCCCCCTCCGTCGAGTAAAGACTGCGGGCAATAAACGCCCAGTTGAGCAGATCATCTGTGCTGGTTGGCACAAATTTATTCAGCTCCGGACTGATTCCTAGAAATAAATTAAAATAAGCATTAGTAACATTAGAACATGAGGATGGAAAAGCATTTAAAACCAGGTCGTCTTATCGGAAAAAGTGTGGGTTCCAAGAAAAACAGCTGGATCCCCATTGCGTAGCCTAAAAAAAGCCGAACGAAGGTGAGCTTCGGGCCTTGTCAAATATTAAATGGCTGAGTTGTTAGACTTTGAAAATTATTTTTCATTTGGATTCGAAACATATCGTACTGTTAACACCTGGCGAGAGCTCTCAATCGGTATACAGAGATAAAGATTGACGGGAGGAAACTTTTCAAATATGCGCAGTCCAGGTGGCCAGGAATTTATGGTCCTGGTCTTGTCTTTTCTGATGTGCTTGCATCATCCCCGCGCGATTCCGGTGAGTGCGTCCAGCACGAAACAGGATTTGCTGGATGAGAGCAGTGCCCAGTTCTGGCTGGAGCAGGCCCAGCAACAGCTGAGGGCACGGCTGAAGAGCACACGTTATCTGCGAGATAAGCGAGAGGCGAAGAATATTATATTCTTTTTGGGCGATGGTCTGTCCATACCCACTCTGACGGCGGCCAGAATACTCAAGGGCCAACGCCTGGGAGTCAGCGGCGAGGAGAGTCGCCTGGTAGTAGAAGATTTTCCCTTTTCAGGACTCAGCAAGGTGGGTTTTTGAATAATTAAGTCAATGAGATTATTCCGGTAATACTTTTCGCAGACTTACTGCACGGACAGTCAGACGGCGGACTCGGCCTGCTCGGCCACGGCTTATTTATCGGGAGTCAAGACTAGTTCGGGTACGATTGGTCAGAGTGTCCAGGGCATTTATGTGGAGCCGATCACTCAGTGGGCCCAGCGTGCTGGTAAGGCCACGGGCATAGTGACCACCACTCGGGTGACCCATGCCAGTCCGGCTGGAGCGTATGCCCATGTGTCCAAGCGTACCCAAGAGATGGAAATTGCCAGGCAGCTGGTGGAACAGGAGCCGGGACGCAACTTTGATGTGATTATGGGCGGCGGTCTCGGCAAGTTTGGCAGTGAGCGTAGCGATGGCAGGGATCTCCTCCAGCAATGGCAGACTGCTCATCCCAAGGGCTGCATTGTGCGTACACTGAGTGAACTGCAGACCCAATGCCAAAACAATGACACGGAACCGCCTACCAAGTTGCTGGGTCTCTTTAGCGATAGTCACATGGCCTATCACTTGGCATCTTCCAAGGACCAGCCACGACTGAGCGATATGACGGCAGCGGCCATTGAGTTATTGAATCAGCAGCAGCGTGGCTATTTCCTGTTCATTGAAGGCGGACGCATCGATCATGGCCACCATGAGACCCGGGCCGGTTATGCCCTGGATGAAACTCTCGAATTTGATGCTGCCATTGAGACGGCCCTCAACATGACCGACACCCAAAATACTTTGATTGTGGTCACATCGGATCACTCGCACACCCTCAGTGTAGCCGGCTATGCCAAGAGGGGCACAGACATTCTGGGTCTGGACAATGCTAATCGCGACTTAGACGGCATTCCCTATAGCACGCTGAACTATGCCGTTGGCAAGTGGCAGGGTATCAACAAGAATGGCAAGCGCGAGAATCCTGAGCCTCATTTGAGCGAAAGTATGTGAGAATTTCTCTCGAGGTATTAGCTAATCTTTCTATCTCTTCTTTAGCCTCATTTACGCCCAGCTATATACGGGGTAAGATGGGTGTGCATGCCGGCGAGGATGTGGCCATTTTTGCAATAGGTCCACAGGCTCATCTCTTTAGCGGTGTGATGGAACAGAATCTTCTTCCCCATCTGATGGGCTTTGCAGCTTGCCTGGGCAAAGAGGACAAGATCACCCTGTGTCGCAATGCAAATGATTTTTCTACAGCTTGACTTATTCTTTGTCTCTTTTATAGTGAAATTAAATTGTTAAAGTTTAAAGGATCAAAGGACTCTTAAAATGGCAGAGATCCTACGAAATCTTGGGCGGTTCCCACAGGCATGTCAATTCCATTTTCTATATTTTTATTGATCTGGGAAATAGTTTCAATTTCCAGTCAAATTCAGTCAATTCTTTTCCCTCACTCACCCAGAATATTATGGTCTTCGAAATGGCGCTTGCCATGGCTAGTTTGTGTGGCATCGCTGGGCAAAGCACTGGGCATCATATAGGTGCTCTCATCAGGAACTTCCAGATATTTGGCCATACGCTTGATATCACGATGCAGCAACAGAGACTCCTGTCGTAGTTCCTCAGCCTTGAGACCCTGGATGAACAAGTTTAATAGAATTCACAGAATTTCTGCTTGGTTCTCTGGACTCACTTGTATGTAGGAATGCAGACGGTACATCAGGGGCGCCTGCTTGATGGGGTGCAAGGAGATGGCATTATGAATTTCCTTTCGCTTCAGCTTGCCGGTATACGCATTCCGTCCACTGGAGTTATGGCGTAGTATATATTGCATCTAAACAAAGAAAAGGAAATTTTCATTAGTTTAAGTCTCAAGCGATCAGAGTAAAAGCCTTAAGGACTTACCTCGTAGTTCCAAGTACACGGTATGCCAGCGAATTTCTGAACACAGCGGCCCACCTCTACATCCTCATGGGTGCTATAGAGATTTTTTAGGCAGGTGGGTATATGTGGGGCCACTGTAAGTAGAAGAAGTCTTAATATATTAAGCTATTTTTAAGATTTGGATGGTTTGTACCTCTACGCAGGGTCTCACTGCTTAGTATGACGCCGGGACCGCCCATACAGAAGTTCTCGTCGAATTCCAAGGACAATAGGCCAAATTCCTCGCTGTTACCCTTACCGGCTTGGCCAATAAATTGCGGCTTCGAGCTATCTATGGAACGTAGAAATCTCTCTAGTCTATCGGGCTCCATATAGACATCATCATCGGCTCGTATGAACCATTCGAATCGGTCTATAAAATGCTCATACATATAGTAGAGCATCATAAATGATTTCTTCTGGGGTGGATATCGATCGTCCACATTCTTGAGACCCACCACTGGCAATTCATCCGAATAACTCCCCTCCGAACTGAAGAAGGCCATACGGCCGGGCACTTCCTTGCCCCAGGTATCGAACACGGCCCTCGCTCGACCCTCTATAAAACTCTTGGCCGTCATTACTCCCACAAAGACCAGATTGCGCTGGGAGTTCTGTATAGTATCCTTTTCGTCCAAGCCGATTATCTCGAAGGGGGTCTTCAGATTCGTTGGCTTCATGCTGCAGCGTCGCACGATTTCCAGGGCTCTATAGTTTTTTAAAACCGTGCCAATGCACAGACCCAGGGCAATCCCAAAAAAGGCAATGATCAGCGTTTTACGCTTGGTCATCGTATGCTGAATCATTTTGATCATGCCACCAAGCCGGGTGTCAAATAGTCTGCGAGAAATAGGGAGAAATTTACATTAGTTTTTGAATTGAATAATATTTGGTTAGAGGGGGAAAACTAAATTGACAAAGTGTGACCAAAAGTGTGCCAGGCCAATAAAGCCCTACAAATCACTAAGTGCTCACTATAATTTCCCAAATATTCAAGAGTTTAAGCCCAGGTTTTCCCGGTAATCTATCCGTATATTATATCTGCCTTAATGGGTCTTTATTTCTACTGTTTAGGAGAGCGTCTCCAGTCGTAGAGATTCTTTTCTCTTTCTCATAGTTTTCTGGGGACTCTTAACTTTCTTATAAGCCTTTGCTGTCCGAGTCTCTCTGCTTGAGAATTCTTTCCGCTTTCAATGATCTCAGCCTACGGATTTATTATTTCAATCATAAAGACAAAGCACTGTCCGTCTCGTTGGTGTTGATTTGTGCCAGAATAAATAAATGGAAATGTGTGTGCTCTGGGGAGACACATTTCTGAAGAAGATGCACGCTTTAATGGAACTCAATGATTCGCGTTCCGCACACACAAAAATGTTAATTAAATAAACAAACAAATAAACCAACACACAGCGTTTTCGTTGCCCCAAATCTATATGAAAAGAACTAAAAAAAAAAAAAAATACTCAAGCAATCGTCCAAACGTTTGGTTTACTTCGGCTTCATATCCATTGTTTTTTGGTTAATGAAGCGATTATGATATATTTTTTGACGATTTTACTATCTCTCTCTCTCTCTTCCGCTTATTATTTCTCTCTCATACCTGAGCACGTGTGGGACTGATGGGTAGACGGCTAGGGGACTGCTCGAGTTTTATTTAATATCTTTATTATGCAATTGAAAGCGACTTGACCCCACCTTGCCTCACTCTCTCACACTGACTCTCTCAATTTGTAGCTTCGACCCTGGGACTGGCGGGCCTTACGGAAGATAAAAATTTCATTTCATTCAATGGTATTCATACACTTTTTTCGGGCAAATCTCTAATATTATATCTTTCCACAATTCGATGAATCATCTTCGGATTCTTCCTTAATTTTTACTTGGGAAACTAGATAGATCATTATAAACTTGATACTCTTTTAATACGACATATACATATATAATAATTCATTCACAAGACCCTTGTAAAAAAAGAGTATAAAATCTTCATTATTTGGACTACTCTTCGTTGGGGTAAATGTTTATACAATGGATTTTCACTTGAAATCAGATTTATTTACTTCAGTGGTTTCTTTGGCTTTGCCAGTATCTTTTTGGGTATGAAATAATGCCGTTTGAATTTGAAATTTAGAGGCTTTTATGGGCATACCAAAAACAAAAAAAAATGTAAAAAGGTTTATTGAACTGAACTTGATTTGCTATTAAGATTGAAGCTGTTTATCTGATTTCTTGGGAATCGACTCGCAAATTAAGAAACCTCAACATATGTAGGGGTTAACTCAGGGTTGTTTAATATTGAAAACACTTTTTGGGGGGGAAATTAAAAAGGGTTCTAGCCTTCAGCTAAAGAGGACCCCTTCTCCGTGGGTCATTTGGAGACTCTTAACTAAACTAATCATCAGATTGTAAAAATCCACCTGTTGCCTTGAGTTCGTTCTGTCTACGATTCCGAATCGTTTAGGTTATGTGTCTGGATTTTTATTTGCCTTGCTTATTGCACAGACAGCAGATTTGCTTATGCGCTTTTTATTGTTGTTTCTTTGGGGTCGTCGTCAGATTAAAATATTTGACAAGTCACAACCGGAGGAGGTGTTGCAGTTTTGGCGGTGAAAGACACGGGCAGGAAATGTAATTCGAGACAAAAGAAATTGTCATAACAAAAAAAAAAAAAAAAAATTAATCATTAAAATTAAAGTGAAAGAAGTATTTGAGGGAAGGTCGCGATAGTAACAAAAGTATGTAGCTAAAATTTTGCACACTCGAACACTTGCATATCAACACTCACATATCTACAAATACATACGAAGTAGTTTCTGTTTAATTACTCTTTCTTTTTAGTTTGACGAAAACGAAAGATCCCACAAACAGTTTAATTTTTCTTTTTGCCCTTATCAATGGGATTTTAATGCGGACTTTCGCCGTCCAGCCCTTTCAATGTTGTCCACTTTATTATTAATAAAGAAAAACATTTTCACGCACAAACAAGCACGCGAATTATTGTTTGAGATCTCCGAGCCGCAGTGTTGCCAGATACCGATAAAAAGAAGCAATTTGATAAAAAATTCCAAAATAAGATGAATGTAATTGTAATATTTTTGGAAATACTGTTTTTTTCCTCCCAAAATATGATAAAGACTTTATAAATATAATAAACAATTTAAGTATCTTTTTAAGCAAAACAGTGCTGCCAGTAGATAATTAAAATATAAGGTCTGACCTAAAAAGGCGAAGTTGGCAGCACTGATAAGCATGGGTAGATTTTGTGTTGATCTTTATATTGATTCAGATAGCATATGTCAGTTTTCAACTCATTAAGATTAAACATTCGAGCTAAAACTAAATACAATAAAATCTACATTTTGATCGTGACCATTATTTTAATACTAAATTATGATGTGAAAATGAGCTTATATATGTTCATACAATGGTTCGTGTCTTGGCTATAGCGCTACCCATTAAATAGTAAAGCATACTTTTTGGTGTTATTGAAAAACAAATTCGAATCAAATTTTAAACGTATCTGACCGAGCTTAAATTTGTTTTATTAAGTCTGCTAATTTTCCTTATAGGCCAAATAAATAATTCTAAGGCTAGATTAATAATTGAATTTGCCCATTTAGATTTGTTCATTAATCTAACAAGTCAATGTTGCCAATCAGAACGATGATCAATTTGAAAAATATTCAAATTTTTCTTTCATCTCGACAACAGAGCTCCAGCTCCAGAGTTCTCAGGCAAATCTTATGAATTCAAGAAATTAGTCAAATTTGCATAAACTTGCAACATTTGCGCAGCAATATCATAAATAAACCACCCACCATTCCCCACCCTTCACTCAACGTGATCAACTTGAAGGAGGACTTGTCCAAGAAGGCGGCGGAGGAGGGGGGCAAAATGTCAACAAAACAAGCGCATACTACGATCAGGCAAGCAACAAACAAGCAGCTACAATTAAATTACAAGTGATAAGTGTGTTTACCCCGACATCTCCCCCAACCGATTCAACCTAACCTCACTAACCCACCCACCCAGTAACCAGAAGCCGGTGCATACTCACCAACAACAAATCATTAATTTATGCAAATAAATAATAAATAAACAAGTAATGCACGTTATATGTTAAGTTTCGTGTAAATTACAACTAACACTATAAATTTTTTTCTTTTTCTTCGACATTTTACATTTTACATTTGCTTTATTAGTTTGGCTTGCTTTGTGCGTGTGTGTGTGTGTGTTTGTCTGTGTGTGTTTTTTTTCTCCAATTCTTTATGAGGCAAGCCACAGCGTTTGCCATTAGCTAAATGGGCGCAATAAATTTGTTAAGCCTCATGAACTTAGATCAATACCCAATATCAATATAATAAATTTAAACCTATGTTAGGGGGCTTCATACATAATTCTGAAATATTAAGGGGCTTAAATTTGATTCATTTTTTTTTTTTTTAATTCCGATAGCATTTTTTACATATGAAAAAAATATGATCTGGGTGCATAGAGAAACCGCCATAGTCAGGCTAGGACAACTAAACTTGGGTGTATCCTCATGATTGTACACCATTCCAATTTATTTTCTACTCTCCCCCTGCTTTTCTATCCGTTGCTCCATTTTTTCGAAGCCTTGTATTTTCTACAGCTTTAAAATTTTAGTACCATTTGGCTCTGAAAAGCTGTTTAAAATCAAAAAATCTTTCGATTGATATCAAACATGACTAAAATCGGACCATGATTCCAGGAGATATACCAACAAAAATTATGTAGAGCCAAGGCTTGGAGTTCGCCTTGCCTAAGTGAGAAACGGGCGTATAAGCAGTCCGATAGATGGCGCGCTTGTCCTGGTGCGGGCCATGTGTAAGGGCTGCCACCTTTAATAATAATTTCAAAATATTTGATCGTTTCCCTTTAAATGAGTGTTTCAGCATTTCCTTTTGACATACCCTAATGTTTTTTTTTTTTTTCAATAGAAAAGAAAAAAACAAATAACATTTATAAAAAATGAAAAGAATGCATAAATGTGAATATTGTTTACTCACTTTTTATATAAAATATTTTTATTTGCCATTATTGAGAAATTTCACAGAACAAGTTGAATATCAAAATGACGCTAAAGTGAGAAAAGCTTTCAATTTGATTTCAATGTGAAAAGTTGATATGCTAATTTATTTGTATATTGCCGGCCATTGTTGTTGTTGTTATTTGTTTGCTTAATTTATTTATCTATTTGCTGTCGTGTTGTTGCTGCCTTTTTTTATCTCCATCTCCTTCAGCTTCTCCTTGTTGTTGTTGTTGTATTTAAATATGTGTATTTAATCTTTTCTAAATGAGAACATTTAGCAGCTTCCAGTCCAGTCAGGCTTAGCCAATCGCGCCCCCCTCCCCCTCCCAACAATTAAATGCACATTAATCATTTTGGCTCCTTGGCTTCTAAACATACACACACACACACTCCCACACCTTTCCCTCTCTCGCTGCATCACTCAATGTCAAGTGCTAAGTGGTGGAAGAGGGGATTTGTCTTCGCTGGGTACGATCAGGGCATTTAAATTGCTATCTGACAAGTGAACGATTTATTTATTAATAGCTTAAATGTTTGTCACTCGACGCGATTTGGCCAGGGATTATTAAATTGAAACCCAATTAAAAGTGTTCAAAAGGGACAGAAAATATGCTTCCACAGCCCTGGCAAATTTTTATTTCACGCAAAAAGCAGAAGAAAGGAAGAAGAGTAAATAAAGGTGAAGCCTTATGCATGAGCGCCGGCAGTGCGTTTGTGTGGGTGAGAGTAAGTTTCAAGTTGAGAGCGGCCAGCAAATAACAATAACTCCCACTCTCACGCTGCCTCTCTCACTCTCTTTGTTCTTTGCTTGGGCTTACGCGAGTGCAGTTTTCGTGTGCGCTTCCCTTTGACATTGACACGCTTCGGTCACGTAGGCTGTTCTCGAAAATTAAAATTGAATTGTAAATTAAAGTGTTTTCTTTTTATTGCCTAATAATTAAGAAATGAATTAAACGAGTGCGGAAAGTGCAAACCTAAATAAGAAATTCCATGTGCGATTAATCGAAAAGTGTTTCATTTTCAATCCTTTGTGTGAGGTAAGCTCTGCTTTCTTGTAATGAAAATCCAAGCCCAAAAACTTCTTATTCTTGATACATTTTTTTTTTGTTTGCTAGTCTAATTAATTTGCTATTGTTTGTGGGCCTTTGTAGAGATCTTGTCGTGCCATTTTTGAAATGTGCAACTGAAATTGAGCATACACAGATCTTTATATATTTTTTTAATTTACTTTTATTTTGTTTTTGTATTTTTTACTCGTTGCTTTTGGTGCTGCGGTTGTTTGATTAAATTGTTTCAATTGTAAACGCTGCTCGCAATTTGTCAATTTTAAGTGGAGTCTGTGTGAGTGCTCTTTTCGCTTTGCGCCTGTTTCTCTCTGCATGTGTGTGTGTGTGTGTGTGTGTGTGTGTGTGCCTGAGTTTGTTGATTTTGTGGCGCGTGGCGAGCATATAAAGTAAACAAGAAAAAACCTGTCAAAGCTGAGATTTTACGAATCGGAAATACTCTACAATTAATTTTTTTATTTCCTATTTTCTTTTCTTTTATTTTATTTTATTTATTTTTTTTATTTTTTTTATTATATTCATTTTATTTTTTTTAATTTTTTTTTCCTAATATTTCAAGATACCTCAAGAATTGAGGGTATTTTAAAGTTTCTCGACCGTTGCAGTCTCATTTGTTTTTTGTTGTTGATCTCAAAACTATTTACGCCTAATGAAAGACAACTGAATGCCGGCAATATAAAACATTGTAGGGGCGGGGAGGACAGCAAATTTAGTAGGCGCAATCAATTGCAAAGGCAGAACAGCGCCCCCTGCCAAAAAAAAAAAAAATGACTACAAAAATTACATTCTCTGTGGTTGTTTTTGTTATTGTTGTTTCTGATTGACACAGCGTCCGGCTATGAGTTGGCTTGGCTTACCCTGGCCTGGCCTGGCCTGGCTTGGCTTTGGCTAGTTTTGCTTTGCCAATTGGGCACGGCCACAAGCCAAACAATTTGAGTTGCCAATGTGGGCCAACAAACAAAGCCAAACACACCGAACTGCCGTTGACTGGGGCAATAATTTAGTAAATGTCAGCCTAGTCAATCCCTATTCCCCTACCCTCCCCTCCCCTCCCCTCCCACCCAGACTGGACTTACCCAGAAGAAAAAAAAAACTTTAGTCCTAATCTTAAGAAAATAAAATAGACAAAAATCTGTAGGTAATATTTGACTTCATTAGCTTCATGGGAGTTTCCAAGTCTTTCCCATTTCCGCTGTCCGTAAACTTGCAACGCCTACAGACTTGATCAATTCATTAATTGCAGTCTTTCTTTATGGAGCCTACAGTTTTGATTGTCTTTCCAATTTCACTGACGAACTTAACAATTTGAGTTGATCAAAAAAGAGATTTGATTTAATTAAAATTAAAAAAAAATCCGTTTTAATCAAGAAGAAAATATTATGGGAGTACAGACTTAATCAGTCCTAATTCAAATCAATTATGGAATCAAAATGAAAACTTTCCTTTAGATTGGTCAGATCCAAGAGATATCACTGTTATTTATTGACCGATCTCGTCCAAATTTAATATCCGAAATGCTCATATCGAACTATATCATATAGGTGAGATCTGAACAATCTCATTAAAATTTGGTAGAAATAGCAGAACTGAATTTTGGATGGTTCTAAATAAAGCCTAAATTGGTTAGAAGAATATCCCTGTCATTCTCATTCAAATTTAGCATCCGGACTAATCATATAAATCTGCCCGATTTTGATCGATCTCATTGAAATATGGTAGAACTAGAAGAACCATAAGCCATATCAATCGAACCCAAGAATATCCTGTCATTTCTTGATCGTTCTCATTCAAATCTAGCAGCCAAAATGGTTATATCGGACTACTATATCATATAGCTGTTCTACCTAACTAAATCTGACCGATCTTAATGGATCTTATTGAAATCCAGGACTCTGATAGTAGAACTTAATTTTCGATTATTACAGCATAAGCCATAAGCCGATATCTCTGTCACTTATTGATCGATCGAGACTTGATACAAATCCGAATTGGTTCTATAGATATCTACGTCATTTAGTGATCGATCATATTCAAATTTATAAACCATATATAGCCATCTGAATGAGACAGTTATAGCCACCTAAATCGGCCTTAGATATATCTGCCGACTCTTCCATCGCTAATTTTCGGCAAGCCGAAGACAGCATTGCCATTTTCAAATCTAAAAAAAAATAAATAAAATCAAATTATTGATTTGAAAAGGCCCCTTCAAATTTTGACCACAAAATGGGCCATAAAAATTTCTCTAAAAAATTTATACAAAATTAGTTTTTCTTCGATTTGAAATTACTGTTCGATTCTTTTTATTTTCGGTTCAAGATCAAATTATAAAATCGTAAAATTTTCAAAACACTCACACAAAAAAAAAATCTTAAATTGACCACAAAATGACCCAGATATGTCATAAATAAATAAAATCATTTTATCGATTTCAAATTTTCAAAAAGAAATACGAAAATTTCAAAAAACAAAAAAAGATAAAAATAATTTTTTTTTTTGTTTGTTTTCTGTTGATTTTAGTCGATTTAATTAATGAGTCAGTGAGGTAATCAATTTGTAATTTAATTTGCAATTTCATTAACATAGCAATTGATTTTGATTGTTTTGTTACAATTACAACGTCAACAGCAAAAGCAAAAGCAAAAAAAAAAATCAAACCAATGGCAAATCCAACAGTTTTATTCCCCGGGGGCTAAAACATATACAGCCGGGCTAGTGTGAAAAAAAGAGAGAAACAGAGAGAAGGGGGAGGAGGAGGAAAGAGAGAAGAGATTGGGTGAGACATTTGGACAGCTGCCGTGCTGTCTTGGGCTCTTTCGATTCGATTGCATACGATTTGCATGTGATTAATGAAAACTACACCAGATCGTGTTAGTCTCTTGATTTACCCAAAGATCCCCTCGACTCTAATTCCATTTGTCTCTTTTTTTTTGCTCGTCCAACTAAACTTTACGATTCCAAAGATTTCATGTTGTTGTTGTTGCTGTTGTTGTTGTTGCTGCCACCCACCCAGGTAGGGGTAAACAAGTTTTTTTTATGATCATAAATAAAAATAGATAAAATTCCACGGTAGAAGGTGTTAAATGCAAGCTGAGAGTTGTAAAAAAAAAAAACGAAGCAAAAAAAAATTTACATCATCGATTTTATTAGCCCAACGTTTATAATTCAATTAAAATGAAATATGTGTATGCAAGCCAGCCGACGACGAGCGAGTGAGTTGTTGAGATGGCTTGCATTTTCATGTTACGCATACGCCTCGTTGGCCGGATTAGAGTGCCAGCAGCTTGCCGTGGTGGCAGTGGTGGCAGTGGTGGCCGCTGCTAGCGCTTACCAAATATGGTGGCCGTTAATTGACGCATTTGGTTGATGTTTATTAAATATTATGATTATGTTTATTGCCTTTGGTTCCGCTGCTGTTGGTATTGTTGTCATACTGACAAATTAGTTTCACACTTTTTGCCAAACGCCACAGCTTTGCTTTCAACGATTCTTTTTTTTTTTTGGTGACGCCCCCGCCTGGTCGGACTTTTCTGATTTGATTATTTTATTTATTTTATTTATTTTTTTTTTTTTGTTTCATTCATGCGCCGCTGGGGCCACACTTCATTCAGTTTTTGGTTTTGAGTCGCCCACCTGTGAGCTCGTTTCGTTTCTCTCAAAAATCATCTTCACCATCTTTCTTGTTGTTGTTGTTGTTGTTTTACTGTCATATTTGTGCAATTCAATTTTGCTTTGGTTTATGATTTTTTGTTTTGTTTTTTTTTTTTTTTTTTGCTTGCATTTATAATTAGTTCCGAATTTGTCTGGGGCAAGATTTACGTTTTTGGTTTGGTCTTCAAAAAAATTTGTGATCTGACCAAAACTAGCTTTGGCTCTTTTTTGATTTCTCATCGAATCGAAAATCTTTTGCTTTTTATTACGTACTGGCTATATAAATATATATATATATATATATATATATATATATTTTTTATTTTTAAGATCCTTTATAATTAAAAAATCCATTCTATTTTTAGTGAGAATATTCTGCAAAAATTATGATTAAAGTTATCAAATTGCGTGGGCTCCAAAATTGGTTTCAATTCACAAGTCTATTTCTGGCTTGGCTCGCAATTTGCCAGTGTTTTAATTAATTAATTTTTTTCTATTTTTTTTGTGGTTTTCTTTAAATTAAAAGATCAACTTTATTAATTTTTGGTCTTTATTTGGTCAGTTTGTTTATTCAGAAATTAATATGAACAAAGTTAATTTCTATGGAAATCTAGATCATCATAAATACAATTTTGAATTAAAAAACTTGGGATTAAGTGAAACTTATTGGATTGGTTAAGTTCTGGAAAGATTTCTCAATGGAAAATTCCTCTACATCGGATGGGATCTGGAAGTACCCATTTAAGCTCGAGAGCTATTTTCAATGATCTGTTTAAAATAAAGCTTGATTCCCAAGTGAAGTTAAGAGCTCCTTTTATGGAGACTAGAAAAAAAATAGATTAAATTTTTAATTTATGGCAAGTAATAGAATGGGTCAGGTTCTAGGAATTCACACTTAAATTCTGGAGTTCTTTTTTAAAAGTTCATTGGTCAACTTAAACTTGATTTTCAGGTGAAGTTAAGAGCTTTATTTGTAGAGATTATATATATTCTAAAATTTGTATAACAAAGGAAAATACCACTGTTTTAAATCGGAGCTGGAAGTACCCACTCAAACTCAAACAAAAACTGATAGTGAAATTAATAGCTCCCATTATAAAGACTTATGAATATTATGCCGAAATTTCAATATCAATGGGTAGTAACTCTAGATAGGTCCGGTCGAGCTTAAGGCTCAGAAACAATAGTGGACCATAGTGGCTAAGCTTGATTTCCAGATGAGATAAAGGATGAGATAAGAAATTTCTTTCAGATCGGATCGGATCTCAAGATCGGGAGCTATTTTCTATCAGCTTGAAATAACTATGGATTCGAAAGAAAGGTTAGGTAGATAATAGAAAGATCTAGGAATTTAAATTTAAATTTTCGAACCCTTTTCCATGAGCTCTGACCACCAACTCAAGGTTGATTAGGTTCCCTTAATAGAGATATAATAAATAATATTCTAGAATTTGAAAAGTCTCTACTCAGCCAGATGCAAAAGATGCCAATTACTGGCTGGATAGTTTCTCTGGAAAATCCAAGGAAATTTCTTGTTTTGAAAAATATTCTAATTTTTTCTTTTGGTTTTCGCTTTGGGTTCCCTTGGGTCTGAACTGATTTGACCCTTGATGGATTTTGGTATGGCAAGTGTGTTTATGACCCACTTGTTGCTGTTATTGTTATTGTTGTCAATCAGCTAACTAAAAACAATAACAATGACAACAACAGAAGCATTCGAAATAATCAAGTGGGCGTTTGAATGATTCGTTTCGTTCAAAACTTTTGATATTATTATTATTATTTTCATTTGGTTTGTTTTGCTTACGTTGAGACGCGTGTAATGCCAAAATAAAAACAAATCCAAACAAAAGAAAACAAAACAAAACAAAAAGAAGAAGAAGGTGAAAAAGAGAGGCGAAAATTGAATTTGCATAGCATTTCGTTGGTAAACACTTTTAAGGCGGCAAGCAAAGGCAAACAGAGACCGTCCCTGAACCGCGCTTAGAGTGTCAATTGATCAGTCAGTCAATCAGTCATGCACTCACTCGGTTAGCTGAATATTAAGCCAGTTGGTTTGTCAATGAATTATTTTGTGGTTGTGCGGACCACGCGGCGTATACTCAATCAAGCCAACTGATCGATCGAGCCTGATGGTCTGGTCTGGTCTGGTCTGGCATCGATTGCAGCTGCCAATTGGTAGCATTTAGCCAACATTCAGACATATCAATAAAAAGAAAAAAACTACTCAAATACCTATTGCAATCGTAATCGTGTTTCTGTTTCGGAATTCACGCTTCTGGATGGAGCGGTGACAGGGCCGATAATTAATGATTTTGATGGAACCGAACCGAGAGTCTCTCAAGCCAAATCTATCGTGAGTGGGCTGGGGATGATGTTCTATATATATATATATATATATATATATATATATATATATATATATATATATATATATATATATATATATATAAGAGACCGTGCCAGATTTGGCTGGAATTAGATAGCATCTAATATCAAAGTTCGTGAGTTGCATGTGGGTCTGGCAAAGGTTTGGCCAACTCAATTAATTGATAGCGTTAACTGATTTGCCAAATGCAAGCCAATGCAAATGGCAAGCTCAGCCGGTAGGTAGTCGCTTTCAAGCCAAAGAAAGTCTCAACATTTGATTCAAATTAAATACTCTTTTTGTTTGGGTCTTTCGGAGGTTACCCGAGTTTCCTGAGATTTCAGAGACTCCGCAGGTTCCTGAGATTCCTAGCAATCCTGAGAATCCAGAGAAAGCCGAGATTTCTCTCCTGAGAATCTTGAGGATCCTGAGGATCCTGAGATTTTAGAGATTCCGCAGGTTCCTGAGATTCCTAGCAATCCTGAGATTCTAGAGAAAGCAGAGATTTCTCTCCTGAGAATCTTGACGTTCCTGAGGATCCTAAGATCACTGAGACCGCTGAAATTCCTGAGACTCTTAAAAATTTTCCAAAAAAATTTTTGTCCTCTTAAAAATGTTGAGCTTTGCCAAGGAATTTAAAAAACTCTTTAAAGTTTTTTCAAAATAATTAGAATCCCCAGATTCCAGAGATTTCTGGAACCTTTAAAAACTTTCGAAAGAGTTTTGAGCTTTGCCTAGGAATTCGATATACTCTTTGTCTGGGAAAAGTGTAAAGAGAGAAAAATATGAATATGCTTGGTAAAGATGAGGCTGATAATGTCAACACGTTGGCAGCGCCAGCATTCCCAAGGCTGGCACCCTGCCTGGGCGTTTTTGGGGAGGGGAATTGGCAGTACGTAAAATGCCCTTGCGGTTTTCTGTAGCACTTGCAATGGCAACACCACCGACTGCGCCAGCAGCAGCAGCAGTGGCAGCGCCAATTTGGATTTAGCCAATGACGCGCCCACATGCTGCGCCCCTTACACAGTTAACTCGGCTTGCTTGGCTGACTAACGGATGCTGCGAACTCGATGCCACCGAAAGAGACAGAGAGAGAGAGAGAGAGGGGCCCGGCGAAACGCTTGGGGAGTGGCTATACTTACTTACGCTGATGTCGATGCCGATGCCGATGCTGAAGCTGATGCTGATGCTGATGTTGGTGACGGTTTCGTGCTCGTACGTTTGCCAATCAGCTTGTCAATAATTGTCAACAAGGTGTGACTATGCCAATATTTAATTATTCAATTTTATTTGCTTTGGCTTTTTATTTCGCAGCGACTATTTTTTTGCTGGCGTTTTTTTTTTTTTTGCTTTTTTAATTTTATTTTATTTTTTAACTAGCCGTGTATTTATGCCCACACTTTTATACGCTTCTTAAAAGAGCGTTACGAATGTCTAATTATTTTTGTCACAAAAATCAAAGGAGGGGTAGAGGGATAAAGGTATTTCTTGATAGACTTGACTTCATCTCCAATGGGATATTCCAAATAGTTAAATAATTTAATAGTTTCCAGCAGATCTTGATCCTAAATAATCATTATCTGATTTAAAAGATTTTGATCTGTTTCCAAAGATATAATTGGCTTATTATTTTTTTAATGAAAATTTGATTTAAGATTGTTGAAAATTTGTTATATATTTGAGTCTATGTATGAGATATTCAAATACCAAATTTGACTAAGATCGGTCCAGAATAACCAGAGTTATATCCGAGACTGAGAAGAGCCTAGAGAGTTCAGATATACGATTAAGTATACCAAACATTAAAAGAGTATTTTATATACGAAAGATATCCTGGAACCCGATTTAGACCTTTAGACAGCTTTGGATTGAGTTATTTGATCCAGGTGAAACTCGGAAGTCCCTTGACTCTCTTCACAAGTAATTCAAATATTCAATTTACCTTGAATTATTTCCGGAACCCAGTTTGGGGCTATAAAGAAACCTTGTGGCTCAGTGGGTCTATCAAATTTAATTGATAAGAAATACAAAATTCATTCAACTTCATTCAAGGCCTCGGAAATCCCAGAACTTTTCAAGAATTAATCCAAACTCCAAACAATTTGTTTCATATATTTTCCAGCTAATTAAATGTTTAAGCATTTCCCATTAGATTGATTCAATTTAATTAGTCATGAATTTATAAAATTTTCCCTAGAAATATTCAAATCGACTTGAAGCCGTCGACTCTTTGAAATGCGAGTGGACATGAAAGATTTATTGGTTTCTTTGAAATAAGATCCGAAATTTTCTGGACTTGCAAGTTCTTTCAATTGTGAAATCTTTGATTACCTTCGTCTAGTCAGGGTTTGCTGAAACAGAAATGTCATCATGAAATAAGCTTTTCTGATTCATTTGAAATGAATTTCGATTTTTCTCTCTGTTTGGTTGCCAAGCCAAAAATAGTGGAAATTATTTCATCGTTTACATTTGAAACTATCAAAATTAATTCAGGCAACTTTGAAATGCTCTCAAATTTAAATTAACCAAAAAGAGAGACTTCATATCTCTGACATGCATAAATTTTTCGTGTTGATTGACTTTCGACTATTAAAAATCAATTTGCGTTTTAAATTATCCCACAAAGTCCGAATCACTTACGATTCGTCATCATCAACATCATCAACATCATCATCATCATTGTTGTCGTTGTCGTCATCATCTTCATTATCATTAAGCCGAATATCTATCAATATTTGACTTGATTTAAGCTCAGACAATCTCTCGATTCCACAAAGCCAAACGAATATTGCTCAAAATATGCAAACAAATATTTTTTCATAAATTTATAAATTAAAATGGGGGGAAAAAAGAAGAAGCCCAAAATAATCCAATTCAAATTTTAATCAATCCAATTTGTTTCGACTTGAGAGACTTTCATTCTCTTTTTGCTTTGGGGAATAAAGTCAAGACTCGAATTTGGAAATATGAGAAATCTCTCAAGTTTTGAGATAATTAATTTTTTTTTTTTCCTTGAAAAGTGAAATTGAAAGGAAAAATACTGATTTCCCAGGTATCAGGATTGCTTTAAAAAATTTCTTGGAGATTTCTGACTAATTCAAAAATCTTATTTAAAAAGTAAAAATATTTGATTAGATCTTCCAAATTTCCTGATTTCTTATGTAAAAATCCATTGAGAAATTTAATCAAAAAATTTTATATTGAAATTAAAAAAATTATTAAGTTCAGGTAGCTTTTATTTCAGTAAATTTAGGCTAGAAATTTCAATACATTTTTTCAAAAGTTCCTTGAATTTTTCGATAATAAAAATAAATTCTTTCAACATAAAAAAAAAATACTCTATTCCAAAAATTATTAATTATGAACATTTTTTTTAATAAGCCAGAAAAACAATATAAAATTTTCCGAATTCAAAAATTACCAAGAATAAATAATTTTTGGCTTTTGAATTTTCCAGATTTAAAAAAAATATTTCAAAATCCCCTTAGACTCCCCGAGAATGATTTGATTTGCTTGCTTAAATATTTCGATACAAAAAATTGATTTTTTCCAAACTTTCAAAAGCTTCTAAAATCATCTTCAAACCATTTTCTAACCCCAAAAATGATTTATTTAAAAAAATCCACATTAAGATAATTCCGATCAAGAATTTCTTGATTTTCTTAATATTTCAGATTTCAGAAAAGATTTTCAAAATGCCCTTGACTCCTTGAGAATGATTTGATTTGCTTCCAATAAATTTAAGTTAAAACTATCAACTTTTTTTTTTTGAAAAATTCCTTAAATATTTCGAATCAAAAAGAATAGTTTTTAAATTTTCAAAAGCTGCTAAAATCATCTTCGAACCATCTTCTAACCCCAAAAATTATTTATTTAAAAAAATCCAGATTTAGAGAATCCTTGATAGTTTTGATCAAGAATTTTTTGGTTTTCTTAATTTTCCAAAACTCAGAAAAGATTTTCGAAATACCCTTAGACTCCCCGAGAATGATTTGATTTGCTTTCTGAATATTTCTATTTTTTGTTTTTGAAAAATTCCTTAAATATTTCGATATAAAAGAGTAGTTTTTCAAATTTTCAAAAGCTGCTAAAATCATCTTCTAAGTCCAAAAATGATTTATTTTAAAAACTAAGATTAAGAGAAACCTTAATACTTCCGATCAAAAACTTAGATCAAGAATTTCCCGGTTTTCTTATTTTCAAAACTTCCCCAAATTTCCCTTCGAAATAAAAAGTCTTTTGTTTTTAAATTGTTTCATTGAAAACATAAATAAATAAATTGTTTATGTTTTTCTATCTTTCATTTATTGTTGGATGTTGGTGTGTGTTGTTGTTGTTGTTGTATTTTTTTGTTTTGTTTATAAACACTAAAATTTAATAAAAATTGATTAGTACAAGTTGTTCTTTTTTTTTGTAATTTTTTAAATTTTACCTTTGATATTTTTTTTTTTAGTTATTTTTGATTTTGTTTATTTTGTTTTTGTTTTGTTTTTTAGAATTTCAAAATTGTTTTATTATAATAATAAAATTATTATATGGTATATAAGTATATATATATTTATATATATATATATATAAATAAAAGCTAAAAAAAATAAGAATAATAATAATAATAATAATTTAATAGAATAGCATAAAAATAAAAATTAATACAATTTCATTTCATTTTTCATTGTTGTGTTTTTTTTTTTTTTAATTTTTTCATTTTTTTCATATATGCAATTTTTATGTGTGTGTGAGTGTGTGTGTGTGTGGGTGTGTGTATATATAAAAAATGTATTTCTTTTTGCCAATTTGTTGTTGTTGTGTTCAAATATATAACAATGTATATGTGTGTGTGTGTGTGGGTGTGTGTGAGTAACAATTAGTATAAAAGCTCAAAATTTTGTGTATTTTTTTTTGTTGGTTGCTTGCAAAATTTTCTGGGTGATAAAAAAAAAAAAAAATTCTTAAAAACTATTTTTTTTTTTTTGTTTTAAAATTTTTTTTTTTTTCTTGCCATTTCAGTCAATCAGTCGAAACTTTTGGTTGGCGCCGCTGCAAAGGCCCGCCTAACGGTATAGTTATTAAGTTATCTATAAATTTATAAATATGTATATGTGTGTGTGTGTGTGTGATTGTGTGTGTGTGTGTGAGTGAGCAGAGGAAAGATTGGCGCAAAAAATTGCGCTTGCCACTGCCTTCTTCTTCTTCTTCTTCTTATTTTTTTTTTTCAAAAATTTATGAAAATTAAAAAATATAATTTTTTCATTTTTTTTTCGTTAGTGTGTGTGTGTGTTTGTGTGTGTGTGTTTACTTATTATATTCGTTAATTTTATATTCAATTTTTTTTTTTGTTGTTGTATGTTATTTTTAATGTATTTTATTTTTCGTGTACTTTTTTTTAATTTTTTTTTTTTTTTTTTGAAAAAAATTCTTTTTTTATTTTTTTCTTAAGTTAAAAAAAAAAAAAAATGGCTTCAAATTAGGCAAAACAACAAATCATCATAAGCACAGCACAGTTTCTGGTTTTTTGTTCTTTTTTTTTTACTAAAAAAAAAAAAACTCAAAAATTTAATATTTTTTTTTCTCTCTTTTTTTTTTTTTTTTGATTATAAAAAAAAATGCTTTTTAATAAAAATTCTAAACTGGAGAATTTATAAAGCAAGTGCACTGGTTGTTTTTGTTTTTTTAATGATTTAATGCGTGTGTGTTCGTGTGTGTGTGTGTGTGTGTTTGTGCTTATGAAAATGTGCGTATGATTTTGTTTTTGTAATGGCGGGTGTGTCTGTGTGTGTGTGTGTGTGGGTGTGTGTGTTTTAATATAATACAAAGGTTACATTTATTGCCGCTGCTTTGCGCCGCTGCCGCTCTCTGTCACTGCCACTGCTGTTGTTGTTGTTGTTGTTGCTGCAGCCAACAAAATTGAAGAAGATTTGGGAAAACAACAACAACAACTTTGGATTTACAAAATTTAAAAAAAATACCAAAAAAAAAAAAGAAAAAAAAATCAAGTTTAACGCCAGCTCAGCCCCTCCTTTTGTTTTTGCTATTTTTTGTTGTTGTTGTTGTTGTTTTATCTGTTATCTCCGATTTAAATGTGCTGCCGATTTAACTGTCCCTGTGAACCGGATCGGGCCGGACCATATTGGGTCCATCCTCTTCAGCTGCTGGCCGAGCGCTGCTGATGATGCGGCTGCCGCTTGTGGTGACGCCGGGAGCGCCGGCATTGCGTGGAGCAGCACTCATCGATGGGGGCTGGGGCCGAGTCGCCGGCTCCGGGCTTTTCGAAAATCCGACGCTTACTCGACACTCGCGTCTGCTGGCAAACCGATCGTGAGCAACGCTTCCTATCGCAATTCACCTTGGAGTCCTTCAAAGATACAAGAAGAAGAAGAAGAAGAGGAAAGATTTTTGATTAGTAAAGGAAAAGTTAATCAGTTTTTTAATGGACTTACCTTGCAGCGGCATTTGATGCACTTTTGCTCGCCATGGGACATGAGTATGGGATGCCATTCCTGGCCGTTCTCGTAGATCTTGTTGACGACCTTGCAGCCACCGGCGGCGAGAGTCTCTTCGGCATTGTGAGCGGCACTGCGATGGACGGCCTGATCCTGTAGGACATTCGGATTGTTGGGCTGACTCTTGTCGGAGCCGGAACGACTCTGCTTGGCCTCGGGACAGACCTTGCAGCAGGCCTTCTTGTCGGGACGATAGGCTAGCTTCTCGGAGCATTGCAGCGGTGGACAGACCATGCGAGGGCAGCGCACCTCCAGGGTTAGAGCATCACAGCTGCAGGTGGTGCAAGTGTCAAAGCCATTTGGCGGCAAGAAGGGATGCCAGGTGGCACCGGGCAAGTGGAATTGATCGCCCAGACGACAGCCGCGCTTCTGCAGCAACAGCTCCGAGCTGGAGGTATTCGAGTTGAGGCCACTGCCCAGGGAGGAGGTGGCATACCAGTCGGCAGCACTGCCGGCCACGCCCTCCAGACGCTTGGGCATGCAGGTGGCACAGCATTCGCCCTCACGCTGGATGAGCTCTTCGGTGGCGGACTTGCATTTGACCGCCGGGCATTTGATGGGCTCACAGGTGGCATGACCCCGCTGACAGGCACACATCTGGCAGGCATCTTGGGAGCTGCGCCACTGCTCGGACTCGTTGTAGAAGCGTCCCGAATGGAAGCACTTGGTCTCGCTGGTGGTCACCTGGTTGTCATTGTGATCTCCGGGCACTGGGACATTGTTGTCCGTGTAGATGGGGAAGCAGTGAGTTGGCACTTTGGTGGACTTAAGTTTGCCACGCAGCAGCAATTCTTGGGTATGCTTGGCATGGACTTCCAGATAGCAGACGCTGGTCTCCAGCTTGATCAGCTCGGCCAGGGGCATGCTGAGTGCAAAGCCCTCCATATAAGAGCCAGTGAATTCTTCGAGCATATTGCGGGTGACGGGGGCGCCAATGGCCTCAATGGGTTTCTCCTCCAGATAGAGTTGCATTTCCTGGTTCTGGTGGGCCGGGAAACCGCTGAGAGTCACCTCGAAGTGTAGATTGCATTCATTGTCAATGGACATCCAGGCCATACCCATGGCATGGGACGGGGCACTGAGGGCATGCTCGGAACGCTTCAGGAGTATGGGTTCGGCGGAGTCGCGGGCATCGGCCACGGGACGTGACACCAGGCGACCACGGATCAGGCTGGTCTCGTGCTCGGTGGCAATATTCACACCCAATTCGCCAGCATAGAGAGACTCTAGAATTTTGGGACCCAATTTCTCGACGCTACCGATGGCCTGATTGAAATTGAAGCTGGGCGTGAGATCCTCCAGCTTGGCCTTGCGCTTGCCCTGGTCCTCGATCAGACTGATGTTGGGCCTGTCTTTGGTATTCACATGGTCCGTCTCGATGTTGTAGGCCAGCGAGCCGTCTGTATTCAGATAGACCCAGGCCAGGCCGCTGCTCTTGGTCGGCGACTCCATGTTGTGGGGGGCCAAGAGGGTCTGGAATATCTCACAGCTGGCTCGGGTCACAATGTGTCCCTGGATGCGTAGATTTGGATATTTCTTGGACTCCACGGTCAGCAGTAGCTTGGCTCGCGACATCAGGCGTAGATTCTGTATGGAAATGGGCGAGGACAGCTCGAGAACATTGATCTCTGGCGAGGGCTTGCGGACTCGCTGCACTTCATCAAAGATCACCTCCTTCCGTTCGGGCAGTTCGATGCGCACATTCAGCGGGGCATCGGCATATTCCTCACTGCCAAAGACACCATTAAAGACCAGGGTCAGATGCATGGAAGAGGCGGCTCCACTGCTGGCCGAGACAATGGCAGTGCCGCCGGCTCCGGCCAGCTGGGGTTCTGGCTTGCCGCCCGGTGTGACTGGAGGCTCAAGCAGCGAGCTAAATAATTCAGTCTGCAGGGCCGTGTACTTTGCTATCTTTCCGGCCAGGGCCAATTCGGCCTGGTGCTTGCTACCCCAGAGCAGGACCACATGGAGGCGATCATCGCGCAGGATGCGCTTGTAATCCCTCGGCACACGACGCCAGACACCGCAAATCTTGCCCGTGGCATTCTGATAGACACTCAGGCTGCCACTGAGAGTGGTCTCCAGTTGATGCTCCTCGAGAATGACTCCGCCATCGTCCACAAACTGAATGGCCCTTGGTCGGCCGATTCGTCCGGATATATAGAAGGAATAGTATAGATTCTTTTTGTGAAACAAAAACCTTCCGGTGGCTACCACATTCTGGGGATTGTAGGTGGTGTACATGGATTTCATTTCCTCACCCTTGAGGAAATAGGATGTACGGCCGGTGAGCAGAGCAGCGTAGTCTATAAATTCGGGAGAAATCAAGAGAATTTTGTTCCGGAAATTACGAAAATGTTGAAGAAATTTTACAGAGATTTTTTTTTTTTTTGGCTTTACTTACGTTTCATATTGCGCTCCTCCTCTTCATTCGGCACGGGTACATCCAGGGCCACATCCGTATCTGTAAATGGAAACAAAACACAAAAAGAAGGCACACAATTAGTTTCGAAACAAAAACTCGGCAAGAGGCACAATGAATAGGGAATAGAGAACCCTGAACCGACTAGTTAAATGGAATTCGGATAGACCAAAGAGGAGACAAAAGAAGAGGAAATCAGCTTCAAAGCCAAACCGACAGAGGGCATGAATGAAAACGATTTTCAATGAATGAGCCAAGCCAAGCCAAGCCGAGCTGAGCCTGGGTCTGGGTCTGAGCCTAGATCTAAACCTACACCTAGACCTAGGCATAGGCATAGGCTCAATTCGGTCAGGTAAAAACAAAAAGGTTTTTCTTCGCTCTGCTTTTTTTTTTTTTCTTCTTTCATTAATCGTGCATAAATTGAGCCAGGCCCAGGGCCGGTCCCAGGCTTCCAGGAATTCATTCACAAAACAAAACAAAACAATCAAAAGAGAAAAAAAAAAACAAAACAAAAAGAAAGAAAGAGGCAGCAGCAGGCTAGCAGCACTTTTTCAGGTGAGGTCGAAGGCGTTGCGACCATGACACGCTCATTTGCTGGCGTGAAAGTAGGTGGACAGCTTCAACCCAACCAGCCAACCAGTTAAACAGTCAACCAGGCAATCAGCCAACCACTGAACCATTCAGCCATAGCCACGACTACTACAACAACAGCAACAAAAACAAGAGGAAGATTTCCACCAAGCATTGATTGACAGACGCAAAAGGAGCCACATAAATCACCGGCTGAGTTCGTTAGAAGCCAATCAGTCCCAGGGAACAAGACCAGGCAAAACTCTGGCAAACCGATCAAGTCAGCCGACCAGAAGGTGAATTGCCGTTGAGTTTTTTTTTGGTGCCGACTCCGAGGTATGCCAGATCGCATAAAGCTGATTATAAATAAGCAACAATAATGATCATCGGTTACCGCTAACCAAAGCGAAATATCGAACATTATATACACTTTTGGAAGCAAGAGGAAGGACTTGGAATTCTTAGTCAGCTTGAGTTGGAGACCCCAAAGCTTAATTTCTTTTGTTCTGGAAATATAGAAGAGATCTTAAGATCACTAAGGAACCAGACTGTCTTATTACCGCCTCAGAGAGAACCAGGGTTATCAGGACATCCAGCTTTATCCTAACTTTAAAGCCTCAGAGAGAACCAGGGTTATCAGGACATCCAGCTTTATCCTAACTCTAAAGACTCTGATGGAACCAAGATTTTCAGGACATCAGATTGACTTATTCTCTTTTGGTCTTATTCGAGGGTATCAGGGGTTTCTCTGAAGTTTCTGAGTTTATGGTCTCAATGACGTCATCTTGAGTTACTCTCTTTAATAATTCAAGAGAGACACGGATTTGGATTGTCTCTCCCGCACAAAATTCCAAAGATTTCTACAAAATTCCTGAATTTATTTCAGGCTTAAAATCAAAGCAAGTCTTGTTTATGATAAAGTGTATCCAAATAAGAAGAAGACGACAAAGAAGAAGAAGCAGAAGCAAAAAGGAAAACGCAGTTGGCAACAGTCTCAATGTCTCAGGGACCACTGGAATTTCGATTATTTTAAGCTCAACGCCAAGTCGGATGACAACGGGACCGACTGCGGACACAAAGAGAGAGAGAGAGAGAGAGAGAGGGTAGACCGATCGACAGCAAAGTTCTCGGCGCATAATGAAGGGCGACAAATCTGACACCTTGTATAGCATTTTATTGAGCCGCTTGGCGGACCTGAAGATTCTCAGGGCCCCTCGACCAAGACTTTCCTACCCGCCTAACCTCTGGCCAGCTGCTGTAGTCGTTTTAATGCTGATTTCTGACTCTCTGTCTGTCTCTGTCTGTCTGTGTGTGTGTGTATGTGTGTGTGTGCCTGTTTAAGGTTGTCCGATCTTATCGGTTGATCTTAATACGAGCCACTCTGGGTTCGGTTGGCTGGGCTGCCTTAGCCTCACTCGCAGCCAACTTGTTGCCCTTTTTTATTTATTTCATTTTTTTGTTTTTTTTTTTTTTTGGTATATTTGAAGTCTTGTCTGGCACATTCTTGGCTTATTGGCAGCGCCCAAGGGGAGTGGCCGTTTCGTTTAATTTCATTACACCACGTTTTCATGCCCTTGACTCTTTTGGCTTCGAAAAAAAAAAAAAAAAAAAAAAAAACTTGCAGATGAATGAATTTTTCTTTTTCTTCTTCTTCTACACTTTTGTTGTTGTTGTTGTTGTTTTCTTTAAGCCAAGATAAATGAGTTTCTGTGCTCACAAAGACGACGACACGTTGCCCATCTTGACACGTTGCCGACAAAGCCCAAAAGACAAACGACACCTACAGACCCAACCAGGCCCAAGCCAGCTCAGATCAGCTCAACTCAGCTCAGCTCACACCAGGCCAAGCCACACCAGACCAGACCAGACCAGACCAGGGCTCTGTCAGATGGACTGTCGTACTGAGTCAACAGTGTGGTATGCGCTGGGGTTTTGTGGCGGCGGCGGCGGCGGCAAATCACTGAAATTCTTTGCCGCCTCAGCCGAGTGCCGAATGCCCCTCGGTCAGCTCATTAACTCAAGGGACACAAAATTGAAATCAACAACAACAACAAAAAGGGTAACAAAAAAATCAGATCAAACTATTTTTTTTTCACTTGGAATTTCTCAAGATCAGTTAAGATCTGAAATATTTGTCCCACACACACACACACACACACTTCGCTCCCCTCTACTCTTCTCCTTTTTAGACTCTTTTCGAAGAAAAAGGAGTCTATTCACTTTGCTCTGATGTTTGTAACGCACAGAACCAAACATCGTAGACCCACAAAAGTTACATCTAGAATACTTAGAATCACTAGAGGAGTCGATATAGCCATGTCCGTCTGTCCGTCTGTCCGTCTGTCCGTCTGTCCGTCTGTTTCTATGCGATTTACTCCGTCGTCTTAAAAGCTATTTTGCTGAAACTTGGTATTTAGCCTTCTTTTTTACCTAGGTAGTACACTAGTTTGAATCGGTCGGATCGGACCACTATATCATATAGCTGTCATACGAACCTAAATCGGTTTAGGCAATAACTTCCACATTTATTATCCGATCCTTTTGAAATTTGGCATGCGTATGTTTTATATAACGATAGATAATTGTACCAAATTTTGCCCGGATCGGATGACTATATCTTATAGCTGTCATACGAACCTAAATCGGTTTAGGCAATAACTCCCACATTTATTATCCGATCCTGTTCAAATTAAGCACGCATATGTTTTTTATAGCAATTAATATATATACCGAATTTCGTAAGGATCGGACTACTATATCATATAGCTGCCATACGAACCTAAATCGGTTTAGGGAATAACTCGCACATTTATTGACTGATTTTTTCAAAACTCGGCCAACACGTTTTTAACATAAATATACGCGTTTGTACTCAATTTTATTAAAATCGGACTACTATATCATATAGCTGTCATACAAATCGAAATCGGCCCTATTAACTGACCAACCCCGTTCATGTGATTTACGGCAGAAACAACTTCGAAAAGAGTCTGTAATCTTCGGCACCCCGAAGATAACGTTGGGATTTTTTTCTTCTTTTTTCTAGATCAAAGTTAAATTTACCGATCAATTGAAGGTTTGAACTATTCCATTTCAAGTTCCGTTCGATTCTAGTCGAGATAAGAAAAGGAATACTTAAAAATCAGAAACCCTTTCCACTCTTCCCCCTCCCTCCCTCCCCACACCCCTCGATCAGTTTTATCTCAAAGATTGAATGTTGATAGTTTTTTAAAAAGAAGAAGAGGAGAAGCCATTAACATTAACTTTTATTGCCGGACAGATGGGACACAGGAGTTGGACAAGTTTGGACAAGAATGGAACATTATTTTTTTCTTTCCTCTCTGATTTCTTGGTCATTGGGACCGCCCGTGGTTCTCAATTGGCCGGAAGGCAAAACTCTCAACACTGCACTCAAAGGGAGGGGGCGGAGGGGAAGGGGAGGAGGGGAGGCAGGAGATGAACAAGAAGAAGCACAACAAAAAAAGGTAACTAAATGGGCTAATTTAATAAGCGTTAAAATGCTCGAGTTATGTCATTATAAGAAGAAGAAGAAGCACAAAGAGAAAAAAAAAATAATAAAAAAAAAAAAAAAATGAAATGCATAAATTAATGTGTTTTCTGCCTGACTTAAAGTTTGTCTTCATTTTGTAGTTGCTCTGGTCTTTTGCTGTTGTTGTTATTGTTGTTGTTGTTGTTGTTGAGATCCCAGAATTCTCGTCAATGTTATCGTCATCGTCGTCGTCGTTGTTGGCAACCAAAAATGGTCTTTTAACGAAGCAATTGTGCTGCCAATGGGGGAAGGCGGAAGAGCGAGAGAGAGAGAGGAAGAGAGTGAGGGAGAGGGAGAGATAGAGAGAGAGTTTGAGCGGGTTGACGGGGTCAGTTAGGCAGGCAAGCTGACCAAGTAAGGAAAAATCAAAACTTCAATGATGTGGCGATGGCCAGGGCCTTTCTTCTTCTTCTTTTTCTTCTTTTTTGTTATTGTTGTTGTTGTTGGTGAAAAATATTTGCACAATGGCTTGGCCGAGCCAGGCAACTGCGTGAGACCAAAGCCAAAGCTGAAAGTCAAGCCAAGTCGAGCCAAGCCAAGCCAAGCCAAGTCAAGTCAAGTCGGGCCAAGTCAAGCCAAGCCAAGCCAAGCCAAGCCAGGCCAGGCTAGGCCAGGCCAAGTCAACTTAGAGCCGCGCCCGTGCGCGTTGTGCCTTCTAACTATTTATGGCAAACGAGTTGGTCAAACCAACAACTACAACAACAACAACACTAGTAGTAATCATAATAACAACAAAGGCAAAATTGTTGCAGCCAACACAAGATGAGTTGAAACTGGCTAACTGCTTCTTCTTCTTCATCATTTTTGAAAGAAAAAATTTTCATTATTAAAAAAAAAAAGAAAAAAGTGAAATTAAAAAAAAAATAAAACTAGGGTCAAGCAACTTGGAGTTGGGCAAAGTAAAAAAAAAAAAAAAATGAAAAAAAAAATGAAAAATTGCCACAAAACGGAAACTAATGATGTGCCGGCTCTGCCGGTGGCGTGTGGCAACTGTTTGTGGCAACCAGTTTTGCTCTCAAACTAAAACAACAACAACAACAAAAAATGCTCTCCATACACTTGATTAGGTGGCAAAAACAAAACAAAAAAAAATGTCACAAGAATAACAAGAAGAAGAAGAAGAAGAGCAAAAGATGGGAATTTTTTAATTTTTCTAAAAAAAAAAAATAAATAAATATAAAAATGATAAACACTATTTTCTTCTGGACCAAAATCGTCTAGACAGTTTCTCTTGTTTTTTTTTTCTGTTTCCATGTTCTGTTTTAAAAGCATAATAAATAAAATTGAGGGAGGGGAGAAAAAAAATGAAAACAAGAAAAAAAATTTTTTTCAAAATTTTCAAAATTGATAAAAAAAAATTTCCGAATTTTTTTTCAAATTTTCCCTAGGGTTGATTTTTGCTCAATATTTTTTCCCTTTAATTTTATTTGGAATATTTTTCACCCTTAAAATGATTTTTGGCACGTGCGGCGGCTAAAGCTTCGATTCCTGTGACATCAGGAACTATTCAGAATTCATATAGAATGCGAAGCGTGTGTCTTATAAAACATTGAAAAACATCCAAAAAAAAAAAAGAACACCAAATAAAATAAATAAAAAAAAAACACAACCAAGTCAGACAGACAATCGGACAGACTGAGAGACAGTTAAAAACACGCAAATATATATAATTTTTTTTTTCAGATATTTCATAGATATATTCATAACAGATATATAAGATATATATGAGATATATATATATATATAGATATATATTCGTGTATCTGGGAAGACAACGGCAGCGGAGCCACATAAAAAAATAAACATAAATTGCGTAGCGTTGACCTTCATAACGAGTAATTTTTCATAAACAAAATACACGGCTTTTTTCTTCTTCTTCTTCGTTTTGCAAAAATTAAAATTACAAAAATCAAAAGCAAAGAGAGAGAGAGAGAGAGTGAGAGAAGGGGGAGAGAAATATGAAAGGGAAAACAAAAAACTATCTTTAGGTTTTTTCTTTTTGGGATCCAAAATATGCTGGCCTCTCTGATATGATAACTTTGACTCTTCTTCTTCCATCTATTCTTCTTCTTCTTCTTCTTCTTCTTCTTGTTTCTGAAAAGTGTCGTACAGCTGCGTTGTCTGTACGCTTAATTATTCATATAAAGATCGGGCTATTTTTATATAAACGAATTTTTTTATATATATTTTTTTTCTTCTTCTTCTTCTTTTGAGATTTACAAGTCCTTCAATGGCGAAAATATCTAGGGCATTTTTTTTTCGAACATAAAAATTGATAAATTCTTTATGGTTCCCCCATTTTTTTTGGGGGAAATTTTTGTGAGAATTTTTGAAAAAAAACGTCTCTTTTTGACACATTTTTCGAGGCTCTTGGAGAACCTTTTTTTAAAAGGTTCTTGGCAGACTTTTCTCAGGAGATATTTTGGAACCTTGACAGAGCTTTTTGGTACCTTTTTTCAAGGTTCTTCAAAACCTTTCTTAGGAGCCTTCTTGACAGACCTTTTGGGTGGTATTTTTCCAAGGCTCTCAAAACCCATTTTAAGGTTCTTAAAAGCCTTCTGATAGCTTCTTAGGGAATATTGTTCTGAGAATTTTTGTTAACCTTTAAGGTTCTTAAAAGCCTTCTGATAGCTTCTTTGGGAACATTGTTCTGAGAATTTCTGTTAACCGTTTAAATGGTCCTCGTCAGGTTTTTTTGAGGTCTTTTTGGGAACCCTGCTGAAAGCCTATCTGGGCAGATTTTTTTCGACAAATTAGTTAAGCTTCTTTGAGCAACTTTTTGAAGCCTTTTGAAAGATTTTCTAAGACGTCTTTGATAAGCTTTTTGAAAGCTTTCTAAAGAACCTTTTTGGGCAGATTCTTAGACGTGTTTTGAGAACTTTATTGAAAGCCTTTTGAGGAACCTTTTCTGGCCCGTTTTTGAGAACTTTTTTGGAAGGTCTCTTTAAGAGATTACTTTCAGTTTGGTTCCAGAGTTTTCCCTATGACCCAAATGGGTTTGAATTATTTTTCAAATTTTTTGTTGCTTTTGTAATTTTTGATAGAATCTTTGAAATTCCTCTCGAATTGAATCGAACTATCAAAAGTATATTTTAATTATTCTGTGAAAAATTCCACAATCTAGTTTAGATATTTTTTTGATTATTTATTTCGACTTTTGTTGGTGTTGTTGTTGTTGTTGTTTTGGTTGTGGAATTGCGAGAATCTATTTTGGCCACGACAATTGCAAGTGTCAAAATATTGAAACATTTTCGAAATTTATAAGCCACGCAAAATGCTTTGAACATTTCAATGATTCGTTTATTTATTTATTTATTTTTTTTTTGTTTTCTTATTTTTGTTTTTCTCTCAGTCTCTTAGGCGGGCCGGGAGGGGAAGAGTGGGTCTCTTTTGGTCTCTCTAGTGATCGATAGTGGTTCAGGGCTAAGAGTAAGGTCGCCGGGACCGGGGCGGGGGCGGGGGCGGGGGCTGGGGCAGAGAGAGAGAGAGAGAGGCGCCTATGACGCATCTTAAGTGGATTTTGGTGAATATAGAAAAAAAAATAAATTGGTGGAACTTACCATTGCTACGGTCGCCAGGACAGGTCTTGCAGCATTTGCCGGGCAAGGAGATGGGATCGTCGCATTTGGCCGGCGGACACTCGTGCTTGATATTGCGGCATTGGACGCGTGCAACAATGCGTCGCTTTTTCGGTATCTAAAAAAAAAAATGTTGAAAAAAAATGAATAAAAAGTTTGAAAAAAAAATTTTTTGAAAAAAAATTTTTGAAAAAAAAATTTTTGAAAAAAAAAAAATTTTGAAAAAAAATTAATTGAAAAAAAAGTTTAAGAAATTTAAATAATTACAAATTTTTTTTTTGAAAAAAAAAATATTTTTTTTCTATTTTTGAAAATTTTTTTTTTATATTTGAAAAAAAAAATAATTAAAAATAAAATCAAGTTTTTTTTCATAAAAATAGACAATTTTTACGCATAATTAACCAAAAAATTTACTACAAAACTTTCAGTTTGTTTTTTTTTTTTTAAATTTAATTTTAGACCAAAATGTTTGGCTTTTCCCTCGGTGTGACTTTTCTTTTTTTTTGTTGTTTTAATAAATTCGATTTTCTTAATATAAAAATATATTTTTAATTTTATTAAATCTTTGCAAAGATTTTCATATTTCATTGTTGTTGTTGTTGTTGTTGTTGTTGTCATTTTTGTTCCGTTTTGTTGTCTGCTCAGAAATATCTGCTGGGCTGTCTGTCTTTTTGATGTTTTTATTATTAATTTTTATTTGTGACTTTTTCTCTCTTAAAAAAAAAAGACGAAGACGAAGAAATTTGTTGTTGTTGTTGTTGTTGGAAATGGGCGAAATAATTTTATGAGTTGTTGGCCGATTTTGTTGCAGCAACATAAATTTCAATTAATTAAATATAATCGTGTCTTTTATGCAATGGATTTTCGCCTTTTCTTTTATTATTCATTTTTTTTTTTTTTTTGAGGCAGTAAAAACCCATTAAAGACGACAGGTACACACTGAGAGAAAGAGAGAAAGAGTGAGTGAGAGCGATTTGGGCTAATTAAATCCTCAAAGCGGTTCAGTCGGGTCCATAAAATTTTTTTTTTTTTGCAAAAAAATCATAAATTAAAAATATATCCAGATGTATATAGTCTTTTCGATTCATGAATTGATTTTGATTTAAGGTCGAGGTCTTTCAGAACTGAGTACAAATAAACTGAAATCTTTCATAAAAATTCTTCTTTTTTTTCTCAAAATTATTTTCTTTGCTTTCCAAGGACAAACTAGACTCATTTGTGTCTGGCTTTTTTTTTTTGCTGATCTTATGTATTTCATTTCTATATAATATAGAATATATATAACATATACATATATATATATATATATATGCTTATCCGATCGTAATAAAAGACCTTTAAAATCGATATTAATCATGCGTGGAAATGCCATAAATTATTTTCGCTCGCTTTCTGACGGTACAGTCTCGCCCTCTCTCCCTCTCTTTCGCTCTTTCTTTCTTTTTTTTTTAATATATAAAAATATATTGTTTGTTTTTTTTTTTTTGTTTTTTGGCAAGAGTGTTTTGGCCAACCCTGGCCAATACTGTTGCGCCTTGTCACTGTCAGAGCGAGTTGTAGAAATGTCTGCACTCATTTGTCAATTAGTTGGCCTATCAGCGCAGCTGACTTGACTCAATTTGTTTAAATAAAAGTATATCTTTAAAATAAATAAATTTAGGCCTAAGAATTCTTATATTTTTTTTACTTACCGCCACACATTCACATTTGATGCAATACATCACACCAAAAGGCGGTCCCAGATCCGCATACCAAGTGGAGCCCAATTCTCTCAAGACTTTGCCGAATTGACATTCCGTAACTGTAAAAAAAAGAAGAAGAATTAATTAATTAGAAATTATTTTTATTTTTTTTTTTTATGTTTTGGAAAAGTTGTTAGGCTTTTCACCTTTCGCCCACACAGGCAGGCAAGCTTTGCCAGTGGGCAGATTCGATTTCAAGACTTGCACATGTATGCATGTGTGTGTGTGTGTGTGTGTGTGTGTGTGTGTGTGACAGGGTATAAAACTTATTGCTTATTAGCTGTGGCGGCGCCTTGGCAGATTTCGCAGATTGCACTGAATTGGCATTTTGGGTGGGCAGAGTCGAGTCGCCAAACTGGCAGGTCTGGCGCCATGTTCGCAGCCTCTCCCAGCCTCTTCCACTTGCCTCAATTCTGCTGATGCTGTTGCTATTGCCGATGCTGATGCCGATGCACCGCCAGGCGCTTCCGGCACTCGTTTTAAATTACAAAAAAAAAAAAAAAAAACAAAAAGAAAAGAAAAACAGAGACAATCTTGGCGCCAAACAAGTGTGGCGAAAAAAAATCACTTTGCCCAGTCTCTCAATCAGTCAATCAATCAATCAATCAAGTCTCAATCCCTCAATCTGTCCCATATTCTTTTGAAATTTTTGTTTGTCTCTCAACGAGCTCAGCTCGAAATTCAGCCTTTTCATTAGCAACATTTTATTTATTTCTCTCTCTCTCTTTTGCTCTCTCTTTCTGTCTCGCTCTAACTGCTGGACTGTTTGGGTTCCACTCTGTTTTGCTTTGTTAATTAGATGCAAGCGGCAAACTTGCAAAGCAACACTTTGTGGAGCGCGTCAAACAATATACAAAAAAAATAATAATAATAAAATAAATAAAAATAAAGAGGCAAAAAAAAAAAATACAACAACAAAAACAACAAACGGCAATTTTGGAAGACAAGCAAAGTCAGGCCTAAGCGAATTTTTAATGCCTTTTACAGTTGGTGGGAAATTAAAAAAAAAAAATAAATTTTAAATAATTTGAAAAAAAAAATTACAAAAAAGAAATAAAAAAAAATTAATTAAATAAAAACCAATTATATATATATATATGTTTATATAAAAATTTATTTTAATTATTTTCTCGTTTTTTATTTTAATTTTTTTTTTATATGAAATTCAAAAAAAATTGGTCGTTAATATTTTTTTTATTTAATTATTTATTAATTTTCATTCTATAAATTTCTAATTGATTTTTTTTTACTTTTTTTCTTTTCTCATTATTATTATTTTTTTTTTTTTGTATTATGCAGGAAAATATTGTTTACAATTTTTTTTTTGTTATATTTTTTTTTTTTTTATAAATTCTTAAAATTCAGAAAAATTATTTCTTTCAATTTTTTTTTTTAAATTTATTTTGAGTTTTTTTTAATTTTTTTTAATATGTGGGAAAATATTGATCACAATTTTCTTTTTATTATTTTTATTTAGAAATTTTTGAAATTCACAAAAAATATTAGAGAAACTTACAGAATTTTTTTTTAATTTTGAAAATTTTGAAAAAAAGAGGCTCCACTTGTGGGTTCCGTTGGGGACTCTTGGTTATTTTTGTATATTTTGAATACACCCCAACAACTTTGGCACTGTACTTTAAATACCCTGGCGCCTTGTAGGTTGAGGGTATTAAAAATAAAATAAAATTGAAAAAAAAAACAAAACAAAACAAAAAACAAAAAATCAAAAAAAAAAAAGAAAAAAAAATCATCAATTCAAAATGTATGCAAATCGAACATTAACGCGCGTTAAAATATTAATACATATGCATATATGCCCATACATATATATTTTAATTACCAACGCACACACACACGCATAGACACACACACACACACTTATACGGAGGCAGCCATGCCTGCACAATGCGCACACACAGATAGACAGAAATTATGCTAAAACTTTTGGCGCCAGCCATAAAAAATGTAAAGCTCTCTACAAGCGGAGCGGCTGCCAAACGAGCTAGTAAAAAACGACAGCGCCAACGGACAGACAAAGCCGGCAGAGGACGTGGCAGAGCCAAAACTACCGAAGACACCACCAACACCGACGCAAAGCCAACGCCAACGCCAGCGTCGGCGTAGGCAACGAATATAAAAACTAAATTGGAATTTCGAATATGTCATGATATGTCATGGGGAGGGGGGGACAAAGAAATTAATACGACAGAAGGGGGGGGGGGGGGGGGGGCAGTCAAAAACGAATTCAGCCAGCATCGACAAGTTTGCAATGAATGAGGTGTGCGAATCCATTCAATTTGTTTAAACAAAAAGCTAGCAAAAATTGTGAAACACAACAAAAAAAAACAAAAATTAATTAAGAAAATCACATAAAAATTTAACAAAAAAAAAATAGGGGGAAAAAAATTATATAAAAGTACGTAAATTATTTTTGAAAGTTGCTCAAATTATCTTAAGATTTTTCCATTTTTTTTTTTTGAATTGTTAAAATTTTTTTTTTCTAAAATGAAAAATGGTAAAATTGTTTTTTATTTTAAGCCAAAAATGCTAATTTCTCTTATTTCGAATTTATTTTTATATAAATTTTTTGCTTATTTTTTATGGATTTTTTTGAATTTCTTTTTATTTTATTTATTTTTTTGTTTTAATTTAAATTCTCTTTTTAATTTTATTCCTATAATTTTATTTATTTATTTTTTTTATTAAATTTTAAAAATCTCAATATTTATTTTTTTATTTTTCTCAAAATTTTCCAATATTTTTGATTATATAATTTTTTTGTTTTGAAAACTTTCTTTTATTATTAATTTATTTTTTTTTTAATATTTTTAATCAATTAATTTTGTTTATTTTTTTATAGAATTCTCGGATTTCGAATTTCTGTTTTTTTTTTATTTATTTTTCTGTTTTAATTTAATTTTTCTTTTTAATTTTATTTCTATAAAAGTGGAGCTTTAATTATTTATTTTTTTTTTAATATTTATTTTTTGTTATTTTTGAAATTTTTCAGATTTTTTTCTTTTGAAAAATTTTCAATATTGTTTTTATTTATTATAAAAAGTATTTTTGTTTTTCCAATAAAATTTTTGGAATTTTTGTTTTTTTTTTATTTAATTTCTCTTTTTAATATTATTCCTATAAAAGTGGAGTTTTATTTAATTATTTTTTTTTATTAAATTCTATAAACTTAATATTCATTTTTATTTATTTTATTTTTATAATTTTCTAATATTTTTATTCATTTAATTTTTTTTTCTTTAATTATCAAATTTTTTTCATATAAAAATTTTTTTTTTTTTTTTAATTTTTGGAATTTTTGTTTCCCTTGGAGAATTTCTTTTGTTTTGGTTATTTGTGTGTGTGTGTGTGTGTGTGTATTTTTGCCACCTGCACAAACTAACAATAAATGCAAATAATAATAACAATAAGCTAATTAACTAACACATGCGAAGGAAGACAAAAGAATACGATAAGCAAAGCAAGCTGGGACATGGAAAATATGCAGAGATTGTCAACGAAAGAGAGAGAGAGAGACAGAGAGAGAGTGTGTGTGAGAGAGAGGGAGAGTGATAGAGTGACAGGGAGGGAGCCAGCGAGAGCTTCTGTTTTGTTTCTGCCTTTGGCTTTTTCTTCTTCTTCTTCTTTTTGATGATGATGATTTTTTTTTCTATTTTTTTTTTTGCTTGATTTTTTTTTTTTTTTTTTTTTTTTGCTTTCGAAGCAAAATTAATGACGTAGACGTGATAAGTGGCGCTAAAGATTGAATTTTTATAGAATGCGTCGACCTGATTGTCATTGTTGTTTATTGTTGTTATTGTTTTGCTATTATTATTGTTATCATTGGATTATTTTATATTATTATTTATTATTATTTTTGAATTGTCATTGACCATTTTGGCGCCAACGATTTCATTTTATTTGCGTGCGAAAATTGATTATTTCAAAAAAAGAGAGAAAAAAAGACGACAAATAAATCAAAGCTTAACGGTAAATTTCAAATCAGAAAATAAATAAAATTTGCCACAAATTCAATAATTTCATTGAAGCGAACAAAAAAATAAATTTGGGAAATTTCTGATTTTTTGTTTTTTGTTTTGAAAAATTTTTGTGATTTTTGAAATTGTAAATTCTTTTCGCTCAACTCGATTGCCAGACAGAAATTTACGTTAATTGGCAAAAAAGAAAAAATGTTTTCGCTTGATTTGATTTGACAATGGCGCTGGGATTTTGAGGGAATTTTGTTTTCAAAAATTATTGAAAAACAAAAAAAAAAAAAAAATCAAAGCAGACAAAGAAAAAAAAATTATGTGGGTGGAGCGGTACTTTTGTGTGTTTGTTAATCGATTTTAAATTACGCAAATAAAATAACAATAAACAGCATACAAATTGTATACAACAACAACAACAACAATAGCAAACGCAAAAATAGCAACATTCAATTCAATGGCAGCCCACAAATTAGCAATGTCGACGATTGATTTCATTTACATAAAACGCAAATGGAAATTCAATTAAAACAAAAAAAAAAAAAAAAATGTAAAAAAAACGCAAAAGAAAAAGAAGAAGAAATAAACGAAAATTGCTTCTACTCTTTTTTAGTGGGCAACATTTAGCTGGCAACATTTGTTGCTGGGCAACAGCAGCACAGCAACAAATGTTGCGAAGCCAGGCCGGGCCACTTTGTCACCGGAAATTACCGTTTGGCATATCCGTATGGCCATCTCTTTCGCACATTGTCTTGGCTTTTATGTCTTCACAGTAACTTGGCCAATTTGCGCAGCAAAAAAACGAAAAATGCAAATTTTAAAAATGCACAGACAAAATAATCAAAGTCTGGCATACACATAAATACACTCGAGGTCAACTCAATAGAGCCAAAGCCATTTTCATTTCTTTTTTTTTTTTTGCTTTTGCCTTTCTAATGAAGTGTTAACATTTAATTGTGCCATAAAAAGACAACAACAATAACAACATTGAGTGCACTTCCTGTGCCGTTATTAGACATGAACAAACTTGAATAAAATTAGCAAAAAAAAAAAAAAACAGAAAGAAGCAAATGATCTACCCAAGCACCTAGCAATTACCCAGCAAGCATTTTTGGAGGAAAGAGAAAAAAAACTTATAAAAAAAATATATAAAAAAAATATTTTTAATCAAATCAAAAGAAGAAGAAGAAGAAATTTTGTCAACTCTAAAAAACTGTCATAAATTTCGAATTCCAATTGTTCGCTGGGTGTACAAAAAACAAATTGCCTGCCTACGTATGTGTGTGTGTGTGAGTTTTCATCAAGTTTGTAATAATGCAGCTGCTAAATCTTTTTTGCCGGCCAATGTTGACGACCCGACGTCTTGGCTATTTTTGAGACGCATTTTTGGCCGTTGCTGTTGTTGTTGCTGTTGTTGTTGTTATATTTATTTGGCTGTTATTGTTGTTGTTATTGCAATTTGTCTAGACATTTTCACACAAACCGACGAATACAATTAAACCCAAAATGTCGAAAATTTCGAAAAAAAAATAAAAACAAATTTGAGAAAAAAAACAACAACAACAACAACAAAATTGGAAATATTTAAAAATAAAAATACGCATAATCAAATAAATATGCACTCATAAATAAATGAAAAATTGTTTTGATTTGTTCGACACAAATTTCTCCGAAGCTTTTTGTTGTTGTTGTTGTTGTTGTTTAATTCATTGATGCATTCGAATTTGTTTTTGCAATTGTTGTTGTTGTTCCTGTTCAACACTCAATCAAAATCAAATTGACAGCAAAACGTGCCGTTCGAACAAAAAAAAAAAAAATAGGGAAAAAAAATTCATATCAAATTCAAAAATACTTTTTTCAAATCAATTGGAGCATGGTGCGGGGGAGGGGGGGGGGGGAATCAAAAATGTAAAATTCAATTTGAAAAACATTTCGAGAAAAACAAACTTTTTTCTCCCCCCCTCCTACATTTTTTTTCAGAGCATTGACTTGACACACACACACACACAGACAGACACACGCACACACCTAATAAATAAATTAATTTTCATTAATTGCTAATGGGCTTTAATGGCTTAGGCACTTGACAACAAAGCAAAAAAAAAAAAAAAGAAAAAATTTAATAATTAATAAAAAGTTGAAAGAAGCAGAGAATTCCTAAAATGACGTCATTTGGTGGGCTGACTAGGTAAATGACACTATAATGTTGACCTCAAGTGTCTAAGTGCCCACAAGAATTTAATTTCTCAACAAATGTTTAACGACACTTTTTCTTCATCTTCTTCTTCTTCTTGTTTCTTGTAAGGTGAGGTGGGTTGGGGTGAGAGGACCTGGGGATCAACAATCTGAATTTCACCTCAGGCCACATATTTTTGGTGGAATGTGTGTGTGTGTGTGTGTGTGTGTGAGGCTGCTTATTACAGGTTGTGGGGGAAAAAAGGGCGAGCAAAGGCAAGGAATCACAGAAAGAGCGAGAGCGAGAGAAAAGAAAAATAACAAACAAACAAAACACGTGGGCAAACGCAATACCAACCGGTGTCTGTGTGTGTTGACTAAAGTAAGAAGAAGAAGAGCGGAGGCGAAAAAAAAAAAATTGGCATGCCAAGTGCGTTTGCTGACTCACATGACGCAAAGCAAAAAAAAAAAAAAAAACTAAACTGTATAGAAAATAGAATAGAGTATAGAAAAAAAAGAGAGATCAAAAAAAAAAAAAAAGAAAGACAACGGCAAATTGTGAATAGCAAATAGGCGAGATGTAAAAAAGGCAGATGGGATCAACGTCGCATTGCTTTTGCCTTCGCCTTGCTTTGCCTTTGCTTTTCCTTTGGTTTGCTTTGCCTTTGCCTGGTTTCGGTAGGCGGTTAGATAAGAAGGTGCCTGTGTGTGCGTGTGCGAGTGTGTCGGTGGAGGCGTCCGTTTGACGGCGCAGCATTTCGTCTTCTTCTTCTGCTTCTTCTTCTTTTTTCTGTCGGTGAACAATGAAACGAGAGCGAAAGGGACAGGATGAAAAGTGCCTTTGAAAATGCTCTGAGCTGCGTGCGCTTTTAATTGAGTTCAAAAAAAAAAAAAAGAAAAAACGACAACAAAAATTGACTAAACAGATCAAACCATCTAATTTTATTTATTTATTTTTTTTTATTTTACGTCTTAATTAATTTCTGCACAAATAATTAGCGCAAAAGTTAAAGCTCAACGTGAATTTTCATAAAATTCTATAAAAATAAAAGGAGAACAAAATGAAGAAGAAGAAGAAGATGAAGATGAAGAAATAAATAAACACAGACCAACGGACCATAGATTTCGAGATTTTATGTGTGGACCAGACGCGTCGTCCATATATCTTGGATCTTGATATATCGTGTCTATTTGGCTTTAGTATTTTAAATTGTATTTCTCTTCTTCTTTGTTTCAGGCTATTTTTTTTTTTAAATGTCTCAATTTTTTTTTTTATTGGTTAGTTTGGCTTGAGGTGTGCAGAGCCATCATAATATTTGGCCACATTTCTGACAGCTTCGAGTGTTGAACTGTCAATCAGTCAATCAAACAATCAATCAAAATTGCATGCCCCACAAAGAAGAGGAAGAAGAAGAAGAAAACATAAAACAAATTGTGGCGGCAACAACAAAAAACAAAGTAAAGCAACTGCAATAAAGTCATAAACAAACAAGTCGCTCGTACAGTGGACACTGCCTAAGGTAAGTCAAAGATTTGGACAAAACTTAAATTTTTTTTTGATAATTTGAAAAATAATTCCAAAAAAATTTTGGACATTAAAAAAAATCTAGTATTTTCAGTATATTTTGATAATTTGAAAAATAATTCCAAGAAAATTTGTTATGTATAAAAAAATATTAAAAAATAGTTCCAAAATATTAAAAAAAAAATCTAGTATTTCTGGTATATATTTTTTAATTTTAAAAATAATTCCAAGGCATTTTTTGATATACAAAAAATCTAGTCATTTTCTTAGTATTTTTTCGCATTTTTTTTATAGTTAAAAAATAATTCCAAAATGTTTTTGATATTAAAAAAAAGCTAGTATTTTCTTAGTATTTTTTAAGTATGTTTTAGTATTTTTTTAAATTAAGTTTGACAATTTTTTTTTATTCGAAATAATTTCTTTTAAATTTTATTTTCCTTCCCTGACAATCTTTACTGTGCCTCAAACTGATTGCCCTTCTTAAAGTTTGTGCGTGCCTTCGTCTGTGTGTGTTTTCTTTACACACATTTTTTTTTTTTTTTGTTATTTATTTTATAAGCAATTAAATTATTTAAGTGCAAAGCAAACAAAAAACAACTCGAAATGTTTGCTCGCCGACTGCATTTCACTTTTGGGTAACCAATCGATCCGCCGACACATCCACACCCGACCCGACCCGACACAGACCGGACCGGACCGGACCGGACTGAGAGACTGCCAAAACCACCGCCGAAGATTTCTAATGACTGATTAAGTGCGTCCGATGTGGAGTCTTGTTGCTCCACACACCGTCGATAATTTATGACAGCGAAGGGCGCAACAAAGCAAACAAGCGGCACTCACAGCTCCGCCGTTCCGGGCGGTGATGATGATGATGATGATGATGACAAACAAAGTCTCGGCGCGGTCAGAACAGAGGAGAGAGCCAGCCCACTTCCGTCGGGCGACTAAAAACGCGTGCGACAAAAAACGCTCGAACCAAAAAAACAAAAACTAAAATCACGAGAAATCTAAAAAAAAAGTTTGACCACAAAAAAAAGGGGCTCGTTGTCTGTCTCATTGACGGGGCGGTTTTGAGATTTGCAAAAGAGATAGAGAGAAGCAGGGCAGCATTTAACGGGTGGCGAGGGGAAGACGACCAAAAAAAAGAAAATCAAATTTGCTTGGCAACAAAGTCTAAAAAGCAACAACAACAACAGCAAAAACAAGAAATTTATTTTTGTGAAATTTTCTCAGCTTTTTTTTTTTCTCTCAACAAAAAAAGAGAATTTTTGAGTTCAAATTCATTTTTTGTAGAAAATTAAAAAAATAATTATTTTTATTTTAATAAAATAATAAATTTTTTTTTTATTTAATTTTATGTTTTTCATTTTTTTTTTTAGCTGCCAATTCGGAATTATTTTGGGCTATTTTGTGAACGTGACCAAACATTTTGGTTGGCAAAAATTTCACAAAAATTTGCTTATGTAAATTATTTGACCCCCGCCTCCCCCCACAACCCTTTCACTTTGAAATTTACAAAAAAAAAAAGAAAATTAAATCAGCCGAAAAAAGACAAAAATCATAGGCATAATTAGGTAGGATCGGGCAAGGGGTATGATGGGAGAGGGGGGATAGGGAGGGGGTCAGGTGGCTGACAATTAACGCGATTCGCTTGTCAAATTAGCTGACCAATTAAATTTGAAAAGTGTTGAGCATTTGTCGATTTATTTTTCAAACAAAAAATCTTAAAACTTTTTGCAACATTTCTTCTTTTTTTTTTTGAAAATTATTTCAAAATTTTTTTTAGAAAATTTAGAAAAAAAAAAGAATTTGGAACTCCTCCAGTCGCAGCTATTTTTGGACACAAGTAATTTTCCCCCATTTTGTGGGTGTTTTCTAAAAAAAAAAAGAAAATTCACAAAAAAAAAATAGCAAGAAGAAGAAATAAACCGATGACTACGACTTGTAAACATTTTGAATGACTATTTTTAAATTTTCTTGCATTTTTATTTTTGTTTGTTTCATTTCTTTTTTTTTTTACAATCAAAAAATCACGCGATTTTGCTCGCGATTCTTGACGAAAGCAATCGCTCTGCTCTGCCCGCTGTCTGTCTGTCTGTCTGTATGTGTGTGTGTGTGTTTGTGTGTGATTACTCAGTCAATTGAAAAATCTTGGGCAAGAAAAGCATTACTGAAATCTTAAATTAAATGATTTCGTTTTGTTTTTTTTTAATTGAAAATTTTGGTAAAGCAAAAAAAAAGAAAAAATAATTTTTGAAAAAATTAAAAAAAAAAAAACTGAATAGCAAAAAGGGTAAAAAAAAATTAAGAAAAAATATCGAAACTAAATAAAATGATAAAAAAAATTAAGAAAACAAAAAAAAAAACTCGAAGGAAAATTATAACGAAAAAATAAGAAAAAATAAATATATACATTTTTTTTAATCTTAAAAACAATTTTCTTTTTTTTATTATTTAATATATATTTTTATTTTTTTTTTTCGTAACAATTTTCCTTCCACTTTTTTTTATAATTTTTTTTTCTTAATTTTAGTTGTTTATAATTTTTTTTTTTTACTATATTTTTTTCTTAATTTATTTTTATATTTCTGTTATTTAGCTCGTTGTTTTTTTTCTCAAAATTAATTACATTTTTTTTTTAAGCAATTTTGTTTTCGACTTGATTTAAATTTATTTTCCTTTTTTGTTTAAATTGTTATTTAATTTATATTTTATTTTTTAATAATTATTTTTATTTTTTGACTTGATTTTTTTTTTAATTATTATTTTTTTTTTAATTCTTCTTCGTTGTTATTTAATTTATTTTTATTATTTTTTGACTTGATTTTTCTTTTTTTTTCCTTTAATTTATTCTTAGTTATTATTTTCTTTATTTTTTAATTTTTAATAATTATTTTAATTTTTTTTGACTTGATTTTTCTCTTTTTTCTTGAATTTTTTCTTTGTTATTATTTTCTTTATTTTTTTTTATATTATTTTATGTATTTTTATATATATTTTTTTTATTATTATTTTTTCCATTATGGAAATAATTAGTGTCTGGCAAATTGGCCAAGTCTCTTGGCTCGATTCGTTTCATTCATAAATTTTATTTACTTTTTTTTTATTGAAAGAAAAAGAAAAAAAAAATCGGCCCACCAACACACCAAATCACACCTTTTTGAATGGTGGAGTAAAAAACACGACAACCAAAAAGAAGAAGAAGAAGAAGAAGAAGAAGAAGAAAATCCGAATCAAATCTTTTTTAAACGGAAATGAAACAAACAAACCCACCAAACCGACGAAGCCTACGCCAAAAATTGAGAGAGAAAAAAAATAAAAAAAAGAGTCTGCCAACCGACAAGCCAAATTAATTTAAGCCACAACAACAACAAAAACAACAACAACTGCATTCGAATATATTTTTGTTTCTTTGCTTTTTTTTTTTGCTAGTTTGTTTGGTGGGCGTCGCTACTTGCCTCTCGCTTGCGCATGCTCTGTCTCTGTCTAGCAGGCTGGCTCGGCCTGCGTGGCAGCCTAAAATGTTGCTGCAATTTGACACCTTGTGGGCATTAAGTGCTTCCTCTGCCCACACACACACACATACACACGGGGAAGTGGAGAGGTGTGCGTGTGTGTGGAGGGGGGGAGGGGAGGGGAGGGTATGGCTTAAGTAAAGTTTAAGTAAAGATTTCATTTTATAGATGAAACTGCAATAATGATCAAAGCTGATGATCATCGGTCTGACAAACTGGCGGCTTAATTTCTGAGGATGGCGTCGCCTGGTCTGCCCCACCAAAAAAGGCAGGCCTCACGATTTTGTCCCCCCTCCCTCTGCCCCTGCCCCTGCCCCATTACCCTTCCTTCCAACACGAATCTCCCCTCTCTACTTGTCGCACCAAGTGAATTATGTGTGTATGTGTGTGTGTGTGTGTGTTTGTTTGTTTGCTGAAAGCGGTTTTTTATACATTTTGGAGGCCTTAAGCCAACAAAAACAGCGACAACAACAACAACAAATTGGTTGCATTTTGGTCCGACGACTCCAGCTCATTTTGGGCGTCAGACGAGACAGCAGAAAAAAAAAAAGATTGTTAAATGTTGTTGGCGTCTGACAGTAGACAGTTGCTGTTGTTGTTGTTGTTGTTATTTATTTTTTTAAGGATCTCATATGTGTGTGTGTGTGTGTGTGTGTGTGATCACCGTTACCATCAGCCAGGCAGGCAGATACCGTCAGAGCCGTCAACGTTGGCCGGATTCCCCCTGTCTTGTTGGCCGGGCCCGGGCTTTACGTAGGCAAACATTTTGTGTTGTTGTCGTTGTTGTTGTTTTTGTTTATTTGTTTGTTCATTTGGTTTGTTGTTGTTGTTGTTGTTGTTTTTTTGTATTCAACACGCATTCATTAAAAATAAGTTAACAACTTTTTAACACCTAACTGGGCGGCAGACAAGCGGTCAACTTGGACAGATCAACCAGACCGACAGACATTTGGACGGATGAATGAATTGATGGGAGGAGGAGCGAGGGACGTAGGGAGGGGGGAACCGACTTGTCCCACGGATTGCAGCAATTGAATAAGTCAATTTTTATGCTGACGAATGATCAAAACAGTCAGCGAGGCATTGGTGGAGAGGCGGGACGGAGTGAAGTGATGGGGGGGGGGAGAGGGGTTTAAAAAGGCGTTGCTTGTTAATCAGCAAAAATTAAATAAGAAAAATTGAATTGAATTTTTTAAGAAGACAAGAAATTGGAATATTAAAAAAAAATTAAGTTGATGAAATTGTTTTGGGAAGAAAAAAAAATAGTGAGAAATTTTTAAAATACTTTCTGAACTTTCAAAATTATTTTGGAAATTATTAGAAATTTTCTCAAATTAATTTAGAGATTTACTTGAATTCTTTTTTTTAATACAATTTTACTTTTTTAAGTTTCTGAAAATTTCTGGATTTGTTTGAGAATAATCGAATTCTGTTTTCTTCTAGAAAATTTTCTCAAATTAATTTTGAGATTTACTTGAATTTTTTTTTTATATAAAATTTCTCATTTTTTTGAGTTTTATTTTCTTCTAAAAAATTTCTCAAATTAGTTTTGAGATTTACTTGAATTTTCCCTTTTTTTTTGAGTTCCTGAATTGGTTTTGAGTATAATCGAATGATGTTTTCTTTATTAAATTGAATTATTTAATTTTTGCTTTCAATATTTTTCTTAAAAAAATTAAGGAGTTTTTTAAAAATTTTCAATAATTAAAAATTGTTTTTCCTCCTAAAATCTTGAGTTGGATTTTTCAGAATTTAACAAATTTTTTTTTTTCAGTCGAAAATTTTCTGCTTGAAAAATGTTTTGGTTTCCAACTAAAAAAAAAAATCAAGAATATTAATATTAATTTTCAAAATTATGTCTAAAAATCCTGAGTAATCAAGGAGAATTTCCGGAAAATGTTTCCTCTTCTCGGAAAGTAAACGAACACTTTTTCAAAGGCGCAAAATTCAGAAGAGAAAAATTTATATTTTCAAAAATTTTTGATTTTGATTTTTTGTTTTTTTTGAAAAATAAATTCCAAAGAAAAAAATTTACAATTTTCAATTTCAAATTTTTTTGATTCTGTTTTTTTTTTTTTTAAATAAAAATTTGTTTTTTTTTTTTGTATCGAGAAAATCAATGTTGAATCAGGGCAAAAGTCAGTGTGTGTGTGTTTTTTTTCTTGTTGTTTTGGGTTTTTATATTTGTTGCTGCTGTTGTTGTTGTTGTTGTTGTAAAATGAGATAGAGCTCAAAGTCGCGGCATAGAACAAACCGCAAGCGTTTATTTTTAATTGAAAATCTGTAGAAATTGGCTAACAGAGTCGGCTAAAAATAGACAAGCACAAAGACAGAGACAGAGAGAGAGAGAGAGAGAGAGTGAAAGAGGGAGAGAGGGAGCGGGGCTGTGGAAACAGGAAATGCAGCAAAACGAATTTTTTTTTTTTTGAAACAAAAAAAATTGTTGGAGTTTTTTTTTGTTTTTAATCAGCTTAAGAGTCTCTCTGGGCCAAACGGGGCTAGCAGGGCGAGAGGGACTCACTAAAAAGGGAGTGATTACAGGAAATGCTAGGCCCTTCTTCTTCTTGAAGGTAGAGTGAAAGAGAGAGAGAGAGAGAGGGCGAGACCAACTGTCTGAGTGAGTTGGCCTGCTTTTTGGGAATTTCCGTTTTCCGGATTAGAAAAATGGCCCATAAAAAAAAAAAGAAAATAGAAAAGGAGTCTGAAAAGTCGGCACAACTGTTTTGCGTGAGTGAGTCCATGCGTGCGTGAGTGTGTGTGGGATTAAGGGTGCGAGCACGAACACTCAAACAAAAGCGAAAGAGGCAAAAGTTTCTACCTGTTTCGACCTGAGATTTTCCAAGAGACCGTTTGTCGCCGCCGTTGCCGCTGCCGCTGCCGCCAGGGGGAAATCCCCTGGTTCTGGTTTGTCTGGGTTCTCTGGGTATTTCCTCAAATCGTGCAACATGTGCCGGCTTATATGGCGTATACGCAATATACTATAACATTTATTGTATATAAAAAAAAAAAAGAAACTTACCCGCTGGTCTATTGGAACGGCGGCCGGTATCGGACTCCTCCAGCATGAGGGGGGCATGACGTCGCCCCTGGACCGGGCGGCCGGCCAGGCAGATCACGAAAATCAGGCCAATTATGAGCAGGTTGCGCAGACTGTTTGAACTGTTCCTAATAAAACTGATTTTCTTCTTGTTGCTGTTGTTGTTGTTGTTGTAGCTAGTGGTGCTGCTGGTATTGTTGGTGTAATTGGCTTGGCCTCCACCGCCGCCGCCGCCACCGCCACCGCCGCCAGTGTCGCCTAGCCTGGAATTTCTTGAGCTGGCGGTGGTCAGGACTGTGCCGCTGGCTGTTTGATTCCACTCCTCAGCCAAGGCATTGTTGGTTTTGTTGTTGTTGTTGTTTTTGGCCATTTTAATTATTAAAAAAAATAATTTGTTTCTTTTCGTTTAACTTTTACTCAAAACTTTCGAAAAAAAATTAAAAAAAAATTAAAACACTTGGAAAAAAAATATTAAATTTTAATTTTTATTTATTTATTATTAATTTTTTCTTTCTTTTTTTTTGTTCACCACGCGACAAACGCGACGCTCACAACCGATTGTCGATACGATAAGCTTTAATATTTTATTTTATTTTTTTATAATTTTTTTTTTTTTTAGATTAGATAACACACGCGTTTTCCCGGCCTTTTTTTTCCACTTTTCTTGTAATTTTTATTTTTATTTTTTTTGTTTGTTTGTTGTGTTTTAATTATTCGCTTGTTTAATTGTTTTTATTTTTATTTTTTTGTTTCAGTTTTTATTTATTTAATTGTTTTTTTTGTTAATTTTCACTGCGCTCATTTGAACTTTTCACTAAGAAATTTTTGCAGAGTTTTTTATTTTTGTCTCGTTTATTCGTGTTTTTCTGACTTCGATTGAAAATGTATAAAACTTTTTTGTGTTTTTTTTTTCTTTTCTTGAATAAAAAAAAAATAATAATAATAAATTGTATTGATTTTGTATAAGTACTTTGTTTTGGTTTTGTTTTTGCCGTCGCAAGTGCGACGTGTTGGCGTTGTCGGCGAGTTTTTATCTACTAGATAGCTCACGGGGCGCACACGCCATGTATATACGGATCGGATCGGATCGGATCGGAACTGATCGGATCGGCTCACTTGGCCAACTGACTGACTCGCTGACTGACTGGCTGCCTGCCTGCCTGCCTGCTTGCGCTGCTTGCTTGCTTGCTTGCTTGGTTGCTTTGGTTGCGCTGCCTGCGTTGGCTCTGGCTCTGCCAGCGTTGCTGCTTGTGTTGGCGGTTTTTTTGTTTTTGTTTTTGCCGCCCCTCGCAATCTTGTGGCTGGCTGGCTGGCTGGGCCAGGCGATGCTTGGATAGATCCGAGCGGGCCTACTCTCTGGGAGAAAGAGAGAGAGAGAGAGAGAGAGCCGGTACGAAGAGACACGAGCTCTGAGCGAAAGAGCAAGAGCCAAGCCGAGCGAGTCTCTGTGTCAGGTGGCTCTCCGAGAGAGAGAGCGAGTGAGAGAGCGAGAGAGAGTGAGAGTTGGTTTTGGCCAACCGGTAAAGGCCTTCTTCACACACACACACTCACACACACAGTGAATTAAATTTTCTTTGAAAACAAGCAAGCAAAAATTTTGCCAACTCTCTTTGGCCGAGTTCTGGCCAAAAGTTGGCCTCTATGTGTGTATGTGTGTGTGTTTGTCGCGTGGCTCAAAGCAGAAGCAACTCTTTTGGGCCAAATTGCTTAGAGGCGCGCCTGCGCACACTCGGCACACCCACGCCCAGCCTCACTCCCTGCCTCCTGCCTAGGCCACAGCCCACGCCTTCTCTCTCTCTCTCTCTCCGCCTGGCTGGCTGGCTAGCTGGCTGGCTGTCTGGCAAATCAGTGGAATCCCTTTTAGGAACAAACCTTTTGTTGTGCAAAAAAAAAAAAAAAAAAGAAGAAGAGGTTCGAGGGGCGTGGGTGTGCAATCTTTCCTTCTCCCTCTTTTTTCACTACTGAAAAATTAAAAAAAAAAATTTTGTTTTTATATTTTTCATTTGTTTTTTTTTTTTTTTTGATTTCGATGGGGCGACAACAAATCCCATTTACGGCCACCGATATATCATCTCAAAGATAAATAACATATTCATAGTGTCGCCTTTTCTTTTTCTTCCTATATTATTTTTTTCTTTTTGTCGGCACGTGTGAGCGCAATTAAAAAAGCAGCAAAAGGCGAAGCAGACGCCGCCAAAAAAAAAAAAAAAATTGGAAACACACACATACACACAGACACACATTGGGTTAATCATTTATTCACTTGCTCAGTCATTCACTCATCCACTACCCCCAACTCTCGATATTTTTAATATTAATAATAAATAATGCGAATATGACAAATTCTTAATATAGTTTTTATTTTTATTTGTTTTTGTTTTTTTTTTATTTTTTTTGATTTTAGTCTTGTCGTTGGCGCGAAATTCCTCTGGGGGCGTACAGTTAATTAATTTGTTTGCTTTCATTTTCAATTTTCTTATCAACGATTTAAAAAAAAAAAAATAATAATAAAAAACATGTCATTTTTTATAGGGCGCTACGAAAATTACACACATGAGGAAAGGAGAAAGAGTTTATTCATTTTGCTTCGAGGTTTGCAACGCTTAAGAGGAAGGCCTCAAAGGCCTCTCCAACTCGATCTTTCTTTTGTAAGCCATTCCCTTTTGCTTGGAGGTTTGCAACGCTTAGGAGGAAGGCCTCAAAGGCCTCTCCAACTCGATCTTTCTTTTGAAACGGATCATATAGGACTGCTATATCAGATCTACCCAAATCATTGCCAGAAATAAATCTCACATTTATGGACCCAATTTGATCAATTTTTGTTGCCAGAATCCTAGTGAAATGAGACACAGGCATACCAAATTTAGACTGGATCAAACTCCTACATCATATCCTACATAGTCCATGCCAGTTGCGCTTATATCTCCAGTATTTGTTGATCGATCTTGAGCTAATTTAATAATGAGACTATTTTTATTTAGATGAATTTATGTCTCAAGTTTCATTATGATTGGATTATCTCAAATAGCCCAAATATTCCTCACATTTATGCACCAATCTTTTTCGAAATAAATGTAGGGTATTCTTATATGCCAAGCTCGATCGAATTTCTATGTTATATCTTTCTCATACCCAACCAAATCGGTTCTAGCGATAACTTGATTGATTCTAAGCAAATTAGACAGTTCAAATATCTTTATAATTTTATATGATATCTCATATCATAACGGCTTTTGAGGTATCTCTGGATTATACAAGCCAAACTCAAAGATATTTTGTATTTCAATTAAAAATGAGTAACTGAACTAAACCACAAAAATCGAAATCCATGAATAGGCCAAAGAGTCTGAGTCGATATAATTTAGTCTAACGTATGGAATCAGCCGTTCTAAGTGACCATAAGTCAAAGAGTGTTATAGCAAATTCATGTTCAATCGATTTGATAATATTTAAAAATAATATTTTATCAATCAATTTCTGAGTGCATTCAATATCTTTAAACATTTCATATTATCGTATTTTATTTTTGTTTATCATCATTATAAAGCGAAGTGAAGCCCCCGAATTTTGAAGACAAATTGAGTTAACCTTAGGAGCCTAAGTTATAGTGTCAAGGTGAAAGCCTGTAAACAAAATCGTGTTACCCTGAATGCTTGAGAGCCCCTCAATTTGGGTTCTGATAGTTCTGTTCTGGGCTCTGAACCTTTGGGGTTCCCTAAACTTCAAGAGTCACCAACGGATACCTGGCAATTCTCAAGACCCCCCCTGATTTTGTAGGGTATTTTGTTAGACACTTTTGCCTCGGTCGGTCTTAAGTGATTCATACAAATTAAATTGTGATGATGTTGACAATGCAAACAATTTTCTGGATATCTTCTTCTGGTATTCAAAAGCTAACCAAGTCATACATATAAATGCTTGTGTGTGTGTGTGTGTTGAGCAGATATCATTAGCAATCATTTGTGTCACATTCAAATAAAAATGAAACAAATTAAAATAGTTGCAGGTTATCAAATACGAAATGCCAAAAACAGACAGCAACAAATACATGGCTGACCATCACCACCACCACCACCACCAACAACAACAACAACAAAGCCGGCAATAAATATGAAATAATATGTTTGAAAATAAGCAACAGACAGAAAGCAGAATAAAATAACAACAACAGCAACAGCAACAACAACTGACAAAGTCTTCAAAGTATTCCCAACCGACCTACCCAATGGCTTACTCTTTCCACCTCTCTCTCTCTCTCTCGCTCTCTCTTGTAGTAGCTCGGTCAATCTCTTTCTCTCTTACCTTCACCCACCCACCGCATTTCCATTTCATATTTTATTTTCTGCTCTTTTTTTGTTGTTGCCTTTTTTCTTGACTATTTCTATGACCACATTATGCCATAGATAAATCTACATATAGACAAAGATATATATATATATATATATATATACATATATATTGAATTTATATATGTATCTATGAGATATATATAAATGTATCCATGTGTGTATTATTTTTTTTTGTCAGCCTCATTTAATGCTGCCAGCCGACGTTGCTGTCGGCGACGCGTTGTTTCTTTGCAATTTAAAATATTCCTATAAATGTTTTGGTTTGTCAAATGGCGGTGGCGGTGGCGGTGGACGTGTCGTTGGGTGAACACTATCCAAACTGGCCAACAACAACAATAATAACAACAACGATAACAACAAGAATACATATGAAATAGTTGCGGTCAAAATAATAAAATTATTAATTCATTTTTCGAAACTACCAACTTAATTTTTATAGACGATTCGATCAAACATTGAACTTAAGCTTTAGTATATCTACATATATCTATCTGATTCCTAGGGATTTTTTTTTAGAATTTTTAAGAGATGATTCCTTTAAAAGGGAGAATTATTGTTCCAAGAGTTCCTTGAGCTTTGATTTTTCCCCTTTCAAAGAAATCGCGTTCAGAGTAGAAGTCTGTCTGAAGATCTTGAAATCTCTCGATTTTTTTCAAGTCTTTAAACTTGAATAGGGAACTCAAAGGAACCTCAAGGAAACTTTATAGAGATGCCTGTTTTTAGCTAGCATTTTTAACAGTCTCCTTGAGTTAGGACCCCGGAGAAATCCTAATAGCGATTTCTGTTCTTTGGTTCTTCAACCATTCTTAATATTTTCTAGAAACCAGCTTGGAATTTGTAATTTTTATCCTCAGACTTGAGTTAGGACCCCGGAGAAATCCTTATAGCGATTTCTGTTCTTTGGTTCTTCAACCATTTTTAATATTTTCTGGAAACCAGCTAGGAAATAGTAATATCTATTCTCAGACTTGAGTTAGGAGCTCTGAGAAATCCTTATAGGGAATTTCTGTTCTTCGTTTCTTCAACCATTTTCAATATTTTCTGGGAACCAACTTGGAATTTTTAAATTAGTTCAAGTCTTTAGACTGAATTTATCTTAAGATTTCTTCAATCATTTTTCTCCGACACTCTGACTAAGTTCATAAAGAGCATTCCCTGGTCGACTTGACGCAGAGAATAGAAATAAATAAATAATCCTTCAAAGTTGAAATATTTAATGACTAAACATGCGTACAAAATGCTAATAAAAAACTTAATTTTTTTAATGGGAAAACAGCAAAACCCATCAACAATTGACAATGGCAAACAAGTTTTCTGCAAAAAAAAAAAGAAGAAAATAATAAAAGGACCACGAGACACATTGCGAAAAGTGTGTACACACAGGCGCGTGTGTGTTTGTGTGTGTTAAAAAAAAAAAATAAAAATATTAAAAAAATATATGCGAATTTCGTTTTCTTTGATTTATTTAGATTTTCGAGCACCTTGGACAGCGCAGTCGGAATTATCTCTAAGCAATCTTAAGTCTTATGTCTGGCAAAATACTATATAGCCTATAGAAATATATACAATGTCGGATTTAAAGAAACATTAAATCAATGAATCACTATCGGGTGAGGCTCCCCTAGAAACTGCAAGCATTTGAAAATTTAAGAATACCACGATAGGTTCCTAGGAATCCAAAGGAGGCCTTAAACTTTTTCAAAATTGATTTTTTTTTAAATTCTTAAGGCCCTCAGAAGTCCTCGGAGTAAGCTAAAATATTATACATATATATATATATTTTTTTTATAATCTTAAAAATCGTAAGGAATCTTTGGATTTCTTAAAAAATCTTAAAAATCTTAAGGAATCTTTGGATTTCCGACTCAGTTGGGAGGATTCCAATTTCCCTTTCCGAGAAGTAATCCTTATTTTCTTTCCTAGCTTAAAGAGTTTTTCATTGTTAAAGGATCGAACAAATTTTGAATTTTTGGCTGATACGGATAGTTTTTCAGATTTCTTTAAGAAAATCTCAAGGAAACTTTGGATTTTTGTCTTAGTTGGAAGGCTTTCATTTTCTTTTATTTAATTTATTTATTCTGCTTTTTTCTTAGTCTAAACAAATCTCAAAGAATTCTTGTATTCTTGGCTTGGTCAGAATAATTCAGAACTATAAAGATCTTGAGGAACCCCATTGATTATTTATAAAAAGTCGAGAAGTAATCCTAGACTTTTTCCTAGCCTGAAGATTTTCAGGTTTCGAGGAAAACTCAAGGAATTTTGAGATTCTTTTCTTAGTCAGAATAATTCAGATTTATAAAGAATTGCGAAAATCCCAAAGAATTCTACAACGATTGAAGAGCTCGCAACTATTCTTTGAAAGAATTGATAAAATTATAAAGTTATTTTTATTAGTTTTCACAAAAATCAAGTTCATTTCCAAGAATTATTAAAAAAAAAATAATTATATTAGAAAAATGTGGGGGGAAAATATTTAAGATATTTATCATGCTAGAGCGCAAGTGGATTATGAAAAAGAAAAAATGGCTTCCACTTGTTTGAATTCAACAACATAATGACATAAAAAATAAAATATCATGAATCATTTGGGGAGCATAAAATGCCATTTTCGTTTCATAATCAATAAGAAAATGACTGAGAATATTGTTTTTTTTTTTTCAAAAAGAAATTCAAAAAAATACCAAAAGAACAAAAAAAAAAAAAAAAAAAGAAAAGAAATTCTTTTTCAAAAATTTATTTGCCAAAACAACATAATTTTTTAAGATGATGAATGCTCATAAAATACAAAATTTAAGTGTAAATTATGTGATATGATTTTTTTTTTTTTTTTGGTTGGAAGAACAAGAAGAAATTATGTGTTCCCCGAGGAGCCCAAAACTAATTTGGCTGTGGCCAAAATAGATTTTCAAAATGGCATGTTTCTCTTCTTCTTCTTCTCCTTCTTTTTCATAATTTTTAAAAAATAAATAAATAAAAAATTGAAACTGAACTTGGCCCAGAGAGGCTGGCTGGCAGTGTTTTGTGTAATTGAATATTGCGTATACGCCGCTTGGGCCAGGCCATGACAAACAGTAGCTGAAACAAGTCAAGTCGTTTCTTTTTGAAATCGAAGAACTCAAAACCACAAAGAAATAAGACAAGTTTGGCACTCTCGCAAAACCAAATCAAGATATATAGTTTAGCTCATAAAACTGCATAGAGAATTTTATTGTATTTCTCCTTGCCATTTTCAGTGTGACTTTGTGTGAATTATTCAATAGATTGATTGACATTTCTGTTTAATTGTGTGTGGGCTTCTGTGTTATTATTATTGCTGTTGTTGTTGTTTCTTTTGCGGTAGGCTCAAATGTTGGCAATACAGCAAAAATACAGCGATGATGGCCTGACACTCATTCCATTCGGTTGGCTTGGCTTGGCTTGGCTTGGGTCGGCTCGGCCCCGCAAAATGAACGGAACGTTTGTAACTGTCAATCATAAATTAGACGCCAATCAAACTAAATCATAAAAAATTGCCTTTGATTTAAATTTATATACACTTTTGACTCTTGTTCATTTACAATTGGTTATGTGCACATAAATTCATTCACAATGAGCATAACATTGAATCGCATATCAATCGCCCACAGCACTCAATCAAACTAGTTGAACAATTTCAGCCAACAAATCAGCCTGACTGATTGAAATACTTTTTTCCCCATTTTTTTTTTTTTTTGTTTCTTGAAATTTTTGATAACGAGTTTTTTTTTTTTTTTTGACTTTCAGTCAAGCCATTTCCTATTTGTTCGATTGGTGAGAAAGGAAAGCTCTGGAGTCACCGTTAAATTTTCTTTGGGATTTTTCTTTCTAGCTCAAGTCTCTCTGGGATTCCTCGAATTCTCAAGAAATCTTGTGCTCTCTCTCTCGTGTTTTTTTGTCTATGTATCTCTGGCTTAGTTTTTGATCGGTCAGGAATGCCGCTGACAGCAGCCCCCACACCCACTAAGTCGGCTTTGGTTGACCTCACCTTTTGAGCTATGCTCAAAGCAACAACAACAACAACAACAGCGACAGCGACAGTAACAAAAAAAAAAAAAAAACGAGACCAGCTTGAAAATCGTTGAGACCGCGGGCCAGAAAGAGAGCGGCCGTCTGGCTGGGGTGGACGGACGGACCCCAGGGCAAAAAGCGAACGCCACAGCAACAACAACAACAACAATGACAACACTCTAAGTTAAAATTCTATAGGGTGCTGGCAACCACAGCAAAATGAGTGTAAAGTATGTGTAAATACAAGCGGGAATAACCAACTGAAAAATACCCTTTAAGGCTTGCAAAATGTCAAAGAATTCCGTCAGAGGGTTCCGACAAAACGAACATTTTAAATTTGAAAAATTACTTCAGAATCTAGAAAATTATTTCAAGATCTCTTAAAGTCAAGAAAACTTCAAAATTTTTAATATTCTCCTCAGTTCATTAGAGCTAATATGTCAAAGGGCCCCTTCGAGGTTAGATCCATTTTCGAAAAGACTTTTATGATCCTCAAAAGTCCTGACAATTATGCCTAGTATTTCTCAGATTTGTAGTGGTTACCCAGAGTATCTACTCTCACGATACAGAAAAGTATCATATCTTTAAAGATCTTTGGGAGCTCCTTGAAGACCTCAAAATTGTGCCACAAAAGTTATCGAAATTTTACATAGATATTTGGAGACCCTATAGGAATATGCAAACTTATTTGAAAGACAGGAAATCCCTCATAATTCCAGACATTCCAGGCATTCCTCTGATCTTACCAAGTAAGTCTTAGCAAATTCTTCCTGGAATACCCCTCTTCAGATATACCCCCAATCATCCAAATTTATAGGGTATCCAAATAGAAAAGAAAAAAAATGAAATACCTTCGATTGCGGCTGGGCTGCGTCACCCAGCGAAAAAGCAATTTATTTGCTTATTTAATACAAAAGCCATTTCGCTACATTTGCCTGGATTGTCCGTGCCCCAACCCTAGCCTAAGCTCAGCCGAAACCCGACCTCTCACCCAACCCCAGCGAAGGCCCCGCACCCTCTGGCTGGCTGAGTGGCTTGGGCTCGCTCGGCTGGGCTGTTGAGCGGCTTGAAACGTATCGGATCGAGAGTGGGCCGCATCGGGAGCGGAACGCGGAAATGGGTACCGGGGTACCGAGACCCGAGACTTGGGCCTTGGCTGGCTCGTGGGGAGTGGTGGGCCCCAAAAGCTTTGCCTCTGCATTGAATTGTAAATTGTTTTTCACATCTGCGTGTATCTGTGTGTGTGTGTGCAATTGAATGTTCTGGACAGACGGAAACTCTCTGGACTGGAGGAGGACGGATCGATTAAACCAGCGATCAGCAACGCCTTTTATCAATTGATTTTCTCTCTTTCTCTTTTTTTCTTTTTTTTTTTGTTTTTTTTTTTGGCCCTTTCAAATTGTTCTGATTCGAAGTTTCTTTTGTCTGCTGCGGCTGCGCCCAACTAAATATATAGCAAGCAAATTGGTTCGGCATTGGTAAAATCTCAATCTGAATATCATTTTCGTTTCTGTTTCTGTTTCAGTGTTTTGTTTTTTCTTTTTTTTTCTCTGAAATTCTTTGCTGATTTCAATTCAAATTGTATCGCATGGGGTATTATGGGATTAGGGTTTGGGCTTGGGGCAGATAATTGGGTTGCTCTTGGTATGCAAGTGTCTCATAAAAATTACTCTGTAAATTACAAATCACTCGAACATAAAGCTATAAACGAGAGCTTCACAGAATCGTAATGACTTCGAGGCAATAAAAATAATCAGAACAAGTGGTAAAAATAAAAACAAAATAGGTCGATACTTCTATACCCTCTCAATTAAGCTTAGCTCCAGTTGGTTCTATAAGGTTTTGTATGGATATTTGAGAGACTTTTACTATTTCTTGAGACTATTTTGGTATGATTTTGGGGGAATTTAAAAATATATTTCTGATATATTTTTTGTAAAAACTTTCTATTTCCTAAGGTTATCTCAGGGACATCTTACAATTCTCATAAAACTATTTAAGATTCTTTGAGCTTTCTTGGCACATTTATGGAACTCTTTCAGGATCAATATGGGAACTATTTCCTGGTATAGTTTTGTAGATCAGGGAAATTATTTTTTGGATTGAAAATTCAATGGGTTCTTTTCTAGAACTTTCTATTTCCTGAGATTATTCTAATATGGTTTTCAAAAAGTCTGGATATATATTTTATGATAATATACCTATATATATATTTTTAATTCTATTTTTGCTGAGAGTTTTTGGATTAAATTTTTTTTTTTTTTAATTTTAATTATTTCTTATATTTTCTGTTCCTGTTCGTTGAGTTCAATTGAGTGTTCCTTATTTTCTGGGATCTCGAGACTTTCTCAAAACTATTTCGAGCTTCTTCTGAAATGTTACAAACCTCAGCACAAACTGAATTAACTCCCAACTCAAATGCATCAAAAGTTCGAAATGGTTTTAAGGTATCATTTAGGCCACTTAAAATTGTTGGATGATTTCGAATAAATAAAAAAATATTATAAAAATTTTTTTGCATAAATACCTACACATTTAGAGTAAAATTACAAAAACATAATAATAATAATTCAACTAGAAAAAAAAAATGCAAAAAAAAATATTTTCAAGGAAACAAAAAAAACTTTGTTTCAAAAAGTTCGATTTGGTTTTTTTTTTCGTGCGCGCGCGTCGCCGTTTCCCGAGCCTCCCCTTTTTGCTTCAGCCTTTTTGTCAGGCTTTCAGGGTTTTCTTTTTTCAAGTTTATTTTCGAAAAAAAAAACTTCTCTCGAACACAAGGACGAAAACGTAGGCGGGCGAGAGTGCCGAAGCCAACGAAACGAAACGAAACGAAACGAAACGTGTGACGGAAGACGTTTGGCGTTTTTAATTTTTGTTCTTCTTCTTCTTCTTTGTTCTTGTTGTTGCTTTGCAAATGACACTCGGCAAGTGCTTCTCGAGCATTAGAGCGCGCGCGTCGTTCTGACGGCGTTCGTTCGGTCGACACGATCTTGGACAAACTGAAGTTAATTCAACATCAGCACACATTGACTGCCTCTGCCTCTGCCACTGCCTCTGCTTTGGCTTCTGCCGCTGAGGCTGACGCAGCCGCGTCGGTGCCGCTGCTGCTGCTGCTGCTGCTGTCACTGTCACCGTTGCCATTGTAGTGTCGTGGCCGCGGCAACAGAGCATAGAAAATACACAAAACACAAAATAAACCAAGTGAGATTGAGACATTTCAAAGCTAACGACTCACAAATACACTCGACCCCCGCACAAACTTCAAATTTGCCAATTGCCAAGCAAAGAAAAGCCTTCAATTTTTATCCGAATTTTTCAAATATTCCGGATTGACTTGCTACGAAATATCCTATTTGCCAATGAAGTCTGGCTAAACTGGGCTCATCTGGCCGAAGCAAAGAGGCCTTTCTTTTCATCCGAAGACTCGAGGGTATTCAGAATCGCACACCTCGCACGCTTCGCTAGACAAACGCGCTCCGCTCTCTTAGAAATGCCAACAGTCCACGGCAGCACGGCAGAGATAGACACGGCGGCGGTGACGGTGACGGTGACGGTGTCTGTAGCGGTGGCTGTGGCTGTGGCGGTGGTGGTGGTGGCGGCATTTCACAAGATTACCACACAACACAAATAGACAAACGGTGGTGGTGCTGCTGCTTCTGTTGTTGTTGTTGTTGTTGTTTTTGTTGCTTGGGTTAGTTGGTTGCTTGCTTCATTGCTGCTGCTGCCGGTGTTTCTGCCTGCACAGTGGTTCGCGAATGATTCAAATTGGCAAAGAAACTTTCTATAATTAAATATTAATTCTAAATCACAAATAAATAAATTTGACAATTAAAGAATGAAAGAAAGTCCTAGACAAAAAATTAATAAAAATTATTCGAAATTACGGAAAACATTTTGAAGCTTCCCAAATTCTCTAAATTATGTGAAAATAACTTTTAATCCGAAATGATATATGTTTCTTTCAATTGATTGAATCCAAGACTATATTTCTATATTCCTACCTAAGATTATATTCCTCACTTTAGGAGGTTTATTTTTCTCATCTAGGAACACATTGGGCCTCAAAAGCCCTCGAGTGGTCTTACAGGGAATTCCCTGGGAAATGGGGACCTGTTTGAAGCTACCTATCATACCATAAATAAAAATATAAATCTTGAGAATTAAGGCGGAAAAAACCATATAAAAAAATTTCCAAGATTTTCAGTAAACTTTTGAAAAATTTCCGCTTTTAGATTCTTAGCCAAATTTTGCGACACTGTGCTTTTTGTTGTTATAGGTTGCTTTGTATTAGTTTTTTTTTTTTATCTATGTGCGTGTGTGTGTGTGAGCTTTTTGTCAACATGCTCGCGCGAGCTCCAACGGATTGAGAACAGAGCTGAGAAGACTGCGAGAAAGTGGTGAGGCGGCACCTGGGGAGGCGTTCGGAACAACGTTCACTGGATTTTTTTTTTTCTTCTTATTTTTACACAAACACACACACACACACGCATGCCTGATGTAGCTGTTTCAATTTCTATTTACATTTAGTTTATTATGGATTTTAATTTCTCAAGTTGTTTTTATTTATTTTTTTTAATTTTTTTTTTTATAAAATTTATATTGATGGATGGAGTAAAGTCAACAGAAGCTAAGTGTGCACAGATACCAATTCATATTAAATAATATTTATTTGTTTTGTCTTAAGTTGTCGCTATCTATTAACTTAATGTGCCGCTCGACTGGTGCTCCAATGGGTTCCCTCGGTCCATTGATCCGAACTGAGCTGTGCTGAGCTCGGCCCGGCCAGGTCAGATTTTTCTATTATATATTTCTATTTATTTATTTAATTTTGCTAACTATTCAAGCATTGCAAGTCAGCCAACCAATTGAGAGAGCGACAAAAAAAAAAAATAAACCGACTTATTTGACGTCAGCCAACGGTGCGTATGCGTAACGAATTTGCGAATACGATCATCAAAGAGAGAGAGAGAGAGAGAGAGAGAGAGAGAGAGAGGGAGAGAACAAATTTGTGAGAATCACTTTCAATTTGTGAAGCTGCCCATGACTTGACATTTCTGACAACTCCCCATCATGTTTGTTTTTATTTACCTGGCCCATGTTGTTGATTAGCTAATTACCCCACTTAGCACCAAATCACTGGGGGCACACGCTGTTCTGTTCCCTCAATTAGCAAGACTTTTAATTAACCCAACACAAATACTCGTCACAGTCAGGTTCACGCTTTCCAGATACTCTTTCCCCTTCGGGTTAAGCACAGAGCTCTTCCTCCTCCCCACCCTACTCATAATTCCGATAGCGTTTGGACTATTCTTTTTTTTTTTTAGATTGAATCAAGTCCAAAGCGTGATTAACTGGCAACCTGTTGTCTTCTGTCTTTCTCTTCGGCTTGCTCTAACATGCGACCGAATGAATCAATCAAAAAATCTTCTCTAAAAATAGAACAAAAACGAAGCAAACGAATCAAAAAACGAAAAAAAAAATCTAAATAAAAATAAAGCATTTGCTCAAATTAAAAACAGGCACATGCAAATTCTTTGAATTATTGCAACATTAAATTTGTTCTTCTTCTCAAAGTTTTTTCTTTTTTTTTCCTTTTTTTTCTTGTCTTGTTTATTTCTCAAGAGATAAGAGTGAAATTTTTTTTTTTGGGTGGCGAAGCTCAAATATTTTGCTAATAAATTAAATTCTTTTTAAAATTGCCAACAATCAGGAGGTCATTAGAAAATTGCAAAACAATAACATCAAAATAACAACAACACCAACAACGACAAACAAATTAAAGAGAAATAAAATAAAGCAAAAAAAAAAAAAAAAAATAGAAAAAAATTATTATCACCGAGGCGCGTGATATTTTTCGAAAAACAATCAAGTTGGATGACTTCTCCAAGCTTTGCTCAAATCTTTGATCCACCACAGATGAAAGACACACAAAAACTATAGTCTTGTTATTCTTGTTATAAATAAATTTATAAAAAAAAAAACAAAACAAAAAAAATGCATATTGAAATGAGACTAGATTTCACAAATCATTATGATCATTATCTATCAGCATTTAAATAAATCAATAAAATGCTTAAATTATTATAAATAAAAACAAGTCGTTTTTTAAAGGGAAAAATTAAGCAAAACGATAAAATTAAATCAAATTTATTAAATAAATTAAATAAAAATTAATTAAAAAAAAAAAACTAAAATTAATTAAAATTATTATATAAATAAATTAATTAAAAAGAGGTGGAAATGAAAACTAAAAAAAAAAATTAATGAAATAAAATTATTATTTCAAAAATAAATGTAAGATTAATTAAAAACTAAGAATTATTATAATAAACAAATAAATAAAAAAAATTATATTCTATTATTTTAATAATAAAAATAAATTGAATGAGATAAATGTTCTTAAAAAAAAAACGTAGTCGTTGTAATTATAAAAAAAGAAGAAGAACTTATAAAAATAAAAAGAATAAAATATAAAAATAAAAAGTAAAAAATTAATGTGAAATAAATATGTAAATAAAAAAAAAAATAATAATTAAATATGAGAACGAAAATAAAAAGAATTATTGAAATATAAAAATAAATAAATAAAATATATAAGCAAAAATAATTAAAACAATCCATTAAAAATAAAACTGAACAAATACATATAAATATTAAAAACAAAAATTATAATATTATTTAATAAATATTAAAATGAAATAAATAAATAAAAATAAATATATAAATTCAAAAAACCCCAAAAATATTGGGCATGTATTAACTTTAATATAAAAAAAAAACTTAGTTATAAAAAAATAAGATATCAATACAAATTTAATAAAAATAAATAAATATTATTATTATTGAAAAAATTCAAGAATAATTATAAAAGCTCATTTAAAAATAATAAAAAACTAAGTACAAAAGTATCTAAGTATCTTGCAAAGATTTAACATATTGTCAGTAACAATCGAAAGATTTCCCTTATTCCAATTGAACAAAGTAATACCAAATATTGAATCTTCATACAATATGAGACTCTGAAGTTGTCAGAGAGTATATATATAGGGTTAACTTTATTCTTTCGATATAGCAAAATATCCGGCATTAGCTCTTTGAGCTTCCAAGCTATTCACATTTTAGGCTATGTGTCCATCGAATGATGGGGGGGGGGGGGGGGGGATCCCAATAAAAATATAATATGGGCTATATATTTTCTCATATCTGATAGACTCTTCGTAGCAAATTGAATAGATCTCGGGATCCTCCAGACAGACCCATAGGGCTAGATCGAAACATTTATTTGAAATTAAGAAAAGTCCTAGTTCTTTTTGATCAAGAGATTAGGAATATATGTACAAATATATATGTATATTTATATTTGATATAACGTCTTTTTATAAACTTTGTACTATGGTAATTTTTCTTTCGGATCTACGAATACTTTGAGCATAACAATAACGCTTTGATGACGCAGGCTAACAACAGCGACAGTCTCGATCAGAATTGACAATAATAAAAATAAAATAAATTTTACTCTGCTCTTGCTGCTAATGAAATGTTTTTTGTTTTTCTTGTTGTTGTTGCTGTTGTTGGTGTGTGTATTTTTTTTTTTTTGAAAATTTACTCAAACACTTCGGGGCTGAGCATGCGAGATGACATGAGTAGATAAAATGCTGATGATGTTGGTGATTCTGGCAAGGTGGTGGTGATGGTGATGGTGGTGATGGTGTTGAAAGGGCAGTGGCGGGGGTGTTGTAGGGGAATTGTTGTTGCCAATTTTTGCAGTCAGTTGGCAAAGACTTCACCGTCTTCACCGCAACCGCCGTCGTCACTTTTAGCTCGCCGCTTACTCATCGGGGTCTCTATCTGAGTCTGAGTGGCTAGCAGAATGCCCGACTAGCCCGACTGACTAACCAACTGCCAGCAATTGTCTGCCCTCTCGGTGACGGTGAATTTGTTTCTTTTTTTTCGTATAATTTTTTTTGTATATATATATATTTTTTATTTATTTTTTTTTTTTTTTGGTGGACCCGCCCGATAGGCATGCCATGAGCGTGAAACTTGCGCATAATTAAGACAATAGCAATGGTGCAATATCTACGGAATACACATGTATCGCTTAGATAGATAACAAAAATGTAGGCACACACCGAACTAGAACAGCATATAACGTTAACAACAACAACAACAACAACAACATTAGAGAGAAATGCTAAGAAGAAGAAAACGCTGACAGACATCGTTGTCTGTGTCTACGGCAAATCATTGATCAAATCATTTTGCAGACAGCACAAATTGTTGGGCAATTATTTATGTGTACCAAAACAGAGACAGAGTGAGAGGTAGGAACAGAGAAGGAGAAAGAGAATAGAGTTGGCGTAGGTTTGTCTTTTCTAAAGGGGGCCATGCCCCCGAGTCTGATGTTGCCTGTCTTCTTATGAGGGAGGAGGCAATTGGAAGACAAAAAAAAAATAATAATAATAAAGACAGATAAAAAAATTCTCTAATTTTCAGCAGTTTCAATTTGAAATAAATGCAATTTTTCTTTGCAAAAAAAAAATATATATATATGTTGAAATTTTTGTGTTCTTATCTTTGTTTAAGAAATTCACACAGTGCGTATACATAATTTTATTATTTAATTAATTTTTATATGTGATTTGTCTGGTTGATTGATCTACGAATTATTTGAGACCAACTTGATTTTGATTACTTTGATTTTAATTCGAATGAGTACTCAAGTTTTGGGTATTTCAATTTTGGTTTGATTGAAATATGATTGACCCAAAAATTAATGAGAATCAATTTGTTCAGTGCCTTTTACATGATTGACTTAATTTTTTACGATTATATTATGAGTACATTAATAAAGCCAAGACCTATTCAAACAAAGTCCAGGCCAGTCTTCATTGGGTAAATAAATTTTGATTGATTTATGGATTGAAGTAGACTTAGCTTCGAGTGAGTGACTTATCTATTGGGTCCTCCAACTTTGTTCAAGATAGACTTTATTTAAAATGATCACAGTGAGTTCATGATTGAGTCCAGAATTATTAATGCCTCGATTAGTCTTTGATTGTCTTTATTTTGTTTGAATATCTCAATTTGATTGGCCTAATTTTCGAGTACTCCAAATGTGGACTATGTCAAAAAATTGAACTTGTTTCGATTGAGTATTTAAAGTAAATTGATGGAGCCAAGAATTATTGACTTTGCCCATTTCGATCGAGTCAAGATGTCTTTATAATAGATTGCTGAATGAATTTGTTAAATCAATTTAAATGAGTACTTTGAGTTCACTGATTGAGCCAAGAATCATTCAAGAGTCCAAAGCTATTTAGGATTGAGCTATTTAGGCCGTTAGTCCCCATAATCAACCGGAAATGGATACTCATCAATCACTTCTTGGAATTGCAATATCTGAGATATCAGCTCTTCTATTCAGTTTTTTCTCCAACTTCCAAGTCAAAATATTTGGCCTGACTAACTTGATAGGACTTATACCTATATACCAGATGGAGCTGCATTTCCAATGATATATAACTTGATCAATAGATGTATTAATTTTTTAAGATTTTCTAGTAGATTTTTTTTTGACAAATTACTGGGTCTCTAGTTCTCACCGATATATCATGAATTCCAAAGTGATATGAGAACGTGCGAGGGTCGCTTAATGCCTGAGAATTATACAAAAGCAAATGACCATATTTTATTTATTTTTTTTTTTTTGTATTGATCGATTTGGGTCTGTTGAAAAGGAGTCGTTGTATCTCTCGGATATCTTCGACCCTGACTATGTGACTGACTCTATGGCCACACTAATTTACGTGATCGATACACTTGGCACGTACAAGTGTGTGTGTAGGTGTGGGTGAGTGACACACCAAGGCAGGAGAATAGTGCGAAAATAATTGATAGATGGATCGAAAGACATGCACAATATTTAAATAGGCATTTGAAGCATAATTTCAATTGAACGGTAGATTTTTGTTTTTTTCAATTTTTTTGAGGGGCGCAGCTGCCTTAGAATAAACGGAAATGGTCAGTCACGTACCAAATTACCAACTGACAATTGCTGATTGCCAATAGCAAAGTGAATCAGAAATCTTTCTCCTCTTCCCTCTCTCTCTCTCTCTCTCTCTCGATGTTTCTATCTCTTTCGGTTGAGCTTTATGAAAATATTGAATTCCTTTTTTTTGTTTTTTTTTTTTTAAGCCAAGTTACACCTAAAAGAATTGCTGATTGTGTGATCAATTGGAGGCCAATAACAACACCAACACCAACAACAGCAAGAAGAAGAAGATGAAGAACAGGGAGAGCAGCAGCAAATAATAATCAGCAGAACAACAGAGAATATAAAGAACAAGTTTCAATTTTGTGTATTCTTGCACTTTTCCTTTCCTGCTTTCAGATTCCAGCCACCAACTCCAAAAAGAGACAACCAAAGCCTGAGACGAGTACAAGATTATTGCCATTATTGTCGTTGTTGTAGTCGCTCTCATTGTTGTTGGATGTGAGAACTTTACTCTGAAATTGCATAGTTTTGCACTTCACTGAGCCACCCCGACCACCCCGCTCATCCGACCACATTCCCACCGACCGATAGACCGACCAACCGACCAACCGACCGACCGACCGACCACCCGTCCACCCTCTCAGTCATGGCTCAACACACACTGGGCAGCTGCTAATGTGAAAAATTGCTCAGCCCCACAACAAAGCGGTTTGGCAAGTGGCATGCCTTTGGGTATCAGCTAGTTTCATCATCATTCTCTCTCTCCCTCTCACTCACTCACTCAGTCTCTGTCTCTCTCCGAGCTGGCTCGTTTTGGTCTTGCTCTTGGTCTTGGTCTTGGCTATTAGAAAGGCATCTGAAATGTTCCCTAATTGTTGGAATTTTAATACTGCAAGACTACAAGACCTGAGCAATTGCTGTGAAATAGTGACTTGAAAACTGGGTACACCAACTCGATTGGACAAGAGGGGGGAAAGGAGGGGGAAAATCTCGTATCTGTCCACTCATGGCTTGTCACTACCTGATGACTCTGGCGGTGAACCGACTTGGCCAAGCCTATCCAGGATCTTTGTAATCGAAAGCGGGTGGTATGTGGAGTCTTAGACTTTCAGTCTCTGGGGTAGCCGACATTTAAGTACTCCATTAGCCATGAGTGTGTTACCAATTTGGTTCCTGCTATCACTGTCATTCCTCTGCCGCTCCTTGTCAATCGACAGCAGCAAGGTGGGTGATCTTTTCTTTTTGGATATTGAAATTATGGTCAACCGATCTTGACTCAGCAAAGTCATTGGTATCTATTCAGTCAGCACCAAGTTCAGTGATAACTAAAAGAAAGAATTCTTTATTGAACGCGATGCCAGGCTTAACTATATATATTTTACTGCCTCAATTTGATCCCTATTTAAATTATCGAAATTTGTAATTTCTGAGAATCCGGGGACTTACGGGACTGCCCTCAATCTCAGTAGTTATCTTTGTTGTGTCTTTAAGTTTTCGAATGTTCAAAAGCTTGATAAGTTCGTCCCTGTACTCTGAAAGGGTTCTTATGTCAGTTGGCTCAGACCAGACAAGTTGAGATCAAAATTTCTGTTCTACTTATTCTGTCAGTCTCGACTGCTTAGGCAAATAAACCAAATAAATAAATGTACTGTTTTTTTTTTTTTCTTTTTATGAATAAATTTATTTTGACACTTTAATTTCCTTAATTTCGCTCTTATCAATGCAAAAATTTTAGAAAGCATTAAGGGATTTCATTTTTTGTTAGCCAAAAGATAAATAATTATTTTAATGACAATTATAATTTTGTCAATTTCAGGTAGCTCTGGGTGCCAAAGAAATGAAACTATTATTTGGTTCTTTTATTTCCAGAAGAAGCCACTCAATAATCAAGGAAAGTTATTTTAGAGTTTAGCTTGGTTCTCTCCTTACCAGAGAGCTATATATTACCTAAGAACTCTGTATGGAGAATGAATCGTTTCTAGACTTTTCAGAAATAAATTACACATGTGCAAATTGATATAGTTTTTATTATATCTTTTAATTCTTTGTAGGAGAAATATAAGTACCAGATAAGTACCAGGAAAAGCGAACATTAATTTGGTTCTATGATCACTATAGAAAGTTTTACTGAACAGTTTATTGGAATCCTATCTCTTTGGTCCTATATTTTTCAGAAGGTTATTATGTATTAGAATCAGACTGGTAGATATGAAATGTGTTGCTTTAATAAAGTTACGAATCTTTATTTGATTGCAGCATTCCCAGGTTATTTTAAAAAAATTATAAAATCAAATTGCTTTTAAATAAAGAAAGCCCTCACCTTTTAGAACAGTGAATATACATTTCCTTGAAAATATTATTATTTATCTTTTGCTGAAAGAACCGTCGAATCTATAATTTCGGTTCAATAATTTTCAGAGAGGATTTTTTTTTTTTTTTTTGTATTATTTCTATATATTTCTGTTCGATTCCATTACATCTAAGTTATTTATTCAAATCAGCATATTGATTTGGTTATATCATGCCCTTTCTTTTGGTATGATTATGTCAAAACTATAGTTTCCAGAACTTGGAATATTTAGGATGATCCCTTAATTTCAGATTAGCAAAGCTTAACCTGTATGTTTTCTAAAGCTCTACGCCTCTGTCTTTTAGATTATCTCCAGAAAACAGAACCACCAATAAACTAATTATTTCGATTCCTTTGTGATATTGTTAGATCTCGATCCCTTTTGGTGGAATGAAAATGGGACGCCTCTGGACTTGTTTTGTGTGATCGTGTAACAATGCGACTGATTAGTACGCGCCGGCGTTCAATATATTTTTTGTTTTACTTTTCACCAGGAGCGAACATTTACAATCCCGGTTAGTTCTTTGTTGTTTTTGGTATTTGGATGCTCTTCTTATTCTTCTTCTTGTTCTTGTCCTGGTATTGCTCGGTCTTTCCATCTCTGTCTGTCTGATCTGGTTGTGTGTGTGTGTGTGAAACTGATGTAGTGTGATTTATCTGTAAATTCCTTTATTCAATCTCTTCTCACGCGTTCCTTGACGCGCCAAAGGGTTCCAGTTAAATGGACCGAACCTTTTTCCTTTCATCTGCCCCTTTCTTATATATATATATATTTTTTTTTCTTACCTACCTCTTCGTCCTCGTCTTCGTTTTCTTCTACTTCAATGGCTTAGTGTAAGACTTGATGCTGGTGGGGTGGGGCAAGTTAGTGGGGAGGGGAGGGCGAAGGTGTTATAAAAACGATAATAAAAATTATAACTTATGCCCCATAAATTGGCATTTAATAGTTGAAATTTACACTGAATTGACAGCGCGACGCATAATCGACACCGAAATGCCAACAAGCGGAATCTGTAAAATGCCAGCAGAATCTGTTAAATCCCCGATCCGCCTTTCCCTCATTTCCCCGCAGTCTTTCAATGTTTTGGGCTCTGCCATATGCAATTTAGTAGAGATATTCAAAACTGAACATGCCCCAAGCATTTCGTGCGATTTATGATGCATCATTACGAACGCTTTTATTATGCGTAGTTAAATTTTTGATACACATGCCCCAGCCTCCCTCCCCTCCCCGACGCCTCCGCCCCCCAGTTTCGGACTGTAAGAGGCAGCCACTCGGAGTGTGGCGAAACGATCCAACCAGACGACTACACATGAAAAGATCTTATCACTTTGACTGTTGTTGTTGTTGTTCTTCTTCTTCTTTTTGGGATTTTTTTAAAATTTTATTTTTATATATTTTTTTTGCATATTTCCCCCTTTTTTTAACTTTAACCTCCGTCGTTGTGGTCGTCGTCGTCATCATCATCATCATTATGCCTGATAAGGCGAACAACTTCATCAAGATCACGTGCAGAACACACACAACTTGCCCATAATTTCCTATATAGTGTGCATATTTTTTTGATTTAACTCATTACGCCATAAACAAAAACATCTGAAATTGTCGACGACCCAAAACTATAGACTAGCAAATACTCTGAAAATTTTGAAGAATCTCTGAGGCTACTGAGGGTTCCTCTAGATATCCCAGATTCGACTGCGACTGACCCAGTTTAAATTGTTCGGGAAGTTCTTAGCCTTAAGGGAAGATTTCAAGATTATATTTTCCCACAAACCGATCTCTTATATCTCCCCAATTATTTTGACTCTATTTCTCTTAGTTTCGTTCAGGCCCTATTTCAAATTTTCCTCTATAATTTATCGTTTTTATCATTTAGTTTCTGTTTAATTTGTCACCAGAATTTCAGGGACGCCCCTGACCTAATTTCGAGCTTAAACAAATATAGCCACACCCGTTAGACTCGGCCAGATGACACCTTCATGTTTCTAGGCGATAAGCCAAGTTAGCTTTTGATAAGGCAAAAATCTGGAGAATTTGTTTATTTCACTTGTTTTATGACTGAGATGATTTCTTGGAACTTGGAATGTGCGGGACCTTGAAACTTCACTCTTGGCCAACAAGTTTTCTATGAGAGGATGACTTTGACTTTGTGAATTCTAATTTAAAACTATTACCAAATATCTAAAGTATTTGCATAGAGAAGATAGCGCTCTGTTCATTGACCTCCAAATGGGTCTGATCGGCTAATGGGTCCTATTATTTATATTATAAGGGGAAAGGTTTTCAGGATCTCAGAAAATTTTCAAATTGCGTCTTATAGAAGCTATATGATATATCTACTAAATTGTCAAATTCTGGCTTATGGAAGCTATATGATATACTTAACCGATCTTATATAAAGCTGAGTTGTATAAATTTCGAACTGGAATTAATTCGGAAAAGCAGCTTCTCCCAAGGGCTGAGATGAGGTATTGAAGGGTTCAAAATCAATCTGAATTTCCAATAAAACATTAATCGGAAATGTAGAATATCTTAAAATTGATCTGAACCATAGAACAGTTCCTCTGAAACTTAAAATTCAGAGGCTAACATCTCTGGTTTCTTAGCTGGCCTTGGGTTCTGGAGAAACCCAATTATCCTTAAATAATCTGAGACCCATTGAGATATAAGCCCAAGCTTCATCTAAATAATAGTACCAAACAGATATCTCAGGGGCTAATATAGCAGATATATAGCAAGAGTTCTCTCTGGATAGCCTTGGGGTCTGTTGAAACCTATTAACCTCTCAGCAATTTAAAAGATTTTCAATCGGATTTCGTTAAGCACTTCTGCAGACTGAAATGCCATGGAATTATAATTTTCCATATTTTTGATTATTAAAGGATGATATAGTACTTTGTGTTCTTTTGAAAATTTCGGAATTTTTTAAGTATACTTAAGATTAACAGAATCGGGATATAAAAATAAAAAGACGAGAAAAAAAAAGCTGAACAGAGAAAATGCGCTGTTCGAACGATGATCGTATGATCGGCGTAATCGCCATAAAGCTGGCCAGATGGCATTAGCATTAACATTAGATTTGGCCAATTTATAGCCACCCAATAACAACAAAAGCGCGACATGCCACTAAAGAGCTAATGACTTGAATAATAATTTTGATTTCTTTCATTTAATTTGGCGTATTTGTTGTTCTTTTTTTTTTTTTTGGTTTTTTTTTGTTCTACTCTTTTTGTTCTTCTTGTTCGAATTGTCTGGGGAGCTTGCTGAGGCTTATGAAAAACATTTTCTTTTTTTTTGCCCCCCCTCCCTTTTGTTGTTGTTGTTGTTGGTGTTCATTGTGCGGGTGGGTGTGGGTGTGTGCGTGAGATTTTGTGTGTGTGGCGATTTTAGCTATTGCAGATTCGTGCGTCAATAATTAGATCATCTCTTGGCTTTTGCAGACGATTAACAAAATCAAAAAGTTCACCACAAAGAGCCAAAAAATCATACCCAAAAAAAAAAAAAAATTAACTAGATATATCCATATACCTATATATATATATATATATATGTATGTGTATAATTATAGTAAAAAAAAAAAAATCAACAAGTGCGACTCTCGAACCACTTAGAACTTTTTTCTTTCTGATTCAGAAGAGTTCTTTGTTTGGATTTTTGTAGTGATTTTATGGGTTTCCTTTTTTTTTAGAAAGAATAAAACATTGTTTTTTTTTTGTATATTTTTACTTGTAGTGTTTTGTTTTTATTAAGTTAATTTAATCGGTATAATTGGTCATTCACCTTAGGCCTATTTTTGGCCGGCCTCTTAGTGTTCTTGGCCTTGCCTAACTTTTTCTCTTTTCTTAATAGTAAATTTATTTAGTATATTTTTTTTCTATTATTATTTCTTTTTTTTTAGTCATGCTAATTTTTTTATTTTTTACTTTAAAGTAAATTTTTTGATGTTTAGAGGAAACTTTGAAGTAGCCTTTGTTTTTTTGTCTGAAAGGATAATTTTATTTTCAGTGGATTCAGATTATGTATTTTTGAGATTGAAAGTATAATATAATATTTTAAATATTTCATATATTTTTTCGGCCTAATCTTGACCTAGACAAATTGTTCTAAGAAGACTCAAGACACGGAGATTTCAGAATAAATTAAAAAAGAAAATTCTCCTGGAATATTTTTTTTAGTATTTTTTTGTGAAAGAAAAAGGCAACAAATTGTTCTAAGAAGACTCAAGACTCGGAGATTTCAGAATAAATTAATAAAAAAAAAAAAAAAAAATTCTCCTGGAATATTTTTTTTAGTATTTTTTTTTTTTTTTTTGTGAAAGAAAAAGGCAACCCTCGTGAAAATTCAAAAAAGAAAATATATTCAATAAATTTGCCAACGGCGCAGGAAAAAAGTCGATGTTCTTAGATATAAACAAGCAGACAAAAAAAAACATTTTTTTTTTTCGTATATATGAAAAAAAAGAAAAAGAAAAGAAAAAATTGTTCTTTTCTTTTTTGGTTAATTTATATATTTTTTTTAATTTTTCACAAATACAAGCGAATTAAATAAATATTTGCGTCTATTAGTTGGCTCTTTAGAATGATCTTTAATGAATCATTTGGCCTTAAGGCGAAAATCGCAAATCCAATATTATCTTGAAAGAGTTAAGTGATGATCCAAAAACTGGCCGGTGGCAGATGCCGAAAGGGGAGGAGGCAATAAACTGGTGGGTGGGTGGGTGGATGGGTTTAGATTGGCTTTATTTTTATTTCATTTTTTTTTTTCGAATACTTTCCATTCTTATTACGTTTATAATAAATTTTCAATTCTCAGACAATTTATGGAAATTAAAACAAAAAAAAAAAAGAAGAAAACATAAAACAAAATTTGCCCCTGGCGCTGCCAACCAGGCAAATGCAACAAGGCTGCCAACAACAACAACAACAAAGGCAAAAGTAAAAAAAAAGAAAAAAAATGATATAGAATTATTCAAGTATTTTTGATTGCTCAAGTGTATTTAATTAATATCCGCAGTCATAAGCAAATTGAATGCAAAATTGAATCAAAAAGAAAAAAGCAAACGAATTGAAAGGCTCTGAAAATAATGAAGAAGCTACCGAATTGTTCTTCTTCTTCTTCTTCTTTGTTGTTGTTGTTCTTGTGAATTAAATTTTTGTTCACTTTGGTTTGCTTCTGTATTTTTTGTTTTTTTAACAATAAACAAATTTGCCATTGTTTTTGTTGTTTGTTATTATTTTTGTTTGGCTTCTTTTCAGAGTTGATTTTGTGTTATTTTGTTTCTTTCGCTCAAATTTTTTTTTTTTGTGCTTTTTATGATCGTCTGGCGCCGACATTTTTTTTTCTTTTTCTTTTTATTTATTTGTACCAAAATGTCGCTCAAAAGTGGCATAAAAATTTGCGGCCCTGGCGCCGTCGTCAGCTTAAAAACTAACAAACGCAATCGACGCGATCGTCTGGCGGCGCAAAAAGTACAAAAAGCTAAAAACTTAAAAGCAAAAAAAAAAAACGTAACAAATTTTTTTTTTTCAAATTCTTTGACGAATTGCACACACTCTGTATGGGGAGAATGGTAAGGCTCTAGGTGATTGATTAAGTGGAAAACTTCATCTGTTTTTTTTTTTTTTAAGTTTTCAAAAAGCGATTTGGAATTGAATTTGGGCTCGGATATTTTGCTTTATTTTTTTTGGGAATTTTTAAAGGAAAATTCTGCTTCGGTTTTATGGTAAACTTGAAATTATTTTTGGTCCTCCGATTTGGATTTTTTTTTTTTTTGTTATATTTCGGAATTTTTAAAGAGAAATTCTACTTCTGTTTCGAGGGAAAGCTGGAATTATTTTAGGTCCTCCGATTTGGGTTTCTTATTGTATTTTTTTTTTTTTTATTATTATTTTAATAATTTTTCGGAATTTTTAAAGGAAAAATTCTGCTTCAGCTTTATAGACAAATTGAAATTATTTTGGGTCCTCTGATATGGATTTTTTTTGTTGGTATTTTTCGGAATTTTTAAAGAGAATTTCTGCTTCTGTTTCGAGGGAAAGCTGGAATTATTTTAGGTCCTCCAATTTGGTTTTTTTTTTTTTTTTGTAATATTTTTTTTTTAATATTTTAATAATTTTTCTGCATTTTTAAAGGAAAATTCTGCTTCAGCTTTATAGACAAATTGAAATTATTTTAGGTCCTCCGATATGGATTTCTTTTCGGATATTTTTTCTTTAAAAACCTTTAGAAAGCCAAGACAAAATTCTCCTTGGTTTTAAGATATTTTTTTGAACTTACAGTGTATTTTTTTTTTAATCTATTCAATAAGAATACTTCTGGAATTTTTTCAAATATTCTAGTAATTTGTCTTTATCTTTTTAGAGCAAAATCTTTAGCCTTATAGATTTGATTCAAATATTTTTTAACCAGTTTTTCAATATGTTCTGATCTCTTCTCAAATAATTTAGTATTTTTATAATTTTTTCGAAATTAAACCAAAAATCAGGCTTTCAAAAATATTTTCCCAACAAGTCAGAAATAATTCCAAAATTTATTACACTTTTGAAGTAGTTTTTAGATTCAAATTTTTTTTGCTTGGCAAACCTTCTCAAGATTCAATGGACTCTTCCATTTCTTTTGGGGTTGGGTAGGGTATAAATTTGAAATAACTAAGCGTATTGAATTTTCTGTACATAGTATTAAAACAGTACAGATTGTTCAATTCCAAGTCCATTTCGAAATTTTTATAGTGAATTTTTTTTTTTTTTTGCTACAAAAAGGTTTATTGTCGATTAAAGAAGGCAATTTAATGAGAAGAAGAAGACGACGAGGAGGAGGAAAAATTTCAAATATTTAAAAATTTGTTGAAAATATTTAAGGAATTTTTTTTCGTTAGATTATCTGATATGGAGGATTTATTTCTACCAGATTTTTCAGGTTCTTCCAATTTTGGGGGAGACAAAAAAAAAAAAAAACAAATTTAATTTCTCCAATGAAAAAAAAAACCTGATTTACAATCTTCCCAGCCATTTATGGTTCTGTGAAAAAAAAAAATTGTTCAATATTTCTCGGGGTTCATTAGATGCGACTTGATTACGGAATTGTCTTGCTAATCAAACGGCATAAACTTTGATTAAGAGTGAAATCAAGTCAACTGGTGAAAAGTGGCTCAAATCGGAAGTTTGCCTGACAACCAACCAAAAAAAAAAAACAAAAAAAAAAACAAAATGTAATGAAGTAAAAACAAAAAAGGTGGCTCATCCTAATCCGGCAAATAACAAAAGCACGAGGACACTCGGGCAGGATGAAGGCCGGCGGGTCGACAACACGGAAATTCCCAGTATATAAAATTCGAGTATTTCGTGGCGAAACAGAAAGTGTGATAAATGCGGGATGAGTCATAAAAGCCGTGCTCACCCTGCTCACCCTGCTCTCTCTCCTGCCCAGAGATAAGCGACTGCCCTGGCAGCGTGGGAAAAACCCAACTAGTCCAGGCCAACTCTAACCTGTGTACGCAATGACCAGGCTAGAGCAGACCCAGCCAGGCCCGGCTAGGCTAGGTCGAAAAAGAAAAGCACACAAGAAGAAGAAGAGGCATCCGCACAAGGCAAAAGGGACGCGATCATAAAACGGCATTGCTTTTGTTTATGCTGCTTATTTAAATTGGCTTCTTGGCGGGCGTAGCAACTTGCAACTCGCCACCGGAGCAATCGGGCAGGCAGCACGTTTCTTTCGAAACTACCTGTACGGATTTTCGCCTGACAACCCACATGATCATCATCCTGCACACACGCATCCTGTGCCTGTGCGTGAGAATTTCTATATCTTTTCTCTGGCACGTCTTCAGTTTTCTCGCCAGAATTCTTTCTTCTTCTTTTTTTTCTCTCTGATTTTGTTTTTTCGTTTTGTGGAATTTTGGAATTTTGCACGTCTTGTTGGGAAATACCCACGTGCGTCATCTGTGCAAGAACTTGTTAGCGGATTAAGAGCGAAACCAGCCAAGCAATCAGTTCACACAAAACCATCTACTCTATTGTCCTGGTAGGTTTGTGTGAAATCTTTGTGCCACACATTTGTTCCAAGCAAAAGGCGCTTTCCACTCTTGATTCATGACCTACCACTCTCTACCGGGACTCTCAGAAATTTCGGTAAAATTCAAAATAAATTTCCAAAAATTATGTGGAAGCGAAACGAAACCAACTGACTTGATCAACTCTTCACGAGGGAATCCAAAATTGATCGGATTTGTCTTGTGGGTTTCTGTATTCACTTGGGTTCATTGAATTCTCTAATGAAATAAGGAAATAGTTTGGAAATAGTTTGGAGACCTCAAATTCTTTATAATAATAACGTAGGATTCACTTGGATACCCAAGGAAAGGCTTAGGCTCGAAGGTTCTTGGTTCGATAGTCTGGAATCACCTGGGCCTCTCAGGCTTCCCAAAAGAGAAGTCCAATTCTAGAGAGGTTTTTTATTATGTTTAGTTCGATTGGTATCCTGAGCTTCTTTTATCTTGCTTGATAACAAAAATAATTATCCAAAGAATAGCTGAGGCCTTGGGATCCTAATTAATCAGATTCTGATCTAGATGATTCGCATTTACCTGAGGGTTTTTTTTTTATTTTCTTTGGGGATTCCTGAAATATTTTTAAATATATTTTTGATGAAGAGAAGTATAATTCTAGAGGACTTTTTGATTTTTTCTGGGCTCCCACAAAAACAGAAATAATTGTGTGTAGCTTAAATTTTTTAAAACATAACTTGAAGAAATCATTCAGAACTCAATTGGGCCTTCGAAAGAATAGTTCAGAATTGGTTACTGGGATTCTGAAAAGTCACAGAACTAATTATGTCTAACTCTCTCGGTTTCAAGATTTATCGGAAATATTTTTTGTATTAAAAATTTTATTTCTCCCAGCTGGTTTATCTACTCTGATTTCTTTTAGTATAAAATGACCGATTTGTATTTCTTAGAGTTCCTTTCCCTTCGGAACTTCTAGAACCTCTGAGACTATTTTTTGCTTTGACTTTTTTAAAACTGCTGAATTGATTATTATTTTTAAATAATCCAATTATCAGAAAGACTTATTCGATTGACTAAAGTTGCAGAAAACATATCCAGATTAGTCTGATCTGGCACAAATAATTTATGATTTATGATTTGTTTTAATTTAAGCTAAAATCGAATTAATTCATTCAAAGAGGACTGGACGAAGATCTGAAAAGATTTGAGTCATTTTGTTTACAAATGAGTCAGACGATTATCACCGAAATCTTCTTAGATTAAAAACAAAACAAATCATTTGCAAAATCTTGACGCTTTCTAATCTTGATCATAAATGTTTCATACTATTTAAAAAAAAAAACTTAACTCTTAATTAAGAAACCCGGTTGACTAACATTCGGCCATAAACTGACCATAAAACTAAGCTGTTTCCTGATCAGCCAAGACCTTGGCTTATCTAATCCATTCGAGGCGATAAAAAGGGCAAAGCTTTCGAATATTTCCCAAGGGAGTTTATGATCGGATCTATATAATTTGTAGATATTCCCAATGTCAGTCGAGAAGACTTTACTTTATTTTATTTAGAACATAAATTAACCCATTCTGTTGGCATTCCAGAACGACAACTCAGGAATTTTTGCAATGGCCCCCAAAAACTGAGAATGCATTTCACCTTTCAATTTTGATTTGCTAGCCATAAAGATGCCAAGTTGGTTAATTGAATTCTTCCTCTTTCATTTTTTGTTTTTTTTTTTTTCCAAATGACCAAAAACAATCTAGGCAATCTCTTTTGGCTGTGACGTAGACGGAGGCCAGGCAATGACGCCAATTGCCGAAGCCACCGCTGACACACCCGTATTAATTATGCCAATTCTATTTCTCTTTTTTGTTTTTGTTTTTGGCATTTGTTTTTGTTTGGTTATTGTTTTTGTTGTTGTGGTTGTTTGGCACTTTTCATGACAATCCATTGACGCGTCGAGTGAGCTCGCCCGCACGCACCCGCCCCGGCACACTCGCCGCTGCCCCCAACGAGCTCAACTCTTTTCAATTAATCAAAACTCATGCTTCCGTTTCAATTTTCCGCTCGAATCGCGCCCATAAATTTTTCAAGCAGCCAGCAAGCATTTCGCGTTTCGCATTTTCAGCATTGTGCATTTTTATTCAATAAATTATTAATTGTTTAGCCAGTCCGCCGCATTGCCGGCTCACTCCGTGGCTCTTTCACTTAGTCACTTGCTTGCTTGGGTTTCACTTTGCTCCCCCCATCTCTCTCTCTCTCTTTCTCTCTCTCTCTCTTGAGTTGTAGGAAATTCATTGAAATTTACGGAGAAACTGCCTTCTGTCTTGGAGTGGATGATGAAGATTTATGGTTTTCATTAGGCTGGCATTTTTGCACCTTCACCTTCGGCCCAGCTGCAGACCCCGCCAGCCGGCTTGGGGGCTTATAAGCTGGGTCTTCCCTTCACCAGGATCGGTGGCACAATTTATAGCCAATTTGATCGATGGCCTCTCATTCGAGCACTTCGTCAACTCGCGGCCTCCAATCGATCGAATCGAATCGAATCGCATCGGATTGGATTGGATCGTTTGTGCGGGTGGCAAATATTTTTATCGATGCATAAATTATTATGCAATGCGGTAGTTTCAGCTCAAAATCGAAATGCATGGCCAACTTGTTTTTGTTGCTGTTGTAGCGGTTGAGTGCTGACGTTTCTGCTTTTTATAATTGACAGGAATGGAGAAACAATCGACTTGAAGCATTTCCATTTCGACGCGTAATTCGCACGTTCCGAGTTCAAAACAAATTGCAACATTTCGGAAAATCTAAGGTGGGGGGAAAAATAAAACTGTCAGGAAAAACCGAAATAAAATTCTTGGAAATTTGCTCTGAAAATAGTTTGGCTTGTTTATCAAAATTCTCCATACCGAGGAAGTGTTTTGATAAGCAGGCGACCTTATCGATATGACTTGAGCTGATTACGTGAAGAAATTGTTTTTATTACTAATTTCTTCTTCCTGAAAGATCATGTGATATTTAAAAGATAATGAGCCTTTGTTTGGCATTATTAATCTTCTTGGCTTGCCCATAAAAAAATCAAATAGAATCGGTTTTACTATGAATTAGTCGAGTCACATTTCTTCCAAGTTAACCCTAGCGATATCTTGGTAGTAGATTCTTTTGGGGACCCTGAACCCGTAGGGCTTGATCCGGTTCAGAGATTGGAGTGGTTCCTTGATTCATTATGTTTCTGGATAGAAGAGAGCTGGGATCTCAAAGGGATCAAAGGAAGCTTGGATCTCTAGGGCCTTGAGGGACCACGCCTCTTCACATTTTCTTATCCAAAGTCTTCTCTGTTAATGTCCAGATCCGTTAAGGGAACGTTACCGATATATTGATGATAGATTCTTTGTGGATCTTAAAGAGGGATTGAAAAGCTTTGTAGATTCGACTGGGACTCAAGTCTTCTTGATCTCCATCGGACTGAGAACCTTCAAGTGCCCCAAGTCTTAACATTTCCTTCTCCAAAGACTCCTCTGCTCAAGTCCTGATTTGAAAAGATAATCTTACCGATATCTTGGTAGTATTGCATATTCATAGGAGGCTCTGAAGCCAATTGAGAGACTGAGAGCTTCGCTGATTCGACTTGGGCTTTAGTTTCCTGGAGTCCTTAGACATATGTATTTCCGACTAAAGTAGAGGCATCGACCTCAGGACCTTTGAGTGACCCCGACTCTTCAAATACCCTTCTCCTATATCTCCTCTGCTTATTTTCTTATCTTCAAAGGAAACGTAGCTTGTTCCACTTGAGAAACTGGTAAGCTTCGTAGATTCATTTTATTTTTTGTTTATATTATTTAATTTAATTTTAGATTATTTCAAAAATGTATAATTACAGTAAACATTTTCTTTTATTTATCAATCAAAAATGATCAATTCAGTGATTTTAATATTTACGCCTCATTCCATTTGCTAATTTATTTTTATTTCTTGAGCAAACATTTTACTCAATGCTGAGCATTTGTCTGCTCTTGGCCAGCAGTTGTCAGCCCTGACCCCCCAGATAGACCCTTCCTTGAACCACCCTTACCCCCACCCCCGGCCCCACTCCCAGCCAGCCCTGCGATTCAGTTTAAGTGCATTTCCATTGCGGCTGATTAACTTCAATGAAAATATATTTATTGTTGGGATCTTCTAGTTTAATGAACGAAGCGCATTCCTAGACACACAGCCTCTTCCGGGTAGTTTCCCCCAGACTCGAAATTAACTTCAATCCTGACTTGACTACACTTGCGGTCACTTCAAAGGGTCCACTGAAAATCCAAGACAGACTTTTCCTTTGATTTCTAGAATCTTGAACGCTGCTGTTTGCCCGAACCACGTGCTTTCTTATCCGATCTCTCTGGTATTTTCTATTGCCGGAGTAATTCTTTTCTCACTCCTCTGTCTCTCTCTCTCTATTTTACAATTAGCTTTAATTAATTTGCCTGGCAGTTCCAAGTTGCAATGTTTATGATCTTATCCCCATAACAAAACAATTAACTATCCACTTAAAATTCAAATTTGCATAATGGTTTTGCTCTGCTTGTTAGCTTGTCTTTTGCTCTTCTTCTCCTCGTTGTTGTTGTTGTTGTTGTGTGTCATATATCACACATCATCAAAATATCATAAAAAATATATAATAAAACTCAACCCCTACCCGGGAGACCGTATAACCTCGAGGCCCGGAAAGATTCTCAAAGAAACCGATTTTGTCTGGAATTTGTTTTTGATTTTCCTTTGTCTGATTTTTCCATAAATAATCCGATGATTAAAAATTCTCAATTTTGGGTAATTGCAATAATTTCACCGCGAATCTAAAAAAAAAAAAATTAATTAAAAAGAAAAAAAAAAACAAGAGCTTTTTATTTATTTAGTCTGAATTGTTAAACTTGAAAAAGATTTTTACGTAAACAAAAATTGGTTTGGGCAATAAAATTCAGACAAAAACAACAAAAAATGCTAGCCAAATTCTCATTTACATTTCAATACGATAGTTTTTTTTTTTTTTTTTTTTTTTTGTTGGAAAAGTGAGAAAATTTTCTTTCTTGTTTTATTTTTGGTTGAAATGCGTAAATTGCATGAATGAAACATCCGAAAGAGTAAACATAGTGGAAATCTGATGAGGCCGAGTCACGAGAATTCGTAGGCGATTTTTGCCCCATTTAATGAATGGAAATTTCCCCTCCACACCCTTCCACGCCACCAGCCTCTCTGGCCATTCAATAATTATTCAAACAGTACATTAATTACAAACAGTAAATTAAACACAAAAAAATATATATATATACATATATATATAGTGTATGAGTCTATCAACGAATTTGGCATACACTTTTTCCCAAAGGTCTTAGAAATGATTCATTGAGTTGGAGAATTTTCCTTTTGGAAAATTACAGGGAATTGAGAAAGATATGATCGAATTAAAAAGAAAAAAAATATATATTAATGAGTAAACTTGGTCGACTTAATTAATTGGACGGACGGTGAGCAGTGAAAAAAAAATGTCACAAGGAGAATTTGCTGGCGACACCGCGTCTGTTTCTGATGAAATCCACAGCCAAGCCAAGTCAACTAGACACACACCCTTCCCCAGCTTTGGTCCCATGTTGGCGTGGCATATTTGTGCCTCTTTGATGCACTTTCAATGTCATGGAAGTGTCATTCGATTCGTGCTCTGATCGATTTCATTTGTACTTTTCAAACTTACAAACTGTACATGATGTCATGGTGATCTCTAGATAAGATATGAGCAAACCGAAACTGAAACTGAACTGAAATAGCAACAATAATGAAAACATACGATTATTGTGTCATACAAAATGTGTTGAACTGAGTGTGCAAAATGGCAAAACCAAATTGAACTGAACCGTTTTAGTTCTGAGTTCTGGTTTCCGTTTTATGGGTTCATTGGTCAGCGATTTTTTTTTTTGCTTTCATTCATTTACACATCTGATACATATACACATATATTTGTATTTGTGTGTATATCATCTTTATAAATATTTTAATTTGGATATGCATAAAATCAGTAATAATAACAACAACAACAACAACAACAACAGCAAGAACAGAAACAACTGCAACAACAGAGCCGCAAAAATAGCTAGAAATTTGTTGAACTCACAATAAAGTCAATCAAAATCAAATCTAAACACCATATATAAAATAAATTTCAAATACAATGCAATACAACAAAGTGTAATAAATTTCAATGGCCTTGCAATAAAGTTGATTGAAATGAATGAATTTATCGACATGATAAATAAGTCAATAAAAATACATAGACAATTATGGATTCTTTAATTTTATATTTTATGTACCAAACACTGGCACATGCACACCCAGGCACTTCAATTAAAAAAAAGAATAATACGAATTTTGCTTAGCGCATATCTAACGCTTAAATAGGTGAAATATTTGATGGGATCAGTTTAAATTCCATTCGTGGTGTTGTTTCTTCTATTTTATGGGTATTTAAATCTCGCGCAACAAAGTAGGCTACAAATAATTACAGAAATATGAAGAGGTTTGAAACTTGGATAAACGTGCTGCTGGCTATATTGTACAGCGCCATCTGGCAACATAGTCTGTTATTGCTATGCCACACATAGATGGCGCTTTTTTTCTTTTATTTTTACTAACGCCATCTAATGTCTCTATGCTTACGAGCCATTTTTTTGCAGACTGACAAGAAATTTGGCGCGCACTGCTTTAAACTAAATTGTCAAAGACGATGACATGGTTGCATTTCATAAATTATCGATGAGCTTGTGGCAACTCTCAGTCACAGAAATCAAACAACACAAAAAATTGGCAAAGAAAGCGCGGGTGTCTGAAATACGCAGGCGTGCCATTATGGCGAGTTATTCGCCGCGCAAGGCGATTAGTGCTCCAGAGGAATATGGATTTCCTTACACACCATACAGTATACAGCAGGAATTGATGCACGAGCTCTTTCTCGTTTTGGAACGCAAGCAAATTGGCATATTCGAGAGTCCCACTGGCACCGGCAAATCTTTGACGCTGACCTGCGGAGCACTAACTTGGTTAAAACAACACGAGCAACAAGTGCGCAATGAACTGTGGGAGCGCATTGAAAGTGTTGAACATGAATTGCGACAAATGCAGGTGGCCAATGCAAAAGTAGATGACTGGATTACAGCACAGAGCGAGGAGCAGAAACAAAAGAACGAGCTTCAGCAACTGCGCAAGCTGCGAGACTTGCTGCAACAGAAGGAGCAGCAGCTGGCCGAGATTAAAAAACGCAAGGCCAGCTATAAAAAGCCAAATAGACCACCACTCAAAGCCGGGGCGCAAGATGAGAGAATAGAAACCAGTGAACTGAATGATGAGGTGGACGCACTATCCTGCTCTGACGATGACGAAGAAGTGAGCGAAGACCAGGGAGCCGCAGCGGAAGAGCAATATCGAGATGTACAAATATTCTACTGCAGTCGCACCCACTCCCAATTGGGCCAGATTGTGGCAGAACTGCGCAAAACTTCCCATGGCCAGTCTGTACGTTGCGTGACCCTGGGATCCCGCCAACTGCTATGCATCAATCCGCAAGTGCGTCGCTTGTCCAGCGTGGCCCTTATCAACGAGCGTTGCCTGGACATGGCCCGGGCCAAAAGCAAGCCAAATCCCAGCAAGAAACAACGCCTCTGCCCAACTGCGCCCCTCAGCAAATGCGAATTTAAAAATCCGTCTGCACTCCAGGCAGTGGCCGACACAGTCCTCTGTGAACCCTTGGATATCGAAGAGCTGGCGAATGAGGGCACAAACTGTGGTGGCTGCCCCTACTACGCAGCTCGAGCGGCACAGCTCCAGGCTCAGTTGGTGCTATTGCCCTATCCTCTACTCCTACAGCGTAGTGCTCGCCAACAGAACGGCATCAATCTGAAAGGCTCCATCGTCATTGTGGACGAGGCTCACAACCTTCTGGACACCATAGCCCAGCTGCACAGTTGTGAACTGAGCCGCAGCCAACTCGAGCTCGCTCGCGACCAAATCTCAGGCTACAAACAGCGCTATGCCAATCGTCTTTCCACACAGAATCTCCTGAATATCAATCAACTTTTGTATGTGGTCAGGCGCCTGCTCAAACTGCTTGACTCCCAGACCCAAAAGGAACCTCGCCTACTGCCCACCTATGAGCTGGCCTCTGAGGGGGATTTCTTCAACATTGATCTCTTCGTTCTTTTGCAGTTTTGTGAGCGCACAAGATTCGCCCAGAAACTACACGGCTTTGCCAAACAAATCCAAAGAGAACCACTGTCCAGTGAAAATGTGCCGCCAGTTCGGATGCAGTTGCTCCAACGACTAGCCACCCAGCATACCCAGCTCCAAAGTGCCGGGAAGAAACGCAAATTGCGTGAGCTGAATGAGGAGGAAAGTTCAAAGACTGAAAAGGCAGAACCCCCCACCCCGAGTAAAGACCCGGAAAAGCCAGTTCCCTCGCCCATGCATCCGCTTTTGGCCTTCCTCAAGACTCTCACCAGTGATGCGGCTGACGGACGAGTGCTAATCAACTGCGAAACAGGCTCACTCAAGTATTTACTTCTCAATCCAGCCGATCATTTCGCAGATATAGTCTCGGAAGCCAGGGCGGTAAGTTAATCCATAGGGCTATGTCATGTGGGTTTCTCAAACTATTTGCAATCCATAGATTATTATAGCCGGTGGAACCATGCAGCCCACCCATGAGCTGACTGCCCAACTCTTTCAGAGCTGCCCCGAGCGTGTGGTGCAAAGATTCTACAGTCATGTGGTGCCAGCTGATGCCGTCTTGCCCGTTGTGGTGGCCAATGGACCCACAGGCTCCCAATTGTGCCTGAACTATGCCAACCGTGCCAGTCCAACCATGGTAAGTATTTCCATATACTTGACTCTTCCAAAGACTCTCATTCAGTGCTCTTCTTTCAGCTCAAGGAACTGGCCATGGTACTGCAGAATCTCTGCAGTGTGTTGCCTGCCGGCGTGGTCTGCTTCCTGCCCTCCTATGAATACCTCCAGACTTTTCATGCCTACTTGAGCAGCTGCGGAGCCCTGGACCGCATTGGTCAGCGCAAGCGCATATTTCGCGAGGCAGCAGGCCAAGGCGGTAGTGTGGATCAGCTGCTCTCCCAATATGCCCAGGCCATCCAAGACTCCCGAGGTGGAGCTCTGTTGCTCAGTGTTGTGGGCGGCAAGTTGTCCGAGGGCTTGAACTTTGCCGACGACCTGGGCCGTGGCGTCATCGTCGTTGGTCTGCCCTATCCGAACCGGCATTCGCCCGAGTTGCAAGAGCGCATGCGCTATCTGGATGCCCATCTGGGCCCTGGATCGGGTAGCGAATACTACGAGAATCTCTGCATGAAGGCAGTCAACCAATGCATCGGTCGCTCAGTCCGTCATATTCGGGACTATGCCTGTGTCTACCTACTGGATGAGCGCTATACGAATCCACGTATACAGCAGAAGCTGCCAGCCTGGATAGCCCGTCACCTGGTGGTAGCCACCCAGACCACGGGTGGCTTTGGCTCTGTACAGTGCCGTACGGCTGCTTTCTTCAAGGCTAAAAAGAAATAAAACTAGTTTGTACAAATTATTCTAGGATATTTTCATTTTAAGATTAATTTTAAAGAGCTGACGAAATTTTGTAAACTTAGTTCAGCTTATGGGGGAAAAGCCTTATTACGTTAATATGTCCATTAAGTTTATTCACAAATATACTCATGACTGAGTTAGTTAAGTTTACCTTAAGAATTTCATAATTATAAGAATTTTCTTTTTTGTATTCGACCAAAGGTCTTGTCTGTAAAATTAAGAATTTCCGAATATTCCTTAAGTTTGCCTGTAGGCACAAAATTTCCTTGTCTTTATGTGAAACTAAGAAAGTTTTTTTTGTTTTTTTTTTTTTTTTTAGAAATATAAGAACTAACTAAAAACAAATTGTGTTTATTTGAATGGTAATGGGTCAGAAGGTCCTGTAGAAATTGGTATTACAGCCTAGTTCCATAACTGATACTGAGGTACTCACCGATCTGGAGGTCTACAAAATGAATATACTCATTTTATTTGAAAAAAGTATTAAATATCCCAGAATCCTTCATTTATTATAATCTTGTGGGCGAGGGGAAGGCATTTGCTGAAGGGGAAGGCTGCAATACTCAAGAATTATTCTGATCTTGTTGGCGAGGGGAAGGCATTTCCTGAAGGGGAAGGGTGCAATACTCAAGACTTATTCTGATCTTGTGGGCGAGGGGAAGGCATTTGCTGAAGGGGAAGGCTGCAATACTCAAGAATTATTCTGATCTTGTTGGCGAGGGGAAGGCATTTCCTGAAGGGGAAGGGTGCAATACTCAAGACTTATTCTGATCTTGTGGGCGAGGGGAAGGCATTTGCTGAAGGTGAAGGGTGCAATACTCAATACTTATTCTGATCTTGTGGGCGAGGGGAAGGCATTTGCTGAAGGGGAAAAGGTGCAATACTCAGCCAGCCAAACTCGCAGAACAAATTTTTCGAAACCTTCAGAAAAGTTGAAAAGTAAAAATAAAAGTGCCAGGCGAACAGAAACCAGCAGAAAGTGACCCAGTTACAGCCGCCGCCCCAAAGTATGCTGCACATTTTAATGCGGCTTTTTTGGGCAGAAAAATTTAAATAGCTCAATAAATTCGCATATATTAAATAAAATAAAATAAAATTGAATTAAATGAAACAAAATTACATAAATAAAATTCAATAAAATACATAAATAAATAAAATAAAATTAAATTAAATAAAATTAAACAAAATGAAATAAAATAAATAAAGCTAAAATTAAATAATAAAAATAAGTAAAATTAAACAACATTAAATAAAATTAAATTAAATTAAATAATTTTTTATAAAAAAAATATTTAAAAAAAAGAATACTTTATATTAAAAATTTGATTTGTTTTATTTGTTGCGTTTTTTTTTTTTGTAATTTTTTACAGAATTGATGAGCCTTCCCATTTGGTCGATTTGGCCTGGAGAGACGGCGGCATGATTGATTGATAGCTCCTTAGTCACTTACAAAGCTCATTTGTTTCTAAATTCTTAATCATTTTGTTGAATATTTAAATTTGTGCGTCACTCTCACTAAATTTTCATAAGCCAAGTCAAAACGTGATGCTCTGCGGCAATTCTAAAATTGAATATCAGTTAATATTTATTTGTTCTGACGAAAACTTCACACACAAATGTGTGAGTCAATTAATCACAGCGTGGGAGAGCTGAGAAAAAATAGCAAAAAAGCAAAAAGCAAAAACAAATAAATAAATGCATTAAGGGGCTTAAAAGTTTCCAAGTCTCTAATCAAATCGGCAGGCGGACTGTGATTAGTGAGCCCGATTAGTTATCAGTCTGTGACACTCTGACACAATTGCAAACAGCGAATGCAATCGAGACCGCCAAGTGCATTATTCATATTCATATTGATTGTTGTCGTTGTTATTACTGTTGTTGTTGTTGCTGGTGCTGCCATTGCCGACTGACCTTAGCCTGGACGGCAGAGCTGCACCTTAAACTGAGACTAACTGAGACTAACTGAACTGACTGACTGATCCACAATAATAAACAATGAAAATGATTGACAGATCTGGCCAGCGGCACAATTAATGCAAATTATTGTCAAAAACTAAAAGCTCCGAACTATTTTTAGTGTCAGAGGGACACGGTCACAATTAAACGCTGATCTCATTGTAATTTCAACAGGGCGTATACTTGATTTTCTATATCTCCTTCAAGTATTTCTTTTTTGTTTTTTAAGTGAAAAACTTCATAATTCCCCCACTGCTTGTTGTGCTGTGGTCAAGGCCTCTAGCTCCCATTTGACAAAGCATTAATCGGGGAAGCCAAGACTTGTTCATTTATCAGTATCTGAATGTTTTTACTTATAGCATTTTTTTTCGTTTACACTGAAAAAAAAAATTATTCTTTTTCTCAATATTTGGAAAAATGAAATTGAACTTTAAATTAAAAGTGGCTCAATTCGCACCATAGAATGTTTATTGCTTTTAAGAAAAAGTAAGAGTTTCCAGGTTAATTGTATATTTTTTTGGGCTCATTAATAAACCAGTCTAATTGGGTTTGGTAGACTTGAAAGTTCCCAGAAGCTTCTAACATTTCTTTTTTTTTCATGTAAAAAATATGATACTATGCGTATCAAATTTGACTAGCTTAATTTTTCTGCTAAAAAATCTGATCTATACAAATTTTAAAACTAGTTCTTTTTGTCTTATTAAACTTAATTAAATATCTAATTAAATAAAATTATATTTAAAAGAAAAAAATATTGACTTCTTTTTTCCTCAAAAGCTCAAAAAATGTCTAGACACTTTTTCAACTTGTCTCAGCCCATCTTTTCTAAGAAAATAATCCCAGAAGTTAAGGAATTCAATTTTTAAAATTTGATCTATTAAAAGTTGAAGATTTTTTCTTGTTGTGTATTTATATTGGTTTCAGTTTAGATCGCAAATTTTTATACTTTTAACGCACGACTAAAAATACTTTATTCTGCAATTTGAGTATGCGCGTGTACAACTTGATTTTCAGTGTGTGTATGCGTGTGTGTGTGTGTTTGTGTGTGTGTGTGCTCAGGTGTGTGCGAGTAACATGTCATTGTTATTGCTTTTATTACGCTCAATGATAATGCGTTTTGTTATTTATGGCCGATATTTTAATAGATTAAATACCATAATTTATCACAACACTGATTTCTACTTTTACACTCTCAACAAGCCAGCTACATACTCTACATACACACACATACATATACAAATATGAATATATATATTGATGTGCCTTATCTAAAAATATATAAACAAAAAATAAGCAACATTAAATTATTATTCTATATCAAAAAAAGAACGTAGTGAGAAGAGTCCAAATATCAAGGGGAGAATTCCAAGGAATTAAGGCCTAAGGCCACATAGACTTGATCTATCAAAAGGATGTGATATATATCATATATACATATATATTTTTTTAATTTTGAATAAATGAAGGAAACAGACTTATTTAAAAGTCCTAAAGAATTTAAATAGGCCAAATTTAAAAGGGAGATTTCAAAGCAATCAAAAACTTAGGCCCCAGAGGCTTGATCTATCAAGGATATATGGTATACCATATATCATATATACAAATATATATTTTTTTACTTTTGAATTAATTTTTAATAGCTAAGAGAGAAATAGATTTACTTAAAAGTCCTAAAGAATTTAAATAGATCATTTTTTTTAAGCCTTCAAGCTAAGTAAAATATCAGAGGAATTAAAAGCTAAGGCAACGAATATGGTATATATTATAAATATATATATATATCTAAAAAATATTTAATATTATAAATTTCAAATATTGATTTAGATTTCATTAAATAAAGAAAGCACTCACGATTCCTCAAAAATTGAATTAAGTTTTTTCTCAAAAATCCTAAAGAAGATATAGCAACTTTTAAGACTTTCAATCCAGAGGAATTAAAAGCTAAAGACAAATAGGCTTGATCTAAGGAATAAGGTATATATAATATGTATATATATTTCATAAAACTTCAATAATATTTAATATTAAATAATTACAATTTTGGGTGAAAAATTTTTCAAGAAAAAAAATTAATTTTTTTTTTAAATCCTTAAAAATTTAAGTAAATAAATTTTCAAGCAGCCTTGAAACTAAAAATAGACAAACTTGAAACCTTTTGACTCCTGGTGATCCAACCACACCCATATGGGATTGTGCCTAGAATCGGTGATCGAGTCTATGACACATTTAAGCGTCTTGCTGATTCGTTGATTTGCTAATTCGCAATTTGCATTTAGAAGGATTTTTACCTACAACTTGTTGTACAGATTTTTAAATTGTTGTTGTTCTTTTTTTTTATTTTTATTACTGTTATGACATTCAGCAACCAATTAGGCATTAATCACAGCTGGCATTAATCACCCAGATCACCAGATCCATTGAGTCTGTCTGTCCGTTGGCAGAGTCACCGAGCACTGCCCAAGTTACCTTCATTTATTTATGCATACAACAAGAACAACCAGAACAACAACAGCAGCAGCAGCAGCAACAAATGTTAGTGTTGTGAATGGATTCGCCATGCTAGCAGTAGCAAAGCCACTTGGCCCCTGCCCGCAGACCAGCAATCACCCAGCGGCCAGAAGCTTGGCTTCTTAATACTTCGATTGACAGAATAGAGAGATATAGTGCCTGCTGCTGTTGTTGTTTCTATTCATGCATAATCAAATGATGTCATACTCTTTTTATAAGCATCCATCAGCGGCAGCGGCAGCAGCAGCAGTTTTGCCGGCGGCGGCACCGAGCGCTGCAAATAGCAAATTCACTTGGCGCTCGGCGCTCTCATAGCCGAGGGGCAGGCAGGGGACAGGGGACAGGGGGTTGGGGGCAACTCTACTACCAGTGCGCCAGATGTCAACGCCGACGCTATGCCTTGGCCAACCAAGACCGAGGGTGGCCAAGGGGGGAAATTAACAATTACCCGCCGGCCAAGCATTGCCCACGCCCACGCCCACATCAAGACACGCGCCAAGAACAAAAATACACAGACAAACAAAATAGACACAATTCAAAATTGAGTTAATAGCTTTCTTGGCAGAACAAAAAAAAAAAAAAAGCAAAAACAAAATAATAATAATAAAAACGGTGAGTAATCTCAGCCAGTGCAATTTTTGTTTTGCCTGCGCCAAAGTGTTTTTCAGTCTGAATTTCCCATACCCTTTTCTTTTTTTTTGTGTTTGACAAATTTTTTTTTACCAAACTTTCGATAATGGTTTTATTGGTGCTATCATAATCATAAATACCAACATTTGATAAGCAGACCTAAGAGGAGATAAAAAAAATGTACTCAAATGGGATAAAGGAAAGAACAAATGAAAGAGAATAATTCTCTTGTTAGATTGGCAGCCTGCAGTCAGAAATTAATTTGGTAATCTCAAGAAATAATTTGTTTTATGGCACAAAAGAATGTCTAAAATAATTTGCTTTCGTCAACTAAAAAGAAAGCGATCGAGATTAGCGTCAGCCCTGGTCTGTTGGCATCAGTGTTGCCATCCAGCGGCCAGAGCGCCATCTATGGGTCTGTGCGTGCAACAGCTTGCTGGCTTGCCCTGCTTAGCCTAGGCCAACCTTAATCTTGACTCTGAGATTTTATTTTTCTAACATTTGAGCCCTGATTTGCTTGATATCCGTGGAAAGATATTTTGATTTCCAGCAATTTTTGGGTGCGAGTAATACCGAAATTTTTGAAGCTGTTGAAAATTCGGGGATTTTAAAAAGTGAAGTGAAACAAAGACCGAAGGGTCTAAGGTGTATAAATCTCAAGTCTGGCTGTTCTAGCTCTTTTGGTTCCCAAGATCTGAACCGATAGAAGGATAAACATGCTCATAATTTCGTGAGCTAATTTCGAGAGGCCACCGACGTCTCCTTCTATTTTGAAGCTGTAGAAAATTCAGGGATTTTGAAAAGTGAAGTGAAACAAAGACCGAAGTGTCTAAGGTATATAAGTCCCAAGTCCCAAGTTGTTCTAGCTCTTTTGGTTCTCAAGATGGGAACAGACAGAAGGAGGAACATACTCATCATTTCGGGGGTTCCTTCTCTTTGCACCCTTATGCAGGGTGTGGTTTTCAGGAAATCCGAACCCATTGAATAAATAAAACTCTCATTTATTGGTCATTTTCATTTTGAAGCAGAACATTTATTTTTCATTTTCTCATATATATTTTTTTTTCCAAAGAATTTTTTTTTTTTTAATTTCTTCGTAGATGTTTTGTTTGGTTTAATGATAAAAACAAATTATTTCCTTTGTTAGTTTTTTTTTTTGTTTCATAAATATATTTAAATTTTTAGTTTTAGTTTTTAGCTGCTTAAAATTAACAAAAAAAAAAAAGAATTTAAAATTAAGAAATAATTTTAATTGCAAATTTTTAACATTGAAATTGTCGATGCCTAATAAATATAATATCATTACAATTTTTAATTTTTTTTTTCTTCTTCTTCTTTTTGACGAAAGCATACGAATTCAAAACAGTTAGCTGTGTGTGTGTGTGTGTGTGTGTGTGACTTTCTCTGTGTTTGTGTGTGTGTGTGCCTGGCAAAATTTCTTGTTTTTGTTTTTTTTTTTTTTGTGCTCAAAAATAAAATCGTTTCAATTTCACAACAAGAAAATTATTTTTTAAATAAAACAATTTGAATAACAACATTTTTTATAAAGTTAATAATAAAAAAAAAAATAAAACATTTACAATTTAATTCTAAAAATTACAAAAAAAAAAAACTTAAAAAGAAATGTGCAAAAAATTCATAAAAACTAAAAATATTAATTTGCATAAATTTTTGCTCTGGTCAAAAATATATAATTAATACTTGTATTTATTTTAAATGACATCTGGAGTTTATATATAAAATTATTATTTATTTATTTTTTTTTTTAGCACAGATTATGGGAGCTTTTTTTTCTTTGTTTACTCATATGTATGTGTGTGTGTGTGTGTGAGTATCTGTGAGTATGTTTTTAAAATTTTTAATTTTTTTTTTTCAACAAGACAATAAAATAAACTAATCCGGGCTTGGGTGTATGCAGTTGAATTTTTTTTTCATTAAATATTATTTATTTTAACAGTTAACAATTATTATTTTTAGATTTTTTTTCGTTTTTTTTGTAATTTTAAATTTATTTATAATATTGTACAGGTACTTTCGTAGCGCAATATTTTTAGCTCATTGTTGAAGCTGTCAACTCTGATGCTCTTTTTTTTTTGCTTTGTTTTTTTGTTTTTTTTTTTTTTTTCAAGTAAACAAAAGTAAACTAATTAAGAAGGTAAATGATGAGGGGGAAAATGTTATCAATGAAATGAATTGTTGCGCCACTACTAGTTGGAAACGGAATAAGTTGATGTTCCTATGGGTAAATCAAAGACTTCAACCTGGAAGGGACCATGGGATGTGTCTGACATGAAAAGTTTAGCGAAAATGATTTCATTTATTTCATAAAAAATAATTTTTATATTCCTTAAAAATTCAACTGCATATACTCTTTTAACCAGAATTAAATATTTGTATTTTATTTTATTTTTTTTTTAAATTTTATAAGCCACTTTTTCGACATTTAACACTGATTGTATTTTTTGACTGATTCAAATTTTTGTTTTGTTTTTTTTTTTTTACACTAAAACACACTTAATACATTTCGCTTGGTTGTTTAAAAAAAATCCTCAACTTCACCCCTTAAAAAGCCTCGTGCAAATTTAATAAAAAAAAAAATAAAAATAATTAAATTTGGTATTTTTTCCTGTTTAAATTCATTTCAAAAAAAAAGAGCAGAAAAATACACAAATTGACCTGAGTTCAATTTTCGGAAGCTGAAATTAATATCATTTTTTTTTTCTTTTTTTTTTTTTTGGGTGAAGTTTTTTTTTTAATTCAAAAACAAACAGATAATTACAATTTTTTTTCTTTTCTTTTTTTTTTTTTGTTAGAATATTTTGAGGTAAACTTTTGCTTGCACTTCTCTTCAATTATAATAGGTAAATATGTATTTATTTTTATATATATATAATTTTTTTTTGTTAAATAATTGTTAGGTATATACAAAATGATTTATTTACTTTTAAATATATATATGTATATATATTTATATGTATATTTTAGTAATGCTTTAAATGGCCTATTCAATACAAATAGGCAGGCAACGGTTAAAGCATTTTTTTAACAGATTTTTTAACATTTTTTTTTTTTATTTGTTTTTCTTTTTTTTTTTAGGTTGAAAAATTACACACACTTATTTGCCAAATATGAAAGGCCTGCTTGATTAAATTTAATTGGTGCTTTTTTTTTGTTTTTGAATTTTTGCAAAAAGTTAAAGGCATTTTGGTTTTGTTGGTTTTTTTCTTGAAATTTTCTTTTAAATTTTCCTTAAATTTTCCCGTTTTTGGTTGTATACAATATTGGTAGACATGTACAAGACTATTTTTAAATCACTGCAAAAAAGAGGCAATTTGCTCGCCGTTCAATCAATCCGCTTAAAATTTATTTTTTAATTTCTACTTTAATACATTTTTTTTTTTTTAATAATTTTTTTTTTTTTTTTTTTGAAAAAATCTCTTAAGTTTTTAAGTAGCTTTAGTACATATCGAGGCATTTTCCTGTTCGCTGTTGGTGTTGTTATATCAAAAAAAAAAATATATATATTTATATAAAAGCTCTTTTATTTTTTTAGGCAACTTTTTGGTGTTCACAGCTGTTTTTTTATTTTTTTTTTTTTTGCATAGAAACTTTTAGCATTTGGTTTATTTATTTTTTACACACAAATTTACCGATTGTATAAATATATATAAAATGTAGTATTTTTTTTATTTTTTTTTTTTATTAAGCAGTAAACACACATACACAAATATTTCTTGCTTTGATTGTATATTTCTAAATATAAATGTAAAGATTTTTATTTTCGTTAATTTCAAAAAATTACACACATTTATTTTATTTTTTTTTTTAAGTTGAAAAAATCGTTAATTTTGTTGGTAATATTTTTTTAAAAAATTCTTCAAAGCTTTAGTAAAAAAAATTTGTTCCTTTTTTTTGGAGGCTTTTTTTATTATTATTATTTTTTTATGTAATATAAGAGCACATGGTAATAGTTTTGTTAAAAAAAAAAATAATAATAATAATAACAATTTTGTAAATTAGTTGTTTTTGTTTTTTGTTTAAGGCAACAGCTTACACATTTCTTTTCGTTTAATTTTAGCTTAGATTAAAAAAAAAAAATTAATTACAATTATGCTTTTCTTTTTATAGATAATTTTTAATTCTTATATTCTTTTGATCACTTCTTAAGCCTATGAAAATATCAAATATATCAGATTATTTATAATTAATAAAAAAAAATATATGTATATATTTTGGGCCAATTTTTTAAATATTATTTTTTTTTCTTACATTTTTTTTTATGAATTAAAAAAAGAAATTGAAGAAATATACAAATTAAAATTAATAATTACTGATGCGGATGCGACTCTCCAGATTACAAAAAAAAAAGAAATTATTTATATATATTTATTTTTTACGACTGCTTAATTTTTATGTAGAATTAATTTTTTTTTTTCTTGCACGGAATGTTTAATTTTAGAAGTATCAATAGAACTTTTTCTGGGTTATTTACAAACGATTTGAATTTTTTATTTTTGTTTTTTTTTTTTTAATTTTTTTTTTTGTGTTAATTTAAAAAATATGAAAAGTTAATAGTATCATTTATTTTATTTTATTTTGTGTGTTTATTTTAACTTGGTTATGAGGTAGTAAAGCCACAGAACCCTCGATTGGAAACTGCTTCAGCGGAGCCCGAAACACAAACTTCACAAAACCATCGACCAATTCGATATATCTTTCAATTCTCTTTTGAACTTACAAAATTTACAATTTATTCGAGTGGGTCAAGCATTGCTGGGGGAGTAGTGGGACTGTGGGTTTGGGGGAAGGGGGCTGGGTCAAGCAGAATTGGATTGGAAGACCTTGGATTTGATAAGGAAAGAGATAGAGAGAGACTGAGAGAGTAGTCAAAGCAGGGGCGTGGGTTTGGGTGTCTGGGAAGGGAAGGGAGGAACCTAAGATACTTGACATTTTCTGACTTAAACTAGAGTGCGTTAGCCCGCGGAGCTGTGTCTGGAGCTCGATCTGAAGCGGAGTGCTATGGCTTTTTATATTGAATTCTTGCACTCTCGCTGCTCTTGCCCGGCATTTCGAAGGATTTCGGAAAGAATTTAGCACCAGTAGTCCACATTGGCCCAGGCTGATGTGGGATCATCGGAGAGGGGGGCTGTGTCCAGGTCCTGCTGCTGTGAGTGAGGATGGGGATGGGGGTGGTGGGTGTGGTTGGTGTGGCTGGCGTGCGGCTGATCCTGGGGGTCCGGCTCGAAGGCCAGCAGGAGCTCTTCCCGGTCTGGATGACGCCGCCGTTCGGCCCGCCCTCACGCCAGGCAACTGCCATTGGCCATGAACGTTGTGCTGTTCGTGTCCAGATCCACAAACTCGCTGGCCTCCTCGGCCAGCTGGGTGAGTATGTCGTTCTGGAGATAGGAACTCTTCATTAGCAGTTCCTCGTCGTAGCAATTGGTCAGGACATTGCCGTTGTGTCCCGCGCCGCTGGCTGTGCCAATGCTGCCACTGCCCACACCATTACCACCGGCTCCTGCTCCCAGCAGAGGAAAGTCCAGCAGGTGGTTGTTGTTGTTGAGAACCATGCTGTTGATGCCCGTGGGATGGACACTGACTGCATGCTTGATGTCCGGGAAGCCGTCGCTGGACTCGAAGAGGAAACGCTCGGCCGAGAGCTCGGTGGTGTAGGGACTCTGCGAGTCCACCAACTCGTTCTTGACAAATTCGAGGGCCGTGGTGAGATTGCTGGGATGAGTGAGTCCACCACCCAGTGGACTGGGCAAGTCGTTGTGACTGTTGCGCTGCAAGACAACGTTGCCGGTCGAGGTGGTGGTCAGCTGGACCTGGACCAGGCTGTTGGTGTCGTTGGTGGTGACTACCGGGGTGGCTACCACCGAGCCGACCAGATTTAGACCGAGAGCGAGCCCATCACAGTTGGGCACATAGTCTGAAACGGATTGGCTGACTACCACGGCCACGGAGTTGCTGCTGTTGGTGGAGCTGCCATTATCTGTGTTGTTATTGTTGTTGTTGTTGGCTGTGTTGTTGTTGGTATTGCTGGAGGTGTTAAGTTGCTGTGGAGGCTGCTGGGACTGCTGCAGCCCGGGTAGCAGGCAGAGGGTGTCCTGGGTGGGCGAATTCAAGTAGCCAGGGTGCTCAAAGTCCTGAGGACTAGGCGAAGGCTTGCAGTAGCCATTGGGTAGCTGGGGCTGCTGTGACTGCTGGGGTGACATTTGAATCGAGTTCTGGAGCTGCATGATCTGCTGGCGCTGTTGGACTGCTGTCGTGGCGAGGGACTTGAAAGTGGACATGGATGGGATGCTCATGCGCTGGGTTGGTGTGCTGGCGTTGGTGGGGGTGACACCGGCAGAGGTGCTCTCCGAGCCGCCATCCAGCTCTAGCTCGACCAGGTACTTGTGGGCCGGGGACTGGAGTAGCTTGGAGGGTAGATTGCAGCCTTCGCGACGCACACAGTTGGGGGCATGCAACTGAATCATGTCCAAGAGCTTCTTTCGTTCCGTCTCCAAGGTGCGCACCTGATTCCTAAGATCTAAATTCTGGGAGTCCAGAACTTCCGACTCTTTGATTAAATTCTGGGTACGCTCACGCTTCTTCATGCGACACTTGGTGGCAGCAATTTTGTTGCGTTCCCGCCGGCGACGACGACGGTCCTCGTCCTCGGGCGTGAGGCCCTTAGGTGTGGACTTGTTCTCGCTGTCATCGTCGCTGGACTCTTCGCAATCCTCGTCCCGACGGGAGCACTTGGAATTGGGCTGCTCGGAACCAGAGCTAGAGTCGCAGGTCGACAGTTTCCGTTTGCTTTGTATGGAGAGTTTCAGGCCGGCTTTGATTAGCTGCGAACAGGTCTGAAAGGAACACGCAAACAGAGTGATACAAATTTTAGTTTCAATTTTTTAAGCATGTCCTTCGACTTTATAAAAAAAAAGTATATATATATATAATCAAAAAGCCGTTTGTCACCAATAGCCAAAACTGGTGGCCCGAAACCCCTCGACGCTGGAAATACTCCAAATATTCACTGCACCAGTCCAAGCCAAAACGAATGCAACATGTGTGCAATCGGAAACCTTGCCGGACGACTCGAACCCAAAATCTTGAAAACCACAAAAACAACAACAAAATCACACCAAAGTTGGTAGCTTGTTGGATAACCCGTTGACGTTCAAATGTCTTGACTCGCAGTGTCATTGTCAATTTGATTTCTGGCCCAAAACTGATGGAAATTTTCAAGTCTCAAAACTGTTGGCACTCTGGCAATTTCGAAAGAGCCCGACTTCTGCTTCATCTTCCTTATCAATACTGCCACAGAGATAATGGAAACCTGATGGGGATCTCAAAGCTGTCAATTCTCAAATAGGTTTCTCAAGGTTACGATAGTTCTCGACTGGTGGGAATTCTGAGACTTTCAGTTTCTGAAAGAGTCAATTTGGTTCGGGTCTATTATCGAACGGTCTTTCGATTTTCCAGCTTATTTCTCTGATATTTCTGAAAGAGTAAATTTGGTTTCAGACTATCCTTGGCGCTTCTATTTATCTTTTCATCAATTTTTATTTCAAGACAAAACCAATTCAACCGAACTAGAAACTATTTCGTGTATTTGGAAAGAGTAAATCCTAATTTCTTTATAAAAAAAAGTCGGGTCGAAACTATCTGCGATATTCACTTCAATTTGAGTCTTGAGACTCTAAAATATTTTCTTTGGGCTTTTTAGGAATTCAAAACCTCTTTAAAAAATTGCTTATTCCGAAGGTTTCATCCATCTTACTTTCTGAGCTTTTGTTTGTTATCGATAATCGATTAATTTGTTGCGGTTTTGCCAGATCTTTGAAATATAACCTCTCACGTTTCATTCAAGTTGAACAGTTTCAAGTAGTTATTTTATTTTTTTATTTAAATGGAATTCAGCACATATCAAAATTGAGGCTCTGACAATTTTGATGTTTTGCGGTGGCTTTTGAGTCCGAGATTATCTCTTTTCAAAAAGTTTTGCGGGGCATTTGGTTTATTTATTTTGATTTAAACTTGAGCGACCTTTTTTTCGGCAATGACTGCAGCCAAAAGTCGAGAGTTGAGTGAAGACGAGTCGTCTTGATGGAACAAGACGAGACACTCGAATTCGCATGTAAAAATGAAATCATTTTTAAAGTAAAAGATAGAAATCTCGGGCGCCCAAAACAAAGCTAAACAAAACAAAACTTGGAAAGAAGGGTTATCTTTGGCGTGCCTTTTTTTTTCTCTCTCTCTCTTTATCTCTCTGACCGAAATCATAAAAATAAAAACATTATATTCATGCCAACTCATGGCTGAGACTTAAAAGTTTGCAATCAGACCCTCAATAAATTTTGGGCGATTATTAGCAAGAGGCTGTCACCCAAAAGAGGTCAAGATAGCGGCGTAGGTTAATTGGGAATCCAAAATTGTTTTAATTTCAAAACAAAGTCCAAGAGATAAGGGGTCAGATTTTGTGAGGATGTGGGAATTATTTTAAAAGGATAGAAATATAAGACTTGATATATTTGAGGACTCTAAGGGGAAATTTTCAAATGGCAAAGAAGCAAGACAGACCGATCAAGACAAGGCCATTCCGGGTAATTTCCCTTAGACAAGCAGATCGAGTCAGGTCCAAACCGATTATTATCCTAATCCAACCCTAGATCGATCTGTCTTATAGATATCTCCAGAAATAATCAACTTCTCAAGCTTAAATTTATTATTTGTATTACTTATATAGAGACACATATCGAGCTACTTTATCTGCCCTAAAGAACTGAAAAGTCTATAGAGAAAACTCGGTTATTTATTATCAATTAAATTATGAATTTGGAATACTTCTATAGGGACCAACTTGTGTATGGAGTTTCATATGGATCGAACTAATATAATTCTCCTAAGGAAACCAATCCGTTTTTGGCATATCTTGGCTATTTATTATCCAATCCCGATGAAATTTGATATATGAAATATTTATGATCTCCGCAAGCAAACCTCTCCTTCGTTTTTTTTTTTATTGTTATTGTTTTCTTTAATGGAACACCCTATATGTCTGCACAGTTGACATAAACTTCACTGCAATTGCCTTTGCAGACTGACTGACCCCACGATCTTTAAAAGTGCCTCTGTGTATGTGAGTGTCAGTGTGAGTGTGTGTGTGTGTGTGTGTGTGGGTGGCACACTTGCAGTTTAATTTTTATTTTGAGTTTACGCAGTTCGCCTTTTTTGGGTGACAGCAGCAACGAAAGCAACAGATGGTCAGTTCATTCATTGTCAACATTGATTTAAATGGACTTTTGGAGTAAGAAATGAATTCAATCGAAATAAGACAACAACAACAAAAACAACAAAAATTTATATAAAATCGAAATCGGAGTTCTATTTTGGTTGGGAAGCCAAAAAATAAAAGAATGCAAAATTGGTTTCTTATCTGGTGAATCTTGTTAAAATGTTGACAGCTCCGAATTGAAAGTGAAATTGAATTAATCAAAATTAAAAATATTTCAATCTTTCCCTCCCTCTCTCTCCCGGTTACCCTGTCTCTTCAGTCAGCAATTCAAAGTTGTTCGCTATCAGTGAAAAAGTCAGCGAAAGACAAAAGGCGAAAAGAGTCAGAGTGAGCGAGGCAGATAGAGAGGGGTGGGGTGGGGGGCGTGTGTGAGAGAATGCAATGCCTCGCTTTTGTTGTTTTTGTTGTTGTTAAAATGCCGTTTTGTTTGCTGGTGGCTTTTTCTTCTTCGTTGTTGTTGTTGTCTTTTTATTTGTCTGGTTGAGAAATATTTCAGATGCCAGCGCCGCTGAACGCGCCCTTCTTTTTGCTAGTGCTGCTGCTTCTTCTTCTTTTGCTTCTGCTTCTTTTTTTCCCGCAGAGCAGAGCTGCTTGCTGCCTGCTGCCTGCTGCCATTTCAGTCAGTCAGTTGAATTGTTTAATTTAAATTTTAGGCACGGTGCTCGGTTTTATTTATTGACCCAAAAACAAAGAAAAAAAGATAAATAATTTTTTTTCTTGTTTTATTTATTTTGTTTTTGTTGTTTTTGTGTTTTTTTTTTTCGTAAAGCAGAAAGACGGCAGCGCAAAAATACGCATAATAATAAAAACAAATTCGAAGGCAGCCAGCCAACCGATCCAATCGGCCACGACTTCAACATCAACATCGACCATATGGTCAAAAAAAAAAATAAAAGAAAAAAAAAATTGCAGAGGCTTCATTGCAGCGAGGCAGCCCCCAACTCTTGGCTAGCCTGGCCAGTAAAAGCTCTTGAAAATAATTCCATTGACTGTTTATGCAACTGTGTGGGATCACGAAAGCACTGGAAAGTGTCAGATCCACACTTGAGTTCTTTACCAACTCGCCAAATTCCATTAAGCAGAGTAGCCAAAACATTCTCGATAGCAAAAGTTCCAACTAAAAATAGTCGAATCAATTCAAACTTAATAAGATTTTTTGGGGAATTTCTCCCAAAATGAAATTATTGTTCCACCAAGAATATTCACAAGATTTAAGAAACTCAAGATCCCACAAAATTCCTTGGAAAATTTTTATGGAGTGGAAATCGGTTATTGACTCATAACAATTGTTTACGGTTTTTACTCCAACAGATTTCGGGATCCCAGAAGGCTTTATATTTATAGCATAAATTGTAAATTTCACCCTGAAAACTTCTTGAATTAATCTCAAGAAGTCAGAGGCTTCAAGTGTCAATAGGCTTATAGGGAATTAAATATTTATTTTGTTTTTATCTGTAAACCTTGAAGATCTTAATCATTTTGTGTCTCATAGAACTTTATGGAGAATCACATGGAATTCCTTGAAATATTTCAGTCATTTTTTGAATCAGCAAGATGGATTCCTATAGCCTTTTATAGCGAAAATGAAAGCATGAAAGAGAGATTTCTTTTTATAAACTTGTGAAAATGTTTTTACCTTAAAAGAAGAAGCTTGGATTATATGAAATCTTGGGATCCTCTAAGGTGACTTCAATGAGGAATTTCCTTATAAAATATTTTGATATACTTATAAGTTCATAGAGAGTCAGGATCCTAAAAATGGAATGAAAATGTTCCTACCTGAAAAATCTCAGAAGCTTGGATTATATGAAATCTTGGGATCCTCTAAGGTGACTTCAATGAGGAATTTCCTTATAAAATATTTTGATATACTTATAAGTTCATAGAGAGTCAGGATCCTAAAAATGGAATGAAAATGATCCTACCTTGGATTATATGATATCTTGGGATCCTCTAAAGTGACTTCAATGAGGAATTTCCTTATAAAATATATTGATATACTTATAAGTTCTCAGAGAGTCAGGACCCTATATAAACTGTCTAGAAAATCATCTGTTAATTTCTGATTTAAGTTGAGAACTCCCCCTACAAGCTGAATACCCTCGAGATCCTAGAGAAATGTGCTAAATTGCTTTAAGCTGGAAGAACTGAGAAGAGTGCCAAAATTTTCTCAAAATTCCAAAGAGTATACAAATGGAAAATAATCCAAAATACCCACAAAGATCAGACAAAAGTTTTAACCGAGGGCGCACATATTGAATCGAATCGGTTGTAAATCAAATAGCGACAAGGAATTTGAATGCAAACAAATAAATCCAAAAAGGTAAGAATAGAATTTAATTTTGGTTTTCGGTCTGGTTAAAAATAATTTCATCAAAATCTGAAATGCTCGAGAATGAAATAATTTTCAAATCACAAAAATAAATGAATTTTTCCTATTTTCGATTTTTATTATTATTATGATCATTTTTTTTTTTTCTTTCTTTCTTTGTTTTTTTTTTTTTTTTTGTTCTTTTCTTTAATTGCCGTTTTCCATTAATTTCAATTTATGGTTGCCTGGGTGGGGCGAGTGTGTCTAACTGTGTGTATCTCTCCATGTGTGTGTGTGTGTGTGTGTGTAATTTATGTGAAATTTGTTAGAATACTAATTGAAAAGTGTTTAATATTTAGCACTTTGGCTTTATCGTCTGTTGGATAATTAAAAGTTTGCCTTTAGCCCAGACTCTAGAATGGATCATAAATAACATAGTGAAATAGAAAGAGAGAGGGATGAAGATAGAGAGAGAGAGAGAGAGAGTGGGCAAACACCTGCCAGAGTCCAGAGAGAGAGAGAGAGAGAGAGCTCGGCCAATCTGAAGTAAGCCGAAGCCAATTGAATCGGACCGGCCGAGTCGTTTGGGCTAGGCTGTCAATGGCAATTAGTGCAAGGCGCGTGAGTGCGATTTGGAGGGGGAAACGCAAAGTATCTGTTGGATGCGCTGTATCTATTGGAGGTATTCACAGCGTCTGCTTTGTTATTCTAACAGCTTTTAATTGCCATTTGCCGTATTTTATTTATATGTATTGTATATGCAATAATCGAGTTTGCCGGCAATCTTCGAGGCGAAGGCGGAGGCGCTAGCAATGGCGGTGGCGGTGTCGATAGCGGTGTCGGTGTCGGTGTCAGTGGCACGTCTCCATCGTTGCCGGCTCCATTCATTACGTGCCTCATTAAGGCCAATGTCAGTCAAATGATTTTGTTCACGTACTCACACACACACACACACACACACACACGCACAGCGTCAGAGTGAGAGATTCAGATACAAATTGTTTTTTTTTTTAGTTTAAATCTGCCGCTTTATTTAGCTTTTGCATAAAAGTGAAATCAATTCTGCATCAGCCGTTTTGCAATTGAGGCAACCACCACCACAACAACAACAACAACAACAACAAAGACATGCGACGCCCACAATGTTAACCGCAAACACATGACGCAGCCAATGTGGCTGTGCGGTCGTCTGTGAGGCCATCAGCCGGCAAGCCGCTCAGGTGGCGGTGGCGGTGGCGGTGGCGGCGGCGTCGGTGCCAGTGGCGGGACGTGGGTGCAAAACTGCCTGGCTTGGCCGTGTGTGCATGTGTGGGCGTCGTTTGTGGTGGCCAAACGGAATTGGTCAGAATGTCTATGTGTGTGTGTGTGTGTGCATTTTATATGCCTAAGATTCTTGTGAATGAATCGCCAGCTCAATCAATTTAAAATGGTAAAATGAAAAATTAAATCAACAAGATTTGGACAAGATTTTTAATTTTTCTTGAAAATTCAAAAAAAAAAAAAAAAAAAAAAATCCCTAAAATAATTTTGAAAAATTAAAGAGGTGAAACTAACCTGCTGCACACTGGGCGTGGTGGCTGCCCCCGCAGGCGAGTCAAGCGGCGAGGCCGAACAACTGGAATGACTGCTATCCTGCGAGTGGGACTGCAATGAAAAACAAAAGGGAAAATTATTTTTCATTACAAAAAAAAAAAAAAAGAATTAGAAAATATTGTGAAATTACCTGGCCATTGGCATTGGGGTTGCTGCCATTGCAGTTCCGAGTCGGCATCATTGGCGTGGAGGCGGCACTGGATGTGGGACTGAACACGTAATTGTCCATGGGATTTGTCATTGCCATCAATGAATTGACTATCTCTGGCGTCTTGGGCGTGTAGCCCAACGAGCTGTTCTCCAGGCCCAGCAGAGCCGTGGATAGATTTGAGTTGAACATTTTGCAAGTTTTCCTTTTTTCTTTTATTTTCTTTTGTTTTGGTTGAATTGGAGGTGATTTTAGCTTTGTTGTTGTTATTATTTTTAACACAAATTAAAATAATTAAAATTAAACAAAAATAAAAATCTTAAAAAAAAATGTTTGTTTTTTTTTTTGTAATCAATTAATTTTTTTTTTAATTTCCTTGTGGCTTTTTTTTATTTAAATTTATAATTTTTTGTTGTTGTTTTTTATTTATTTGTAAATCACAGTTTAAGGCCTACGCGTTGCATTTGTTGGACAGCTTAAAAATTTAAATTTTGCTTTTGTTTTTTTTTTTTTTTTTTTGTAAATTTTTCAGTTTGTAAAAATATTTGTATAAATTTTGTTGTTTTTGTTTTGACACACGCGCACTCTTTATTTTTATATATAATTTTATTTTGTTTGTGTTGTTTTTCTTTTTCTTTTCTTTTTTTTTGGCGTCTTCTTATTTGTTTATTTGAATTTTATTTTATTTTATTTTTTTTTATCACAATTTTTTTTATTTTTTTCTTGGTTTCTGTTCGATTTAGTTGCACCAAAAGTTTTTGACAATTTCTTTTGTGGTATTTTTGTTATTGTTTTTATTGTTGGATGAGAGAGTGTCCAAGCTGTGGGGTAATGTCGCCGTCGCTGCCGTTGCCACCAGATCGCGACGCGTATCCATCGGCGGGCGTGTTGCTTACAGCGTTGAAATCTTTCGAATGTTTTTGCCACCGGCACCGGTCGACGGTCGTGCGGTCATCGGGCACTGTAAGTAAACAGAGACGGCAAGAGAGGATGTGAGTGAGACAATTGCGAACATACAGAAAGAGAGAGAGAGCGAGTGGGGCTCGGTTAATTGCGTGAGAGTTGTGCTCCAAGTGAGAGTCGCACACACTCACACACACACACACACACATGCAAAGTAAAAACAATTAAATTATATAATAAACGTAACTACATTAATTTAATTCTAATTGAGTTGTCAGCTGGCTGGCCGACTCGAGTACGATTGAACGTGTTTTCTTTTCTTTGCTTCGCTCTTTGATTGACTCGAATCCGAATCGACTCGATTTGACTGGAATTTGTTATGCGAGATTTACATAAATTCAGAACTGAGCTTTACTTTTCAGATTAAAAGATCAAAATATCACTGGCCCCCGTGACTCTACAAAAGTACAGTCATGCATCGATAATAAAGTCCAAAATGAAAAACCAAAACTAAAATTTCTCAAATAATATTTGAAATACTCAGAAAAAATATTATGACCCATAAATAAATAATTGAATAACTGCAAATAATTTTTTTGACAATTAAAAAAATAAATAAATCTTAAAAAAAAATATATATATATAGAAATATCTATTGGGTGTGTTTAAGAATATTAAATTTTAGGGTTAATAAAAATAAATTGGAAACTGCAATTTTCTCAAACAGACAGAAATAAATTCCTCAAAACTCAAAAAATGTTTATACAAAAAAAAAATTATAGGAAAATTTTTTATTTATAAAATTTTCGAGTCTTTGAAAAATGACAAATTTTAATAATTCTTCAAATAAAAAAGACTCCAAAATTAAAAAATAAAAATAAACTGAAAAAACGAAGCCTCAAAGAATTTGAAAACAAAAAATGAAAAGACAACAAATGATTTAAAATTAATTTTTCAAATAATAAAAAAAATAAAACGACTTCTCGAATTCTCAAAAAGGGAGAACAAATTAATATTTGAAGTGCGAAAAGAAAAAAACAAAACAAATAATTTCACAAAGGCTTTTGAAGTCTTAAAAAAAAAGTAACAAAGTTCTTAAAAAAAAAAATCCCAAACAAATTTTATGTGCCCTCCAACCAAGGGTAGAGGGGAGCATTATTTTCAGTGATTTACTTAGGTTTCTCCTCCTTACATTTTTACGAGAGTCTCATTCATTTTTTTATTGCCTTCACTCTTGAAATTGGCGTGTACCATTTCGGTGCCTACCGAGAAGGCTACCGAATCATCCAATCCACCAATCCACCCAGGCTATCGGAAATGTGAAAAACAAAAGAGCAAATAAAAATATCAATTTACAAGTGCTCGTGGAATCCATGGAAACGGAGTGGACTGTGACCCATTTCGAGAGCAATGCTGATTTTCAATAATTGCACTAATCTGGAGACCCAACAAGCCTCGACGCCCTCCATCGATTCTGTTTCATATTTCTCTTCATTTATCATTGCTCCCATGTGCTTCCATATACGATATATGCTATGTACTATATATAAAGATATATATATATATGTACGATCCGTTTATATATTTATATATAAGCAGATTTGTTTGCCACTCTTTTCTTTTGCCGTCCAGACATGTGGACGTGTTCGGCCGTGTGTTCTTTTTATGGCCCAAAGCTACAGAGATGAATCCAACCAATACATTCATAAACCGAAAGTCAGTCATGCAGTATTGCCGACAAGACTAACAATAATTTTTAGCAAACCAAAAAATAAAATACGAAAATTTGGAGGAACAAACAAACAACATTTTTAAGTAGGTAAGAAAAAAACAAATTCAAATAAAATACAGAAAAGATCTCACCAGACTGCCAAATGCTCTTTCAAATAGGAAATTTCTCGAGCTCTAATTCGATATCGGAATTGAACTAATCTGTAGACAAATTAATTATTTAGCTTGTGGAGAGTTTATTTCCCAAATTCCAAGAGATCTAAATTGATTTGGTTATACATATGAATTTCAAGATCTTGTCTATCTATACTAACTTATTTAACTTATATGATCATTGGTTGGTTCAAGAATCTGAAATGTTCAGAGTTTTTTTCCCCCCGAATTTCAAGACTCTGGCTTCAATAACTTCAGAGATCTGAAAAGTTGCAAGATTCTATATTAAGATTATGTCCAGAAATATTTGAAAGATCTGACTTTTTTATTATAAGACTAAGCATGAGTTCTAAGCATTTAGAGATTAGTCTCTCTATCCCAACACACTTCAGGCTTGTTTGATTGATAGCAATTTTTTTCGACTTCTTTCGGAATCTTCAGAATTCGTTCAAAGATCTGAAACTTCTTTTGATTTCATAAACATTATGTGGGGTCTAAAATATTTCCCAAATTTCAAGTCTCTGAGATGGACCAACTGAGAGTTCTGGGTGATATGTTTTACTCAAGATTCCCAACTACTCTCTTCGATCTTCGTTGACTTAGGGTATGAAAAATATTATACAGAAAGAAAAAAAACTTATGATTTATGACTTTTGGCTTTTCTGTGCCTTTTTTGTGCATGTGTGTGTGTGTGTGTTAACTGCCAGTTCTGGGGCACTCTTGGACAGGAATAGCTCTTTAAGAGCTTTGAAAAAAAAGCCACTTTGACTGCTTCTGCTTTTTGTGTGAGCGAGTCAATGGGCTATTTTTTTTTTCGTTTTTTTTAATTATACCCTAAAAAAGGGCATACTAAATTTTTGGCAAACCGTTTGAGGGTGTCAAGAGAAACTACATACAAGATTTTTATTATTAACAAAAATTGGTTCTGGCAGAAAGCCGACGTTTGACCAAATGTGGCACATGCAACATGCGTGGCCTCCGTCAGCTAAACTGCTGGCATTCATCATCAGTCAGAGTCACTCAGCCTGAGATCAACCTGAGCACCTTTAGCATACAATTTTGAGGTCACGGCTGCCCCAACAGAAGCTCCAGCCAACTCGACTATCTCTCTCTCTCTCTATCTCTCTCTCTCTCTCTCTTTATGTTGGCCTGTTGTTGACACAAGCCACATGCCACCGGTCTTGAATTGCGCAAGAGACAGTAATAGCGACAGCGACACAGAGCCAGAGATACACTCAAGTGCAGTTGTCAACAAACGAGCCAAAGCCAGTCCATCCATATGAATTGATAAATAAAGAGATGACAGCGTAAACACGGCCCAGCAGGGCGTCGTCGAGACCGGAGAGCCCAACTATTTCTTTAAGGTTTTTTTTTTTAGCTATTAAAATTCCTCAGTGTTTGTTTTATTATTTGTTGATTGAATTAAAATTATTTGTGAACGGTGCATAAATCAACAGACAGATCTATCTGATAGACAATGGAGCTCAAAATAATAGGACTGCCTCGCTTCGGGTGGCAATCTTTCCATTTCGTTTCTCAAGTGTGAAATTTTTCAATGTTGGAAAATGCAAAAATATTTATCAAAAAAAATACAAAAAATAATAATAATTTAGAGGTCAGATTTCATAAAAAGATTAATGATTATTTCAGAGCCACAAAAGGCATTTGGATAATTGCTCAGACATCATATTAAATCGACAACAACAACAACAAGACTAATGTTCTCATACTTTCAAAAAAAAAAAAAATAAAATAAAATTTTTAATCATTTTACGAAAAGCTTTTAAATTTATCAACTTAAAAAAAGAAAAAAGAAAAGACTTTCAATAAAAATATAAATAGCTAGGATTATTCGTTGCGTCAGAAATTTAATCAAAAACTTTAACAATTTCATTAAAAATTTGTCAAGGTTTCAAAAACATATAAATGATAAAAATAATTCTTTTTAATTTAAAAATATATATATAGGATTATTTCGTTGACTCAGAAATTTAATCAATAAATTATGAAATACAAAAAATTGTCAATGAAACAAATGATAAACCTTTCAACAATTTATTAAAAATATTAAATTCTTTTTAACAAAAAAAAATTTTTTCAAATATTTAAAAAAAAATCTAGGATTAAATTGTGTTAACTTGAGTCAGAAAATTAATTAAGAATTTAAATGAATTACACAAAAAATTTGTCAATACCTTATTAATTTGTTAAAAAAAAAATAATTATTTAATTTATTTGACTTGTTTCCAATACGAAATAAAAATAAAAAACTCATTTCTCACAGTGACTAAATTTTCGAAAACGAAAGTGACTCATTTGAAACCGCAAAACAAAAGTCATAAAAATAATCCCACAATAATAAAAAAAAAATTATATAAAATAATAAAATTAAAATAAATGAATAAAACGAAAAGTGAATAAATTTAATTTTTTTGAACGTGTCAAAAAAAAATTGTGGTGATTTTCTTTGGGATCTATGAAATTTTGATTAATCCAACAAAATCCAATTACTCTCTTCTACGGAATTAACAAAAAATAAATAATAATAATAAACTAAATAAATAAAATAAATTTAAATGACACAAAAAAAAAAAGAATTGAAATTCAAAAATAAAATGTGTGTCATTTGGTGACCGCCAGAGTCGACTTGCATTCATTATGAGTGTATCTGTGTATGTGTGTGTGTGTGTTGGTTAAAATGTGCATATTTAGATATGCATGAGTGTGCATGTGTGTGAACTTATTCACACACGTACAAATGAAATATTGTTCATATGGACTGAAAGTGCAAAATGTAAGCCACAACATGTGTGACATTTTCAAAATATATATACACTTTTTTTTTCCTTCTCCTCTTCATTATGATTATTTTTTTTTCTGAATGTAAACAAAAATAAAAACTTAATGAATATATTTCAATTTTTATAATTTTGTTTGCACAGTTCGTAGTTGACGATTTTGTTGTCAATACGTGCCTCGACTGCACTCCAGATTTCACAAAAAGAAATAACAAGGGCGACATTATTTCACAGCCAGCAAAAGTAAATATTTTTTACAACAATTTCTTGGGAAAATAAAAATAAATATATATATGTATTTTTATATATGTATTTGTATTTTTTTGTATTGCTCCACACGCACGTTGGACTTCAAGGATGCCGTTCCGAAGGTTTCCCCATTCATCCCAAAAATTGAAACTATAATTTCGTCTCGATCATTCTCAGATGACCCAGAAAAAGAGCTTGTTTTGGCGAAAGCAAAATCCCCTGAATAATCAATGGATTCAATAATGTGAAAGTGATGGTCTTAGCTGATCTGAGCTGAGGGAAGATTTCTCAGGAATTGAGGAATTAAGTCGATGACTTATCAAAGCTTCTTTTGGGTTAGAAACTTTTCAATTGAATTGATCAATTTAGAAATGAAATAAAAATTTTTTGAAATCTTTGTGAAATTCACTGAATATATAAAAGATAAGTCGATCAATTATCGAAGCTTTATTTTTGTTAAAATGGGTAAATTCATGAGAAACTTATGAGTAGATCTATTATTTCAACTCCATAGGATTAATAAAAAAAAATATCGATAACTTATCGAATCCCCTTTATAGATTAACGTTATCTTGATGAAGAAAGAAAATAAGGCAAGACCAGCTTAAAATAATCCAAGCCAGATTCGTCTCTGTGAAATTAATCGATAACTTTGGGAAGCTATTTAAAAAATTTATCAACTTGGACAAACCCTTCTCAGTCTTTGTTGAATAAAAAACAAAGTCATCTCACATCTTCCCAATTGGTTCTGGACTCATTTCCGATTTCTTCAAAGAATAACTTATCGTAAGCTCTTTCCGATTCTTCGATGGATGTGAAATCTTCCCAGAAACTGTGAAGACAAGAATTAGCTTTGTTTTAAGCTAAACAAAACAAGCTACTCAATTAAGATTCTTTTGATTTTGGCTACCAGATACAAATACTCTGAGACTTCCTCGACTTTGAGGTACATTAAAAAAAAGTGGTTGCTAATGAATCCGACAACAGCGTAGCCAATCGATGGTCAATTTTTTTGAGCAAAACTTGAACTTTTTTTTAATTTAAAAAAATTTATGATTTTGTTGTTGTTGTTGTTGCCCATTATGGTCAGGGTAGCAAAAATGTATGTAACTTCTATTGTGCCATTTTTTTTTCTACTTCTTTTTTTTGCGCTTTTGTTTATTCTTCTTCCGTTTTTGTCGCCTGCTTAATTAAAAAGCAACGGCAGAAAAGTCAACCCGACTGAATCAAAGCGGCAGTTAAGAAGGCCGTAAAAAGCAAGAGAAAACAAAGAGAGGCAAGAAGAAGACGAATAAGAAGAAGGAGGAGGAGAAGGAGAAGCAGCGACAAAGTGGTGGCAAAATAAACAGGGGGAAATGTATCTCATAGATACAAAATTGCCACATTAATGGCAAATGCCATTACCCCCAACCCTGACCTCCCCCTCCAGGCTGGCCTGGGTAAAAGGCAGTCGGCTATTTTCTAATTAAATATCATTGATTCATTTGTCGGCCCAACTTTACTACACTCTGCGGCCTGGGGCGGGGAGCAGATGAGGGCGTGGCAATTACACCCCCTACCCATACATACATACATACAGCCATAAATGGCTGGAGAAAAGTTTACATTTCGATAGTGTATCCGTATCTCTTTTTGATTAGCCCATAAGACTATCTTTATAGGACCGAGAAAATAGTGGAAGAAGGTTGTGGGAGTAGGAGGATGATATAAAAATTTCATAACCATGAAAAGAAAACTAGCTAGTTTCTTGGCATATAAAATGCCGAGGCGAACGTCTTGTTTGCTCCAGCCCCAACTTAAGATTGATGTCATTGCTAGCCACACACATTCTCTGATCTATTCTCCTTTTGCACTTCCATACCCGAAAATGGACTCAAATGAAAACGACCAGAACAACCAATTCAATTAATTTATTATTCACTTAAGAGCACAGCGGTCGATTGAGTGGGAAAAGGAATCCGGGGAATAGTATATAGAGACAAGACTGATGGATTGATATACGGTGGTGGGGCGGTTGAGGGCGGCTTGGAAACCGGGAGCCTTTTGTCTTTAGTATGCAAAGAGCACAGAAGACATAAATATGTTATAAAAATTAAAAGCGCACAACTCCAAAAGAATTTCGCACATTCTTTTTGCTCGAACCGCCTAACGATTTCTATACTCCTCTGGTTCTTCTTCCCTCTCTTCTGGCTACTCCTCTTCTGTGTCTTTGTCCGATTGCCGTAGCATACTGAGAAACTAATGAAAAACAACAAAATGTGTGCTAAATAACTTAGACGGACTTGAAAATACTCTTATCCCCTGGAATCTTTTAGGGGATTCCTTCAAGTCTTTCAGAAATTTCTTAGGAATCTCCTGGCTTAACTTCAGAACACTTTTGTAGCACAGACTTGAAGTAATCCCATAACCTCTCGAAGACTTGAAGGAATCTAACCTAGAAGCTCACAAAAATGTATTATTTAAATCTCAGGAACCTTGGGAAGTTCATTATTCCAGACTCAAGTCCTTTAAGACTCAATAGAGAAGTTGCTCAGAAACCTTTTGTATCATAGTCCCAGATCAGTTTGTAAAGCTTACAAAAATTCACCATTAAATCTCAAGAACCCTGAGACTTAGGCTTTGATTATTTCAATGAAGAAACTCTCTCAATTTCTAACCAAAGGAATTCCCAGAATTTCACAAAGTCTTCAAAGCTGACAGGCTCACTTGTCACTTTAAAGGGTATCAAAATTAACCTCACCATGCCGCTTGTTTTTTTTTCAAAAATATATGGACTGCGCTGTGTGCGCATATTTGTGCCAAAAATGTCCTGCTTTCTGGTGTGAGTAAACAGTTGAAGAGGAAGAAGAAGCCACAACGAGGCAAACACTTTAATATGAGCGACGCGTGGCTCGAGTGGTTCGAGTACAGTTATAAACATTTCCGCGCACGTTTTTGGCGTTAAATTAAAACAAAAAAAAATGATGAAGAAGAAGCGAAACGAAACGAAATAATAATAAAAATAAAAGAAAACTCAAGTCCAATAAAAGAGGAAGTGTGAACCAACGCACAAATTGTCAGGCGGAGGACTCAAAAAGGCAGAGAAAAAAAAACATATATTCAAATGGAATGAATTGAATGGGGAAGTCGAGAAGTGGCCATAAAAACTTCATTTAACCCCAAGTATATTGAATTTCTGGTCAGTCATTCTATTTTTTTCGAAAGAATTTCAAAGTTTTCGGTCGGTTTCTCTGGATTGTTCAGAGGTTTCTATATTTTTTCCAGGCTATACTTTCCGGTCAGTCATTTTTTTTATCGAAAGGAATTCATAGTTTTTGGTCGGTTTTTCTGGATTGTTCAGAGTTTTCTATATTTTTTTCAGGCTATACTTTCTGGTCAATCATTCTATTTTTTTCGAAGTTTTTGGTTGGTTTCTCTGGATTGTTCAGAGTTTTCTATATTTATTCTAGGCTATACTTTCCGGTCACTCATTCTATTTTTTTCGAAAGGATTTCAAAGTTTTTGGTTGGTTTCTCTGGGTTGCTCAGAGTTTTCTATATTTTTTCTAGGCTATAATTTTCCTTCCATTTTTTCTTGGAAACCTTTGTAATTTTCAGACTTGATTTGTTTTTATTTTTGTAAAGGAATTTTCCCTCATTGATTTTCAATAGACATTTCGACAATTTCCTAGAACTTTGATTATATTTCAGTGTTTAAGTTCTTCCTCAAGTCTTCCGGTTTGGAACAATCATAATTATGGTTCTATATTTTTCTTAGAATATCGATAAATTAATCCAGCTGCTAGCTACTCGTCTTCCACCGGGAATTAAATAGACCTCGAATTTTCTGAGAATTAAATAACCACTTGCTCCACTTCAGATAAGTTCTGTTTACCGAGTGATGGAAGTTTGTTTTTTTGGGAACTCGAAAGTTCCAATTCATTTCCTCAGATTCACAAGTTTCCTAGCGGCTAGTCCAAAGTTTCGAAGCACCTTTTGCAAGTGATCAAATTGGTTTTTAATCGCCTTGGCTTTCCGATAGAGCCAACTTAATTTGTCTGTACCCTTTGCACTCTGCTTGATATGGAATTTTTTAGTTTTGCTTTTTTTTTTTGTTTTACTGATAAGTTGGCATTGTCAGTGTCGCTGTCAGTGGAGGTATTACTCACTATTTGCCGCATATCTCATCATCATCATCATCATCATCATCATCAGCAGAGTCGGTATCGTCGACGTAATCATTATCAGCTGATAAGGCCCCACAATGCTTACACTTTCAGCTGTGTGTTATCTTTGACTGTGTGTGTGAGTGTGTGAGTGTGTGTGTGTTGTTATAATTGCACTTGTTGTTGTTGGAGCAAGGACGTTTATAATCAGAATGGTGTTCATTGAAATCGGTTGGTTCTGGTATTTTCTTACACATTTCTTAGAAACGCTGCTTTTCTGTTTTTTACTGTTCTGATTATTTTTTTTTTTGTCGCTTTTTGAGATTTCGTATCGGCCCGAGGCACTTAAGAAGTCAAGAGGTACTTTTTCAATTAGACTTTACCGACTTTTGACTGCCCTGCCAGAGCCAACTTGTTGGCCTTTCAATTATCAAGATCTTTTGCTATTTTCTTTAAGCCTTTCAAGCTTTTTCCTTTTATTTTTATTTTTTTTTTTTTTTAGATTTCTCGAATTCTGATAGAGCTCTTTCTTTATAGAGTGCATAAAATTCCTTATCAGCTAACGTAAATTCTTTTTATTAAGTTTTTATTTGTAGCTATTTTGGCTGTCATCCGCTTACGTTTCGAGAAAATCTAATTAATTTTAAAATTTAATACACTTGTGACATTAAGGAGATTACAAAAAAAAAAAAAAAGCTGAACCGAATTGATCATACTCTCTCAGTTTGGTGTATCTTTTATCTGCTCAGAGGAGGATTAACTTTGTTGGCTCTTCTAATCAAAAGCAAAGCCGAAATAAAATCCAATTGCCCTGGCCAGGCCTGAATTTGTCACACTCTTAATGACATTCAGTTTGCTTTTCACACCTCATTTTATGGACGGCAGATCTACCAAAAGAAATTATGGCTCACAACTGCCTTAGATATGTTCAAACATCAAGATCTTTTCACCATCTGCCTCGAGCTTCTGTATTTGCGCTAAATACGATTCTGCAATTCCGACTACTCCGAGTGCCATGCGACAGCTGTCAAAATTAACATGACGACGATGACGAGCCAAACGATCGACACAATGTTCCCACTTCTTCATACACTTTCTCAGAAAATTACAATTATTTATGGGCTATTTCAATTTATGGCCGACTCCGGAGGCACACAAAGATATGTCAAAAAATAACTAACAACTCCTGAGAATACAAAAAAAAAAAAAAAAAATAGAATATTAAAAAAAAAAAACAAATATTTTGGAAAAGCCTTAGAAAAATCACTCCCGAGTATTTTTGTAGACAAGTAAATCTAACAGAAAAATATACCAAAAAATATATATTGAAAAAGTCAAAAGTCTAAGGAACAAATGCTTTACGAATAACCTAAAGAAATACCAGATTTTTAATACCAAAAATCTGAAATGAAACCACTTAGAATTATACGAAAAATTGCTTGAATCCAAAAGATAAAAATCTTAAAAAAATTATATATATTTTTATAAACCAAATATAAACCAAATATAAACCAAATATGATCTAAAAATTAGAATAAAAGATGAGAAAAAAATACCAAAAGTATTTAGAAAAGAGAATCTGAATTATATGAAAAATTGCTTGAATCCAAAAGCAAAGAAAAAAAAAATCTTAAAAAAATATAGATTTCCATATACCAAAATGATCAAATAAAATACTAAAAATTAGGATTGAACGAGGAAAAATACCAAAAGTATTTAAGAAAATAGAATCTGAACTATATGAATACAAAGACAAAAAACTCTTACATTTTTTTTATATTTATATGTATACCAAAATTGGCAAATAAAATACTAAAAGTTCAAATTAAAAAGAAGAAATAAATACCAAAAAAATTAAAAACAGAACCTGAACTGTACGAAAAAATGCTTGAATCCAACACCAAAAAAATCTTAAGAAATTGACAAATAAAATACTAAAAATTTGGATTTAAAAGAAGAAGAAAAAAATACCAAAAATATTTTTAAAACAAATTAGCAAAATCTGGGAAAAGGTTAAAAAGGGAATCATAAAAGTCTCCAGTCTATAGAACCCTAAGGTATCTGAAAAAGACTAGTATTTTTTAGTATTTTTTTTTGTAAATAATAAGAGTATTTAAAAGTTGAAATATTATTGGATTTGATTTAATTTCCAGGCGGGACCAACATCGGCGGCCCGCATAAAAATCTTATTTTATGAAAGAATTCGCATTAAAAATGTTTATTGTGTTTATTTTATTATTTTTATTTATTTTATTTTTGTGTTTTGTTTTGCAAAACGAGAACAAGAAAACGAGTCACACACACACACACACACAACATTATAAATTGTATCTAATGGATAAATATATACTTTTTTTTCTTTCCAATACATTTTGTCGTTCTCTCTATATATATGTGTGTGTGTGTGTGTGTGTGTGATTCTGTGTAATGTTTAAAGATCTTTCGTTGGATCGGTCTGCTTTGAATTGGCAGCTGCCAGCTGTCCACAGATTCTCAATTTTTTTTTTTTTTTTTGGGCTTGTAAAAGCATTTTTAGCTTGGGACTCGTATAAACATTGCAAATGGCATTGGTATCTTTTGGTATTTTCATTTTCATTTTTTTTACAACTTGTGGTCGACGATTTCCGCAGTTGATTAACCTAAAAATGTCCAAAAATGCTAAGGAAAAGGGAAATCAGTTTTTAGCCAAAGAAAAATTGGCCCAAAAGATTGTTTATGTTTTTTCATAAACAAATGAAAAGGGTGAATCCATCCAGATTAGTCTTAGCTAATTTATAAGATTTTTTATTAGCATTTTTAATCTGCTCGAATTGGTGTCCGATTCTACTTTTGACCTGGGCGTGACCGGAAATGTATCTCATAAATTTTTGCATTAAAAAAACTGAAACTGAGCTGCATTTGACCTTGATGGAAATGGCCAAAAGAAAGCAGAAGTTAATTTAATTTAACTTGAAATTTTACACGGGGGACAAAACAACAAAAAACAGCGCAAAAAAAAGAAGAAGAAGAAGCAGGCCAAAATGTGAAATTTATGCGTTTGGGTGTGTCTAGGGAAAAAAAACGGAAAGTAACACACACAGACACACACACACACACATACACACATACATTTATATATACCAATTAGGTGTGTGTGGAAAATGACAGCTGTAAAAGACCATGTGAAAGTTAACTGCATTTAGACACGCCTGCCAAAAAGGGCGCAGTTCGCTCTCATTTTCCCAAGCCCAGCAAAGCTCGTTCTTCTTCTTCTTCTTCTACTAATTTTACTTCTTTGATTCAATTTGTCTTTTACCAGCTAATTGGCTACTCAGCCAGTCCACCTGATCTTAAAGGATCTGTGATTTTGTATCCATCAGATACTTTTGATATTCCTATTAAATATTTCAACCTCAGTACAGAGAGAGAGAGAGAGAGAGAGAAATAGAATTAGCTGTTAGAATGAAAGGGATATATTGTGGCAGTTGTGAATGATTGACCCGCCGCAGCTCCTGGCTGTGTGGCAATGCCATTTAAGCTTGTGTCGCCACATATCCTTGACACATATCCTAACGAAACAAAATACAAAAAAAAAATAAAAATAAATAAAATAAAAATGACGAAGAAGAAGAAGAAGAACTATTTACTTAGCACGCAAAGGCGCCAACTGTTCAAATGTGTCGGTGTGTGCCAATGTGTGTGTGTGTGTTGTTGTTATTGTTGGTGTTGCTGAACCAACGCCTTTTGGCATTGTGCGGGTTTCATTTTTTGCAGCTATTGACCCTAATCCATTTAAATGTTTTCTCTCCTTCTTTCCTGCTTTATTCTCTCCTCTACTTTGGCCATCAGAATTGTGAGGATAACTGAAAGGAATTCCAATGAAAAACAAAAATAGGTGCTAACGAATCTGAATAAATTCTCGAATTTCCTTGATTTTTCCTTCACTTTTTTTGGTTAACCTAAATATTTTTTGTTTTTATAATTTTTTTATTAAAGAATTTTTTTTTTAATTTATTTTTTTTTCTTTTTATGATTTTTGCTTACCCACATTTTTTTATTAACAAAATTTTCTCAAACATTTTCTTTTATTTTATTTTTTATTGTTTTGTTTTCTTTAAGAATTTTTTGATAATTTTGGTTTTTCTCTTTTTTATGCTTTACATTTTTTTTATTAACAAATTTTTCTCAGTAATTGTTTTTTTTATTTATATTTGTTAATCTTTAAGAAAATAAGTTTTAATGAACCAATTTTAATATTTTTAAATTAATTTATTTTCCATTTATTTCAGGAATTTATTTTTTTTTATTAATTTTAATTATTCCATTTATTTAATCAATTTATTTATTTTTCATATTTCATTAAATGTTTTATTTTTATATATTTTTTTATTCTTTTAAATTTGTAAAAGCATTTTATTTTTTTTTTTTTTAATCATTCTATATTTTTTTTTTATCACATTTTTATTGATTATGTCAAATATGTTTTGAACTGTTTTTTTTTTTTTTTTTATACAAAATTATATTTATTTAAGCAGTTTATTATTTTATAGTTTTATAATTTTGGTCTTAATTTTTTCAATAGATAGGTATATATATTTTTTTTTTTTTATTAATATTTTTGATTAGTTTTTTATAAAGAAAATTTATTTATTTATTTATTTCGTTGAATTAAATTTTTTTAAGTTGAGATATATTTTTATTTTTTTCTCCGCCAATAAATGAATAGATCCCCGGCGCCTTTTCAGCCAAAAAGTGTATTCAAATGGAAGAAGAAGAAACGAAGAAGAAGAAGAACTCGTATGGCTTCTGTGTACGCGTGCTTGTTTTATTTTTTTGTGTGGTAATTTAATCCTTATGGAATTCGTGCTGAAAATTTACAATGCCAACAGAGAAAAAAGAAAAAAACTATATATGAGAGAAAGAAAAAAAAAAAAGAAAAAGAACAAGTCGAGGACATTGCGTGCCTATTTGGCATTGTCCTTTGACCGGGACCGTGTCAATTCCGCAGTGGCTTTCAAACCATAAAACTGCCTCAAATCGGCTTCTAGGGAAATCCCAAAACAAAACAAAAAACTATTCGATATATTTTTTTTGGAAATTCTCAAGAAGAAGAAGAGAAAACTTTCTAGAAAATCAAAAGTCATTGAGTCCAAATGGTTTGGCAAGTTGAAGAAATCATTTCATCGATTTGGACTGGGATTATCCAGGCAGCTGTGGATAGTGGGTTGGGCAAACAAAGCACACACACACACACACACACACGCACACACAAGCCATTAAAGAAAAGCCAAAAACCAATACACACACACACACACACACACACATACGCATAGTCTTGGCAACTTTAGCTCTGAAGGTCAAGTGCATTAAGGCGAAACGGAAATGAAAATGTTAAATCAAAAAAAAACAGAGAAAGAGGAAGACAGAGCATGTGTGTGCGAGTGAGATGAAAGCCATATAGAGATATGAAGAAATCAAAATGCAGAGAATTTCAAAGACTTGAAAGACGCCTGCGTGGCGAAACTAAATGAAGAAGAGGAAGAAAATCTATTTTATTTTTATTTTTTTTTTTTTTTATTTTTTTAGATTCCATTTCATTTGATTTTGAAAGCAGACAAGAGAATGTAAAAAATATATATATTATATAAAGAAGAAGAAGAGAAAAACCCATTTTTGTTATCCTTGAGCAAAGGAAAGCCAAGGGCCAGGGTGGACAAGGGGGGAGAGGGGGGCCAGTGGGAGAATGCCAAATGGATGAGATGGTTGGTGGGGCCGAGGCACTTAATTGTGCGTGTCAGTCAGTCACTAACACACACACACATGCACATCTAACAGGGTGTGTTTAACCAGAGTGGCCAGACTCATGAGGGCCAACAACAACAACAACAACAACAGCAACAACAATAGCAACAACGCGTTAATAAAAGCGGAAATACTGGCGCCGACATTATCATTTCAACTTTTTGTTTTTGCTCGATTCGTTAGTGTCGGCGGGTTGAGGGGTATGGTGGGGTTAGCAATTATGATAATTGTGCGCCAGGCCAAAAGGAGGAAGCAGAAGAAGAAGACGAATTTGGCTAGAGCAATAGCAACAGTCGTTCAGGTTAATCAAATTCGTTTCAAGTCTTGAAGTTCCTCTTGATTGATTCGCTCAATTTTACCCAAGTCACTGGCGCCCGACTGTCTCCTCCGATGGCAAATCATTTCTCCAGAAATCTCTTTTCATATCATTTCATATATTTTATATATGAATTTGGCACACCTTTTTTTCTGTGTGACGCAAATGGCTGGCTGAATTCTTCAAGTCATTTTTGATTGCGTGTTTAGGAATTTTCTTGTCTTTGATTGATTTCATTTGATTTGACTTGACTCGACTCGACTCGACTCAACTCGACTTGATTTGATTTTGCTTGTACATTGTTTATTTTTATCTCTATATGCTCAATTGTTTCTGCTCCAATTCACACACACACACACACACACGCATTCATACACATACATAGAGTCGCACGAGCTGATCAGTCTCCCTTTGTCTGGGGCAACGCTGCGTATGAGTAATATTTCTGCACATCTGCCAACAGTAGCCTCTGCCTTAATTCATTTTCTGTGAACTGCGACTGGCCTGCCTCATTTTGGCTTTTTAAGAATTTTTTTTTTTTCTTTTTCAACAAAACAAAAAACATACACATTTTTGTGGTTTTCATTGTGTTTTTTTTTTATGAAAAATCCCATTGCGGTTTCAGTCAGGCAATTTCGAACTTTCATTTCGTTTTGTTTGTTTTTTAATAAAATTGACTAAAAATAGAAATTTCTTAGTTTACAAATTAAAATTTTCCAAATTTTATTTTTAGGATCAAAATTTAAAAGATCTATTTTATCTTATTTGAATATTTTTTTCACCAGAAATTAGCTTTTTATTTTAAACGAAAAAATTAGAAATTTCAGTGAGTTTACAATTTTTTCGAAATTCTTAAAAATTATTGCAAAAGAATCATAATCATAAATGATCGAAAAATTATAAAAAAAAATATATATTTTTCACAAATTCTCAAAAAAATATTAAAAAAGAGATTAGATATTTTTTACAAATTCTCAAAAAATATTGAAAGAAAATCTAAAACTCAGGCTAAATAGTTTTTCTAAAATTCTCGAAATTAAAAAAAAAAATAATAAAATTAAATTAAAAAAAAATTTTTTTCCAAAATTTTCGAAATAAAAAAAAATAAAAATAATCAAATTTTCAAAAAAAAAAAAAACATTTTTTCCCAAAATTCTCGAAATTAAAAAAAATTAAAATAAAAAACAAATTCCAAAATGTTCGAAGTTAAAAACAAAAAAAAATATTTTTTCCAAAATTCTCGAAATAAAAAAAATAATAATAATAAAATTTTCAAAACAACATTTTTTTCCAAAATTCTCGAAATTAAAAAAAAAAAATCAAAATAAAAAAAAATCCCAAAATTCTCGAAATTAAAAAAACAAACATATATTTTTTTTTTCTTAGCCACGCAGCCAATTCTCGATATTTCAAAATTTTCCAAAAATTCTCTATATTTTTTTTTATCTTAGCCACAAAATAAACTTACCATAAAGTGCTTGAAACCAGTTAAAGCTGCAAAGAGACAACAAAAAAATACATTAATTAATTTTTTGTTATTTATTTATTTTTTTTTTCGAAAATAAATTTCCTGATTTAATACAAAAATTAATTGTTAGTCTAAAAAAAAAAATAATAAATAAATTCTTACAAATTGGAAACCTTTTCAATGTAAGCTCGCCCATCTAATGCCTCGGGTGGAGGGCAGGGGGCAGGGGGCAGGGGACATGGCCCATCAATAATTACAGCTTATGGTAATTTATTAGTCACCCCCAAACCACCTCCCTCCCCCCTGCCATTAACCCCCAGCAGATATGGTGGCTGTTTGAAGACTTAATTTTGGCGTTGATGGGTTCGGTTTGGTGGATCTTTTGAGAGGCGAACAAATGAATCACTGGCCAAACGGACAGATAAAGGAAAGAAGCAAACAAAAATAAGCAAGAGAAAAATTAACGCTTCATTCTCCGAAGAGGTAAACATTTTTTAGGCAAACAAAACGAAAAAGATACAAAAAAAACAGATACAAAAAAAAGATACAAAAAAACAGATACTTTTTTTTAAGCCTGTTATCCATTAATTTGGCTTAAATTTGAAAAGCAAATTTGGCAACCAAAATTATGAAAAAGAAGAAGAAGAAGCAGCAGAAGACTCATTTCTTCGTTTCTGTTTGTTTGGCATTTAATTTTTTGGTGGTGTGCGTGTGTGTGTGTGTGTCATTTTGTTATTATTTCCAATTATTCAGAATTTTGTGTATTTTTTTTTTTTTTTTTTTTTTGCAAATTTCCAAATGCATTACAATTTATAAATATGCAAAATTTTTTGACCACATTTATCTGTGTGTGTGTGTGTCTATTTGCTTTATTTAATAGCATTCATTAATTTGTTGTTGTTGTTGTTGTTGCTAAGAGATTTAAGCAACCGAATCAAGTCGTGCCAAAGTAGCCAATCAGCCAACCGAACCAAAACAGCAACAAAGTTTGTGAGAAAAAAAAACAACAACAACAACAATAACAATAACAAATTATTCCAAAGGAATTAAAAACCGCAGTTGCAAAAACGCCATTGAATAAATAAATAAATAAATAAAAAAAAAAAAATAAATTTAAAAATAAAATTAAGAAAAAAAAATACCTCACATATGTTTGGATATTTTGTGCGAATTCTCGCAAATATTTTGCACATTGAAATGTGCAAAAACTCAATTAGTTGCAATTAACAATAATTCACAATATTTGAGGCAGCTGCCCCAATACAATCGAGAAACGGGAATTCTGTCTAAGAATTCTGTTTTCTGGCCTCAAATTGCACAGCTTCTTCTTCTTCTTCTTCTAAGCAAATTAGCAAATTTACACTGAAAGAAAATATTCTCGAAATTCTCGAAGAAAATATAGAATTTTTTTTCTGGTTTAAAAAATAATTCTGAAATGCTTAAAATACTCAAACGAATGCGGGAAATATACAAAATTATTTGGGATCATGGAACTCAGAAGCTGTCAGAAAAATAATCCCAGAATAAAAGGAAAGAAATTAAGACAAAAATTCTTTGAGCTTAAAAGAAAAGTGAAAGTATTCTTTCGAGTTTGAAAAAAAACAATAAATTTTTAAATAAAATTAAATATAAGAAATTTAATCAAAAATATAAAAGCAAAATATTTTGAATAAATAAAGAAAATAATTAAGTAATTCAAAAGAAAAAAAAATAATAAGAATAAAATATTTTAAAATAAAAAAATAATTGAGCATTAAAAAAATACTATTAAGAACTATGGAAAATAAATAATAATAAATTTAAATAAATAAATAATAATGAATTTTTGAATAAAGAAATAAAATAATAATTGAAATATAAAAAAAAAATTTTAAAATAATGAACATTTAAAGAATAATTTCAAGTTGCATGGAAAATAAATAATAATAAATTTAAAAAATGGTCTATAAAAATATAGAAAATTTAATAAAAAAAAAAATAAATTATATTGAAACTATACCAGAAATAATGAGATTACAAAATTAAGTGAATAATATTAAAATAAATTTCGGGAATCAGATGAAAGAATTAAAGAATATAGAAAATTTAAAAAAAAAAAATTGATTTTGCTAATATACAAAAAATAATAAAATAGAAAAAAAAAATAAATTTCAAGAATCAAAAGAACTAAAAAAAAAAGGTTTCAGATGGAAAATTAAAAGAATTAATATTGAAATATATTTCAAAAATTAAAAGAATAAAAAAATTTTGTTTCAAATATTTCAATATGAAAATAAATTTCAAAAATTAAAAATATTTAAAAAAAAATTGTCTCAGATAGAATATAAAAAGAATAAATATTGAAATATATTTCCAAAATTAAAAGAATCAAAAAATTTAGATTAAATTATTTCAATATTAATTTTCCAAAAAACCAACCCAATGGAAAAGTAAACCAAAAAGCTAAAAATTATTTCTCCTTGGAAATAAATTTCCAAAAAAAAAAAATAAATAAAAAAATTTTGGAAAAATGCTAAAAATATTTCAATTTATTGAAGCAAGAAAAAATCTAAGTGATTTCACAATTATCAGAAAGAAGAGAGCTCTCCATCTTCCTCTCTCTCTCTCTCTTTATTGCCCTTTCTTTTTGAGTTCTCTTAAATTTTTTTTGTTTTAATTGCAATTTGAAAATTGACAAAGCAACTGCACATTTATCATTATTATTACTATTATTTTTTATTATTGTTGTAGATTTTTTTGTCGAGATAGTCAAGTCGGCCAGTCAGTCAGTCAGTCAGTCAGGTAGGAGTGCAAACAATATTTTGTTATTGTTTTGCGAGTCGTTTTTTTATGAGTCTCATTAGTGGATACAAAATTTGCTATATACTCTCAGACGTGTGTACATTTTGTTGTTGACATAAGATAGCAATTGAATTTCCAACTTTGCCTGCCCCCCCCCCCTCGCAGAGGCGTAGTTCTTGAATTTGGGAAGGGGGGTGGCGAAAGTCCTTCGACTTTATTCGAGATTCCTCGAAAGATTCCGCGGATCGTAAAATGAAGAAGCTCGTAAAATAATAAAAAGCTCTAATTAAAAGAACTCGCTTCGTGAGCTTAATTCCATTGGCCAGCCCCCTTGTGGGGGGACTACTACTCCCCTGGCCGGTTCAGCTGCAAAATTGCTTAAAATTGTACACATTTGTGCGTGTGTTGTGGGTTTTTTTATTTTTTGCTTTTAATTTTATTTTATTTTTTATTATTTTTCGTGAAGTAGAAGTCGTTCAGCAGTTACGCAACTTCACGTGATTATTTGAAAATAAAAAGTGAAAAAAAAAATACAAAGCAATTGAAAGGGCCACTCACAGGGGACTTAAGCCAAAATAATTCCGAGGGTAATGAAAGACCTTTTTAAGGTGGTCTTAATTTTTATTGTTTTTTTATAAAAATATTTCACGTGTTTTGGTCTTAAATTTTTTTAATAATTCCTAGAAATATTTTGACAAGTCTTTTTTTTAAGTATTCAAAATTCTTAAGGCCTTCAGAGACAAATTCTTATTTGTAAATTATTAATAATTTAATTTAATTTGAAGTAATAAGAAAATTAAAAAAAATATACAAATAAATATATATAATTTTTTAGGACCAAAATAAATTTTGTAAAACTTTTGTCCACAATTTGAATAATTTTTTGTTTTGAAAAAAAATCATTTTTGTTTCCACTTATTTTTTTTTTAATAATTTAAATTATTATTTTTTTTTAATTTTTCCACAATTTAAATAATTTTTTTGTTTTGAAAAAAATCATAATTTTTGATTTCATTTTTTTTTTATTATTATTATTATTTTTTTAAAAATTAAAATTAATTTTTTTTAATAATTTTAAAACTTTTGGAAAAAAGACATAATTTTTGATTTCATTATTTTTTTTTATTTTGTTAATTATTTTAATTAATTTTTTAAATATTTCTGTCTCTTTCAATATATTCTTTTTTAATCATAAAAAAACTTGAGCTGGAATTCTAAATATTTTCAAATCAATTTTGAGTTTTTCTTAATTTCTAAAACGGCCACAAATTTATTGAGACAATTTTTCAAAGACAACCTCAATTTAATTTTCCAAAATTTTGTCCTCTTTCATTTTTTTTTTTTATTGAAAATTTTGACTTTGTTTCTTATTTTTTTCTGGCAACTTTAAGCTTTTGTTTATTTTTTTTTTTTTTTTGTGCAAAAGAAAAAAAATGAGTCTTTTATATTTTTGACCGCATTTTTTCAAATCATTTTACAAATTGGAATCTCTTTGATGAATGTTTTATGTGTTCTTTTTTTTTTTTTTTTTGTTTTTGCAGCAATCAAGCAATCGTTTGGTTTATTTTTAGTCCAAAGATTCTTGGGTTTGACTGTTTTTTTTTTTTTTTTTTTTTTTTGCACAAGGCATTAAACTGGCCATATAATTAATTAATTAACTTTTATTCAGCGGCCTTCTGGACAATTAAAACAAACAAAAAATGACAGCTGCTCCACAAAACGAACCATTAAAAAAATTTTATTTATTTAAAAAAAAAAAAAAATAGAAGAAGAAGAAGAAGATCAAATTTATTTGGCTACAAGAACAAGAGCAACATAAAAGGCACATTAAAAAAAAAAAACGAAAGAAAGAGAGAGAAAAAAATATTTAATTAAGTGATTTTAATTTGTTGGTCTTTTTGAATTTTCTTCCTCTTCCTCTTGCTTTTTCAATTGTCTAATTTCATTAAGAAGGCAGGCAAGTTTAGTGTGGGGGGGGGGGGATGGGGGCACCGAGGTAGCAGCCAATCAAGCGCTCCTCAGAGATCGACGTAAATAAATTGATTGCCAAAAGACCCCAAAGGGGTGGCGCTCAAATATTTTCAGTTTTCTAGTCTCTCAATTAAAATAGAGAATTTGACCCCCCAGGAGTGCGGGGGTGGCTGTATGTATTTTTTTTATTATTTTTCTTTTTTTTGGCCTGAATCATTTGAAAGCGCATCGGTGAGAGCTTAAGGCAACTGATAAACTGATAAACGGCCTGGCTCAGTGGTCTTTCCATCTGTCATTCTGTCAGTGTGTCATTGTGTTTGTCGGGCTTGTCGTGTCTAAATTGACATAAATCACACTTAGAATCTTGGGCCATCATAGCCGGCGCTGAGGTCGTCGCCAGTCGCCACCAAACGCCGCCAGTCGCATCTCTTCTATTTTGGCATGAATGAATGAAATTGAAATTGAAAACGAAAATACAAATACAAATAGAAATGAAAATGAAATGAAGTGAACTCAACGCAGCTAGAGAATGAATGCCCAAAGCCGTAACTGAATAATCGTTTAATTTATTCGATTTAGTTACGGCCAAAGTCTAATTGGCAGCGGCATGTGGCATGCGGCGCGAACGCGGCCAAACAAATTAATAGGACCCCATCCACACTCTACCTACCTTTACCAAAGGTGACGCAAATTAAATGAATAAAAATAAATAAATACAAAAAAAAAAACAAACAAAGCCAACCGACATTGGCAATGGCACTGACCAATTTCTAAGGTTGCCACAAATTGCCAAGTCAAATGAACTCTGTCTACTTCACTTTTATTTTGCCAAAAAAAAAAAATTGAGAGCAAAAAAAAATAAATAAAAAGAAACTGCTTAAATAACTTTAAAAAATTCTGAAAAATATTATAAAAAAGGTAAACGCGAAACTTAAATATTCAAAAGGAATTAAAAAAAATAAAATAAAAAAAATATATAAAAATATATCTTCTAAAAATAAATAAAAATTATAAAAAAAAAAAAAATAAAAACTAAATAAATATTTTTTAGAAATATATAAAAATAATAATAAAAATACAAATTATGATCTTCAAAAATATATCTCCTAAAAATAAAAAAAAAAAACAATAAAAAAATAAATAAATATTTTTTTTAGAAATTTATAAAAGTAATAAAAATAAAAATAATAATCTTAAAAATATATATTCTAAAAAGAAATAAAAATTATTAAAAAATAAATAAATAAATTATAAAAATATTAAATAAATAAATATTTCTTATAAATATATAAAATCAAAAAAAAAAGTAGAATTTATAAATAAAAAAAAATTTATGTATTGAAAAAAAAAAAATATTGTATAAAGAATAAAACATCACTAAAAAAAATAACAAATCAAAAGTGCTAAAAAAAAATTTGTAAAAAATAAAATAAATAATTTGTTTGACTTAAATTTCTCAGAAAAAATAAAATAAATACTTTTTTTGTCTCAAATTTCTCAGAAATATTTCTTCCAAAATTGCATCAAAATATCGGAAAAATATATTCATGTATTTTCTCTGAAATATTCTTTCCAAAGTTGGATCAGAATATCGGAAAAATATATATAAATATATATTTTCACTAATTCCAAAGTAAATTTAGAAAAAAATCTATCCAAATTGTTTCATAAAACTTTTCAATCTTTTTCAAAATTGATTTTTTTAATTTAGCAAAAAAAAAAAGAACCTCATATTTCATTCATTTTTTTGTTTTTTATTAAGCCGAGTAAACCTCCAAATTCTCCACTCCCACTTCGCATCTGGAATATTTGAAAAGACCAAAACTGACTTTGAAATGGCTTGGCAAATCGAGAATAAAAAAAAATCGGTTTTGACCAAGTTTGTATAGAATTTTAATGGCCCCGCCAGAGACAACTTTTGGCCAACGGGTTTTCTCCTCTTCTTTTTCTTCTCTTTCTTCGTTTCTTTATCTTTGCTTATTAATTTCCATAAAAATTAAGATGCCAAACTATTCTCGAAATGCCAAAACGAACGCAGTTATTCGTTTTTCAAGTCGATTCGACTTTGTTTGAGAATTTTTTGAATTTTTATATATTTCGAATTGTGACGCAGAATAAATTGTCAAAATGAATTCAGCGTCATAATTTATGGGCAAAAACATTTGTTTTTTCTCTCGGCCAACGGGTAATCTATAATTTCGAAATGATAATCACACCTACAAAAAATTTATGAAACAAAATAAATAAGGCAATTTTCAGATTAAATCGAAAATATATTTCCATGGTTCCTTTTAATTAATGTGGAACCCAAAATAATTTCGATTTTTTTTTTCATTTTCTCAGATAAAAAAATCGTATTTTTTCTATTGAAAAAATAAAAATAAATACTTCCGATTTTTATAAGATTCCTTTTCTATATGGTAAGCTGATCTCTTAACTTTTCGTTTCCTTTTTTTTTTCAATTTTTATTTTTTCAAGAATTTTTTTTTCGAATTTCTCTGAGATTTTTCTAAAATTTTCTTAGATCTTTTTTATTGATACTTCCGAATTTTTCGTTCACATTTTTAAAGAGATTTTTTTTTAACTTTTCTTTCACATTTTTAAAGAATTTTTTTAGACTTTTCTTGGGATTTCGCCTTTGGCATTTTAAAGATCCCACTTGAAACTTGATCTCGGATTCAGTTAATGGTTTATTTGCTAGCTTAAAGAGAGTATTAAAAATTCAATAAAGATCGATATAAACATCAACTTAATCTTGATTAAAGGAAATAATGAAAATACTGTGGGCTTAGTAGAATCTTAATAGAGCTGAGCACGCCCTATTCCAAAGGTAGAGGGCAGCTTAAAAAGTTCTTCAGAAATTCATATTAATTTTTTTTTTGAGATTTTATATATATTTTTCTATAGTTAAAATAATTAACATAACTTTTGGTTTGATGAGCTTTTTTTTTAAATTTTGAATGTGTGAAACCCACCTCGGTTCTTGTAACTTAACCCTAGTCCCACACTAAAAACTGAATACCGGAATACCCAACCCAAAAATATACTTAATCTGCTGACTCTTAGTCTTATGTGTGTATGTGCATGTGTGTGTGTGTGTGTGTGTGTTCGTGTGTGTCCAGTCGATTTGGCCTCAGTTACAACCAACTCAAATGGCTTCTAATGCTTCCGGTTAAATCTTTTTTTTTTGCGTTTTTTTGGTCTTTTACGATTTAGCCACGCACTTGATTTATTTATTTTTATTATTATTATTTAGTTGTTGTTGTTGTAGTTTGTTAGAGATGTTGTAAGCTGAAGGCCGCGATAAGATACATTTTATTTGTAGTTTTTTCATATGAAAATGTTGAGGCATTAAAATGGCCATGTAATCTTTTTCTTCTTCTTCTAAGTTTTTATTTTTTGGATTTGTTTATTGATTGCCCAGCCAATTTGTCTGGTCTGTCTCGGTCTGGGCCAGGCTAACATTTTCTCTGGCCAAGTCGGTAGAGTTTGCTGCCCATTAAAAATCCATTAAAAGCGACAACAAAACGAAAGACGACAAAAACAACGACAACAAAAACAACTAGAAAAAAATATACATTTTAAGTACATTTCATAATTGCATATGAAAAAGAGTAACTCGAATTGAAATGACTCGGCTTTTGGGCCTGTGGGGCTGTGGGGCTTTGGGCCACGATCAGACAGACGGGAAGTTGGGAGTGTGTGTGTGTGTGCGTGTGTGTGTGTGTGTGTGTGTGCTTTTGTCGGTATTTCAGAGTTTCTGTCTACCGTTTCGGATTTCCATTTCCGTCAGAGCAGAAAGTACCCGCAGACACATTGGAATCCCACCAAATCCAACACCAACACCAAAACCAAAGCCAAAGCCCAGACAAATTGACTCTTTGTATTTGTATTTCTTCACTGATAATAAACATGAAATTATCATGTACTCGCCGTGTTTACTTCACACACACACACACCAAACAGACCCAAGCCCAGATCCACACCAAGACCCAACCAGATCAGACCAGACCCAACCCAACCCAACCCGCAGAGAAGACTGCCCAGGCGATCCGAGTTGACTAACTGACCGTGACTCAGTTACAAGTAATTGATAAATATTTAAAGACTTGATGCACTTTCAGTGTGTGATTGCCCTAAGGTAAACGCATTGCCAATCCGAAGAAAAAAAAAAAAAGTATTAAAAAATTTGTTTACCCCCCCAAAAAAAAATGGGAAAGAGTAAATCCCCCAAATAAATTGAGAAAATAAAAAGTTTAGATTAAAAAAAATTATTGAGAAAGATAAGAGAAAATTTTGAAGAGGGAAATTTTAATTTGCACAAAAAAAAAGGAATTTTGAAAATTCGAAGAAATTTTGGAAAAAAATAAAATTAAAAAAGAAAAGGAAAATAAATAATAAAAAAATAAATTAAAGCTCGAAAAAAAAATTAAATACCTAAAATAATAATAATAATAATAATAATAATAATAATAATAATAATAATAATAATAATAATAATAATAATAATAATCATCATCAACATAATAAATATAAAAAAATACAAATAATTCTAAATAAATACAAATAAAATGAATAAAGAAAAAAATATATTAAAAATTTTTAAATTTTTTAATTAATTTTTTTTTTCTTTCAATTTTGACCTTTTTTCAGAAATTAAATTTAGTCCATTCTAAATCAATTTAAAAGTATGCAAACTATGTAAATGTGAACCAATAAATTAGATTTTTTACATATTCTTTGCTTTTCCCGAGAACCAAAAAGAAAAGACAAAGGAAAACTTTGGGGGAAAACTGATCTTGGCCTGGCACACTTAGCGCATAAATTTTCGCTAAAAAAAAATACACAAACAAACAAAAAGAGATAAAAAACAAAAAAAAAATTTTAATATTATCAACCGAGTGGGTGGCCTAATGGCGCCACACACACACACACACACACACACATACACACCCACGCAAAGAAACAAATAAACAAACGCAGGCCATGGCCAGGCCAAAACAGTTGAAACTTAGTATTTCCGTGTCGTACACCTCCCCGCCCTCCCCTTTTGGCAGACTTTGCCTCTATTTCGGATCTGCTTGATTGCCATTGTCAACACACACACACACATACACACATTCGATCGAATCAAAGCTCTTCATTTTGGCAACAATTGATTGATTGACAAAGTCAACTGAATTTGTAATTGAAATCTCAACGGCTTTGGGCTTGTGCCGCTTCCATTGAGTGGACTGAGTGAACTCAGTTCAAAAGGGGAAAGGAGGAAGGGGCTGGTTGGTGGGGGGAGCGGAGCGGGCCTTTGGTCAGAGCTGTAATTGCATTTGGGCGTGTCCCCCCACACCCCAGGCAAAGGTGACCGATCGTCGCAATTTTTCTACACCACCGCCGCCAGACCCCTCTCGCCTCGCCCCTCCCCTTCCTCACCCACACCCTCACACCCCGAACGGATTAGCACTGCGGCCGCTTTTCAACTGCAAATTAATGTTGACAATGCAATGGAAAAATAAATTTACAAAAAAAAAAAGAAAACACAATAGAACCATTTTATTGTGATTACATTTTTTTTTTTTTTAGAAAAAGTTGAAAAATAAATTGAGGAAAATTTCGAAATTCCCCAGAAAATTGTGTTGGATTTCTCGAAGCATTTTTTTTTTTTTTTTTATCAAGATTTAAGTACTTCAAAGGTGTAAGTTTTTATTTTTTATTAATATTTATTTTTTTATTCAACACGTTTTTTTTTTTTTTTTAATTTTGGGTTTATCAATTTATTTTTTCCAAGCAATTTTTTTTTTTAATATTTTTATTTAAGATTTAAGGACTTCAAAGTTTCAAAGTTATTATTATTATTTTTTTTGTTTTTATTCAAAAGTTTTTTATTTTTAGTTTAGGGTTTCTCAATTTTTTTAATTATTCTTTTCTTTTTCCTTTTGCTCAAAAAAAAAATTTTATTTATTCAAAATAATTTTTTTTATTTTTAATTAAATTTTCAAAGACAAGAAGAGACATTTTTTTTTTAATTTAATTTTTTTTAATTATTTTAATATTATGAAAAATAAAAATTGTTTCTAGTTTGGAAGATGATTCTTTTTTTTATTCTTGTTTTCGTTTAGTTTTTTTTTCTTCTCATAAAAAAATAAACACAATCCGAAAATATTAAAAGCTGTCACTTTGTTTACATTTATTTTCTGATACGAATAACCTTGGTTATTTTCCAAATTCATTATCATAAATTTTTACTTTTTTTTTTGTGTGGATTTTGTTTTTTGAATTGAAGCCAAAAAGCAAATCATCCACTTGCTCAAGTGAAAATGGCCAACTAAAAAAACTGACTGACAGAGTCGACTTGCTCGGTGAGAAGCAAAAAGCACAACAAAACAACAACAACAACGACAACAACAAAAAATTACAAATTGCCAAGCGAAATGCACTTGTCTGCCAAATCGGTCAGCATGTCAAAAAAGAAGAAGAAGAAGAAGAAAAACCAACCAGATGGGTGAGTGATGAGCGACGAGAAAACGGAGAAGCATGCCGAGAAGATGCGGCAGAGGGGGGAGTAAGCTATATTTTTTTCTCTTGAAATGGGTGGGCGATTGATTATCACGTCACGCAAAAACCAACAATAAAACGAAAATGTGACTAATTCAACAACAACACCAACAAGTGAAACAAGAAGAAGAAGAAGACAAGCAAAGAAACAACAACAACAGCAACAAAACTTTAAGCTCGTTTTTCTTAGTCAAAAAGCAAACGCTAACCCAGCCAAGATATATTAACTCCCACTCCCTTTGCACACACACACACACACACACACACATGCACAGGCACCGAATCACCCACAGAAAAGCATAAAAATAAACAAGTGCAAGAAACTTAAATCGAAACAGATTAGATCGACTGTTTCTTTACCCTACAGAATGAAGGGTATTTTAAGGTTTACTTAAGCTGAGTTTTTTTTTTCATAAGATTAAAAGTACAGTTATATTTTTTTAATTTTATTTAAATATTTTATTGATTCAATTGATTTTATTTATTTTATTTTATTTATTTTATTTGTTTTATTTATTTTATTTATTTTATTTATTTTATTTATTTTATTTATTTTATTTATTTTATTTATTTTATTTATTTTATTTATTTTATTTATTTTATTTATTTTATTTATTATATTTATTTTATTTATTTTTTTTTTTTAAGAAAGTTTATGTGTGATTTTTATTATTATTTTTTTTTGTTGCCTTTTTGGCTTTATTCGAAATTTTGTAAAGATTTGAATATGCTCCTAATTTGTATAGTGAAAGTGTATGAAAAGTCATTAGTCAGTCGAAGAACCAAAAACTTTGGCGCCCACATTTCCCTCTTCTTAAAAAAAAAAAATGGAGTCGCAAAGTTTCGAAAATTTAATTTCTCAAAAACTTAAAGGACTTTCTCTGACACCAAGCTGGGCTCACAATGTGGGGATGAATTCGACTATTTTTAACATTAAAAACAAAAAAAAACTTAATTAAAAAAAATACATGTTTTTTTTTTGTTTGTTTGACTGCTGGGAATGCAAATTTCTTTTTTTTTTTAGGTGATAGCGGGGTGGCTTTACTTTATTTTCGAAATAATCATGTGGGTAAGTCCAGCAAATTTCTTAGGGTGCTAAAATTTGTATACTCTTTTTATATATATAAAAAGTAGATAATTAGAGAGAGAGAGAGAGAGTGGGAGGGGTAAAAAAAAGAGTATGAGAAGCCAGTGGGAAGCTTGAAAAGAAAATAACCAACCGACCGAGCAACTAACAATAAATTATTGTCTGAAGCAACTTTGGGCCAAATATGCATGCAAATGTTTGTGTTGTTTGTGTATGTTAGCTACTATATAGAGATACATATATTTAGATACAATATATATATATATATATATATATATATACACCCCCGTGACGCTGAAATGGAAGACAGTGAGCGGCATAATTAATTAGTTGCCTGTTCAGGTCGGGCCCGACTCACTAACTGACTGACTGCCTGACTGACGCCGTGACTGTCGGTGCCTTTTGTGCTAATGAGCCCATATTGTGCGAAAAACAACAACAACAATTCCAAAAAAATAAAAAGCTGTTAAGAACACGTTACGTGGCGCTGGTGGAACCAAAAAAATAAATAAACAAAAAAAATTTTTTTTTTTTTTTTGGCAAGTCGAAGTTTGCATACTTTTTTCAACTCGAGCCATAAAGACTAAGGAATAGACTTTTTAATTTTAATTTCCTGTTGAGCTTAGTTGCTATTATCCTTCAATTAAAAAAGGCATGAAAGGACAACAGGACACGAGCGAGCCAGAGCCAGAGCCACAGCCAGAGGCAGAGTGAGTGCCCTGAGCGGCGCTATTAAAATGGATTCCCGCCGGACTTCCTGGGCATATTATATTACACAGCTGTCGTCTGTCGTTTGTCGCTTGTCTGAGGCTCGGCTGACGGACATGACCCAAAAAGCCAACGGCAAAAACAAATGCCAAGCCAAACCGACCGACCCAGAAATGAAGATTTTCCCAACACACAAAACCCTCGAGTCTCTCGATTCTGGCATACCCTGCCCAGCTTGACAAAACTTTAAAATATTACGAAAACTATTTAGAAAAATGAAATTTTATTTGAAATGCCCTTGGCAAGGTCATTAGGTCCGTGGTATTTGCAAAACTCCTAGGCAAGCCCATAAGACCTCTGGTAACGCTGGCAGGGTACGCGAAAAACTGCCCGAGTCATTCAGCCAGCCACACACGCAAGCTGCTAGCTCGGTGTCAGAGGCTCGGTCTCGGTCTCGCGAACTCGGACTCTCGGACTGCATTAATATGATTAGCAGAGCCAGAACCAGAACCAGAGCCAGAGCCAGCGCCAGAGTCCGAGAGGCAGACAGATACCGTCAGAGCTAATGCCATTTCCTGCCTGTCTTAGCACGCGCTTTCAACTTTGACCAAAGTCAGTGGAAGGTCGTGGGCTCCTAGTTCGCCACGCACTCCGACCGTGTGGTGCAGCCCACTTGCATAGCGACAAGTCTGAAGTTGCCACAAGTGCCGCAACGAATAAAACTATTACTCAAGTTGCTCCAGCTAATGTGTATGTGTGTGTGAGTGTGTGTGTGTGTGTGTGTGTCTCTGTGTGTGGGCAGAATCAACTAAAAGAGCTGCGGAAGTGCCACCAACTGACCCCTTGCCTCAAACTAATTAAACGAGTTTTTCCCTCGCTCAACTCACTTTGAGTACCAAGACTCTGAGATACTCTTTTTTGAGGGGATAGCAAAAAAATTTAAGTGAGAAATTTTGTGAGAATTGGAATCCAAAAATTTTAGATAACCCTTCACTTTCTTTCCAACAAAGATTTTCCAAAGAGACTTTTTAGAGAGACTTTCCAAAGGGACTTTTCCAGAAATATAACCAAGATATCAATTCAATTTCAATGAGACTTTTAGGGTCTGGCTCCCAAGAGAGTTCTCAGAAAACCTTCGAAGATATCTTTCGAAAGAGACTTTCCCAAAAAGACCTCCCAGAGAAACTTCCGTCGGAATCTTTTCAAGAAATCTTTGAAAACAGGAACTTCAGGGAATGTTTCCCAAGAGTTTTTCTTCTAATTATTCTCAAGATATCTTTCATATGAAGACTCTCCAGTGAGTTCGATAACTTACCAAAAACCCTTCCAAAGAGACTTACCCGATTTCTTTTTAGAGAACTTCGAGGCAATATTTCCTAATTATTTTTCCAAAGAAACTTTCCCAAAAAGACCTCCCAGAGAAACTTCCGTCGGAATCTTTCCAAGAAATTTTTGAAAACAAGAACTTCAGGGAATATTTCAAGAAAGCCTTTCTTCTAATAATTCTCAAGATATATTTCACATAAAGACTCTCCAGACTTACCCGATTTCTTTTTAGAGAACTTCGAGGCAATATTTCCTAATTATTTTTCCAAAGAACCTTTCCCAAAAGGGGAGGCTTTCCTAAGGTTCAAACATTTATTAAGTTTTCCCTGAAATTTTCAATACCTTCCAGCTAGCCAAATGAGCAGTAAAAATCAATAGAACCCCAAGATATTTAGCACCATGATTGATTGATTAATTAGCCACATAAATATTAAACCTGAGGCCTATAACTTTATTAACCGACAAGCTGTTCTACCTTTCGGAAACTCGGAGAAAAAAAAACATACCAACACATACCAAAAAAATAAAATAAAAATTGTTTTTGTTTGAATTTTTCGTTATTTTTTTGTTGTTTTTTTTTCGTGGCGTTGCTTTTAGACCTTGAACAAGGTGAAGTTGATTGCTGACTTGCTGGCTGGCTGGCAGTCTGGCTGGCTGCTTGTTTTTTTGTGGCTGTTTTGAAGTTCAAAGTTAATTTGTGCCCCAAACAATACACGAAACAACGAATGAAATTTATTTAGTTTAAACAAAATAATAAAATTACAACCGAGACACTTGCAGATACTTTTTATTTATTTATTTTATTTATTTTTTGCTGACCGATTTCCAACAATCTAATCTGAGAGATACCGAATTCCTAGGAAATTCTGGACTTTTTGAGAAAGTCAGAGAAAGGTGACGAGTGCATTTCCGCTTGAAGCAATCAACTTGTTGAGGAGCCCTTTCATTTCCTGGAACCTGACTAATTGAACAAACCCAAGCCAAGGTAACACTGTAGCCTGACCCAGGCTGGACAGTGGGCCTATTAGGGCCTCCACGCCTTATGACCACCGAACACGCAAGCCCAGAAAACCGAGAGAACCCATTTGGAATTTAAAAATTTTATATTTGCTTAAGTTTTTTCAAGAAAAATTAGCACTTCTACTGCGGTGATAAATATTTAAACTTAATAGATGTTTTTTATGGTTTTCCCCAACCTTGAAAAAATTCCCCTTCTCTTTCTCTCTTTCTTTTTTTTTTATCTTCTCGGGCAATTTTTGGGCTAGAAATTTCGAGAATCCCAAGATCAAGATCCAGAGTTCTAGATCTTCTTCTATGTCAGGGCTTAGTCCATCCTTAGAAAGGTTAAAGGGACTACTCGAGATCAAGTTAAGCAGTTCTAGATCTTCTCCTTACTCTGGGTGTGGTGTTTCCATCCTATCTAGAAAAGACAAAAACTTCTTCAGGATCCATAACTCAGGGATGTGAGTTCAAGCTCCTAAGTTCTAGACCTTCTTCTAACTATGAGATCAGTGCTTTCATACTACTTGAATAAAGCCCTTCTGACTCAATGAGTTGGTTTCCCCAAGAGTCAGGAAAAGTCTCTTTGTTTCAGTCCTCTTCCCAACTCAGGGATTAAAGGTTCAGGATCGAACCACTCGGAACAGACTTCTTTAGTCTACCAGTTCTCAAGATTCCGGGGAGGTCTCTTTATTTTAGCCCTCCTCCCAACTCAGGGATTAAAGTTTCAGGATCGAACCACCCGGAACAGACTTCTTTAGTCTACCAGTTCCCAGGAGTCCGTAGAGGTCTCTTTGTTTCAATCCTCCTTCCAACTCAGGGATTAAAGTTTCAGGATCGAACCACCCGAAACAGACTTCTTTAGTCTACCAGTTCCTAAGAGTCAAGAGAGGTCTCTTTATTTTAGTCCTCCTCCCTACTCAGGGATTAAAGTTTCAGGATCGAACCACCCGGAACAGACTTCTTCAGTCTGCTACCAGTTAACTCATTTTCTCTTTGTCATAGCTAAAGATCGTCTGGGTTATCAAAAAAAAAAGCAAAAACAAAAACGAAAAGCAATTTTAAAATGCTTTGAAATTTTTGGCATGACCTTGGGCATAGCCCCCCCTTCTTGCGCTGGCCCCTCCTATGTATAATTTTCCAGCCAACAATTTGTTGTCAAATTTTCTCTCGTTTTAAATAAATTATAGTGAATAATGATGTTGTTCTTGTTGTTGTTTTTGTTGTCTGTTTTATGGAACACAAATTGCTGGCGCCGTCAAAAAAAAAATTGTTTAAGTCTTTTTTGTTTCCCACTATATTTTTTTTTTCTAACCTTCAAAAGCAACTCTGATATTCTTGGGTTGAAATTTTGTTTTGTCTCATCCTCTTGGCTGCGGGCTAGAATTTTATTGTTCATGATTTTTCTGTTAATTGTTATATAATTAAGATGCGCACTATTATAATAACAATTTTTCCTGTTTGCGACGCCCCAACGAACGGAAAAAATGCCATAAAAAAGAAGAAGAAGAAAAATGGGAGGAAACAGAGGAGCAGGCAAAACCGAAGGCCGCTGGAATTTTATTTTATTTTATTATTTCTTTTTTGTATAAGTTTTTTTTTTTTTTTTTGGCAATTTTGTTTACTGTCTGATTTTGTGGTTCAAATAGCGTAACACCAACAACAACAACAATGAAAAAAAGCGACAACAACGAAATAGAAAATTCGTAATCTTGATTCAAACAAAAAACAAAAAAAAAACTCTGCCCACAAAAGCGTAAAGTCATTTAAAAAAAAAAAATACCAAAATTGTCGGTTAGTGTTTTTTTTTTTTAAGCTTTTTCTAATGGAACAGCTGGAGGGTCTGGGAAATGTGCGTGGCCGTGCTATAGTCTACCTGGGCGTACAAACTGGAGCTTAAAAATTTTATTACAGGGCATTTTAACGACTCGTCGGCCTGAGCGTCTGATCGGGGCTAGCAAAGGCGTCGCAAACATGCTCATTCACGCACACACACGCACGCCGTCTTCAAATTATCTGGGCTTTTTTTGGAAAAATTAATTGACTCGTCTAACCTTTTTGGTTTCAAGAAAAAAAAAAAAACACTGAACTTTGTGTCTATAAAAAAAATGAAATGAGTTGGCAGTCCTGTCAAAAACTAACAAAATTAATTTCCACGCTGTGAGCAAGAAGAAGAAAACATGCTTCACCGTGAGAATTACAATTCACTCGGCTAAGGAGAAAATAAAAAAAAATTAAGCAAAAAAACCCCCCCAAAAAAAAATAACAAAAAATTTTTAACATTTCCAAGTTCAAATAAAATTTTTTTGTTTCTTTCTTTTTTTTTTGTTTTTGTTATTTTTTTTTTTTTTTTTTTTTTGTAATTTTCTACGTGCAGTGGAAGCAAAAGTTTGCTCAGCAGCGCATGACCAACCAAAGCGAGCGAACAAACGAACAAGCGCGTCGTCGCGAGGCTTTGCCACGCAGCCAGCGACGCTGGCCGAATTGAATCTAAGTGCGTCTGTGTGTGTGTGTGTATAATTGCATGCAAAGTGATCCACACGAATGGCCAAAGCTTACCCAGTTAGGCCAAAGAGAAGGGGGTGGCAGACTGGCCGCCTGGCCGATTGGACAAGTGTAGGAAAAACCTACAAAAATTCGCCTGCCTAAAATGACTGCGTGTATATGTGTATGTATATGTGTATGTGTTTGTGTGTGTGTGTGTGTGTCTGTCATCGTGTCGTGGCTGGGGCATGTCAACAAACGTAATTTATTGATCAACATAAAAAAGGCGCATAAATAAACAAATAAAAACGAGAACAGCAACAAAATTGCCGGCCGTTTTGTGCCGTTCGCTTTGTTATTTGTTTGCCTGCTCATTATTATTTCTTTTCATTTCTACTTTGTCTTCTTCTTCTTCATTTACTTTTTTTTTGCCAAAATAAATTAGAATTTAGATACATAAAAATGATACAAAAGCAAAGTGCAAAAAAAAAAAAAACAAAAAGAAAGAAAGAAAAAAAAAAGAATTAACGAAAGAGCCGAAAAAAGAAGACGTCGACGTTTACGACGACGACGACGCCGACGCAAACGTCAAAAAGCATTTCCAGCTTGACGCCTACCTCCTTCTCTCAAATGATAAAAACGCAGAACAACGGAAACAAGCATTCAAGAGAGCAACTAAACACACCAAGAGCAAGAGAGTCTGTGTGCGTATGTGTGTGTGCATGAGAAAGGGGAGCAAATCATTGACAAATATCTAACAGCCACCAGGTGGCGCTCTCATCTTTTTGGTTTGCCCTTTGATACAGGAAAGTGGCAAATTATTGTTTTTGGTTTTTCTTCTTCTTCTTTTTTTTTTTTGATAGTTTAATAATTTTTATGCGTATGCTTCTGTGTGTATGTGTGTGTGTTTGAATTGTTTGAAGTTAGCCGCACATTGACCCTTTTCATGTAATTTTATTAGCTACCAGCGGCAGCGGCAGCGGCAGTAAAACAAAAGCCACACAAACTTATAGGTCACTGAGTTTGTCATATTATAAATTTTATTTATTTCTCTACTCTTCTCTCTCGCTCTATCTCGCTCTATCTCGCTCAATTTGCTCTGTTGGTCTCGTCGATTATCAGGCCAAAAAACGTCAGTTTTATTTATGACACCTAGACTGCAATTAAGTAATTTTCAACCAGCAACAATAACAACAACAACAACAGCAACAAAATATGATAAATGACTTATGAAAAAAAAATATATATATATATAGCTGAAGATCTCGAGATCTCCAGAGCAAATAGACCTTACGAAACCAGAGAAGAGCCTTATCATCGTCAAAAAAAAAATTGATGAAAAACAGAATCAACGCATAAAAAATACATAAAAAAAAATTTCCAACAAATTATGAGCATTTGGATCTGCCATTTATATGTGAAGGAAATATTATAAATATCTCAATATATTTAGAATATTTCAACTTGAATCTTTTTTTTTCTTCTCTTCTTCTTTCTGCTAGAAAGTAAACAGGCAACATTGGCAAACAGAAACAACAACAACAACTTTTAATTTAATATGCTTCAAGGTTAGACGAAAAGCCCAAACGAGAAGAACGAGAGAGCAACGAATGAGCCACGAGAACCAAACAAAAAAAAAAAAAAATTAACAAAATATAAAAAAACAACAGCAACAACAAAAAATCAAACAACAAAATAAAATAAAATCGTGATGAATTTTAAGCAATAAAAATAAAAAAGAACGAAAGAGAGCGAGAGAGAAAGAGACAGACTGAACATTCGAATACAGAAAAATAAAAGACCAAACACATAAAAAGATCAGCGGGTAGCAAATAAAATTCAACAACAACAACAACAACAAAAAAGAGCAAACATTTTATTATAACCATTTTCGTATACTCTTCGTGCCAAAAATGGCAAACATTTTCGAGTTGGCCAATTTTCAGACTCTCAACCATTTGACAGCTCATTAACTGGAAAGCTCAAAATGAGCTTTTCGAAAATGTATTTTTTTTTTTGTTCAAAAAAAATTCTCAAACTTTTGAAGCTTCTTCAGTTCGAAAAGAAAGAGAAATTACTTCTTAGGGATCCTGAGAATCCCACATAGAAATTTTTAAGTCCGAAAAAGCCTTAGGGATCCTGAGAATCCAACATAGAAATTTTAAAGTTCTAATAAGCCTTAAGCATTTTTGTTTTGATCAAAAAAAAAAAACAATAGTTAAATTCTCGATTTCAAATAGAAAGTAAGAAATTTTCCAAAAAAATATTTAGATATAAGAAAATTATGTTAAGTTTCTTGGTTCCGATTTAATCTGTAAAAACTTTTGATATAATAAAAAAGGATATACGTTTTCAAGGTTCTGGAATCCAACTAAAAGTTTTGGGTTTTCTAATAAATTTCGAGAAATTTTTAATCTGAGAAAAAAGCCTTTCGAAAATATCTATAAGCTTTTGAGATCCAAATAAACCTAAGACTATTTTTAGTATAAAGTAAAATAAAATTAATTCTCAACTTAATTGAAACCAACTAAAAGTTTTTCAAATCTGAAAAGGTTATATAGAAATCTATATCTATAGGCTTCTTAGGTTCAAATAATCCTAATGAAAGTCATTCTTAAATTAATTGAAACCAACTAAAAGTTTTTCAAATCTGAAAAGGTTATAGAGAAATCTATATCTATAAGCTTTTGAGATCCAAATAATCATAATGAAAGTCATTCTTAAATATTTTTTAAATCTAAAAAGGTTATATAGAAATCTATATCTATAGGCTTCTCAGGTTCAAATAATCCTTAAACTATTTTGATATAAAGTAAAATGAAATTAATTCTCAACTAAAAGTTTCTTAAATCTGAAAAGATCCAAGCAAATTTTTGATATGAGAAAGTCGAACTTACTCCTAAAGGTTCTGGAAACCAGCCTAAGAATTTTGGGGTCCCCTATAAATATATGGAAATTGATGAAGACTCTGACTAAGCTCTTTTTGGTCTCAAATAAATCGAAAGAAAAAAAAGGAATTATTTACCCAATTCTTTCTCTGAAGACTTTTGAAAAAGAGTATAAAGATTTTGTTATATTTTCAGTTGTTCTTTACTCTTATTTTTTCGGCTGTGTTTATCTTTTTTGTTTTATACGAATGTTTGTATTTTATTTGTTAAATTTTTTTTTTTATAAAAATGTTTTTTTTTTCTCTTTCTGTTTTGCTCGTTGACAAATGGCAAACCGGTTTTTGGCGGTCTCCCGTCGACCCCCAGTCTCCTAGTGTTTTTTTTTTGTGGAAATAAAAAAATAAAAAACAACAACAACACCAGCAGAATTATTCGACATTTATTATCGGCTTCAGAATATAAAAAGCAAATAAAAATGCATGCGAATTTGTTCATTTCATTTGCAACTAATTTACGGCATTTGTTGAGACCGGCAAAGAAAGGAAAGCTGACAGTTTAGTGGGCGTGATGCCTCCAACCAATATATATACTATATATATATTTATATATTTTTTTTTTTGACTGGGCCAACCCCAAGTCCAAGTTTCCAATTTCAGACGACAGCCGAAATCAATTAATTAATGAATACAAAAAGCACATTGAATTTAATCAATTTGGTTTCCCAGCTCCCCGCGAAAGGGTGAAGCCAGCCCCTGCCGCACATTCCATGCCTCGCTGGTGCCCCAAAAAAAAAACAACAACAACAAAAAATATACTTAAAGATGCGGGCCAACCCAAGTCAAGAACTTTCAAAAAAGTGAGGGGAATCGCTTAGAATCGAAGCAAATACAAAAATAAAAAAGAAAACCTTGGCAAATCTTAAAAAAAAATATATAATAATAATTTTTATAATCTTAAGAAAATCATTAAATTTTAAAAATCTTGAAAATCTCAGAGTTGTTAATTAATTTATATATGTTTTATTTCGGATCATAAATGTATCAGAATATTTATTAAAATGCACCAAGAAGTTCAGATTAAACCATAAAAAAAGGGAGATTTTTATCAAATTATTTTTTTTTTTATCGAAAAATTCTGAATCCAAAAATCCAGAATTTATTTACTTAAATCAAATCGAAAAGAAATATTTAAATTTTCTGTTTTAGTCCCAAAAGATTTGCCTTTTGTCCTGGAGATCTCCTTCAATCCGAGAGACTTGACGAGCCCATAAAGCCCTAAGAATCTCTGAGCTTAACAAGAGACAGCTTAAGAGGTTTTCGAAACCACTCAGTTCCTTATAGGGATCAGAAAACTTTAGTCTAGGGAATCCCATTCAATCCTATCCAAGACGAAGCAGAAACCTTTGGAAAATATCTTTCCATAAAGTTAATTCGTCATTTCCAGAGAGAACTGAGAAAACTTTGGTCTAGGAAATCCCATTCAATCCTATCCAAGACGAAGCAGAAACCTTTGGAAAATATCTCTCCATAAAGTTCCCTCATTATTTCCAGAGGGAACCAAGTAAAAAAATTTCCCACAACTTTAAGAAAAACCTTGGAATGAATCCTGAGAAAGCCGGACTGTTTCGTGTCGGATAAGATCGCCTTGGTACAGAGGGTACTGTACTTGGCTCGGAAACTAAAGTGCGTGTGTGGAATGAACTTCAAACTTTTTTGTTTTTCTATTTTATTGGGGAAGTCAAAAACTGAGGCCATAAGCTTCCCACGCGGCAAAGTCATTAATGCGTACCCCAGGCTGCTTAGAACGTGAAAGACTAAGACAGACTGACACAGCGTGCGAACGAGAGAGAGAGAGAGAGAGAGAGAGGGCTGGATTGGGTATGAAGAGAAAATGAAGATGAGTGCGTAGCTGACAGATACGGTTTGTATGGAAGTTTCTATAAGTTTTTATGACTTACATTTTGCACTCCTTTAGCCCTTCGCACCACATCTTGCCCTCTCTGCTACTGCTACTGCTGATGATGATGATGATGATGGTGTCTGTTGTCCCCTTCACCACTCTTCCATGCCCCATTTGTGCGCAGTATTCAAATGTGACGACGCAGTTTTCGGAACATTAGACACATTTGCTTAGTCCCAAGCCCTTACCAGCCCTAACTTCCCCCTCCCCCTCATCCCCTTCCCACTCCGCCAAGTCAGCGTGCTCTCATTCAGTCATAATTGAAAGTAACAAAGCCCCCGAATAGAGCGTAAGAAAGAGTTGAAGTTTTGGAGTTGAGTGGAGCAGCAACGCAAAAAAATAAAATAAAATAAAAGAAAAAGAAGAAGAAGAAAAAATACCAAATACTGCGTCGTTTTAGTTGGTGCTGTCAGTGGGTAGTTAAAGTAGTTGTGGCAGAGCCAGCAAACTAAAGTACGACGAGTGTACGAAAGGCCCCTGCCGACAATGGAAATCATTCATCACACAACCGCACACACACACACACACACACACACACACATGCACGCGTTTTCAGACAGCCAAAATACATTTATGAAAAGAGTTTTCCTCTGGCCTCCCTCTTCGCTCCTGGGCCTCATATGTATTATTATTCTTTTTGGTGGCACGCATGTTGGGAACAACAACAACAACAACTATTACTACTACAACAACAACAACAATAAGAGAGTCCACATCAGTTTACTTAGTGGAGTAACATGGGGTTGGTCGCTTGGTCGTTTCGTTAGTTTTGCCTTTTCCAGAGGGGTGAAAATTTTTAGCTTTTCCTTGGCATTTTCCTCCGCAGTATACAGCAACAATAGCAAGTAATGAATATATGGACAAAACTCGCATAAATCTTTTGCGATAAAATGCGCAGCAAATCTTCTCTAGCCTCTTCCTGCCCCCCATCCCACCCCAAACCACTCCACCGCTCAAGTCAGCTGGCTTGCATTTTTTTCTTTTTTTTTGGAATAAAAATTTCCTTCAGTAGAAAAATCTCTCAAATCTAACAAACCCAGACCATCCCCCTAAATGGAAAACAACAACTTCAGCATTTTTCCTTCGGGGTTAGTTTTTATGGAGATGCAAAAACTAGCAAAGAAACTAAAGTACGAAACGACATTTCGAAGAAAGCGAAAAAGAATTTTAAAAAAATATTTTTTCTTATATAAAAAAAAGTATGTGTGTGTGTGTGTGTGCAGCAGCTGATTAATGGAGCACACGACTGTGCAAGAAGGAAAACACCTGTTAACCTCTTACTCACTGCCTATATGTATGTGTGTGTGCTTAATGAGTTGCCAAAGCAGACATCGGTTGTGATGGTGTTGGTGCCCTTAGCCATGGCACGAGGCTCATATAGAAATTGGCCTTCGGTAATTGCCGGCTACCGACATTTTTCATATTATCTCTTTCTATGCATTTGTATATGTAAGTGTTTGTGTCTGTGTGTGTGTGTGTGTCTACTACACAATTTAGGTTAGGATTATAAATCTGAGAGACGAGCTAAAACGGGGACTTTCCCGAACTTGACAAGAACCGCAAAGGCGATAAAAAAAAAAACAATAATAATAATAAATAAATAAATAAATTGTTTCCCTCAAGCATGTAGAAAGTCACGTAAGCCTTATACTTCTATAGGGAAACCTATAAAAAGATTAAAGATCTTGGAACTTACCTAAATCAGAATTACTTATCGAAAACAAATATCGTTACAATTCTGAGGGTCTGTCTTGAATGTTTACCAACACTGTTTGGCTTGGAATAGCTTTGCTTTTTATTATTATTATTTATTTTTTTTTTTTTTGTTTACACGTTTTCCAAGTTTCTTTATCTTGCTCTCTCTCTTTCTCTCTCTAGCGTATGATTTTTCTTATCATAGGTAATTTTGAGGTCCTTTAAGGACTTTTTATTTTTTTTTAGCTTCACTTGTGACACTAAAGCGTAACGCTGTTATAAGGCATTTTGGTAGCACTTTTGGTAATACACTTGAAAAAAATAAAAAATATATTTACATATACATATATCTCTGCTTATGATTTTGATTTGGTTGGTAATCAGTTTACGCGTTTAACGGTTTTAATTATAATCAAAAAAACAAAAAAAAAAATTTTTAAATTATAATGATTTTATATATATTTTTGCACGATCTTAAGTGATTTGATTTCCGCGCGTGTTTTCTTTATTCTTGATTTTTTTTCGGTTTGGAAAATCGGTAAAATCAACTCAGGCCAAGACACTCGTAAATTTAACCAAAATTATATGGGAGAAAACTTATGAAAGCATAACGCACGGGTTAGATTGAGGGTGGGGGTGGTAGAGGGAATATATATATTTTTTTCTTATATTTTTGAAATATTTTCAATTAAGTTATTTGTTCTGTTCTTCTTTAGTAGCTTTTTTGTTTGCAGTTTTTTTATTTTCTTGTTTTTTTGTGTTTTGTTTTTTTTTTCTTTTCAGAGTTGCTCGCGCCACGAAACCAACACGTTGAATAAAAGTTCGAGCGAATTTGAAATTCGCTGAAAGCCAATAAGTCAGTCGGCGGCTGAAGTCGCTGCGACGCCAACCGAGACAGAGTACGAGCTCACCACCGCCTGCTGTGTGTATGTTTTCTATCGCCGCGCCGGCAAGCCGAAAGAACAAAATAATGAAAAAAAAAACAAAAACAAAAAAAAAACGAACAAACGAGCAGCAGCAAACGACACGAAGGCAAAACAGTTAGGGTCGTTCCAAATTCCACAATGTTTCATGTGGCGGAACATTTCAATGAGAGAGACTAGGAATTTTTTGTAGGCAAAAAGTTTAACTTTTTGTTCGTTTCAAAATTTATTTATTTCTTAAGCTATAAAATTTACATTTTTTAGCAATTTAGTTAATTTTTTGTTTTGTATTATATTATATATATTTAAAAGACAAGATATAAATAAAAAAACAAATAAATATTTATTGAACTACTTTTATTAATAATTAATATATTCATTGTTATATATATATTTATTTTTATATGAATGAAATCGCACAAAGATTTTGCATAATTTTATTTATTTATTTAAATTTATTAGATTTTAGATAACAAATTTTGTTGTACCATTCTCACATAAAAGAAAAACAAAAAGTTTTCCTCTGTAATTTGGAACGGCCCTTAGGTAAAAGCAACATAGGCACGAAGTCAAGACCCGAGTGCCGTGCCGTGCCGCGCCGCGCCGCACCGCGCTAAAATGTTAGCGAAGGCGCGGCCGGTCCCTTTGCCTCTGCGTTCTAAGCTCAAAATCGCGCAAACGAAAACACAAACAAAAACCGACACTATAAAATCTAATAACATACGGCCCGGACGAAAGAGAGTGTGCAGCCGAAGAGCGAGCGAGCGAGCGAGAGAGAGAGTGAGTGGCAGCGTTGCGTTCAAGTCTAGTACACGCAAAGCACTAAAATGCGACGAGGGCGGCGGCGACAGTCCGACTGACTGGTCGACCGACTCAGCTGCTGTCGTCTTCTGCCTGGTGTGGTTCGTGCTCGCGGCAAACAAACAAACAAGCCAGCAAGCTGAGACTGGCCAAACATTGCCAACCACAACAACAACAACAGCAACAGCAGTAACAGTGGGGGTACAGTGGCGCACTGAGTGGGGGCCTTACCTGATTGGGCTGGGTAGAGAGAATGGGCTACGCCACTGCGACTGTTAGCCTGTTTGACTTTGTTGAGCAAAGTGCTGCCTTTGTGTGTGCATGTGCGTGCGTGTGTGTGTGTGGTGTGATGGAAGTAAAGTCGAAAATTATTAAAACAAGATAAAAACGAATTTTGATGGCAAGGTTAAGGTTGGGTCGATATTAAAATTACAAGTAAAATCGATTCAGAATTCCAGGAGCGCTTTTTATTTGTGTTAAAAAAAAATGTACAAACGAAAGATTTCAATTCAGATTTTCCCAACATTTTCGGGGCAATAAATTTCCCATGACCTTGAAATTGTTAGCTATTTTCAATTGCAACATTTCTTGCCGCAAGCGCAGCGGCCGGCGCCAGCTGCATTGATCAATGAACCAATACTGCAAGTATCCCACCCCACCACACCCCAACGCAACAGTAACTTTTACCGTTTTGATAAGGCAAAGCCCTTGTTTGCCTTGCCATCTCTGTCAGTTGCTTATCAATGAAATATTTCGCTAGCTCAGCAGACGCAGGGGTGCCAAAAGGAAGCAACTCGGCCTAAGCGAATCGATGTGACAAATGCTTTAAGACCTCTTAGCAACTGTAATAAAACGACTATAAACGGGGAACTTGAGACCATACGAATTTTATATACTCTCTTACGTGACATCTACTTTGTTATAGATTCAGAAAGAAGCCTAGGAAGTTGAACTCATTATTAGATTTATATAGAAAGGAAATCCGAGTTTATGTAGTTGCATTTAAAATCTCAGGAAATTTGGAATTTATCTGTCCTTATACGATATGATCTAGGCCTTCGAGATTAAATGTATTAATCCTTCCAAATACTCGAAATATTTTTAGATTCTTCGAAAGGCCCAGTCATGTTTCCTTTTTGTGAGACTCTCAAGTCTTTATAGGGTCTTATCAGTTAGAATTTTTATACTATCGGCATGCTTTCAGGTCTTAAAGTTTCACCTCAATGGTAGAGTGACTTTGCAGTCGAAAAAAAAAAAAATAAAATAAACTTTAGTCTCAATAAGTTCCCACTTGCTCGGGCATTACTCACATATTTTCTATATACTATATATACAATAATATATATATGTACATATATGTAATATATAATGAAATCTCGAAAAATCTTTCAGTCCGGGGGCTCAAAGAGGGAGCTTTAGAATTTTGTATAGTGAACTTTATTGTTGCCGTTTCCGCTGGTGTTGTTTTTGCGACCATTTCGGCTGGGCTGCTCGCCTAACAATCAATCAACAACACATTTGATTTATTTCTTCAAGCGGAGCGTTAAAGTATGAAAAAAATGTGTACAAAAAAAGGAAACAAATAGAAATAATATAATGAGAATTCTATATACTATTTTCAGAAGGTTTCGTAGGTCCAGTCGGTTTAATTAGGTGGCTTGGCAAAGTCTTCAGCAAAACCGATATGCTTGCCTGTGATTGAAAAAGCTTAACAAGATGGGGCGACTGTTCTATTCGTTTCTTTTCGTTTCGTTTCATGTGTTCGGCTGCGTCGACGCACACACACACGCACGCATACTCGAGCACACATTCTTCGCATCGTTCTGGCTTCGTGAAACGCAATTTTGTCCCACTCACGCATGGTGAGACAGATCGTGGGACCGACAGAGCGTTGCTGCCTTAACGACTGCGACAGCGACAGCAACAAATGAAATGAAACACAAAACTAGAATAGTTGAATTGACAGCGGGAGGCAAGGCGAAAAGCGAAAGCTAACAGTTACTCGAGTTTACACGTCCACTTAAACATGATCACGAATTTTCTAGATAAGCTGCGAAGGCAAGGCATCAGATAAACCTAGTTAGAATTCTTGAAGAATTCAGTACTTGATTTTAAGCGGATTTCGATTTTCATGACTTGTGGCTGGCATAAACGAATCGCGCCCATAATGCGCCTTCGGCTTACACATCGTAAAGCTTCGGCTCGTCGTGAGAGAGCTTCGCCAAAACTTAATGCATATATACATGAAGAATTTATTTTTAGACATGTGCTCACATCATTGCCAGTCACCGATACGCTGACGATCACGACATCGCCACTCTGATTGGCTGGCTGAACGATTTCAGCAAGCAGGCGGATAACATAGAGCCAGCAACAACAACAAGCTCCAATAACACGGGCCCCACACAGTCAGAGGTGTAGAAGTAGAAGTAGAACCGAACCGAACAGAACACAAACGACACTAACAACAAACACAACAACAACAACGACAAAACGGGAGACATTCACAAAAAGTTCTTGTTGTATTTGTCGCACCGCTTCAGCCGACGTCGACGTCGGCAGCATCTAATAGCGAATTTATGAAGGAATAAAAAGAACATTAAAACCAAAAAAGAAATGAAAAGAATGAAACGAAACACCAACACAAATGCTGGGCAAAGCTTGCAATTGTTTTTGTTGCTGTTGTTGTTGTTGTTTTGAAAGAAGCGTGCCAGTGAAAACTTTGGACTTTCCATTGAGCAGAAAAAGTTTGCTGCACTTTTGCTTGGCGCCTGTTCAAATTTCCGTTAGGTTTTGCCTGCTCCTTTCAAAAATTCTATCTGCCCCCGTACAGGTGGTTTGCGCCCTAACTGACTGACCTGGCGCGACTCATTCAATTGAAATTGTCGTTGACGTTGCTGGCGGCAGCGACGTCGACGTTGACGTTCAAATCGGCATCGCTGTCATCGTAATTTGTTGTTCCCACCATCATCCCCATTCCCCAAAAGCCATGCCAATCATTTTTAAAAACTACAATTTTTTTTTTTTTTTGCTTAAATTAAATGCAACAACGTGTTATGTAAAAATGACACAGAATATAATAAAAACAACAACAAATAGAATTTGTTGTGTTTTTTTTTTTCATTGCTAAAGGCTATTTCAATGGCCGATTGCGCATAGCACACAACTTGCTTGGATATGCAAATCAAATTAATCATTGTTAATAGCAACTAAAAATGTAGCCGAACGCAGCCGAGTTTGGGATACCCTGTACCTAGTAGACGGAATTGAAAAAGGAAAGGTGGTAACCCTGGTCGTCTTCATTCACATAAAACCTCTGGTCTTAATATTCCTTTGAATCCAGCAATATATTGTTTGCACTTATGCAAGCACGCCATCTATCGGACTGTTCATTCGACCGTTTGCCTGTTAGGCAAATCTTGACTCTGAAAATTTTTTGTATATTTCATGTAAATATGGTCCGATTTTAGTCATGTTTGATATCAATCAAAAGATTTTTTAGATTCCTAACAACTTTTCGGAAGCAACTTATACCGAAATCCTAAAGGCTTTGAAAAAGTGAGGTGGTGGAAGGGATGGTGGGGGGGATGAACTTGACCAGCGTACAAACCTAATGAGTCCGAATCCCAGGTTTGGTTATCCTAGCTCTTATAGTCTTTAAGATCGGACAGACGGACGGACATGGCTATATCAATTTCTCTAGTCACCCTGATCATACTGTGGGTAGCTTTGGGGAGTCTACGACGTCTCCTTCTCTATGTTACATACATTTGCTCAAACTTAATATACCCTTAAGGTACAGGGTATAATTTAACGAAAAAATAAGCAAACACACAAAGATAAATTCAATCAAAAGAAAAAATTAAAATATTTGTTTTTTTTTTTTATAAAAATTATAAACCCTGCCCAGGCATTTTGGTTCCCTAAGACCTTTCTCCTCTATATTTTCTTCCAAAGAAATTGATTTTTTTTTTTTCTAAATCTAAAAAAAAAATAATATTGATTGCTTCTCCTGAAATAATTGTGGGTAAACCTCTCGGGATTCTGGATTACGAAACAAAATGCAAAAAAAAAAAAAAAAAAACTATAAATTAATTTTTATGAAGTTTCTTCCCATTTCCTGTGAGATGAGTGCAAATTTTTTCAACTTTATTCATAAGTTTTGTTTAACTTATCTTTGATTTTTTTTCCGTTGTATTTGAACTGACTCAAGCGATTTCGTGAATGAATCAAATTCACTATCGCAGCTCTTCCTTTTTAAGAGAGAATTTCCTCTAAAATTACAGAAGAAATTTCAAAGATAATTTCGATTGCCTTGTTAGAGTATTTCCTAGTTGGAGGGCTCTCGATTTTGGGGGGGCAATTTTAATTGCTCCCAAGCTTGGCAGAATTTAGTGGCTCGTGAATATTGCAATAAATGTTTTTACACCATCCACTCACTCACAACTTTGTGTCAATAATTACTTACAAATTCAAATGCCGTAAAATTAATTACGGAAAATATTAAATAGAGAAACCGCAAGTGTCTATAAATATTGTCAGATGAAGATGTATTTCCAATGTCTCCATGTTCATGAAAAATATCGCACTTATATAAGAATTGCTAGTATTGATTTTCTACAAAATCTTTGGGCACACCCAGACCAACCCCGGGGAGGGGCAGGTCTAGGTGCCACACAAGTTGTAGAATTCCTAAGGCGATCGACAGAAATTCCTCTTAGGATTATGATAGGGCCGAAACCAGCATTTCGGATAAAGCCAATTCCATTGCCAACCACTCGGCCACTGCTGAAAATCTTGTCGGATCGCCGTGCCAATTGTCTTGAACCGAACCTGTTTCTGGCTCAATCAGAGACTATGAAATTATATACACCGGCTTGGATATACCTGATAGGGCTTATTACATCTTTAGACAGAGTCACTTGGAAAGAATTGAGTGAACTTTTTGGAGGTCTTCTATATGGTAAGATATCTGGGAATTTTAATTGTTTTTAACTCTGAGAATGTTAGTCTCTTCATAAGCCTTTACATTTTTATATATTGCTCAAGAGATCTTTGGGTAAAATTAAGCGGATATCTGCCATCCTTGAGTTTTTGGAGATCTTACTAATTCTGGTAGAACTCTTAAAAAAATGTTTTGTCTTTTCAATTGGTATAATTCTATGGATATTTTCCACAAAAACAGGTCAACCAGTCTTACCATAGATGGCGCTTTTGAATGCATATGGAAAATTTCCAGAAGATCTTAACAAACTGACAGAAAGCCTGAGGTTTCTGGTCTTTCTATTTTTGAATGTTGGTCGAAATCTCTTCTGATCTCTAAATTAATTATATATCGGACTATACTTTGAGTCATTTTTTAAAGCTTTCTAAATATCTAAGTACTTTAATATTTATAAAATTCTCTGTAGGATTAAGATCTTTCGCTGCCCTAAGCCTTGCTACTGGCAGATCCTTTGGTCCAATGGAAAATATTTCAAAAGTTTTTAGTGGTTTTAGTTTAATTTCAGAGCTTTTTTGCCCCCTAAATAGCTTAGAAATTGTAGGGAAACTTTCAAGTTTAAAGCAGTTAGCTTAGGTCAAAAATTAGGTCGATGGAGCTTAGAAGTTTAAGGAACTTGGCTTGGGTTAGGTTAGAGCAGGCTTAATAGGTTGGGTTAGGTCAGGTTGGGTTAGGTTAGGTTTGGTTGGGTTAGGATAGGTTAGGTTGAGTTAGGTTAGATTAGGTTAGGTTAGGTTAGGTTGGGTTAGATTAGGTTGGGTTAGATTAGGTTTGGTTGGGTTAGATTAGGTTAGGTTTGATTGGGTTAGATTAGGTTAGGTTAGGTTGGGCTCAGATTGGACTAGACGAGGTTAGAATGGATCCCTATATCTCAGGGAAAACGGTTTCCTTTAAAGACCCGATGGCCTATTGTAGGCTCTTCTTTGGTCACTTAAAGATTATCTCATTTTTCATAAAAGATTTTTTTTTTATTAAAAGAATTTGTTATTAGTTTTCAAATAAGCATGCCAAGGTATTTTTTTTTATGTATGAAAAATTTGTTGGTAAAAACAAAATTCTTGTTGAATTTGTTTTTATGTTATTTTTCATGGTTTGTTTATTTATTTTTTATAATATTTTTTTTTGTGACAAATCTTGTGACTGGTTCGCTTGGCTGACTACTGTACTCTTGGAGAATAAATATTTTATTTATTTATTATTTTGTTTTGTTTTGTTTGGCTTAGGTGAAGCCGATATATATGTATATATTCTTCCGGATATCATTTGAGAAGTGAGAAAATGTTGGACCAAAATCAAAAAATAATATTGTACGTTAATCAAGTCAAATGGAGGCGCTGAAGTTTGAGAAATTGAAAACGAATGTTCGAAGAGATTAACACGTTGTCGTGGCTAGTTTCGTTTTGGGTTAAATGACACATCTGATGGTCAACATGTCAGGGAGTTAATGCTTTGTGCTTTGTATTATTATTATTATTTTTATATATACGTAGTAAGTTGGTTAGATCGATGAGTTTTTGTTGTTGTTGTTGCTGTTGTTGTTTTGCTCTCAACAACTTAATACGATAGACTCGCCCAGCAAAAATCAATTTAGGCAATACATAAATCATTTCGATTTACTGTCAACATTTTATTATCTTAGCCAGAAATTCCAACAAAAAAAAAAAGAAGAAAAATTAAAACAAAAAGCATTTACATTTTGTTATGCAAATTGGTGTTTAAAGTATCGAATACCCGTAGGTGGAAACCAGTCAACAGTGTTTTAAATTACAAGAAGTTTCAGATTACAAGAAAACCGGAAGGTCCCACCAACTGCTCTCACATTCAAATCCATCCCTCTCTCTCTCTCCTTTCGTATTCCTGCAAATCGACACAATTTATATACAATGAAGCGTTGCCTTTAAATTGTACAAACATTGTAATGAATTCTTCAAATTGCACAAAAAAAAAAGAAAGAAAAGTCCACACCAAAAAGCCACGCCTGAAATGCACGCCACATTTTTGCTTCTTCTGCTTCTTCTTCTACTTTTTTTTTTTATGGCCACACGTCGCCATCGACATAGCCATCTCCGGCATCTCCATCGCCATTGGCGGTGCCGTTGAGGCAGAAAAAAAAGTAACCCACACGCAAACACATAAACCCAAAGCCAAAGCAAAAAAAAAAAAAAAAAAACACACACACATAGAAAAAATGAGCAATAACAAAGGCAAACTTTCACGAGAAAGCAGTGAAAGAATTGCTTGCCAACCGCAAGTGTTTTATGGGACCCAAAAATCTGGTATTCCAAAAACCCCAAGTTGAAGCGACTACACAGTCGGCTGGGCAATTATTCTGATCCCATACTCTATGATTCCAAGTTTCCTGAAGGTCTGCAGACCCTCAATGGACGCAACTGTTTAATGGGTTCCCAAAACCCTTGATTCGTTATGACTCAGACTGAATGAGCTTTATCATCATTGAAAGGTCTAATATTATCATGTCATAGTCCGGGATCCTGAGGTTACAAAATCTGGAATACCCTTAGACGCACGCGTATTATCATGCCATAGTCCAGGATCCTGAGATTCCTAAGGCCTACAGATCTTGATAAATTGGTATGGGACTAATGGGTTACCAACATCTGGAATACCTTATGACACAGGCTAAATTCGCTGTATTATCTGATGGACGGCTATTATGTCCAGAAGGTCAGTAGATCCTGAGAAATTGACTAACAACCACAACTGTTTAATGGGTTCCCAAGACCCGGATTACCTTATGTCTCAAGCTGGATTGACTGCTTTGTCCAGTGGACTTTTATTATCAGGTCATAGTCTAAGATCCTGAGATTTCTGAAGATATATCAATATATACCCCGGGTTCCCCAATACTCTTAAAGTCTCGAGCGCCGTAGAAGCCGTCGGTTTTTTCGGGCTTTTTTCGTTGGGCTTTTCAGTCATTTTCTACTCTAAGATCTGGAGATTTCTAAGTTGCTTCAAAAATAAGACGGATATTCTTTTGCTACAACTATTTTATCATATACTCTGGAATATTCAGATTTTCAATTTTCCCCAGGAGGGAAATGGGTCCAGCCATTATCCCAACTGTGTGGAAATCGTCATAAACCCCAAGATCCTGGGTATCGTAAATCTGGAGAAATTATAGAGATACTGGAATCGGACTTTCATCCCATTATCTAATCAAAATTTGGAAACGATTTCCTTTGAGGGATCCAATCAGATTCGTTCAATGAGCCAGCAAAAATTATTTCTTGTCAATTTCAATTTCCTTTTGGACTTTGCTTTGCCGTTATATGACAATCATAAATAAGAAAAATTGAAAGAAGAACTTGTAAATAATTTGTGATTGTGGAATTACTATATATATACGGGGGCCTTAGGGCTCTGATAATTCTGATTACCAATAAATAATGGACAAATCAATAAAACTCAGAACTGCTTTCTCTCTCACAGTTTTGCGAATCACAGGAACTCTCCGACAATGAAATAAAATACAAATAAACAGGAACCTGCAACTGGTGACCCATTTTCACTGGTCTCCAGACTAGACGAAAATATGGCAAGAGGTAAAAACCAAAAATATATATGGAAATAGCCCAAACATAGACAGTGAGAATTTTTTTTCCATTTTTTTTTGTTGACCTCTAATAAAATTGAAATTACTTTCGTTTTTTCTTATTATTATTATTGTTTTTTTTTTGCATTGGGGGGCCATTAACCTGATGTGGATGTCATCAAGGTCAGGTTCGATGGAAGGACAACTTCTTGAGAACCGCTGGAAATGAAACATTTCCGTGGCATTTTGAAAATGTAATTGATTTGTTTGTTGTCTTCAAGTCTCTGGGTTTTGTTTTATTTTAATGTCTTTAGCCGTTTCAGGGCCAAATTCGGGGCGACTACGCCAGTGAGGTAGAGGGGGGAGAGCTTTGTCAGTTAGTCAGTCAGCCAGTTAGTGAATTGGGCGAAACGTCAACAAAATCCTGCACGCAACACGAAAAGTTTCTTCGACATTTTTGCCACAATTTTTAATACCGCAGGCGATGTCGAGGTTGGCGTCACCAGAGCCATTGGAATAGCCACAGTCAGAGTCGGAACGCCTGGTTTTACGATACGAAATTACGATTGTATAATAAAGCGGCAGGCGAGTGGGTGTCCTGGCGGCGGTAAGGGGAGCCCTGGATGGCCTGACGGTGGGCGGTGGGACGTCGGCCAAGTGGGCCACCATTTTCTGGGCAGACTACTGGCGCCAATTTTATGTACTCGAAAGCAACACAACCACTCAGCCCCTTCCTACCCATGACCCCTCTAGCTCACAGGCCGACCCGGCCCGGCCTGGCCCAGCTCGGTTTGGCTAAGCATTGTTCCGTTCGTTCCGTTCCTTGGTCGGTGTGGCCCCAAGAGCTAGCGGATATGACGACGCTGCTGCGGCAACGTCGACAGCGACGCCAGCGACTCACGACTAGGACATAAACTCATTTATTGTGTGGCATAGTAAGGGCGCGGACAGCTGGACACCCGTACAGATGGAGCTGATTCGGGGGCGGGTGTTATGGCAGGAGGGCGTCAGTCGGGCGTACCCTATGCAATTAATTCAAACACTCGAAGGACATCGCAGGACATTTCCATTGCTCTTCTTGTGCGAGCCGCCTCCTTTTCATTAAAAGGTAAAAAAATGGTTCGCCTTCGTTTCCACACTATTTGCCGATTTCTCTCTGCCACAAGGTCTTCTCCCCCAGCCCCACCCCCCTGGCCCTTTTGCGGTCCGTTCGGCCCGGTGGCTCCCTTTTCTTTTTCCCTGTTTTTTTTTCGTTTTTGCCATTTTGGCGGGTGTTGAATGTCATTATTTAGTGGCGCCGTTCCGAGAACTGCCAAACTGCCAAACAGCCAACTGTGAGCTGCGCATATTTGCTTATGTGATTTGAAATCTTTCTGCCTGCCGTTTTTCGCTCCTTAATCGACCTGTTCCCTTTTTGGGGCAAGCGACTACATAAAGTAAAAAAACTATTTTCAAACAAAAAGTAAATATTGGCTTTAGTTTTTAGTATGATTATGAGATTTGTCTTGTACGAGGAAGTAAGGAAAGCAATTAAGGTTAACGAAAAATGTTGGGAAAACTTTGTAGGAGATAAATAAAAATCTGTTCTGGGTTCCTGGTTAACGAATCCCATAGCTCTGAGAATGAGGATAGTCTAAGTCTGCTTGAATGGCCCTCCAAAATATCAAAATATTTGAGAGCCTTATACAAATCTTATAATGAATTCATAAAGAGATTTCAATACTGACCCATTAAGGTATCGATATATCAAAAGATTTACTTTAAAGGTCTTTTCAAATATCAAGATCCTGGGGCTCATAGAGCCCCCACAAAAAATCCTTTGAGTCACTTCCATAAATTCAATGAATTTCTCCTCTGAAAGAAACTAAAGGCTTCTTGTCAGTTCCCATTTAATTTTTACCATTTTCTAAATCTCAAGATCCCTGGTGCTCATAGAGCTCACAGAGAAATCCCTTTATTGACTTCCACAATTTCAATAAATTTTCTTGTTTTTAGAGTCTTAAAGAATTCTTGTCCTTATCTGTCAGTTCCCGTTTAATTTTGAGAACTTTTCAAGCTTAGAAAGATGATGTCAGAGTCAAGTACCACTTGATGGGAATTGCTTTCTATGATCGATGGAGTGAATCATTATACAAATGCAACAGACAACTCATAAGAAAAAAGAACATGGAGCAGAGATAATATGGTGATCGGCTGATGTCGAGACTCCCCCCCAAGAGTGAATCACTCAGGCTGGTTGAACGAGTTACTCATGGACCGTTTCTGGTCTCCAAGATAGACAAATTGTTACAGACATTTTCTTCGCTCCTTAGATAACTTCGAAGATGTTGGAATGAACATCGATTGTTTCGAAGGAATCTTTTGGTATTTTTTTTTTTTTTCAAAACTTTATGAATTAATATCAATGTAAATGTTGACAGTACTAAGCTCTTTACAAGGCCCTTAGTCAATTATTTATACTTTATTTGCCGGAGGTGGGGTCGGATCGATCGGTCATCGTTGATGAGGTGAAGTCATTTGGTGGAAATAGTAAAAATTACTTAATTCAATCAAAGCCTTTTACAAAGACAATTTTAGCGATTCAAGCGCCCCAGTAGCACTGTCTGCCTCGAATGTCATCAAAAAAAAAAAAAAAATAATAATAATAAAAAATTAATAACAAAACCAACAAAAGGTAATAAATTACTATCGAACCTGAGTAGATAAAACAAAAAAGAAACGATCACTCGATGTCGGAGACGCGTGGAATGGTAACGAGCTATAATTACTTTATTAATAGCAAAGCCAGCGTCATGTTGCTCCCACTTGCCCAGTCCGGGGAGTCGAGGACTGCAACTGAACTTTAGCTATAGCTCTAGCTATATAGTGATCAAGAGCTGATTGGCTGAGATTCGGATTGGCGGAGGCCGTCAGCTTATCGCTGGCCAATTGAAATTCTGCTGATATTGCAAATTTTTATAGTGTCTTCGGGGCTGTGCAGTTTGGTCTGGGGCTAGCGAAGACCCTCCGTTTTCGTTCTGATTAGATTGGACTATATTAAATCATACCTTAAAATGGTAGGTAAGGGTCAGAGTAATTGGGATTGTAAATTGATTGGTGGGTAGTTTTCCATGATGCGTCATTTAGCGGTTGCCAACTTTTTAGTTCCGCAAAAAAAAAAGAAATTGCCAAATAGCATAAATTTCTGGGTATTAAATATGATTTATTCTATGAAGGGGCAGTTTTAACAAGTCGGAAAAAAATATTAATCAATTGAATTTTTCAAATTAATAACTTGAGTCTTGATTCTTTGACTTTCTTGGGCTTTGGAAGTATTTAAAAAAAAACTTTGAAGTTTCTTAAGTTTTGCACTTTTGGTGTCTCGGGGATTCTTGAAGAGCTTCTCAATAGGTCTTTTAAATACCAGAAGAATTGGAGTCTTCAAATAAATAGCTTGGGCTTTGGAAGTATTTGAAATAATTCTTTAAAGTTTCTGAAGTTTCGCTTTTTTCGTGGCTCGGGGATTCTTGAAGAGTTTTTCAATAGGTCTTTCAAATACCGGGAGAGTTGGAGTCTTGGGAGTTTACTGACTTTTTAAAATGTATTTAATTCTATAATTTGAGGGATCTGGAGGATCTTGAACCGACTTTATTGATCTAAAGATTTTTATTTAATTCTCAAATTTGAGAGTTCTGGAAAGAATATTTTCTTCTTCTTAAAAGCGTTACTAAATATTCTCCGTATTTTTTTTGAGGTTCTTAAACAATTCCGACTTGATTGACTTGAAAATGTATATTTATTTCAATAATCTGAGGGTTCTTGAAAGACTATTTTCTTCTTCTTCTTAATAAATCTCTCCGTATTTTTTTTTTTTTTTTTTTTTTGACTTAAAATTTTGGAGGCTCTTAAGCAATTCCGATTTTTTTGAATTTACAATTTATATTTATTTCTATTATCTGAGGGTTCTAGAAAGACTATTTTCCTCTTCTTCTTAAAAGTGTTTTAAAATTTCTTCAATTTTATTTTGTAATTTTTTTGGACTTTTAAGGGTCTTCAAAAAATTCTTCTTCCTTTACTTTTGCAAATTGAATTTCTTTTAAAAGTTTCCCATAAAAATAAATTAATTTCTAATTTTTTTTTTCGCCCAGTTTCATTTGCATTTTTAATGTCACCAGAATAATTCTTGGACTTTCTGGAATTGTTTTTTATTTCAGTCAGCTCAGATTTCCCCATAAAACTGTCAGACTGAAGATATAAATTTATTTTTCTAACCATTTAAAATATACGAATTTTTATAATATAAAATAAGTTTTGGATTCTTTAGTTAAATTAATTTTTTTGTTTTTTTTTTTAAGAAAAAAATAAATCCTAATTGGTTCCGACAGATCTGAATAGATTTGAAATGCCAAAAGAAATCTTGTCTCGTTGAGAATTCAGGTTTCTATTCTTTGCGGGATGACTAAGCCCGGACTGAAGGGGCCTGTAAAGATTTGTAAAGAATTTTAATTAATTGAGCTTTGAATGTTTATTGAAATGTCCTCAGTATTCCATGGTAAACTAATCAAATCCGATAGACAGATGACAGATTTGCCCAGTCTCTGACGCGGTGGTGGTGGCTGTGACTCAGTTTGAATTTAGTTTTGGTCTTTTTCGATTTTGTTTTTGTTTTTTGTTTTTGGGTTTGTCAAGTTTTCGAGTTGCTCGAAAATAAAATTTCTTTCTGCTGTTTAATGGATTCTTATTGGCATTTATTTTTCTTGTTGTTGTTGCTGTTGTTGTTTTTAAGGTTTCATAAATTATTGGCTAGCAAAGTGTATGCAAATCTATTCGTGGCCATAATGCGTGTAGTTTTTGTTGTTTTGTTTTTTTTTTTTTTATTTTTTTTATTTTTAGTGTCATTATTATTATTTTGATTGTTTGTTGTTTTTGTTTCTGGCTTTTTAATGCGTTTTAAATTTCGCTTGAATATTAATTTGCCATTGCCTTTTGTTATTGCTATTGTTGTTGTTGTTGTTGTTATCTTTTTTTTTTTGCCTAACGCCATTTAATTGCACAAAAGCAAAAAAGAAGAAGAAGAGGAGAGAGAGAAAAAAAAACTAGACAACAACAGACTTTGTTGTTTAGAACTGAAAATTTTAGCATTTTTTTTTTTGTTAGTTTAATTTTGTTTTCTATTAAAAAAAAATGAAAAAAAAATATATATGCAAAGCCAAATGAGAAAAAAAAACCACAACAAAACAACAAAAAAAAAAATCAAAACATTTTTAAGCGCCTCTCAAGGTTGAGCTGAGCTGGCAAGGCTTCTGGGTTGGCGAGGGGCAAGCGGGGTGCTCATTTTCCTAGCCATACAAACAACAGATACTCTATCCATTCCATTTCTATGTGAAGTTCAAAGTTTTGGCACGTAACTCAACGAAAATGAAACTGAAATTAAAATGGGATTAGACTGAAAATCTGCCCTCGCCCCCCCCAAAATCCGCTCGGTTTCACTTTTTGAATGCAAACAACAACAACAACAATGACAACAACAAATTGTATCAAGTCTAATAATAAAAAATTCTAGGGGCATAATGGAGATGGAGGAGGCGGCGGGGCGGGCTAAATAAGCAAATGACAAGCAACAAATTGTTCAGCTTTTTATTGTTATTATATATTTTTTTCTCTCTCTCTCTTCTATGAACATTGACAATTGTTGTTGTTGTTGTTATTTGAATGCTCTGCTCTCAAGAGGCAGCGGAGAGCTCATTAAGTCTAGGCTGGGGCTTGTCCAAGGGAGCAGGTAAGTCATGAAATATGAACAAGCTGAAAGGATCAAAAATTATTAATTTTATAAACAAAAAAAATAATAATAAATTAAATAAATCAAATATATCCTGCTTATAGATAAAATCTGTATAAGATTTTTAGGTAAAAAATAAAAAAAGAAGAAATGAATAAAAATGAAAAATAAAACCTCAATAAAAAAAAATTAATTATATTAAATCCAGAAAACAAATAAAAAATCAATAAAAAAAAATACTTTTATTAAATCCAGAAATATAATCAGAACTTTCTGGTACTGAAAAACCCCAGGTGCATTCTGATGAACCCTTCAAAAATATATCAAATTTCCCAACTCCAAAATAAGTCAATAACAAAATAATTGATTATATTAATTTTCATGAAACTCAGAGAGAAATTAATTAATTAGAATTCTTCCCTTGCTATTGCAGAGTATTCGAGAGTCGGCCAAGTCAGCTTAATTGACCTTTTGTTTTTGTTTTTTTTTTCGCTTGTTTGTCTCTGCTACAATTTTGATTAATTAATTTCCTGACTTATTCCTGTACAATGCCCGACTTGTTGGAGCCAGTCCACCAAAAATGCCAAAAAGAAAACAAAAAAAAAAAAAATGCTAGAAAAAAAAATAGAAACGAGAGAAACAAACAAGGCAAAAACAAAGAAGCATGAAATTTGAATTCTAAACACAAATTTTTATGCACGTTTTAAAATTGTTAGCGGAGTTTTATTTTTTATTATTATTCAGTTGGAACAAATTTATATATACTCTTTTTGAGGTTAAGCAAAAAAGAATTCACCATTGAACACGCGTCAATTTGTTGTGGTGAATTTGCACTTATTTGCACCGAAGCATATCAAAAGTGTGATAAATAATTCGAGGTGATCCCATAATCAAGTTAATTCTATTTACTTTAATATGCAATAAAAAATGAAAAAGTCTTGAGCGCATAAAAACTTGAAAATTTTACACCATTAAAATAAGGGACTGCGTGACCTACTCAGCGTCAATGTCAAAGAAAAAACGAAAACTGTGAGGGAAAAAATCTGTATGCGTGAGCAGGTGTCTGCCTGGCTGCGTGTGTGTGTGTGTGTGTGGCTGTGAGAGCGAGAGTGAGGATGAAAGCGAAAGCGAAATGCAAAAGGCAGCAGCAACAACAGGCGCGCTCAGCTCACTGCGCATTTCGCTTTTTCTTTCATATCCTCTTTCTAACTAAATTAAGGTGAGGCTAGACTGAATAGCTCTATCTCTTTCGTTTTTTGTCTATTTTGCCAGCGGCATAGGCAAGGCGTATACCACGCGTTTTGTCCTTACCTTGCTTTTATCTGATCTCGACTTTTTATGCTCTCAGCGTAGGCTCTCTTCTTTAAGCTAGCTGAGCAGACACACACATACAAACCCAAGTCAGAATTTTAATTGCAATTTTCATGTATTCTCTATTAGCATTGACACGCGTCGGTCACGTAATTCTATTTTAATCAAGTTTAATTGTATGAAAATAAATATTTAAACTATTTCTGTTGTTGTGCTTTAATTGCTAAATAAAAAAATAGCGCAAATTAAATAAATTCAAATTATGCTTTGACTCATTTACTTTGTCGCGGGTGAAATAAATTTTTTTGTGCATTTTTTTTCAATCTTTAATTCTTCATAATTACGTGTAATTGATACATATATTTATTTAGTGCCGTGGTTCGGAAACTGTGCTTCTTCTTTCAAATGTGTTTTCGTTTCGTTTTAAGTCAAAGTCACGGCACTGCTTTACCGTTATGATCAGAGAGCAAAACCTTTCGCTTCTTCCTCTTTCAACTTCTCTTTAAAGGGTATGTAAAATTGAAGAAGCTGTTTTTTTTTTATTTAAGAAAAAAATAAATAAATAATAATAATTAGCATGTTGATTTAAATAATTTTAAAATTAAATTCAATGCCAAAGGAAACAAAAAAAAAAAAAAAAAAAAAATTAGAAACTGGCTGATTTCCCCCTGCCTTCTCAATACCTGTTAGAATCAGCCAAGCTCGAGACTCCAACGATCATGAACTTTGTGTACTTTTGAGCGCCGTGGTGGCTGCCGTAGTCGCAGCCGCTGCTGCTGCTGCGCTGCTGCTGCGCTGCCGCTGCCTTTGAATGTGTCAGCGATATCGATGATGGCAATGACAGGCACGATGGGTCTTGTTTATAATTATGCTGTCTTTCTGGCCAGACACTTCGACTATCGAAGAAACTTGGTCCCCTAAAAATAGCCAGTCGGCTTTCTGTTGTTATTGTGAAGCTGGAAGCTCCCCCCTCCACCCCAATCAGCAGCAGCACAATGCCTTCAGTCACTCGTTAGCCACTAACTGAAAATTCAAACAAGTGTGCATGCACACACACACATACACACACACATACATACATACGTACACAGATACAGATAAACATTGGCATAGTGCGAGCACTTCTATAAATATTTGTCCAACTAACCGGGTGTCATGGAAAGATATTATTGACGATTTATACAGTTGAGTCATGCGCAAATAACTCGACTTATTAGAAATTCAAAGCCATGGGCCGGCCAATCATATTACGAGGGTGTGGGCCCCGCTGCCCCAGCCGGTCTCAGACCGTTCGACGAATGAGCAAGTCTATTTAAATGGGGATCCAGAAACGGATGGTAATTTAAAACCATTAGCCAATGTGAATGAATCCCTCTACACCCTCCCCATCCCCGCCCCTCCCAACCTTTTGCCAGGTACAGAGCTCACACACACACACACATACACAGCAGGGCTGTGTGCCCAGCTACATCTCTTTCATTAGACCCAAAATTTTGTTGTTTCTCTTCTTCTTCTTCTTCTTCTTCTTGTTCGTCTTGTCGATTTTGACAAAGTGTTAATGAAAAGAACAAAACAGTTTAATCACAAAATATTTGATTTGCATATAAATTATTATTATCTTCGACAAATACTGCCGATTTCCATGTACCGTCCAGCTGTGCCGACTCTTTTATGGTCAAAACAAAATAACAAAAAAACAAAAAAAATAAAGAAAAAAAGCTCAAAAAAAAAAGAGTACAAAATTCCGATAAATATGAAGCAACACAGATTGTTGGGCTTATCAATTTTTGCCTAGAAACTTCTGGAATCTTTCAACTAGAAATTCTCATGAATCTATGAAAATTTATGATCTGGCTTTATCCAACTAACTCGGACTCTATCGAATGTTATTCCAAAAGCACTTTGATTGGAGTTTCTACAATTTTCGAAAAGGTTTCGGAAACTTAAAAATTTATTCCCCTAAATTTTCTCCGATTAAAACTTTTAATTTTTTTGTTGGAAAAATTTCCAACAAGAATTTTAGAGCTTTCGATTTCGATATCAGTAAAACAGACTTCAGACTATTTCTAACAAATCTGAAAATTTTCTCCAGAAAAAATTCTTCCAAAAAATCATTCATTTTTACTCAAGATTTTTAGATTTTTACTCCAAAGTCTAAAAAGATTTCGATACCATTAAAATTTACTTCCTTATAAACTTATTTTACCTCTCCAATTATTTCCAAGAAAAGACTCAATTATCCCTTTAAAATTTTTTTGTTAAAACCCCCAAAAACAACCCTAAGAATTCTAGACTTTTTCTCCCAAAGTTGAAGTAATTTCGATACCATCGAAACTGACTTCCTGAAAGCTTTTCTTGCTGTAAAAAATCTTTCCAAGAATTCTGTACTTTTTCTCCAATAAAAATTTCTCTCAAAATCATTTGTCTTTAATAAAAATTCCCCTAAGATTTCTGTACTTTTTCTGCTTTGGACTCTCTCTCGATTGGAATTAATTATATCCTCGAAAATTCCCCCCAAGAATTCTAGGTAAACTTTACCCAAGATTTCTGGACTTTTACAGATGACTATGAAAAGGCTTAGGTTATTTCCATTTTCCCTAAGAACTTTGAAGTTTTTCTTCCAAAAAGAAAAAATTCCAATTCTATCGAAACTTATTTTATGAGGATTCTCAAATAATTCCCTAAAATTTATTTTACCATAAAAAAAAAAAAATTCTCTCAAAGAACTGAAGACTTTTTCTTAGCTAATTAAAAGGTTTTCAACTTTCCCGATCATTTTTTTTTGTCATATAAAATTCCTCCCGGAATTCTGGGCACCGAAAGGGTGCCTCTTGGAGAGGTTCAGATTAGTGAAGGAAATATGTTGAGAGGCGTTTCGGGTTCCCTAATAGACGAACTCTTTTGATCCTGAGTAGAAAAGGTCTTGAATTTTTTTTTTTTTTAATAAGAATAAAAAGGTTCCGGATACCCTCAACATTTTTTTTGTTAAAAATAACCTCAGACCCTTTCCACTCAGGATCAAAAGAGTTAGACTATTAAGGAACCCGAAATGCCCCTCCACTTATTTCCTTCACTAATCTGAACCTCTCCGAGAAATTCTGAAAAAGAGTATTTGAAAAGAGTTTGGATACTCGGCAAACTTGTTTCCCTAATTCGCCTCGGCTTTGACTTGATTTGGGAGTTGTTTTTATTAGTTCTTTTTTTTTCTTATTTTTTTGAATAAAAATGGAACCAGTTTTGATTGAGCTTAAATATTGATTGGGGTCTAATGATAATTAAGGAAATGACTGAGGGTGAAGAGGGACAAGTCAAAACATTAATAATTTAATTTTTTTTTTTGTTATTATTCAATCGTAATTTTTTTTTTTTTTTTTGAATAATTTTTAATGAATGTTTTCGATTTAATTGAGTTCTTTGCTAGCCAAGAAAAGAAGTGAGGGAATTTTCTGAGAAATGCCATATAAAATTGTAAATTTTTGAAATTTTGTAAAGCGAATTTTTGGTTTGAAAATCGCGCGATCCAAATTAGCTAAAAATACAGAAAATACGAAACGAAATGTTTCTGTTAATTTTTTTTTTTTTGTTTTGTTTGCAAAACAAATTGTTGACATTCGGCAGTTGCAATTGACTCAGTTGGACTCGAGTTGGATGGGGGAATACCGGGGACTCGGACAAGTGCCGCTGAGTAATGAACTGAATATTGTGAAAATATCTAAAAAAAATTTAACAAGAGAACTGAAAACTGAAATTTTGAAAAATGAAAAATGCTCGCAGATGTCGCATTTCACTTTTTCTTTTTTTTTATTTTGGTCGAGCAGTGAAGCATTTTGGTTTTTGATTTTTATGTTCAGAAATATTCATAAAAATGATTATGAACAGAATCGAGGAAAAGTTTTCGAAGCGGGCCAGCAACGACTCTCAAGATCAAAGTGAGAGCAGGAATGTGAATTTTTTTTTTTCTTCGCATTCGCCACAAATGCAACAAAATGTGACACACACAAAACAACAACAACAACACTAAGAAGAGTCGAGAAAATTTTCATGAAAAAAAAAATTCTTTTTCACCATCTGCCAGGGCCAAAAAAAGAGCCATTTCTTTTCGCCTTTGGTCAAACATAAATCAATTATTTTTCTTTCTTTCTTTCTCTCATCAACACTTTAAGTGTTGACTTATAGAAATCTGGCAAACATATATGCAAAGCGATTTTCCCAATTTCCCCTAACCATTTTTCCGCATGCAAATTGCTGGCAATCAAAATGCAGAACAGCCTCTTCGCATTTCCATTTGATGCATTTAAATCGAGTCGATTAAGCCTCGACGATGCCCCAGAGCATCAGGCAAATCCAAATCCTTACCCATTCCGATTTTGATTTTCTTTATCTTTCAGTTTATTTATTAATTTATTTTTTTTCACTAATTCCAATTTGTATTGGCCTCTTGGTTTGCCTTGCCCTTCAACCTTGGCAAATGAGCATTTAAATCATGATTGCTTTGGCACGCAATCAGTCCGGCCAATTAATGCGGCTCGGACTCCTCAGACTGGCCGCGTCAAGAATCAAGCATCGTATGGCCTGGCGTCCGGCCAACGAGGGCCCACACCATGGTCATTCTATTTGGGGCTGAGGGGGTGAGTGGTTGGTTGGTCGAGTTGAGTGGGTGACAATCTGCGTGGCGCACGTTCAAATTTAAAAGAGTTTTCTCTGGTTTTACGAGTGTGAAAATGACTGAGGAAAATACATTTGACTTGACTCGCTTGACTTTTGTGAAAGTGAAAATGATCATGGAATTTGGGCTACTCTTTTCGTGAGAAAGGGTATAGAAGGGGAAAGTTAACTTAGGCAAACTGGTATGGCTGAGAGTGTCTGGGGGTCTTCCTTTAGCATGTAAAAATTGTATAGGTCGGAGCAAACCTAATTCGGTCTTATAAATTTCCCCAAGATTTATTGATCCTTTCCAAAGAAATTTGGTTTTCGAGCCTTGGCTCAGAGCTCTTCATATCCCATCAATATCCCATCAATATCCCATCAATATCCCATCAATATCCCATCAATTTCCCATTCTATCGAATTGATCTCAATTTTAGATATCTCCAGAATCGATTGACTGATTTCAATTAAATTAGATATGTCAAATATTTCTATAGAAGCAAGTTTCCTTTGGATTAGACTTCTCTATGATATAGCTGGTCTTGACATATCTGTGGAGTTTATGATTTGATTTTACTTTAATTTGGAACTTGAGAAAAGCATATATAAAGACATAGAACTACCTCATTCCATTTTGATCGGACCTTTTTATCATATCGTCTTATAAGCCCGAATCAGTTACAGGAATATCTCCAGATTTTATTGACCAATCTGAATTAAATAAGGCCTATCAAATATTTATATAGAGCCACACAAATGAACCAAATTTCTCTTGGATCGAACTACTATATAATCAAGAAATAAAGGATTCAAGATTATAATATCAAGCCGATTGGGTTCTGTAAATTTAAAATAATAAAAAAAATAATTGAAAAGTTCGAAAGGAAAAAAAAATATAAGAAAGAATTATTTGTATAAAATGAATAATAATTTATAATTAGGAAACTTTGGAATGGGTTAGGCAAACTTCTGCCATTCGAAGGCAATCTGTCCGAATATTTAGATTAATTACCAAGATATTCCTTTCAATTTTTAAAAACTTTTCAACATTTTAGATGAGATTTTAAATTTGAGCCACTTTGTCATTTTTTTTGTTTTTTCCTACTAAAAAAAAAAGTGTGAAAAGTTATTGGCAATTGCTTGCTGGGATGTCAAAGGCACACACACACACACACACACACATAGAGAGTGTCGTATTGAAATTTTGTCTTGATATATATGAAAGTTTTTAGGGGCCACGCCCATCATATTCGCCTACGTGCGTGTGCGTCAATAGTGGTCGGAAGTGCCCGGAGAGCGCCCCCATTTTGGCCTGCTTTCATTATTTTATTTTCGTTCTTTTTTTATGGCATTTTGATTAATGTGCCATTTTGCAAAAGTCAACAAATGAAAATGACAAAAAGAAAAGCACACAAATGCATAATCTTCAAAGTAGAATCGACTACTTTGGTCTATAATTTTTTTTCTTTTATGTTTTTCATTTTTCAAGGCTACGAATAAAACAGGAGGGAGGGGGAAAAAATAAAAGGAAAACCAGTGTAGTTTTGAAATAGTGTTTTTCATTAGTTTTTTTTTTTTTTTTGTCTCTTGGGAAAGATATATGAGAATGCTAATTTATTTTATCAACATTTTCGAATGACAAAAAAAAAAAAAAAATAAAATAAACAAAAAGTTGGGCGAACAAAATTAGGGCAAAAATGTTTCTTTATTTTTCATTTTATTTTTTGATAGAAGCAAAAGCAAGGATATATATTTTTTAATTAGTCAAATTTTATAAAAAAAAATTGTTATAGGGAAAAGTGGTTTGAAATTTTTCTCTTAAGAAAATATTAAAAATTTGTCTTCTAATTTTAAAATAAAAAAAATATATTTTTCTCTAAAAAAAAGGAAATATGTGAAAATTAGGAAATAAATAATAAGTAGCAAAATAGTATTTTCTGTTTTTTTTATTTTTTTTTTTTTATAAAAATAAATTCGAAATGTCCACTTAAATTTTTATAGACTCGAAGGCAAATTTATTTCTTTTTCTAAAATTAGAAAGTATTTTTTAACTAAAAAAAAAAAATAAATAAAAACAAGAACAAGTTTAAAATAATTAAACTATTTCAGTTTCGATATAAAAATTATTTAACAATAAATTTTTGTTTTTTTTATAAAAAAAAAAGAATTTTTAATAAAAAAGAAGTAGAAATAAAAAATTACAAATTTTAAAATAAATATTTTTTTTTCAATATGAAAAAAAATCTAAATTTTGCCTGTCCTTATTCTCATTTAAAAAATCGAAAGGGGAAACACTTTTCCAAGAAAAAGCAAAAATGTGTTGCCCTTTTCTCTCACATAAAAAATTTTAAAATTCCCGCTTAAATTTTTGGACACTCGAAAGAAAGAGAAAAGTTTGAATATTTTTCGTGTTCCAAAAAAGTTGGAAATGTCTTTCATTTTTTTCGGCACTAAGCGTCTAGAAATTAATTCAACGACTTTACTTAGCTTCCTGCAGAAAATTTTAATCTTCCTCATTCGTGGCACATTCAATTTTGCTTGGGATATTTATATAGCAACGAACGTGTGGCGGAATTGAATGAGGTTAAAGGTTTTCGAAGAGTAGGGTGGGAGGGACTAGTGTGTGGGGCGGAGGGAGACAATGGGTTTTGTTTTCTATAAATAAACTTTTACTTCGCCTGCTGTGGGATTCGATCTCGCGCGAGCAATATGCGACAGTTACCGCGGCACCTGAAAAGCATGCGCCATTGCTTGGTGCCGGCGAACTTGACTCTAGCGGGTACTAACGTGAAACAAAGAGATGGGCTAAAAATAGATCCAAGGTTCAAGCCTTGCAAAATTCCAAGCTAAAAAAGTTTTTAATAAAATATATACATTTCTTATTTTTCAAAATTAAATGAAATTTTATTAGTTATCTAATTTATTTAAAAAAATATTAAATATTTAATAATAATGATATTTTGTGAAAACAGATTTGAGTCGCCATCTAGCGTTTGTCTGGTGCAGCTATGCTCACATAAAATAGCTTGACAAATAGAGGGCGCCACTAAACTGTTATACACATCGTTCTGTTGCTCTGTTCCATTCCATTTTGTCTCTCTGTCCAGGGCTATGGCGGGCAGCAAATATTTGAATTTTTGAAACGGTTTTTTGCTGTGAATTCTTATCAAACCAAAACAAAAAAATGTCCGACCTGGCCAAATATTTTTCTATAAAATAAAATACGATTGGAATTTGTTTATATATATATATATATATATTTATAGCTTTATTTTATTTCGTCTAAATTTCATATAAGTATGCATATATTTTTGTTCCTTTTTCGTGTGGTTGTGTGGTTTTTGTTGCATTTTCTAAAAACTATTTTGTTGTTGTTGTTCTTGTATTGTGAAAAGACTCCATTCGCCTTCGCTTGGCTGTGTGCCTTCATTTTCTTTTGTTTATTTATTTATTTTGTGCGATTGTTAAAAATTGAATGGAAAATTTTATTTTTGTGCTTATGAAAAAAAAAAAAACGATTAAATAAAAAAATAAAACTCATTTTTTTTATGTTTTATGTGTAATTCATAAAGTGTGTTAAAATTCTTTAATATTATAAAAAAAAAAAAAAAATTATATCATTTTTATTTTAGTTTCTTAAACAATTAAAAAGCCTTGTTGTTGTTTTTGTTGTTTTTGCAATAAATTGTAAACTAAATTAAATCACATTTAGCATATTCGAAAAAAAAAATTATTTATAATTTTTTTATTAAATTATTTCCCAAGAATTTAATGCTTATTTTTTTTATTTGATTTATATAATTTTTTTTTTTTTAATTTGAATTTCTTGGGAACTTTGATTTTTTTTTTTTAATTTTAAAAATATTTCGACACTTTAATTTTTTAATAATTTAATTAATTGTGTATTTACAAATTTAAAAGAGGCGAAAAAAATTCTTTGATTAATTTGATTTTTTTTTATATTATTTTTTTTGTTCCACAATTTCTTTTTTTTGTTTTAATTTTATTTTTATTACAATTATTTTTTTTTTTATTTTAGATTTATTCTTATTTAAGACTTAAGAGTATGAAAAAAAAAATGATTTCGTGTTTATTGAAATTTTCCATTTGTTTTCTATATTTTTAATATATATATTTTTTATAATTTATTATATAAAATTTATTTAATAATCTTTTTTTTTTGTTTATGCTTTTAATTTTAATATTTTTTCTTTTCTTTTTTTAATTTCAGTAAATTAATTTGTCTTTGTTAAAAAAAAAACACAAAAAAAAAAAAAAATTGCAACCTGTCCAGGTTAAATTTTGCACCCTCCCCACATTCGCCCTCCCCCCTCGATCAATTTATTTCATCTCCCCCCCTCCCCCGGCTGTGCGTCCTGCCCCTTAGAACAACACATCGATGTACATGTTTCATCTGCTGGCACAGTCGGCCGCCGCGGCCGCCTGCTCCTGCTTCACCTTGAGCAGCAACTGCTCATGGACCTCGGCCTCGTCATGATCGTCACAGATATCGATTTCGCCATCGCCATCCTTGTCGAGTTCGTCATCCTCATCGTTGGCCTCCTCATTCTCGGACTCGGCCACCGAGGCGGCGGCTGCCGCACTCCTGGCATTGGCCGCCAGGGCCAGGGCAGCAGCCGCCCGGCGCTGCAGATCCTCGGCTGCCTCCGCATAGCCCACGCCATGGCCGGCGGCATGGTGATGCAAATGCACCGCATGCTGGGCATGGGCGGCCGCTGCCGCTGCTGCTGCCGCCTGCTGTTGCCGACGCTCGGCCACCGCCTGCTGCTCGGCCAGCTGGGCCTGGTGCTGCTGTTGCTGCTGCTGGAGTTGCTGCAAGTGATGCAGGTGCTGCTGCTGATTGTACGGATGGTGCTGGTGCGGATTCTGTCCTGCCTGGCCATGGCCATGGCCGTGGCCGTGGGCGTGGCCATGGGCATGCTGGTGCTGTTGCTGGAGCTGCTGCTGGGCCATGCCCACGTGCATGGCGGCCGCAGCGGCGGCAGCAGCCTCGCCATGGTGGTGCTGCTGGTGGTGGTGGGCGGCCGCAGCGGCGGCGGCGGCTGCAGCATTGGCGGCGGCTATGTGGGCAGCGGCCGCAGCATGCTTGCTCTGCTTGGAGCTGGTGGGGGGTGGGGCATCGAAGAGCAGTCGGGAGATGGAGAAGGAGGAGATGGGTGAGTTGTGGGTGCTGCCGGCGGAATAGGAGGTGTTGGTGTCATCGGATGTGGGCGTCTCGCGGTCGCTTTCGTCGGACTTGAGCAGCTCGGCTGCTTCGAGAGATTTCTTGTGCATGCCCAGGAGCCAGGGGGCCACCGATTCATCCTCCTTGGCCGATTTGATGATGGTCTCGGGCAGGGGCAGGGAGTGGCGCACCATGGCTCCGTACAGGCCGTATTCGGCCATTTTGGTGCTGTGACCCCAACATTTCTCCGTCTTGCGCCACTTGGCTCGCCGGTTCTGATACCACACCTGCAATTCAAAGAAGAAGAAGAAGAAGAAGGAGAGAAAGTCAGTAAAAAGTGTCACAGAGTTGTCAGACTAGGCAAAAGTTGAGAGGGCGGGGCGGGGATGCGATTTAATTAAATTAAATAAAATCGCAAAACAACAAGAACAAACACCAACGAGCTTTTCAGAACTTGACCAAAAATGCAAAAAGCCAGCAAGAGGAGTGAGGGGGGAGGGGAGAGAGACAAGACAATAGACAAATGAAAGCTTAGATGGATGGTCTGGGGCCCAAACTGTTTATCTGGCTAGATTGATGACCCAGAGAGCTGAGGGAAAACTTCTCTCTTACACAGAAGAAGAAGAGGAAGAAGAAGAGGAGGAAGAAGAGGAGGAGGAAAAAGAAGATCTTATCAATTTAACCAGAGTTGGCCAAGTGCTTATTAGGGAATTAAGTTCTCTCTAACAATAAAAATAAATATAATAAATACAACAACAACAACAACAAGAATAAAAGCTGGCAACAATTACAACAACAACAAAAGCATTAAACGGTCAATTTTCAATTTCACAGACAACTTGTTAAGTGGATCTCTTTAACCATCTACACTCACCCCCCCTAACCCTCTGCCAGGCCATTTCCCCTTCTCTACGAAAAACACCCTCACACCCTCTTCTCATTGTTTGTTCCTGGCTTGTTTTGAGTAGATTTTTCGGATTCATCTCATTAGATTGTGCCAAACTCTCTCCCTCTCTCTCTCTCTCTCACTCTTTCCCCTCACTCTGTCTCTTTCACTGGTTCTGTGTGTCTCTCAGTCCCCAGAGACAACTTAATCTTCTGTTGTGAAAAGTTCAAAATAATTTTTGTTTTTCTCTTCTTCTTCTTCTTCTTCTTCTCGTTTTTGTTCGTGGCAAAAACATTTTGTTCCCAGGCATTTGGTTGGGTATTCAAACGTTTTGATTATTTTCACTTGTTGTTGTCTGTTTTGTTAGTGTTGCTATTGTTGTTGTTGTTGTTGCTGCTGGCAGTTGGTAGCTGCAACATGTGCCGCAATTCTCCAAGGACCATAAAAATGAAGTTGCCGGCGGTTTGGGTTGAAAATTTGTTTGCCACGCGTCGATTTGTTTGCTGCACGAATAACATTTTTTTTTTTTTTTTTGGTCAGAAGCTTGTCACTTGTTGTTGTTGTTGCTGGTGTGATGTCAACATTTGCATTTTACATAGGCCCAGGCCGTGTCTCGGTTTGTCACTGTTGCTGTTCGTTCGTTCGTTCGTTCTTGTTTGGCATTGTTTGTCAGTGTTGTTGTTGTTGTTGTTGTTGTACTTGAAATCATTAGAGAAAAAAAAAAACATAGCAAATTAAATCTGCTTGAGTTAACAGCACTTAACACACCCTCGACCAAAGACCGAAAAGAACCAAGCCAAAAAACCCAAAAACCAGACGAGACGAGACGAGACAACTCTGTTCGACCTACTCCTCCCCCCGCCACCCTCCCCTCTTGCTGACAACACTGGCAGCACCCTCGACCATTTGAAACTGTTGTGACGTCTACTCAAACAAGTGCGGTGAGGTGCGCGGGGCGGGGTGGGCTGAATTGGTTTTAAACTCAATCAGTGTTGCTAATGCGTTGATAAATGACTTTTTTGAAAATGACAAAAACAACAACAACAGAAACAACAAGAAGAAAAAGAAGAAGTGAAAAAAAAAACAAATGCGCTTTGGCATTGCCAACTTGGCAATTTGTTTGCTAGTTTCTCAAATGTGCCAGGGGATTGCAGCAAACTCACACTCACACACACATACGCACACTCACACTAAAGCAAAAAAAAAAAAATGAAAATCCTAACAAGTGCGGCGCACACAATTTTTTAATGATGCGAAAACAACAACAACAACAACAAAAGCAAGAAATGCAAATTTTTTTGTCAGAAAAAGAAAAAAAAAATGTTAAAATTTTTTTTTATGCTTTTGCATTTCAGTTATAACCTCTTTTGTTTAAATGTTAATTACATAATTATGCATAATCAGTTTCTATTTTTTCCTTTAGTTTTTTTTTCCACTGAATTTTCCATTTCTTTTTTTTTTTTTTTTTGCCTTTCATTCAATTTGAATTAGCTGCTTCTTTTTGCATTTTCTTTTTTTTTTGTTTTTTTTTTGTGTTGTTTTTAACAGCTCATTAAAAACGCACAAAACAAAGGGAAACGAAACGAAACGAAAGTGCGAAAAAATAAAAAAAAAAAACAAAAGAGAAAAATAAGCAAGGCAAAATTGTGCAATTAATGTAAACGGACCACGAAAAAGGCGATAAACAAAGTGGAAACTATGTGCAGAATAACAATAATTAAGGCAGGTAAACTAAGGAGGGGAGGGGAGGGGGGGAGGGTTGGTGTTGGAGAGGGGGGTTGGGGGGTGGAGGCACCATTCTAAGTCAATGAAATGTAAAGATGGCAAATCTGCACATGGACAAAGGGGAAGGGAGAAGGAGTGAGCAGGGAGGGAGAGAAAAAGAGAGAGTGAGAGATAGAGTTAGAGAGAGAGAGAGAGGGAGAGAGAGGGAGAGAGAGTAAGAGGAGACTGAATAATCTAAATGACCTGGTTTTCTTTTTCCTCAAAATTCGAACAAAAAATTATACAAATTTAATTCAAATCCAAGAAATCCTTCATCTTTCTTTAATCTCTCATCAAAAATTAAAGAATCTAAAAGGGAACTGAGCAAATATATAGTAATTCTATTGGGATCTGAGAAATGACTCTGAAGATCTAAAACACTTGCTTTAGGAATTCAGAACTAAATTATAAGTCAAACGAATTAGACTTTAAAGGAATCTGGAAATATATTTTAGTTCCTCCAAGGACTCAGAATTGGTAATAAAAGGATCTATAAATAATTGATCAAATATTGAAAAGGAATCTGACGATCTATACACAATTCCTCTGGGAATTCAGAATTGTTTAATAAGTCAAAAGAATGTGAAAATAGATAGTAATTTCTTTGGGAACTCCGAACTGAACTCGAAGGAATCTGGATATCAATATACCAATTCCTCTAGGAATTCAGATTTAATTGATCAAATAAGATTTGGAAAGAAATCTGAAGATCTATCCACAATTCCTCTGGGAATCCAGAATTGAATATCCATTGAATATATCCATTGAAAAAATAAAACTTTACAGGAATCTGGAAATATTTTTAAATTCCTCTAAGTATTTAGAATCGTTGATATAAGGATCTATAAATAATTGAACGGATAAGAAAGGAATCTGAATTGAATCAATTCCCACTTGGAATTCAGAATTGAATGAGTCAATTGAGTTTAATTTCCACAGAATCTAAGAAAATAGAAAGGATTTTTAAATGAACTTAAATCGAGAAATATATTAATTAGATTTCGATAGGAAACTAAAGGCATTCCTCGAAGGATTCAGAACTAAATAATGAGTCAATTAATTTAGTCTTTAAAACAATCTGAGAAAATAGATAGTCTCTGCTTCCTCTAATTAATCAGTATTGGATATATAAATAATTCTTGAAATGAGAAGAGAATCTGGAAATCTATCTAATATACAATATATTTAATAATTTTTCCAAGAACTCAGATTTGAATTCGAAGGAAATACGAAAGTTTTTAGTTTCTTAAGGAAGTAGAAATTGTGAAAAGAATTCATCAAATTCGATTTCGAAAGGTATACGAAGATTATAATAATTTCAATAATTCCCATAAAAATTGAGAAGAGAATTATAAGTCAATTGAATTTGATATCATAAGAATCTGGAAATCTATATAATGTACAATATATTTCATAATTTTCCCAAGAACTCCGAGCTGAAATCGAAGGTAATCTAAAAAAATATATATTAGTTCCTCAATGAATTTCGATGGGTATACGAAGACTATAATGATGTAAGTAATTCCCTTAGGAATTAGTCAATTGAATTTAATATCACAAGAATCTAGAAATCTACGATAATTCCCCTAAGAATCCAGAACTAAATCAAAAATTTTCGAAGAAAGCGAAAGTACTTAAAAATTCCCTAATGATTCCAAGCTAAAAGTCTTTTGGGATTTCTGGAATTATTTGTCAAATTAAAAGAAAAAGAAAGACCTGTTTTGAAGGAGTTTTTGGCTTCCTTTGGTTTCCCTGACAAGGTTGGGTTAGGACTCTCAAGAAGTGGAATCACTCAGAGACCAAATTAAGTCTTGCCAGTATTACGAGGAGCTTCTTGTCCTGCCTCGGGTAAATGGAACTGGGGCTCTTTGTTTTCAGCAAAAAAAAAAAGAAAAAATCAATTAGTTTCTGAAGATGCCATTTTGTAAGTCTTTCAAGATTTCCTTGGGAATTTTTCTTTTGTTTATTTGAATTTCCGATTTTTTTTGGAAAACAAAAAAAAAATACTTAAAAGTCCCATTTAATTCGTTGGGTGCTTTCCAGCTTTATAATTTTTTCTTTCAAGTTTTTGTATTGTTTTCGAAGGATTTTGATCGGTCTACTTTGGGGAAAGCAGACAGCTTTCTCAGGCAATTTGGATTAATCCGTCCAGACGGTCGAGTGGATTTCGAAATGCATTTTTAATGCATTCGAAGTTTTCAAGTTTTTCAAGTTTTTGAATTGAAGCACCCCAATGAGAAGGCCCCTCAAAAGACCCTGAGAAGACCTCAAAGAATTCTTCGCTTTGCTCTTATTGAGGAGGATAACAATTTTAAGAGTTTTTGTTGGTTCCCTTTTGCTGTTGTTGTTGTTTTTGCAAAATATTGAAAATATGCCCAAGAAATTCAAGCAAAATTAGCAAGGTGCTTTCTGCCTTTTCTTCTTCTTCTTCTTCTTTTGAATGTTTTTCGCTTTTGACTTTTGGCAGACAATGTGTGTGTCTGTGTGTGTGTTTGTATGTGTGTGTGTGTGTGTGAAAACATGTTTTGCCAGGCCCCAGACAAGTCGGGCCAACTTGGCCATATTTCTTTCTGGCGATGTTGCAAAAATAAGCTGACAGCGGCACCAAAAAAAAAAAAAAAATAAAAATAAGAAGAAGAAGAAATATTACACAAAAAATTGAGCAGACAAAAATGAAGGCAACAAAAAAAAAACTAAAACAACAACAACAAAAATTTGACTATTTAAAAATAAAAAATGAAAAAGTGAAAAATCCACACATACTCACAGAGACACACACACACACACACACGTGGACAAACAAAATGGAATGCAATTAAAAACGGCAGGCAAAAAAACAAAGCAAACACCAAAAACAGCAACAACAACAACAACAGAAAAGACAAAATACAAAAAAAAAACAAGAGCAGAAAAAAATGCAGTAAACCTTTTTGCTGTTTTTTTTTTTTTTTAATGGTGGCTTCGATTTGTGGCCTCCTTTTTGTTGTTGTTGTTGTTGTTGTTTTTGTTTGAATGAATTTGCATGGCTGCCAGGGCCTCCCCCCTACTCTCTTGCCTTGGCTCACCCCTACCCTTGGGCCACTCGGCCAACTCTGCTAATGATTACCTCGCCAGAAAGAGACACAAACAGTGCGAGCGAGAGAGAGAGAGAGTGCGAGTGATAGAGAGAGAGGGAGAGAGAAAACCACACGAGTCACATGAAGCTTACCGATCAAACCGGAGTGCCTCTATTGAATCGATCCCTTCTCTGCCCCTGTCGCCCCCCCGCCGTTCTAGGCCGGCGAGGCCCACAGAGACCAAGCGACCAAACGACCAAACGACCAAGAGACCAAGCGCCGCCTTGTTCAAGCTGTGAATCGTTATCGTTTCCATTCGCCATGTTTGCTGCACTCAATTGAAGTGCGTGTGTGTGCGTGTATGAGTGTGTGTGTTTGTGTGTGTGCATGACATGCGCTCTTTGCCGATTTCTATATAAATATGCCTGCCACTGTGTCTCTGTGTGTGTGTGTGTGTGTGTATGAGTGTGTGTAATTTTAAGGCCAATTGTGCTTGTTAATTTGATTTTAACAAACACACACACACACATACACAGGCCGAGCCACACTCGACTCGCACTGGCAGAGTTGCACAACAACAGCAACAAGAACAACAACACCCTCTCAACATTCATGACCATTCAACCCATTCCATTCTGTGCACTCTGAACAGCTCTCCTTGTCATCACTCTTTGGCCCTGACTCTTGCGGTCTCTTATTCATCCCAATTCAGTCATTTGCCCACTGATCTAAACAGCGCCATCTGGCGGACTCTAACAAATGCTGAGCTTAAATTATAATTTTGCTTGTACTTTCAAAATTGAGATTAAGGCTTAGACAGGTGCTTGCCTCCCTTCCTTCGGTCCATTGTGATCCGGCAGAAACTTGAACTGCTTAGTCCCAAGTTGAGGTGGAATTATTCTAGTGGGATTTCCATAACAGATTCAATTGTTTTGGTCTTTTCATTTCAAATAAAAATGATTCTGTTCTTAGTTATTTCCAATTCTTCTCAGTTTTACAAGAATCACAAATCAAAAACTCGAAATACTTAGAGAAATTATCAACAGTTTTGTGAAAGAGAGAAATCATTTAAGTAATCAAAAAAATAGCATTAATTTTCTAAGCAAATTTGAAATTCTTTTAAAAATCACAAAGACTTAAACTATCTTCTTTTGCTAATCATAAAACTCCCAGTGATTTGTGTTATATATGAATATATCGAGATTCAGATTAGATTCAGGATTTTTATAATTTGATCTTGGGATTCTTTGAGCTTAAGACTTGAGCCATACTAAAATCTGAATAGAAAACCTATAAAAAACTAACCGATTCAGTTAGGCCAATAAAAATTTAAGGTTTTTATAATGAGACTATATTTATCAGAGTATTTTTTTTTCAGGACTCCACAGGAGGGCATAGGTCCCAAAGCTAAGCGTTTCAAGTTAGGGTTCCAAGGGGGGCTAAAATTTTCTGACCATTAATCACAGGCTTATTCAATTGTTCCTTGATCTTTAAACATCGAAGTTCAGGGCCTTAGATCTGGTTGAAGTATTCTTAGTAAGCTCCAAAAAGGTCTTGGTAATTTGAGCCTTATGTTTCTGTTTTTTTTTTTTTATACTAAATTATAATAATTTAACCATTCAGTTGGGGACTCCTAAATGCTCCCAAACAAAAAGTTAAGGTCCATTTGGGAACTGTTCTCTGAAACTTAAGTGTGAAATATCAGAGAGATTTGAGAGCCTTTCAATATTCCCTCAGAGATTCCCTGAAATCTTAAGGAGAATTTCTGACTGGAACTTGAATTGTCTAGATAAGAACTTGGGGATTATAGAACTCTTTCTATAACTTTTAGATTATCCAGATGAAATTATGATTTTCAGTATTCTGCAGGGAGCAGCTCAGAATTTTTATGGAATTCTGGAATTCCTTGGCGTTTTTTTTTGGAAAAAAGCTCAGAGGCAATTTCTGGCGATTGATCTATTTGACAGGGTGACCAATTAAATGCATTTTTTGGGCAACTTTTTAAAAGGGAGGCTGGAGCACCTTTTCTCTTTGTTGATTTAGAAAGTACATTTTACTGTTTTTGATTGCTTTTTTTGTGTGCGTGTGTGTGTGTGTGTGTGTTTTTGTGTTTGAAAAGCTCACAGCCATCGATGACGTGTCGATCGTAATTATTTCTGTTTTTTTTTTTATTTTTATTTTATTTCTGGTCGTCTGGATGAAGTCTTTGGAGTGGCGGCGAGTGCCGTTCGCCACGTTTACTTACTTCACCGTATGAATGAGACTCACTGACTGACTGACTGACTGAGTGTGTGTGAGTGTGTGTGGATTAATTGTATAATTTGTAAATTGTATAATTGCAAGTGTAATCAGTGTGCCTCATTATGGGCCGTCGGCAACACTTGCCAAGTGGGCCAAAACAAGAGCCATCTTGGGTAAAAAGAAGATGAAGACGACGACGACAACGACGACGAAGAAGAAGGAGGAGAAGAAGAAAAAAAAAGAGAGAGAGAGAGAGAAGAAAAACCAAAACGAGTCACGAGTCCTAAAGCAGAAGACGCGACGAATCTGTGATGCCAGAACTTCTGATTTGCCTTGACTCAGAGGAGCTACGAGGAGGAGGGGGAACTGGTAAACTTTACGAGGCATCTATAAAAAATTGGCAACAAATTCTGTGCTGGAGCACAACTCTAAAATGCAAAGAGCCATGAATGGAGAAGACCATAAAAAAAAAGCGGACAGCGAATGGCTGGGCTTACCTGAATGCGATCCTCGGCGAGGCCGGTCTTCATGGAGAGCAGCTCACGGGCACTGACATCTGGGTAGTGGGCCTCCTTGAAGGCCTTCTCCAGCTCCTCCAGCTGGCTGCTGGTGAAGATGGTGCGGCCGTGGCGGCGCTTGTTCTTCTTCTTGCCACCGGGGCCCACCACACCGCCGCCGGGTCCCACCAGGACATCGCTGCCATGGGGGCCGAGCAGGCCATTGGGATTGCCGGCAGCCGAGCCGGCGCCGAGAAAGGCCTCGGCATGGGCATGGGCCACATGGGCGTGGGCCGCATGGGCGGCATGGGCATGGTGGGCATGGGCGTGGTGGGCAGCTGCAGCCGCGGCTGCATGGTGATGGGCTGCAGCAGCCGCTGCCGCGGCATGCTGGTGGGCTGCCATGGCGGCATGGTGGTTATGCTGCGACTGCGGATGTGGCCCGTGACCAGTGGGTGAGCGGCAGTTGTTGTTGGCCGAGGAGCTGTTGTTGTTGTTGTTGCTGCTGCCGCCACCGCCAGCACCAGCGCCTCCGTTGTTGTTGTTGTTGCTGTTGGCCTGGGAGACGAGTTGGGTGGAGCCATTGTTGTTGCTGGAGCTGGAATTGTTATTATTGGAGCTATTGGAGCCGGAAGAGCCGCCATGGCCCGCCTTGCCGGGTGAGGACTGTTCGTCACCGCTGGCATTGGTCAGATTGCTGGCATATTCCTGACCACGTGCGGCTGCTTGTTCTGCAAAGAAAAGCAATCAAAAGAAGATGCAAAATAATGAAGGCATTCTTGAAAATTGTCAAACATGTGTTCCCTTTTCGCAAAAAGGGTGAAAACTAAGCCAAACTCAGCTGGGCTGGGCTGGACTGGGCTGGACTGGGCTGACCTGACCCGAGCTGAGCCGAGCCGAGCTGAGCTGAATGGTTGAGCCAGACAATTGCTAAGCCCATTTGCCTTAAATGCCAGACAATGGGACTTTGTCTGACTTTACAAAAGGAGCCAAGCCAAACACGTTCACTCACTCACGCACGCAGGCACGCACGCACGCACAGGAAAACACAGATATTTGAGCCACTTCGTCTACAGTTTCGACCGAATTCGTCCAGTTGACAAGGAAAGAAAATCAAAATCAAAATCCCAAACGCTTGGCAGATTTTTTCGCACACGATAAAAAAAAGAAAAGAAACTATCGAAAGAAGGAAGGAAAAAGGCAGCTGAAAAATTTTTCCATGCTTCTTTGCCTTTCAGTCAACGTTGCGCTGATTTTGACAAGTTTGCCAAGATTTATTCAAATGTCAGACGAAGGGTTAAACGCACGTCTTCAAAATGTTCTTTTCAATTTCCCTACCCCCGCTCCTCACCCATACACCTACCCCTACCCCTCTCCCTCTCCCTGTTTAATCTGTTTCACCTTCACCTTCTCCGGTTTGGATTGGTTTGGTTTTCCTCATCCCCTTGGATTTTTCTCTGGAAATCTGCCACTCTGTGCATGTGTTTCTTTTTTTTTGTTTTGTTGCTTATTCCTTTTTCTTCTTCTTCTTCTTCAGTTCAGTTGAGTTTTTTTTTTCTGCATATTCCTTTGGCTTTATTCACCTTGTTGTATTCGCTTTGTTTTGACAATTAGGGTGTTAAGTGGTTTAGCCCTTTTTTGGTCTCAAATTAAACGTAAATCGGCTTAGGCGTGTCACATATATATTTGGGCGTTCTATTATGATTGCCGACACACACACACACACACAGACACATGGGCTATTAGATTGCAGATTGTGTCACTTTTCAATAAGCGAAATTAGTTTCCGGCCAACAAAACGACAAGGACGAAGGAGGCCACCACAAAAATGAAAGAAGAAGAAGAAGAAGCATGAGAAGGAGTGAGGTTAGACACGAAAATATTCGTATATCCTTTTGGTCCGGCCACTTGGGTTTGATTAGTTGCTAATTCCTATTTGAAATATTTGCTCAAATCTTTAAGAAAAGAGAAAGAGAAAGAAGAAGAAGAGTTGGAGAAAAGCTCTATTCGCAGTGGTTTTGAATCCTTTCGGATTGTCTTAAATCTTATGGAGTCGCTGGGGATTATTTGGGATTCGTATTGCTTGAGAGCATTTGGCTCTTTTTGAAATGTTTGGGATCCTTATGGATCCTTTAAAATTGCTTAAAATCTTTTTCGCTTAGGATACTTTTGAGATGGGATCTTTTTCGCTTGGGAGAAGAAGAGTTCTGGAAAAGCTGAGGGATTTTCCTATTCGGATTTGAAAAGTCTTACATTCGTCTTGGGTCTTTTGGCTTCGCTTGAGATTATTATCTTAAGATAACTTTCCGAATTACTTGGTATTACTTGGGCTCTTCACTTGGGCTCTTCTTTAAGGATCCTTCGTGATCATTTAATATCGCTTTGAATCTTTTGAAACCATTTGGGACCTTTTTCAGATGGTTGTGTATCTTTGGGATCAAATGGAATAGTTTGAGATTACCTAATGGCTTGCTTTGGGAGAGTGAGAAATCGCTTGCTGCTTAGGTTTATTTGGGATCTTTTGACATTCCTTGAAACTGACTTACTGACCTTAAATATTTCCGAATATTTTCCTAGCTCCATAAAGAAATTTACTTGGCCCCGAAGTTGTTAGATTTCTTAAATGTTCTATTTTTTTTAAGGGGCTCTTCGCTCAGTCCTTTTTGGAAACCTTCAAAACTTCCTCCAAATATTCTCATAAAACTTTTTCTATTTTTTTTTTTCTTTAAAATCTTTGAACTTTTCGTAGACTATTCTAAATTCTTTCAAATTTGTTGCTATACAAAATTTTTAATATATTTGTTGTCTTTGTCCAGTTTAAAGATTTATTCGAGTTAAACAAAAAAGTGACAATTTTTTTTATTAAAAATTTCTCCCACTCTTTTTTTTGTTTTGTTCATCGAATAAAAATTCATCAACTCTTGTTGGCTCTTTGTTGTTGTTATTGTTGCTGCTGTTGTTGTTGTTGGTGTTATTGTTTTTATTGCCTGGCTACTTTAGCGGCATAATTAGAGACACATCAATTAACAATTAGCCAGCCGTCCAATGCTGAGGAGAGAGAGACCGTTGACAGCTGTTGACTGAGTATGTGAGTGTATGCCTGCCTGTGTATGCCTGTGTGTGTGTGTGTGAGTGTGTGAATGTCTTCTTTGTATAGCTGACCAGTCAGTCGAGCAAACTAGCCCGCCGGCCAAAACTCTGCCACTTATAAATAGCAAATAATAAAATCTCCGCCCACAGAGTCCGAGCAAGTCCGAGGGTCTCGAAACGGAGGCAAACGGTGAGCGGTTTGGCCACTTTGCTCGGCTATCCATTGCTCTGCTTTTGGACAGTCAGTCAGTCAGTCAGTCAGTCTATCTGTCCATCTGTCCACTCCGGCTACTAATTCAATTTGCTGCTCATAAAAGGTACAGACTGGCCCGGCCTGCCCTGGCCTGGCTTGGCTTGGTCTGAGTTGGATGGGATTGGACTGGCCAAGCCGTGACACGGACACGAGCTCTCAGTCAGTCAATTGCTGCATGAGTTGCTTGATTTTCTGTCATGTGATATTTTTTTTCTTCCCTCTCCCCGCAGCATTTCTCCCTAGCTTATTTTATGTTTTTGCAGAAAATTTCCGCCTAAATATAAATTTGATAGGCATGAATATACGTTTTTCTCATTTTTCCAAGGGGACAGGAGGCCTCAATTAGGGGGAAAAGTGAATAAGTGAATGAGTGAAAGTGAAATAGATATTCATATTCCAATTCGAATTTGGTTTGGTTTTCGTATTTTTGTATTTTGTTTTTGGTTATTCGTTTTGTTTTGTGTGGCATCCTTTTTGGTTGAGCTATTTTTTTTTTGGCCATTGTTCTCGGCTCTCCCCTGGCGTGGCCATTAATTGTTCAATTAAGCAATTTTCGTACAAATGGCTTGGTCCGAGTTTTGGCCTTTCTTTGGCATTGACTGGTTGGGTCGACTGACTGGTTGGCTTGTTATCGAAACCATTGGACATTTATTGAATTACATTAACTGGCAAACGCAAATAGACTGGGTAATTTTTGTTAATTTTCCTTTAACGTAATTGATCCTATGAATTTCTTTCCTTCTTTTCTTATACTCAGACAGACTTACAGACTCTCACACTGTCACTGCCACTGCCACTGACTCAGACTGAGACTCAGAGTTGGTTTGAAATGAAATGCTAAATAACCAATAAACTCAAATTGAAATTGCCAGACATATTAATAAGAGTCCCGTGTGCTGGAATGGATCACTTGGCTGTGGCTGTGTAACAGCCAAGGACTCTCGCCCCCTCCTTCTTATACTCTCTTTCGACGGCAAAATGTATAAGGTTACACATTTTGTTGGCTAAACTTGGCATAAGGTTTGATATAGAATGGGTCTATTCAGACATAGCAAACTTGATGAAATTTTGTATTTGTTATGTGTCTAACCATATAAATATGTATACCAAATATTATAGGACTCTTCGGTACTATAGCCAAAATCTGGTGAGAAATCGATTTTAAGAAATCTTGTCTATCTTGTCTCAAATTTGAGATATAGACTGAGCTTAGGCCTGAACATATAAAAACTGCTTTTAAGACTTGTTTTGAGTCAGTTAGAGTCAAATATGTTATAGCTAAGATCTGGACAGATATGGTTTCTGGGAAATCCTTACAATTTATAGAGCAAGCCTGATTAAATTTCTTGTAAAGAATGAGCTTATACTTATATCAAATTTGATTGCTTTCATATACGATATGGCACAGATCTGGATAGTTATGGGTCATAGTTATTTCTCAAGTAATCCTGATGAAATTTCATGTTAAGAATGAGCATATATCTTTACGTATTTGCACAAAGCTTGAGTGTTCTCATATATGATAAAGCCGAGATCTGCACAGATTTAGGCTCTGAGAAATCCTAGTTATTTATATAAGATATAGCCAGGATCTAGATAGTTACCTCTGATATTTTCCGAACCTTACGTAAACAGTTTAATCTAACTATCATAAGACCTACCCAAGCTAACAGATCCAAATCGACTGGGCTCATAACTCGAATATGTCGAAAGATACCCAAAAGAATTGATCTAGATAGAGAGTATATTTGCTTTTTTTATTCCCCAAGACAACCTTCAGCTAAGTATGTGTATTTCGCTTTTTTGCTATTAATTTTATTTCACTGAATGAGCTGGATGGAAGGCAGAGACGATGGGAGCTGAGGCAAAGGCATTTTCTTTTGACAGGAAATACACTCGAAATTGGCAATTTTGCATTTACGTTAATAATACTCGAGCGTATTTACAACTTAAATTTGCCAACGCAACTGAGTGCCTAGAAAAGCTGGCGGGTGAAAGCCGAGAAGATGGCAGAAGCACACCTGAAGGATGAGGCGGGCGTCTGTGCTTCATTGGGGTGGGCCTGGTCTGGCTAGGCCTGGCTGCTCTCAAGGATTCTCTGACTATTTAAAAGACGTGGAAGAGGAGGTGGAGGTAGAGGTGGATGTGGAGAGGGTGTTGCTGGCTCTGAAAAATGAGCGTCGTTGGGCAAATGAAAAGCGTATTTATTTGCGCCAAGGCAACAGAAAGCCAACAATTTCGTTTCGGAAGAAATGGCGTCGAATGCCTTGAAGAGTAACCATGCAAGAAAGAGAGAGAGAGACAGAGAGAGAGGGAGATGAAAGATGTAGCTCTTAGGGGTGGCTTGGTTGGGTGGTTGGGTGGGTGACTAGCTTGAAGAAGAAGATGAAAGGCAGAAGTAGAGGCAAAGTAGAGCTGAGCCAATATGACGCGCAATTATTTGTAATGGAGACGTAAATAAGTTGAAGAAGTAAAGTAGCAAAAGAAAAGAAAGAAAAGAGGAAGAGGAAGAGACTAACGAAACTGAGGATATACCAATTTTGGGGGTTGACGCTTGAGCTTTTGTGAGCGCACCGAGCAAATAAATTGGCAAGGGCTGTGAGCTTGTTTAGCTTTTGGGATGAGCTCAAATTTTGTTCTAGATGAAATTATTTTTTGTTGTTTTTGTTGTTGGGGTTGCTGAGCTTATACCACCCGCTGAGTGGGTGGGCTTAATGGGGGGAGGGGGGAGTTTGGAGTTTGGGGTTGTTTCTGCTACTGTTTCTGTTTCTGTTTCAATTTTGAGGTCTCTCATGTGCTCTCGTTAGCTCGTTAGCTTGATTTGCCTCGATTCTGTTGTAATAAATATTCCGACTTGACTTGTCTGAGCCATTTTGGCATTCGGCTTCTTTGCCTTTCAAGATGGCGCTGGCAGGATCAAACTAGCCAGAAAATCCTCAACATGGTTCAGGTTATTCGACTTTAATTTTTCCCCAGAATTTTTAATTTCTTTAAGAAGTAAGAAAAAAATGTCTGCAATTCTTGGTGATTCCCCTAGCATTTTCTTTGGCTCTTGGGGTTTGTTTGTCTACTCGATTGGGTTTGTTTTTCAATTTCACTTTTCTTTTTGGCCATTGTGAGACTTGGCTTCTAGTTGCTAGTTGGCTTTCTTCGCTTGTTAACATAATCAGAGAGATTTTCTTTCTTTCTTTCATTCGTTCGTTTTCGGTTTCTTTTGGCTTGGCTTGGCTTGTTTGGATTTTTTCCTTCCATTGATTTTGTGATGTGCTTAAATTTGCCAAAGAGACCATTCAAAAATACCAAGTTCTCTACTTGCCCCACTTCGTGGCAATTGGCTTTGTTGTTCCTGTTTTTTTATTTTTTTGTTGCGTTTACTCTTCTCTTCCTCTTCCTCGTTTGCTCTTGCCTCCTCAATTTTTGGCTTTGCTTTTTCAAGCTTTTCTGATTGTTGTTGCGATTTTCAAATTGTTCGAGTGTGTTTTTTTTTTTCTTCTCTCTTTCTTTTTTTTTTTTTGATTTCCTTTCGTTTCGCTCTCATTTCTTCCGCCATTCATTCAACCACTTTCCTTTGGCTTTGTTTGGCTGTTTGACGGGCACCACCATCACCATCACCACCACCACCGCAACCATCACCATCGCCACCATCAGCGTAACCACCATCATCGGCACCGCCATCAGCAGCAGCCAAAGAAGCATTCAAGCTGCCAGCAGCGGAGCTGCGCAGTGAAGCTTAAATGAAATAATTGGGTAGTTAGTGGGTTGCCATTGCCAAAGCTGCTATTGTTGTTGCTATTGCTGTTGTTGTTGCATGACATTCGCCACAGCATTACCAACACCTCAACACTGTCCGCCCGCCGCTCCGCCAATTCACTTTAGCCAGTCACTCGGTTTATTTATAAGCTTGCAATAACTTCCTCCTATTTTGGCTTGCCTGCCCTCCGTCTCCACCTCCTTCTCATCCTCCTCCACCTACTCTTGGGCTTTAGGTTTTGAATAATTTTCACGTTTTACAATTTCATTGTTATTAAAATGGCTTATTTGGCAGTTCAGTTCCCTTACAAATGAAATTATATTGAAAACAATATCAATACGGAGAGGGAAGGAGACTGAACTGAGAACACTCCACACTCGACTCGGTGGGAATCACCGAGAAAGGCTGAGCTTAGGTTTTCTCATAGATAATTCCCCATCGACTCCATTAAGAACATTGATAATCTTATTATCCATTGAACTATTACGAATTTCCTGAATTCCTAATCGATTCTCCGAGCTCAAAATGTTGAAGCTTTTAGACCTTGAGCTGGGCTATCTTTTGTGAATTCCCAAAATGACTCTTTGAGCCCGAAATATCTATACCTTGAGATGAGCTCTCCATTACGAATTCCCTGAATTCCTCATAGATTTTCTAGGTCTGAACGTACGATACTTTTATACCTTGAGCTGAGCTCTCCATTCCGAATTCCTGGAATTACATTAATTGATTCTTTGAACCGGAAATATCGATACCTTGAGATGAGCTCTCCATTCCGAGTTCCCTGAATTCCTCATAGATTCTGTAAGCTCGAACGAACGATACTTTTATACCTTGAGCTGAGCTCTCCATTCCGAATTCCCTAATTGATTCCTTGAAGCGGAAATATTGATACTTTGAGATGAGCTCTCCATACCGACTTCCCTGAATTCCTCATAGTTGCTCTTATTCCTCGAGCTGAGCTCTCCACTCTGAGCTCCCTGAATCGTTAAGCCTAAAAATCGATAACTTGAGCTTAGTTCTCCATTCTGAACCCCCTGAATTCTTTAATGGATTCTTTGAACCCGAATTATTGATACTTTGAGTTGACCTCTTCATTTCGAATTCCCTGACATTGCCCCATCGATTCTCTGAGCCTTTTCTACTATGAGCTTAGTTCTCTCTTCGATTTGCATGAAACTTAAATTATATGCAGAAGGAATAGGAATCTTGGAATCGTTGTCGTCTCATCTCGTCTTGTTTCGACACAAAGTTTTCGTGTCAAATTCGTGCGGGCTTGGCAAAACGAATCACAAGTCAGGCTAAATTGAAATTCGGCCTTTTAAAATTCATTTGGCCATAAAATTGGCAGAACACCATCAACTCGTTTCCCCTTCGTGCCGAAACGTTTCGGTGGCAGCTGGCAAAGCCCAAATGGCCAAAATGGAAACGCCTCTGCCGATTTCATCCCCCTTCCCCCTCCCTTTGCATGCCCCAAGCTAACAACTTTTATTTCCACTTCCTTCGACCATTTAAATGGGCTCAACTGGACGGGGCTGGTAAAGGTAAAAGCCAACAACAACGTGAATAGGAAAAGGAAGAGCGGAGACCACTAAACCGAGTACAACCCTTTTGGGTTGTGGCATTTAAGCCACGTTTTACAACACTGTAAATGTTGCAAACATGAAAATAGCGGTAAAATAACCCGCTACCGTTTCCCCAAATGTGCGTGTAACTGTATGTACGTATGTGCATGTGTGTGTGTGTGTGTGTGTGTGCTCAAATATTTATTAACCCATCAACATACACGAAAACTTTTTAGCCCCGCTTACAAACACATAACAAATCCTCCCAAAAAAAAGCAACAGCAGCAACAACAACAACAAGAACTCCCTCCTTCTTCTTCTTGTTCCTTCGTGTGTGTGTGTGTATGTGTGTGTGTGTTTGGGTGTGTAAATTCGTGTAGCGTTGCAAATAGCTGTCAACAGGGAAATTAATAAAAAGCCAAACACTTTTTTGGTAGATTCCGGGCCGGAGACAGGGCCCGGGTGTGGGCGTTGGCCTCTCGTTGCCAGCCCTCTCGGTGGTGACAATGTTGCAATTCGGTTTGAGTCTGAAGATCGGCAAAATATATAAATTTTGCTTAGGAAATAAAAATCTGTTAAGACAACAGGGGCTGGGTGGGGGGGCGTGGTAGTGGGAGTCGAGTATATATAAATGGTAAATTTTTATTCCTTCCCTTTTTATGGACATGTTTTTTTTTCCAAGAATATTAAATACTTTTTTCTTTTCGGTTTTGGAGTGGTAAAAAGAGGTCCTGAAAATTACAAGGACAAGTGGAAAAAATGCTCATATTATTTTGATTGAAAAAGTCGTCAAAGTTGAGATATTTCTTAGGCCTCAAAAGATCTCCAAATGGCACACAAAAGACTCTTTCGAAATATTTGAAAAATAGACAGTTTTTAGGTGAATTCTTTGCCTATTTCAAAAGCTCTTTAGGGTCTCTTAGATCCTGTGATTTTCTAAGCTTCCTTAGATTCTTAAGAGTCTTCGGATTTGACTTAAGTTCTAATAGATTCTAGGTTATCTTGAAACTTTCTATTCTCTAAGATTCCAAGTGAACATTAGGTTTTTTTTTAGATTCCCTCAAAGTTGTCCAGATTCTCATAAACTAAAAATTATTCTGGGTTTCTAAGCTTTACTTAATTTATCTTGAGTTCCTTTGATTTTTCCAAGATTCGCTTGAATTTTGAGCTTTTTACTATCTCTGAGATTTTTTAGACTTGTCCTAGCTTCTCTGAGCTACTGAATTTCTTCACCTCCTTTTAGGTTCCTCAGATTATTTGAGCTTTTATAGATTCTCTTGGATTACTTAGAATTTCTTCTGGCCTTAGAAGTTTCTTGAGATTCTCTGAGATTTCTTTTATTTCTTTTGATTTTTTAGATATCTTTTAGTCTTTAGATTCTCAAAGATTCTCTAAGTTCATTTGGGTTCTTTTAGATTCCTTAGATACTCTCATTTTCTGTTGTTTCCCTTAACCCTTTCTTTATTTTAAATTGATGAATTTTAGTTCCTTGAATTCTGAAAACTAAAAAAAAAGGGTATTGGCCTAGTTGGCTTGAACCTTTTCTGGTTGTTTCCGTTTTAGTGTTTTTTCGTTGGGCTGTTTTGTTGGTTCTGCTGAAAAGTGGATTAACACGTTTAATATTCAATTTACGCACGCAAAGCGCTGTAAAAATGCCGGAACGTGTCTGTGTGTGTGTGTGTGTGAGTGTGAAATTGTGCGAGTGCGTGTGTGTGTGTGTGTGGGCATAAGATGAGTGTACTTGGAGGTTTAGAACCGCCCGGGGTACCATTTCGCCCTAACGGGCAAACTTTCGACTTGTCTAGCTTCCCTCAGCTCATCTCATCGGCTCGTCACATCCCATCACACCCCCTCTCACTCTGCTGCCTGTCCTCTCAGCATTTAGCATTGCATTAGATTAACGGTAATTTAAGTGCCAAATTTGTCGGGGTAATTGAAAAATGGCTTTGAACCCATTTAAACAACCATGTGAAGTGGCTAGCAGGAGACCTTTTTTTTTGGGGGTTAGAAAATAGCAAATAGAAAATAAACTGACTTTTGAGTTTTGCCACGGAGTATTTTAGAATTAAATTAGATATTTCTGGAACCCTATAAGTCCCGAGAAATGTGATTTTTTTTTTTATTCCAATTGATAAGTCTTGGAATGGTTTGAATTGCTTGCTGAGCTTTTTTGGTTCCAAGAGAGCTCCTAACTTTTTTACTCTAGAAATATTCTGATAAAACTATCCTTACAGTTCTTAACTTTTTTTACTTCTGAGATTTCCTGATTTCATGGAAAAGTATTTGGAATATTTTTGATTATTTCGATAAGAAGATAAAACTGTTCGTTAAGGAGTTCTTAACTTTTTTTTATTCCCGAAATTTTCAGATTTCATGGAAAAGAAAGAAAGAAGTTAAAACTATCCTCAAGGAAGTTCTTAACTTTTTTTTTTCTCCCGAAATTTTCAGATTTCATGGAAAAGTATTTAGAATATTTTTGATTATTTATCCTTTTTTTTATTACTTCTGAAAGGATTATTTTGAGAGACTTATCAAAACTCAGACAAGCCGACGAATTTCGAGACCAGATTAAATATAAAATTTCTAAATTTTCTTTTGGGTTCTTGAAGGTTTCCACTTGAATCTCAAATCAAATAAATCAATAATTATTTATTTGGTTATTTTTTTTTCTTTTTTTTTTCATTTTGATCAAGTGTCAATTTGCTGAAAGAATTTCCACTTAAATAATTTTCGCCATTAAAATTTTGCAAGTGTGGCAAATCCGCAAATCCACAAGTTTTTTTTTTTTACTTTCGAAAACGTCTTGGAAAGCTGAGTTGGCGCATTAAATGAAACCCAAGCCACTTAATGGCCAGGCCAAACCAAGCCAGGCCAAGCCAGGCTAGGCTAGGCCAGACCAGGCTAGACTAGCCAGAGTCTTTCAGTGAGCCAAACAAAGCCAAAGAGCCCATCCAGCCAAGTAGTTAACCTGCCTGACTAGCCTGGTTGGGAGTATCTGGGAAAAATCTGTGTGAGTTGCTGGCTTGCTGAGCTCGAGTGCTTCCTAGAAAACGATGAGACTAGAAAAAAAAAGAGTTTCAAACTAGAGTTTCTTCTACTTCTTCTTCTTCTTCATGTTGTTGTTGAGGCCGAGAGGATTTCTTTTAGTATTTTTGTTTTTTTCGGGAGATGAATCCACCGAATTTGTGCGTGTGTGTGTGTGTGTGTGTAAGTGAAGTGGATTTTGGCTGCACATTTTGAGCTGACAGGCAGGCCTCGATTTCAGGGGCCCGAGAGTGGGCTGGGGCTACTCTGGGAGAGTTTAAGCCGTCGCGTCATTTGCCACTCGAGGGCACCGTTTCTTTGCTTTCCACGCTTGCCACTTGTTGTCATCAAAACAAATTTTCAAATTTTTTTTCTTTCTTTCTTACTACTTCTTCTTCTTCTTCATTTTGATCATATGATCATCATGATGAGGATGAGACTGGCATGGTGGTTTCTTCTGCTTCTTCTTCATCTTCATCTTCTTGGTGGTGTTTATCTATGCTCGGGTTGTCGTGGCACTTTCGGTTGCATTTCGCTTGAAAAACAACAAAAACAACCGCAAAGAAAATGTATCTTTTCCACACACACACACACACAGAGACATACACCCTCTGCCCTACGTTCGAGTCGATTGTTCTTTTTATTTGTTTATTTTATCATGTTTGCTTTGTAGCATTTTCCGTGTAAAATAAAAATTATGAATTTCTAGTTTCTTTTTTTTTCTAATTAAAAAATTGTGAAAAAAATAATAACTTAAGTGGTTTTGACCCTCCCCCCTCTCGCTCTCACTCTCTCTGAAAAAGGCTAACCCTCTGGTCGAGTCGGTTGGTTCCTCGATTTGGTCGACTCATTGTCACATAATTAACACTTGATATTATAATTTTCAACACACACACTCACACACACACTTACACACACACAGGCAGACGGTGAAACTAGTCGAGCAAAATGTGCAAAAAGACTCTCAAATTTCCTTTTATTTTTTTTTTTCTTTTTTGGGAAATTGGATTTGACAGGAAATGTGCTCAATGGCAAAATTTAAGAATCAGTCAATCGATAGGTTGCTCTTTCCGTTTTGCTTTTTACCACAAAGAAACAAAAAAAATGAAATATATAGAAAAAGAAAGCGGCGAAATGGTAACCCTCGATAAAGATATCAGACCCTCCAAATCTTGAGTGCAGAAATTTTCCTTTCTTTTCAATTATTTTTCTGTCTTCTTTTATTTTGTGGTTAATTTTCTTGGCCAAAAATAGAAAATTGGTGCGATTGGTTTTCAGTTTTTTTTTTTATATAAGATTTTTTCATTTGTGGCTTCAGAGATTTGGGGAAAAATGTATTTCCTAACCTAATCAAATAATTAAACGGGCAATTTTGAGAATCGCAAAAAAATGAAAGAATCATAAAATTATATAAAATAATATTAAAATAAATAAATATAAAAAAGTAAGTAAAAATGAAATAAGACAAATAATCAAAAAAAAAAAAAAAATAATTATAAAAAAATAAAAAAATAAAATTATAATAAAATAAATAAATATAAAAAAAATAATTATGGGGAAATATTTATTTCTTGTCCTAATCAAATAATTATATGGGTAGATGAGTTCCTAAAAAAATTAATAAAGATTTAAATTGAATAAAATAATATTAAAATAAATAAATAAATATAAAAAAATAAAAATAAAATAAATAGAACATATAATAAAAACGTAATAAAAAAATGAAGCAAAAAAAAATCTTAAAAAAAGGGAAAATTACAGAAAAAAAATTTAATAAAAAAAAAATAATTTTGAGAAAAAAAAATAAAATAAAATAAAATAAATTATTATTAAAATAAAAAAAATAATAATGAAAACGTAACTAATAAAATAAAATAAATATAATGAGCCAAAATCGAGATAGAAAATCCAAAGGAAAAAAAAAAACAAATAAAATAAAATAATAAATTAATCAATTTTTCAAAGAGAAACCCACCACTTTTTCTAATAATTTTTATATTTAATTAAATTTAAAAAATGTAAAAAAAATGTATTTTTTCATATTTGGGGAAACTTATTTTTCACCTTCATCGAATTTCTTTTCTTTTGTAAAAAAGAAAAAATTATTTCCTAATCAAAATGAGAATGATTAAAAAGTTTGTTAAATTAAAATTGAACTAAATATTTTTATATTTATTTTTGTTCCTTGAAATAATTTTAATTTTGTTTTTTTTTTTTTGAAAGATTCATGAGAACTGAGAAATAATTTTTATATTTATTTTTGCTGTGAAACTTTTCCAATTGATTCACTCAATTTAATGGGTTCCCATTGGCTTTGTTTATATTTTGTTAGCAATTTGGCGAGCGAAAAAAAAAAAACAGAAAAAATTATATTTCCAAGCTAAAATTAAATAGATCTTGATAAGTCAGAGCGACGAGCAGATTAAAACTCAATTACCACACCAATTAGGCTGTAATTATTTTTAAATAGACAAAAAAACAAAAAAAAAAAAACGACTGAAAAATTCATTCCACTCACAGAGCAAATAAAGCCAACAACAACAGCAACAACAGCAACAACAAAACAAAATAACAATAAGAGTGACAATTGTAGGGAAAAAATGCAACAACAAAAAGAAAAGGAGAAATAAAAAAATTGCCTAGGCCCAAATGACTTGAACAACTTGACTGAGTGAGTGAGCGAGAGAGAGAGAGAGAGAGAGAGAGAGAGAGAGGGGGCGAAGTGAGCCTCTTAGCCAAATGCCAGTGACGACAACAACAGCAACAGTTGCTGCAACAATGAAGCCAACAACAAGAATAACAAAAGAGTCAGCCAGTCAGCGAGTCAGTCAATCAGTCTTCGAGTCTCTCCCAGGGCCAGCAGGGAAAGTGCGAGGGAGACCCAGACACTTTGCCTGTTTAAATGTGTGAATAAGCCAACAACAACAACAACAACAACAGATAGAAGAAGAAGAAGAAGAGCACCCACAATTTGTGGTGCTGAAAGGCAGACAAGTGCTGCCAGCTGACAGCGATATGGCGATTCGTTCGAAAGAGTCCCGAGAACCTTTCGAAAGACTCGAACCGTGTAAAAAAATAATAACATGAAAAGAAAACAACCAAAATGACCACAAAAAAAAAGGACACAGATCGAACCAGCTCTTATATGATGATTTCCTCTCCCTCTCCCTCCCTATCTTTCTCTCTGTCTCTCTTGTATTTTTCCTTGTAAATATTTAGGAAAATAGAAAAGTGTGAAAGTTGCCCCCGCTCAATGGCCACTCAAATTAAGGATTACAGAATTTGCCCAACACTGAATATCCTTTCAGTTTTTCCAACTATTTTACAAAGGACACATGCTCTTTCCCTCTCACTCACTCTCTCTTTCTCTCTCTCTCTCTCTCTCTATGGTGGGTCTAAGCAGAAAATTGCTACTTTGGCGTCAGAGTGCCCAACTGTTTCCTTCGGCCCAACTGCTTGCGGCAAACCACTCGAGTCGATTTATTTTGTACACAGTTTTGCCAAAGCCTCAAGGAAGCCAGTGTATATGTATATGTGTCTGTGTGTGTGTGTGTGTGGGCTGGAGTATTTGTGTGTGGTTGGCTGAGTGTCAGCCAAAGAAAAGGACAAGGCGCTGCCCTTTTTTTCTGTTTTTTTTTTTTTTTTTGCTTTCTTGGCCGAGGGGTGGAGGGGGTTGAGGGGGTGGCGCTGAGCGAGAGTCCAATGAGCCTGAGGCGCCACAAAACTAGAGTCTTTTTCTTGGCTGCTTTGTTGCTCTGTTGGACAAACAGGCAAGCCAGAGCAAGCACAAAAAAAATACAGTTAGCCAGTCAAGACGGCGCTACCTTTTTTTTCCTACTTCTTCTTCTTCTTCTTTTTATTTTCTTATGCCAACCGAAAAGGTCAACACTGAAATCTGCTAATACCAAAAAGAAAGAAATAAGAAAAAAAAAAAACAGGGAATCATCCTTCTCCTTTTGCGGGCAGGAAACTGTTTCGAAAAGTGTGAAAATTTAACAACTTAAGTGCCCACACACGCACACACACACACACACACACACGCGCTGCCTGGGCAAACAAATTTGATGTTGTTTGCTTTGGTGTTTTTTTTTTTTTGGATCTGCCAAATCCGTGGGCGTAACTTGGTAACACCAAATTCAGAGAGAGAAAAAAAATATACGAAAATTTTTAAAGAAAAAAAAAAATGTAACAAAAATAATTCAAAAATTTATGAAAAATATTTGGCAACTAATTCAGGGAAATTAAATAAAAAAAAAAATTGTAAAAAATTTATTCAAAAATTTATGAAAAATATTTGGCAACTAATTCAAGGAAATTAAATTCTAAAAAATAATAATAAAAAATTTATTCAAAAATTTATGAAAAATAATAAGCAACTAACTCAGGGAAATTAAATTAAAAAAAAAAAAAATAATAATAATTAGCATTTTTTTTTTTATAAAAAGTCTATCGAAATTTCTCCAAAAATTTATGAAAAATAATGAAAATTTTTTTTTATATAAAAAATTTATCAAAATTTATTCAAAAATTTGTGACAAATAATTGACAACTAATTCATAGAAATTAAATTAAAAAAAAAAAATAATAATAATAATTCTTGGGTTCCTTTTTTTCCTTCCCTAAAAAGTGTAAAAGAAAAAAAAATTAGATGAGATATTCTAAGTCTGCCATAGTTTTCTTCTTTAGAGAAACACTGGACTCGGTCTATTTTTTCAGCTTTCCCAAAAGTGCTTAAAGTCTATTTGGAAATATAGGAAAAACAAAGAGTCCTGAGAGTTCAGATTTTTGCTCTATATTTTTCAGAATATTTTCTTAAAAAAAAAAGAAGAAATTAAAGAGAAATAAAGCTATAAAATTCTATAGCTTTACTTTATCGTAGACCTCGTAAGGAGTCTCCATAGCCCGAGTCTGGTTAATCTCAGTAATCTCAAAAAGGTTCTAAGAGAAATCTGAAGATTCTTGAAATTCTTTTTCTCTGAATAAATGTGAAGGCCCCCTGAAGAAAAATAAAGCTCAATCTAAAATCTAAAAAATATATATCTCACTTTATCCAAGACCTCTCAAGGAGTCTCCATAATCAGAGTCTGGTTAATCTCAGTCCTAAGAGAAATCTGAAGGTTCTTTAAGTTTTTGAAGGCCTCCCTCTGAATTTTCCAATTGGAAAATTCCTCACCAATTAATTTTGCACTTTTCGGCTGCTTTTTCAGTGAGAATAAAATCGGCCGAAAATATCAGTTAAATTTCCAAATGGAATTTACCTCTAAAATCAAAATAGGAAAATATATATTGGCCAGGAGTCAAAATGAGGGGTCAGATGGGTGGGGGAGGGGGCAGACCGGATCAAATGAAAACAGTTTCTCTCGAAGTGGCTTGAATAATTGACTGATTGGTTTGTCCTGCCAGACGGGTAGGCGCTAGATAACTAATTTAAATAGATAAACAATGAATATGATGCGCTTAATTACACACACACACACACACACACATACATACACACAGGGACAGACACAAGGACAGCAGTGAATTCACATGGATTGGGTGAAAAATGAAATGGTTTTCGTGCCAATTCAATTGCCACTTGAGTGAATGCAATTCGAGTGGGAAAGGGTTGGAGTGGGAGGGGGTGGATGGCAAATGGCTTACATACCTGCAAACTGGGCACCGAAATGCTGCTGGAAATGGCCGCGAAATTCGTGCGGCGTGCTGAATCCGGGTGGCAGGAATCCTCGCAAATAGGCAGCTGCCGCCAGGGTGGTCATGTGGTGGTGATGGGCAGCAGCCGCATTGGTGGGATCGGCGGCGGCTGCATAGCCGGCGGCAGCATAGAAATTGGCCGGATTGAAGACGGGCAATTGGCAGTGGGCAGCGGCCGCGGCTGCTGCGGCGGCGGCCGCCGACAGGCGGGTCACATCCGGCGATATGGAACGTGAGTCGCGGGAATTGCGCTGGGAGCGGGCCGAAACCGAGGCCGACGCCGAGGCTGAGGCGGAGGCTGTGGCCGAGCCTGAGGAGAGGGGCAGGCAGGGCAAGGGCAGGCCGGCGGCCTGTAGCTGTTGGCCGGCGGCACTGGCGCTGGCCGGTGTATTGGCGGTGCGTGGCGGTGGCGAGGCTGCCGGTGAGAGCGGCGCCTCCGAGGTGGTCGGTGTGGCTGCCGTGGCGGCCAGGGCCTGGCCCGTGGGTGAGGCATTATTACTTTGCCTTGGAGTTGACTGGTGTTGTTGTTGCTGCTGCTGCTGCTGCTGTTGTTGTTGTTGTTGGTAGGCAGCCGCTGCCGCATTGCCCACGCCCAGGCCAAGAATCTCTTGGATGGCAAAGGGTGTTCGCATTTTGGTGGCCTGCATTTTTGCCGTCGGCTTTTCACACTTCAGAGAATCTCGGTCGGAAAAGCTCTTTCCACTTGTTTCCCCTGATTATTGCACTTTATTTTCAATTCGTTGTTTTGTGTTGTTGTTGTTTTTTTTTCGTAGGAAACAAACAAAAAAAAAAAATGGGAGCAAAAAAAAAAAAATAACAAACTTGGAGCAGATTTGCCGATCACACGAGCTTCACACCGTTTTCACTTGATTTTCTTTTTGATTTTCTTTGGTTTTCGATTTGTTCAAGAAAATTGTTTGCTTTGTTTTTTGTGTTTTGTTTTGTTTTATAAAAACATAAAAAAAAGAAACTGTTTACCGCTCGCAGGTCGCAGGTGTCCCAACAGGACAAGGCTGATTGTCTCAGTGGCTGTGGCATTCACACATTTCGCTGGCTCCAACGGTCAAACGGCGGCACAAGAACAACGCAGACTTGGAACGCGATGGTGTTGCCGATGCCGAAGTCGATGTCGATGCCACGACAACTTCAATTCGAAGTCAAATTCAAATTCAGTTCAGTTCATTTCTCTGCTGCGGCACACACACTCTCTCACACATACACACATACACACAGGCACAGTCTAGCAAAAAAGGATGAGGGCACAAAGAGTCGAGAGCTTTTCTGTTTTTTTTTTTTTTTTTTTTGGTGAGTCGGTGTGCCGAGCTCTCTTTCTGCCTAACTGTCTGGCTGTCTGTCTGTCTGGGCTGACACGGGGCACTACTGGGCACTCATGGACTCGGTGATTCGTTAACTCGCTGGCTCGCTTGAGTTCGCTTTGAGTTGTGCGTTCGGCGTGGACCGCGTACGAAAACGGACTGAAACCAAAGCGCGCCCTCCAAGCCAGCAAAAGCGTCGCCACGGCAGTGACGGCCGGCAGCGCAGCCAGCGCCAACGACAACGACAACGCCAGCGTCTACCGACGATCTTCTCTCTGTCAGCCAAAGTTGCCAGCGGCCGCTGCTGCCGCTGATGCCGCTGTTGCTGCTGCTCTCGTGGCTACGCCATCTTTGCCTGCCAGCGAGACGGCCATACAGCCACCCTGTTGTCTGCTCTCTCGCTCACTCCTCGGCCTGTTGGTCTGCCACTTCCAATTGCAGGGGAAATGTGACGTCGCCATGACTTTGCATCTCTTTCGTGTCTTCGGCAAGGCGCTCGTGCTGTCTTCTTCGCGACTGGAAGGCGTGCATGTACACGCTGTACGTGTGAGAGGCCTTTTCGGCTTGCGCATGTATGCGTGACTGTGTGTGTGCCTGAGCAGTTTTAATTGCTGCCAGTGACTTTTTTCTTAGCATCTTTTTTCGTTGGTTTTTTGGTTTTCTTGCTTTCTTTTTTTTCGTTTTTTTTTTTGTTGGGCTCACAACTCGGCGAAGAGCTCTCAGTTTGTTTTGCGCCGCCAATTTGGCGGTCAACCGTCTTTATCCTGTGGCGGTGGTCGTCGTATCATTTCTCCTATGAAATTTACATTTAAACATTTCGTTTTTTTTTTTGTTTTAATGTTTTTTTGTTGTGTGCTTACTTTTGATTTTGTGTGTGTGTGTGAGGGGGGAAGCGGAGCGAAGTAACTTTGGGTTGACTTGCGATCTTCGATCGCCTGCGGTCCCCAATAATTATGGTTTCCTAATTAATCAAATTTTTGACTCGAAGTTGATTTGCTATTTTTTTTTTTTTTTTTTTTTTTACTTAAAAAGGGAAATTTTCGGAGTCGTTTGAGTTCACTTTGACACTAGAGACTAAGTCAAAATAGAATTAGGTAAATAAATTAGCATAATTCAGGGCATGAAAAATATTATCCATAAAATCAAATCAATTAATTAATTAAATTAATCAAAATACACGAAGGATAATAAATAAAAAAATAATAATTAAAAAAATAAATAATCTAATTAATTAAAAACAAATAAATTGCATTAAATAATTAAAATAAAAAATAAAACATGAAAATTAATAAAATAAAATAAAAACACCAAACAATATAATGACTAAAATAAATGCTTACAAAAAAATAAACAATTCATTTAATAATAAAAAATGAATAAATAAAAACTCCAATATAAAATTTTTAAAATTAGTAATAAATTGTTAATTATTTATTAATCAGTTGCACCTGGCCAATCACCTGTTCGAAGGACAGCTAAAAGTAGGTTAAATAAACTAATAAAAAAAGCTTGATAAAGCTCTTAGAATGAAGGAAGGGGTGGGGGGGGGGGGAAGGGAGTGTCAGAATGAATGAGCAAATCATGATAAAAAAAAAAAAAATGAACAAATAAAAGATTTTTTTTTTATTCAGAATGAGGAATCCAATTAACTGATTCCAATCCAATAAAAAAAAAACATGTAAATTGTGAGCAAAACTGAAAAATCATAAAAAAAAAAAAAAAATAATAATAATAATAATAATAATAATAATAATAATAATAATAATAATAATAATAATAATAATAATAATAATAATAATAATAATAATAATAATAATAATAATTAGATAAATCAATAAAATTTATAAAAAAAAAATATATAAAAGAAATTTTTGGATTCCTCTTAAAATCTGAAAACCCCCGGGATTCACTTGTGTATTTCCAGATCTTCCAGTCTTTCTCAATTTAATTGAAAAGAAAGTAAAAATTCAAATTATTCTTCTTTCTCCTTTTTTGGTTTGATTGTTTTTGGCTTTTGGGCCGAGAGGACTGCTCTGCCTGCGGGCCAAATCATTTGAGAGGCCTTCGCTTTCGCTCGCCAATCGATTAGCCTGGGTCACACCTTGAGGATACACACGCCCGGGCCGGAGTCTGTCTGTCTGTCTGTCTGTCTGTGTGTGTTTGTGTGGATGGGCAAATTAATTAGTCTTATTGGATGACAATTGCATAATAAATATGCCATTTCAATTAACTGCTTTGTTTGCAATTAGGTCGGGCCGCTTGAAGTGTCCGCCGCACTATCCACTCAAGTAATTAGCACACTTTCTCACTATATATACATATATATTCCCATATAACGGTATATAATGTATATAATATATAATACATGAATATGTGTATGTGTGTGTGTGTGTAGCTGGCAGGTTCTGTCCATGTGTGTGTGTGCAGTTCATTGCATATCAATTATGGATAAATGTTAAATGCATTGATCATACGCACCGTTGGCCATGTTGCGGTTACATTAATTAAGTTTTCATTTGGCTTGGCAATTCACGCATTCCACACCAACTTCAATTTGAAAATACCGAATTTTCCCAATTCGAATTGCTGTCATTTCATTTTCAATCAATGCAATTTTTGTTTTTTCTTGACTTTTTTTTTTTTTTTTTTTTGATTTCATTTGTCCTGTTCGGCTTATGAAATAATAAATTTGGATTTATTTAATATGTCTTTTGTATGCATTTTCATTGACTGGGTTATCACATTCGTTTGCCTTCCATTTGCTCTCTCTCTCTCACTCTGTCATTCGGTTTGTCTCCTTCTCTCTTGATGAGTCGGTTTAAATAGCTCGATAAATTCACATTTAATAAATTTATATTCAATTTGATATATTTCCGTGTCTGTGAGTGAGTGTGTGTGTGTGTGTGTGTGTTTGTGGTAAATGAAATTGTCATCTTTCTATTTTAGTCCTTTCATCTTGTTTTGAATGTTTTTCAACTGACACACTCGTCGTGTTTGAGGCCTAAGCAAATGTCCATTAAAAACTAAGAGGGTCTCGAGTATCTTAAAAAAAATATCATGCATTATTTTCAAAAAGCTCAATTTGAGCATATCCGACTCTTTGAATACTCTGAAAGTATACAAAATTTCACCTTATGTATAATTGTCTAGGATAAAGTCCGAACTATATCGAACCAAAGATTCCTTCTTTGAGGATTTCAAAATTCTTTTTTTCAAATTATTTTCTAGTCAAATAATTCAAATTTCTGATTAACTTTTGTTGGGCCTTTTGAATTCTGCTCCCTTCCTTTGTTCCTGGTTACTTCTCTCCCTGTGTGTGTGTGTGTGTGAGTGTGTGTGTGTAATCAGTCATGCTTATAGCATATTGTATTCGTAATTCACTTCCTATAAATTGTTGATGCTCTTTGTTTTCACCGCCAGCTAACCAGCTGAAAGGCACCGGCAAAGACCCCGGCTAAGGCAAAGGCGGAGGCAAGGGCAGAGTCAGCCATTGGCCTGGCCATATGTATGGATTTGAAATGCAAAAAATATATGTATATATTTTCATTTGGGCCTCAAGGACTTTGGGTATTATTTCATATTTATAACAAAATGTAATCTCCACTTCAGGCTCAAGGGGAGAGCAGGGTAGAGAGAGAGAGGGAGGGAGGCGTCACATAAATCAGCGGACCGATAAACAAAAATCCGCCAAGGCATCTCTTTTCATACATGTGTGAGTGTGTGTGTGTGTGCTAGTGTGTGTGTGTGACCACTTCATAGGCTCAAGTCTAAAAGCCTTGAAGCCTCTTCATCTGCCAGTTTCAGGGGTTTTTGTTGTTTTCCTCTTTTTGCCTCTGCCTTTTTTTTCTTCTTCTTCTTCTTCTTCTTTTTGTTTGATGTTCGGCAATCCGGGTTTTGGCCGCCCACAACTCCCCCTACCCCCGACCCCCGCCACATTCAACTCTGGGCAGCGCCATTGCTTTTGCAGCTCTTCAAATGCATTTTCAAAAGTTTCTGCAACAACAACAACAATAACAACAACAACAACTTGAGAGCAAAACACCCAATCGCCCAGGCTCGGAAATACCACAGATTCGTCCATTTGCCCCTTTTTTGTTTTTGGCGGTGTCACGAACGTGACACGTTGCGGTAAATAACAAAAAAAAAAATCAAATAAATGCAAATTAAAATTTTTATTTATTTCATATTTTTTTTTGTTGTTCTTATTGGAAATTGAAAATGCTCAGAGCAGGGGAAACGGAATTGATTTTGCCTTTGATCTGCCTGTTGGGCGTTGGTTAACCACTCACGTGGCACTTTTTCTTCTTCTTCTTCTTCTTCTTCTCAAGTGCCCATTTAACTATTCAAAATTCTCAAAAAAAAAAAAAAAAAAAAAAAAAAAAAAAATGGAATCTGATTTTGGTTTTTGAGTTATTTTGAGCTTTGTCTTGATTGACTCATTAAAGTAAAAGCTTAATCCCCAGAGCACAGCCAAATATAACATTTGCCAACTAATTAGGATATATGAAAAATATCACAAAAGCAACAACAACAACAACAACAATAACAAAAATGCATTAGAATTGTGTAAATTGTTTGGTTTATTGTTTTTGTTCACTTGGCTTGGCCTGGCCTGGCCTGGCATAACCCGGCTTGGTCCCGACCCAGCTTGTTTTGGTCTCTGGGGATTTTGAGCCGGCAAGCTGCTCCTTTCTGTTGGTTCGGAGGGGCGGGGCGGTGCAGTGTTTGAACGCCCCCTTTTGGCCAGATTAGCCAATGACTCAATGGCCTCAGCCACATGGAATTGCCATTAGCCTGTTTGTTTGCCTTTTGTTTCCCCCAAAAAAAAAAAATTCTTCTTCTTCTCATTTTTTGTTGTTGTGGTTTTTCAGCTTTTATTCTTGCTCAACCAAAGGCGCCAAGTCTTACTCATTTTGCCAAGAGAAAAAAATGGTAATTTTAAGAAATTGAAAAAAAGAAAAAGGATTTTACTTTAATTGGGAATTTCTCGAAGAATTCCAAATACTTTTCTGAAATTGTCATAGGCTTTGGGGACTCTGCCCCGCATGGCTTATAATGACAGCCACAAAAGTGGCAGTGTTGGCTCTGATGGTGGTGTCAGTGGTGGTGGTGGTGGTGTCAGTGGCTGTGGCTGTGGCGTTGGTGGTGTTGGCTTTGGTTAACAGCAGCAACCACGTTAACGTTGCTGACGACGCTTTGAGCCACTTGGAAATCGTTAATTTCATAATTACATGTTTCATGCACACGCTGTGCGAATCCGAGTGGCGTTGCGGGTGTGTGGGGGACACACAAAAGACTCTGGCAACAAAACGTCAAGACAAGGGTGTGTGTGTAAGTGGCACACACTCACACACACACACACACACACACACACATAAGTGGCAGTCAGGCAGAAAGCCAACACCATTTTGGCCATAATTTAGTTTTGGCGGCATTGCCAGAGCACTGGCCAGCAATGGCGTCCTCCATTAGCAGTCCAAGGCCCCAATTCACCAACAACCTACCCCTCCATCGCCCTCGCCCTCCCCCTCCCCTCTCCTCTCCAGTCCAGACAAGTTTGGAGGGCCTGGCCAGAGTCTCACCCTGTGTTGCGTCTGGTCTGTCATTCAGTGAAAAAGAAATCAACACCCGAAGTGGCCTCGCCAGCGTCATCAGTCCAACGTCCAAGGCATTGCCAAAGGAGCGGCTACAACAACTGCAACAACAATAACAACGACAACAGCTACGTCGGCAATGGCTAAAGAAGGACGAGTGGATAATTATTAATAATTATCGCACTGACGTGTTTTCGTTTTCACTTTATTTATTCCTTCTTCTTTATATTTCTTTTCTTTCTTTTTTTTTTTAAGAGTGGTGTTAAGTACACACATACACATAGATGTACATGTGTGTGTGTGTGTGTGTGTGTAGCACACATTGACTCGCAGGCGTTGTAACCAAAGTGGTTTGTATAATTGGTCAACTTCTGCTGATGCCACCGATTTGGAGGACTTGGTGGACTTGGTTTTTGTTCTCCCCCGTGATTACTAATTCCGTAATTTCTTTATTTAGGGATGGCAAATAACATAAATATAATAAGCAAACGCATACACACACTTACACACACACACCACTCACACTGTTCACATACCAAAATGGCATTCACAATAAAACAACAAGCCAAGTCCGACCTCACTCGAATTGGGGTAGAAATATGTTTCACTCAACCCAAACATGATTCAACGAGCACAAAAAAAAATTTTATATATATATTTATTTAGGAGAGAAATTGGGTAATCTTTTATTGAGATTTCTTGATTGAAATAGGAAATGTTCTTTTTATAGAAAGAAGAAAGTATTTTGGGTTAGATCTATAAATTTAAGTTGGAACCAAATCCACAGATATATATCTGGATCTGGAACAAAAAGTGTCGAAATTTTTGATAAAGTGAAGGATTAATATAATTCCATGAATATATGAGAATATGCATGGCCCTAGAAATTTGATTTTGATGACATTTTTCTGGATTATCCAGAAATGTATTTTAGCTTAAGTGTCTAAGTTAACATCCCCAAAGCTTAGAAATCTAATTTCCATATAAATATTCATAAATATAAACCTGGTTTCTTGTATATCTATATTTTATAAGCCAAGACTTCCAGCTGGAGTAGGAACTCTTTAGTTATCTTTTTTAGTTTGGAGCCCAGAATCTTATTCAGTTCATAAGCCAGGGTCTCCAGTTGGGGTAGGAACTCTTATTTCTATGTTCCTCGGAAGGAACCCCAAATCTTATTTTATTATAAGCCCAAAGATATATATTCATTTAATTTTAATTAATTTCATCAGATAATATCCAGATTCTCCTCTTGGGTCCAGAAAACTCATTTAGCTTAGGGCCCTCAGATATAATTCTTGGCTTCCAGTTGGATGCAGAAATTTACTTTCGATATAATTCTAGAGACATATCAAAGGATTTTTTTATGAAACTAATAATCTTAAGCCATTAGATATATTGAAGATTCTGAGGATGGATCTAGAAATTATATCTTTATGATATTCCAGAGATATAATCTGAGATTCTCTGGAAAAGAATCGTATTTTAATTGATATAATTCAGCTTACTCTAAAGAAACCAGAATATATAATCCATAGCTTCCAGATAGCTCTGAAAAGCCTTTCCTTGGTGATAAAATTAAGAATTTCTTTAGAAATCTATTAACAATATAGACAAATTATTAAAAGCTAAATATATAGTTCCTTCAATCGGATTGATTGAGTCTTTGAAGAATTTCTTATTTGCACAAGAAATCCAAGTTAAAACTTTCTCAACTCGAATTGTCTGGGCTGTATTATATCAGACCCCCTCTTTCAACAATCTTGTTAAACATTGAAATTGTCTTTGAAATAAGCACAAAAAAAAATAAATGAATAAATAAAATAATTAAAATTATTGCAGATTTTGACTTAAGCTTAGCAAGAAAGAGAAAAAAATTGAAATGAAAAGCCCATTGAAGAGTCGGTAGGGCCTTGGTCTTTTATGTTCTTTAGTCTTGACGGGACGAGCTCATCTCTTGCAAGTCCGATGAAAGCTCATTAAGCATCTAATCCTCGAATGTCGTTGATACCTTTTTACATTGAATCTTTGAGTGAGGGGATGGTCCATATTAAGCGTATTTATGAATACGATTTGACTGCTTTGAAGAGACCTGAGCATTCATTTAAATGAATTTCAAAACCCAACATACACGTAATTCAAAATTAATCTTGAAAAACAAATGAATTGCTACTCTCGCAAAAGTGGTGGACAAAGTGAAACGCAGAAATGCCAGCCGATGATGCCATATGAATTTCGGCGGGGCGGGGGGGAGGGGCGACAACACTTCCTTTGTGGACCTTCAGCCATTGCGCCTAAATGAGCAGAGCAGAACAGAGCGGGCCAGTCTGGCTCGGCAATTGAAAGCCATCAAAAGATGTGCACCAAGAAGAGAGAGAGAGAGAAGGAGGAGGGGGGTGGGGGCTGAGTTGGTCTTTTTTAGTTGAATAGATAGCGGGCGATATCTTTTCACTTTCTGTTGACGTGGCTGAAAATAACCGGCCACACAAATTAAAAGTAAACGACGCCAAGTCGAAAGAATCTCACTCAATTCAGCTCTGCCTTTTTTGTCTTGGCTTGGCTTGGTTTGGTTTGGTTTGGTTTGGGTCTCTTAATTACGCAGCTCCTCATGGTCTCACGGTCTTATGGTCTCTCATCTTTTTTGAATGGGGTTGAAAAATAAAAGGCACGGCCAATGGGCCGGCAGGTGGCGTTTTCCAATTAAATCATTTCTAAATCTTTCAATTAAAACATAAATAGAATTAAAAGAGTGCGGGGAGATTCAAGCTAGTAGGAAAATCTTGAACTCCTTTTCAATTGACAAAACAAGCAAAAATCTAAGAAAATGTTGAAAATATTTCTTATAAAGTTTTGATAAATATTCAAAAATTGATTAAGTCAAATATTGCCTGAAAAGCCTTAATCAAAATATTCATGACTGAGTCCTTTATAGCTTCCTTTCTTTTCATTATTATGGCTAACTAAAAAAGTCATAGATGGCGCTGCTAGGCAGACAAAGGACCATCAACAATCCAATTTCAAATTTTGCTCTGTCTTCTTCAAATTAAAATTTCAAAGAAAATAAAAAAAAAACTCGAATACTTCTCTTTTCTTTCTGCCTGCCTGCCTTTTGTGTAAAAATGCAAAGGCAAAACAAAAGACCACCACCGTTTTGGTTGCTCGCTTATTTCAGGTTTTTATGGCATGCCCAAAGTTGTTATGGCAACTTGCTAGCCAACAGATGGCGCTGCTCGGGTTGCTTCCAAAGGACAAGGCAGGCCCGAAAGTTTGGTGGTGCGTGTGCTCACTCACGCCTATTGAAAGCTCACAGCTTTCGGTGCTGACAAAGGCTTTTTTAATTAAATGAGAAAAAATTTACAAATCGAAAAAAGGAAGAATTAGAATTAAATTGGAAATTTATTTATTGATTAGGTGAGTACAAAATATTTCAAGATAAAACCATAGCTAGGAACTAGGTTAATTTTTAAGCCAATTTTAATTCAAATTTTTTAAATTCAAGGATCCAAGTTGGATCGATTTTGATTTAAAAAATATTTTAATACTTTTTCTAATCCTTTCAAAGCTTTCGCTAAGCTTTCCAGAAAGCTCTTAGGAAGATAAAAAGAAATATATGCTCTTTATCTTTGTCTCCCCCTATATCCTTGACTTAAGAAAGACCTTTATGCGAAGGCATCCGAGCCTGATTAAGCTTTCCTCCTTTCAGTTAATTTTTAAAGGAATCTCCAGACCCTTTAGAGCATTCTTGAAAAGCTTTTCAGGAATTCTTGCCTTTTCTCTATTTCGCTCAATTTTGTAAGATCTTTCGCAGAAGTCATCTTCGTCTTTATCTCTTTTCCAGAGGGCAGAAACCACAGTCTCGAGACCCTTATATATCCTACTTGTTGTAGTTAGGCTTATTTCTATATATTTTTTTTTAATCTCCGGATCTTCTGTAGCTCTTTAGCAGAAATCCTTTATCTCCTTAATATACTTCAGCTACGAGAACTCATTTCTAGAGGGCAGAAATCAGACTCTCGAGACACTAATATTCTCTTAGCTTGATACAACTTTTCTCACTCTCCTCTAATTCATTTTTGTAGCAAGTTTTTTTCAATAATTTTTTTTTTAAGAAATCTGCAGACCTTCTGTAACAATCTTGTCAAGATTTTCAAGAATTTTTGGTAGCTCTTTAGCAGAAAGCCTTTTCTTCTTTCAGCTCCGAGAGCTCTTTTCCAGAAGGCAGAACTCACAGTCTCGAGACCCTAATATTTCCTTAATTTGCCTAAGTAATTCTCACTCTCTTTTAATTAGTTTTTGTAGTAAGTTGTCTTTTCTCTATATTTTTTTAAGAAATCTCCAGACCTTCGGTATCAATCTCAGATATGCCCAGACTGCTATGTTGGAAAGCCTTCAAAAATTCAGGTGAAAATGAATTGTGATGCTGGCTTGATTTCTGGTTGTCTCTGTATCTGTTGTGTGATATATGTAATTGTGTGTGTGTGTGTGCATGTATGTGTGAGCTCTGATTGAATCAACTTTATTTCAAAACGATGCTACTTAAATGCCGACCACCGGAGTGAGTGGGTGTCAGACCGGATGAGTGAGTGTATGAAAGTTTTGCATTCACTATGCTCCTATATGGGATCCTGTTGACTTTTGCTCTCTCTTTCTTTTGCTTTTGTATGTGTGTGTGTGTGTGTGTGTGTGTATTTTTTTGATTTGAATACTTTCTGGCATGTGCAATGTGGCACGAAATAAACTTTATAACAAGCAATTCCAATTTCTCACGTCCCTGGAGCGTGGAGCGTGGAGCATGGAGCGTGTCTCTGCCTGTTGGCATTTTCACCAGAATTTTCAGAATTTCCACATCGATTTGACAGATACATCAGTTTGATAGAGCAAGGCCGAACGAGTGTTGAATGTGGTAAAAAGGGCACCAAAAACTGACAAATCAAAATGTATCTGTATCTCTGTGTCTGCCTACCTATAGACTGCTATGATACCATCCTGTTGAGATACACACATTTTGGTCTTGTTTTGATTTTTGTTTTTTTTTTCAGTCGTTTCGTCGTGCCCAAGTTTGACTCTTTGTCATTTGCTTATCATTAGTTTAATTGGTGGCATGACGCATGGCCAGGCAACTGGCGGATAATGGGCCTTGGGTTGGCAGGCAGCCTGGCAGACAGCCGAGTTGGCCCTTTTCGGTGGAGGATTTTTGCCACCCTTTTTTTTTGTTGCTGTTTCAATATATTTTATTTTTTGATAGCTCTGACATTTAATTGGATATTGTTGCTGTTGTTAGCCTTAACGCCTTTGAAATTTTAATGCCTTTATTTTGACATTTGACACAATTCGATTGCACAAACAAAACATACCCCTCCCACCCACCCCAAACCCACCTCAAACCATCATATAGCTGGCAGCTAACAGGGCGGGTGTTCGCTTTGACTTTTAATTTATCACTAATTTTCCATGTCTCGTCAAATTTCACTCACACTTTTTTTTTCTTCTGATCGTTGTTGTTGCTGTTGTTGTTGTACTCATTAACGCCATTTAAGTCAGGCAAAGTCTAGCGAAATTGTTGATTTCAGTTTGATGGGTCATTTCCCTTCGCTTTCTCCCATCATCAATGAAATAATGAAAATGTCAACTTTAACGAGCTTCAAATTGATATATTTTTCTTCTTCTTCTTCTTCTTCATTTTCTTTTTATTCCCTCTTTTCACTCTAGTTTTTTTTCTCTTCTCATATACTAATAATATTGTTACACAGAGTGAGAGAGAGAGGGAGGGAGACAAAGTGTGTGCGTGTGTGGGGGGAAGCTTTATTATTTGATTGATTGGAAAAATGATTCAATCTTGAGCTCATTTTTCTATAAATTATCTTCGGCTTGGACAACAAAGGAGCCATGCATATGAAACTAAGCAGACCCCAGGACAGAACAGGACAGGACAGCCTGGATGGTTGGGAGGCGGGGGCTGGGTAGATGATTGGATTGTCTGGGATAAGAGCTGATTACATTTGTTAAACAGAGATGACGCATGACGAGGATAATGGAACCAATAGAAATTTCAACTAAATTGAGTTAAATATTTTTTCTATATTTCTGAGACTTTTTGAGGTCAAGCAGTCTGAGAATTTTAATACATTTATAGTCAGATCAGAACTGGGGAATCAAAAAATTTATAAAACTAATATAGAAAATTCTTGACCAATTCAAACCCAGGAAAAGAGTCAGAGAATTGACTTGTCTATATTTTTTTTTCGATATTTTTTCAGTTTTGAAATAATCAGAGAACAATTCAAGCTCTTTTGAAATTTTGAAAAATTCTTCAATAATTCCCAAAAAGTCAGTCGTTTTGGGGTTTTGTTGTTTGCCTCGCGTTCAAGTGTGAGAATCTTAGAGTGTTGAAGTGATGAGCAAATTTCAAAATGGATTTCTTTGAAAGGTCTAAGACAAAGCAACCTGAAATAATGAAGGGATAATAAATTAAAAACTGACGCCGCGTATTTGGACAATTGCTGTCAAAACATTTGGTAATTGATACGATACCGAAACCACAAAACCTTCAAACCTTCGATCCAAATAAAAGAAGAGAAGATAGAGTGTGTGAGAGAGAGGAAGACAGAAGAGTTGCGAAAGGGTGAACGGGTGAGGGCGAGGGCGAGGGCAATGGCAAAAGGGGTATCGTTAAAATTGCGATTGCCCGTGTCATGGATTCGGTTTCGATTACACCGAGGGAAAGAGGAAATGGCAAAACAATTAATTTCTCAATACCGAGCTCCAATTCCATTTGAAATTTCATGTATTTCCGTGAGCCAGATTAAAATGTCATTTCACAAATAAATAATAATAATAGGGGAAGAAGCGAATCACACAGAACAAAGACATCCCAATAATTACGCCAAGTGATTTGGATCAAAAAAAAAAATGCGCCGCCATTTTGAAATTGAGCCAAGAGTCCTGTTGACATTTTCGAGCTGGCTTTTTGCGTGTTTTTTTTTTTATGAGTCGTTTGATGGGGCAAAATGGAGCCACTTCTTAGGCACCAAATGGTGTGGAAAATCATAGCTGTCCCCTTTTCGAAATTCAAAACTACACCTTCGATGCTGACTCCGAAATAGCGAAAATTATTATGCGACTAATTTTACACACACACACATACGCCAAAATGCATAACAAAGGGAATTCGGCTTCCAGTCGAACGATTCGGTAAACACTCTTCAATTTGTCGATTCATTATCAGCAGACTCGACAAATTTAGATGGATTATACAATCATTATATTTTTCTGCCTATTGACGATTCATCATTTAGCATAAATCGTACAGGTGCTGAAGGTTTCGAGAATTTTGGGCAGCCGAGCGTGCAAAGCGACCGTCCTGAATATAATGCAAAAAGAAGAAGGAGAACAACACAAAAAAAAAGGGAGAAGGAGTTTTTTTTCTTGATAAACCGAAGATTACACACCTTTTAAGTGAAAGGGAAAAGTATGGATTTTCGAATATTAAAGACTCTTTTTCAGGTTATTCTTGGGCTATGAAATTCATTCATTTTATTGATAAATCCTCAAGACCGATTTGGCTTGTTTGCAGCTATATGATATAGTAATCCCATCGGGATATAGATAGGTGTATATGTGTGTAACTATTTAAGTATTTCAACTATCTGAATTGCTAAGGATTGGTCCAATATATACTGGTGATTTACCTAGGCCGATTTGAGCCTATATGATATGACCTATGTAGATGTTGTATCCAAATGAAACTAGGTACAAATATGAGTGTCTTTATAAGCCTAACAAATATCTGATTTGATATGGATTAGTCAAAAAATACTCGACATACGCTTAAGCCGATTCAGGTCTATATAGCTGCTTGATACTGATTCACCTAGGCCGACTTGAATCTATATGATATGACCTATCTACATGTTCTATCCAAATGAAACTAGATAAAAATAAGAGTGCCTTTATAGGCTTAACAAATATCTAATTTGATATGGATTAGTCAATAAATACTCGACATATGCTTCGGCCGACTCTGGTCTATATAGCTGCTTGATAGTGATGTATACAGCTGATATCTTTGAGATGTATAATAGCTTGATTCAGGTGGAATCTGAAGCCATTTCATTTTTTAAATGTCAATCAATGTCGGGTATGTCTGGAACCACTCACCAAGTCCTTCTGAAAACCATATATACTTCTCTTTCTCTCCCTTCGAAAAGGGCATATAAAAAAAAAGAATCTTTGGACTCGCATCTATTTTCTCTTTCAAGGCTTTGAATACTTCAAATGAAATAATATTTGAGATATTTTATCAATTTGAGAAGATTCAATTTTTTAGTTGTCTGTTTTGCCCGATTTTTTTTCTATTCAATGCTTTCGGTCCCTGCCGCCCTTCACATACTCTCCCCACCTCCTCTGGAGGAGCTTTCATTCAATTTGCTCATTTATTTTCATACACTTCATTTGCCATTTTCACACTCGCCGGACTCGACTAAATTGAATTCAGGCACATGCCAAATTGAGTTGTACCAAAGCTAACATGCTCAATCCATAATCAAAGGACTTGCAGTGGGTCTATCCAATCATTTCTTTGCCTCGCCACCTGAGCCAGAAACGAGTACTGAAATTGCCTTTGAAATCGAATAGAAGCCAGTGAGAGACAATGGAAATCTCAAATCGTTATCATTATCGAGTCTGACATTTGAATAAATTGCGCTAATTGCTCTTTGTCGCCGGCCAGAAAGTCACGAAAGTAAGAAAAAAATACACCACAAAATTTTAATGAAGAGTAAATTGATACGCCTTTTAAGTGTTTGCCATCGACTACAAAGACAAAGCGGTCTCTGAGTGGGAGATGGGCCGGAGGTCGGAGGGTTTTGGGATAATTTAACGCTTTGTCAGCCCGCTAATCCGTGGGCCGAGCAATAACAAAAAGCAGAACAAGTCTTGTCTGAGATTTTCTTATTAAGTATCAAAGGCTCGAAGCGTCTAGTCTCGTCGCTTTGCGATTCAATTCGATTCGACTTGGTTCGGGCTCGGCGCGCTGGCATGGAAAATTTCAAATGGAGAGGGTGCAAAGGACTCATGTCAAAAGATTATGACAATTTTCCCACCACAAATGAGCACTTAATCTAACAACAATAAGAACAGGAATAACAACTACACCAACTACAACAACGGCAACAACAGCAGCAAAGAAAACGTCAACACAAAACAGCAGGGAAAACGGCAAAAACGAAAGGAGCAACCTGAATCGAGTCGAGTCGAGCTGAGTCGACCCTTTGTCAGGGCCACGCTGTCTATCTAAACAGACGAAGTGTGTTGACAAGGATAACAACAAGAAAGGAGGCAACAAGCAATCATCTCTCTCTCAAATAGACAAACCTCAGCGGAAACCCATTGTGCGGCCAAAGGAAAATTCTACGGAAAAACTGTTTGGGCAAAAAGACAATTTCCACTAATGCGAAAAAGAAAAAAAATCACAGAAGAAGAAGGACATTTGGCAAAAAAAAAGTCTTTTCTTTAAAAAAATTTAGAAAAATCATATCATATCAAAACAAACTCGGTTTCTTAGGGGCTCGAATCACATCAGATATCAAATTTATATTCATTAGTTTGAGAAATGGTTGAGTTATGTTTAGAAGCTTATCAAATATATTATATGATAGTCCCAACTAAATTACCCAAGCAATAACGGAGTTGGCTTGGGATAGAACCGAAGTGATATATACCAGAGGAGGGTCTGATACAGATCAAATTGGACAGGCGATACATGAGCTCAAACTGAAACTCAGAAAACATTCTACCGACTTAGACGAAGTTTGTCTCATATATCAAATTCAAATCGTTTGATATAGTTTTTCAACGCGGGCCTAACTTGGCCAATAAGTCTCATTTGAATTATTTTCATTAGAGTTCATTAGAGTCCATTAGAGTTTTTTTTTACCACAAAGCTATACCTAAGAGAAGTTTTAGGAACTAGAAAGACCAACCGACTTTGTCAGAGAGATCCTATCTAAGAGATTCCGAGAAGAGGTTACACAAATTCTTATTACTATTTTCCAAACCTTCCATAGGTAAGGAAAGTCCGATCTAAGAGATTCCCATAAATGGTTACACCGATTTTGATTACTTCTTCGAGTCCCCCATAGATGGATTCTAACAATCTTTGAGTCTTTAGTTGGTTCTTTGCCGTAGAAGACCGATCTGAGAGATTTTGAGAAAAATTTTGATAGCCCAAAGGAAAAGTTGCCTATACAAATTTCTTTTATTTTTCCTAAAGCTCCGGTTCGATTTTTTAGATGTTCTTTGGATCTTCAGTTGGTTCTGTGTTAGAGGTATCCGTTTTATTTGTCTAAGCTCTAAAGTTTTCAGAGTTTCCTTACGGTCTTTTTGGGTTCTATAAAAGCTTAAGCCCAACTTCCTTTGAAAAGAGTATAGGCAAATTAATCAGTTATTTTTTTTATGTCAAGGGATCCTTAGGATTTATAAAGATTTGCTTTAATACCTTTTTGAAAATATTACCAAATTTATTAAAAAGAAAATGAATAATTTTCGACACCTTTGATATGAATAGGAAATGCTCATTTATTTTTTTGCCCTCTTCAATAACTCAGAGAGAGTCTCAGCTCTCATCACATCAATAAAATGAAAAGCATTTATTTGTTTAAAGTTATCATAATGAAGACATGGTTCAGCCACCAAATGGTGGGCCTGACTTCACCGTGAATGATTCTATTAAGCGGCGGTGCTCAGTCGTAAAACTTTTCATGCGTTTTTAATTCTCATATAATGGCTTCTGGGTTTTGGCCTTTTCTTCATTTGACGAAGCCACAAGGTTTCCCCGACTGGGAAATAAACTTTGTAAGCTTGCATTAAAAATGGAGTACGGCGAAACAAAACGTTTCCACTTTTTGGAGCATTGAAAAATCTGAAAATAAAGTCTCTCGAGTTGCACAATTACAAAGGTAGACAGACCGGTTAGGCCCGGACTAAACGATTTTTCTTTTGAAGTCTGAATTATGCAGGTTTTTTTTTCGTTTCTCTTTTTATTTTTTGTTTTATAATAAATATATCAAAGTGGGGAAATCTTGAGACCAATAGGGCCCTGGCATGGCAAAAGACCAAAGTTAACTCATCATAATCTATTGCGAAAAAAATAAAACGAAGTTAAACAAAACAAAAAAGAAACTCGAGTGCCGTGAACAAACAGTTTCCATCATGGCGAACATTTGGATTTTAATTTGAATTTCAAAGGCGACGCCATTCGGCAGAGCCACCGCCCACACCCATACCCATGCCCATCCTTAGGTCCAACAAGTCGCCCTGCCGGAGGCACATCAGAAAATGCACAAATGACGCCCCCATTTTCAAATCAAACAATAAACTGCACTCAGCCAACAAAAGGAGCGAGGCAGGGCGAGAACGGCGCAGACAGGAGCAGGGCAACAAGTGCAAAGGTCGCCCGCTGCTTGAGGCACGAAAGTTGGCCATATTTGGATGACGACGCCATGCTGTGCCATAATTGAATCAAACGGATCTGCCAAAGAGTTCCGCATCCATAATTATCGATGCATGCGTCGTCTTGCACTCGACTCTAATTCGCATCTGCATAAATGGCGCTCGGCCCGCCCCCATTGACACTGAGAGCACAGCTTCGAGCTCTTCAGCGCAGGACAGCGCTCACCAGCAGGGGTGGCTGCTTAGAGGGTTCGCCAGTTTGGAGACTATTCTTCAAATTATACAAATTGTTTCATAAATGTTTTCTGCCTCCCTTAATTCGCCCACCCTCACCCTGGCCACTTGCCTTCAAGTGGCAAAAGCGTATCCCATTTCGAGATTTTCAGCATTTTCCTTGTCAATTTGGCTTCAAGTGGGAAACGAACTATCTCACATTTTATATTTGTAGGAATGATAAAAAATTCAAAAAGAATTTGCCAAATTTTAGTAAAAAAAAAATTTAAATAGAAATTTCCGAATCTTCTGGAAGGATCGAATCTCTTAAAAAAGTCGAGAAAATTTTGTTAATTTCTTATGAAATTTTCTCAGACAATCTGACAAAATTCAGACAAAGTCTCGATTATGATAATCCCAGGCAAAAAAAATATGAATAAACAGATATAAAAAGACGAGAAGAAATAAAAATAAAGGAAAGGAGAACAGCCCCATAAAGTCTTTCAAAGTAAAATGCAAAATAATTGTTTATGCTGTTTTAACAATTTGCACAGACGGCAAAATGTTCGGCTCATATGTACTACGAGTATGGTGGGTGGCGCGGAGGTAGATGAAACAATTATAAAACAGGAGCCAGAGCCAGAGTCAGGCAAGCAATGCATTTCACTCATACGGCAAAGGATAATATCGAAACGGAATTCACTTGAGCTGCCACAACCACATCAAGTGATATTTACATACACTTGCACAAAGGACACGCCAGCTCGCATCGTTATTCTTAATTTATAGGGAGTGGGCGTGCCCACTCCTACCCAACCAACCCAACCGACCCAGTCTTGCCTACCTCGAGCCTTCTTGCTCTTCCTCTGAAGATGCTGAAAATAAAAAAGAAAAAAATTCAATACACTCCCAATACTCCTGCCAAGGCTTTTCGCTTTTTATGCAGTCGCTATCTTTGGCTTTGCCATAATGAAATGTAATGCGATGTAACCAAATAACGAACCAACCAGGCTTACTCCCCTACCCTGCTCGGCCCAGCTCTTGTCTCACCCAGGAGACATTGATGTTACCTGCAGCCATCTGAGTGGATTTTCTCGCATGAAACCAAAGTTGCAGCTTTGGCTTTGGCCATAATTTGCATATGCATTAATACGCTCCAAGGATCCATATGAATAACGGGATTTTTTTCTGGGTATTTTTTATGCTTTGTAAAACGGCCGCCTTGTAATTTGGTTGGCTGCATTCGGGGAGAGACTCGACTCATCCATTTCGACATTTGGAATACCCCGAAGAATTTTCGTGAATTTTGATCAAAGAAATAAACTCTTTTGAGATTTGGGAAGATAGCAAAAAAAAGTCAAAGCAAAAGAATGAAAACAGAGTGGGATTAATTCAATTTGAAAAAGGAAAAGTTTTCCAAGAAAAATTCACAAACTTTTTGAATTTGAGGAGGTATTTTGGAATTATGAAATATGGTTGAGGTCTTACTGGAACCCCTAAAGAGTCTTTAATTTTTCTTAAATTCGGTGTAAGTCCTAGGAATTATTTTGAGATACATTTAAGGATCTAATGGAACCTCGGATTAAATTTGATTATAAAGGGTTTCTTATTTATCGAAGAAGCCTTGGAAAACCTAAAAATTTTTTAATAAATCAAAATTAAATTAAATCAATAAAAAATTTATTATTGCTTGTAAGCTTCAAAGAGACTTTAACAAATCGAAAAAATATGAGAAGATCGGAGAGGTTCTCTTTACAGCTCAAAGCTCGATCGTGAAAAAAGATTAATGATTGATGAAAGATTTTCTGGTACCGCCGATTAATTTTGATGCTAAAAAGTTCATAATTTATTGGAGAACCTAGAAAAAAAAATCGCATCTTCAAGATTATCAAATACAAAAACGAATTGAATTATAGAAAGCGATGCCTACGAGCCTCTAATCTATCACAAAAAGCTCGAAATATGTCTCGGGATTCAAGACTGTTCAAAGTTGTAAAAATATCCGATTTCTTTAAAATATATAAAACTATAGATTTCTTAATTAATCTTTCTTATGAACTGGGTATAATTTGGGCGAGACTGGCAAACGCTTAATACTTTGGAGGTCCTCATCATCTTCCTGCTCTTCTTCGAACTGCTTTCGCTGGTGAAAAAAACCCAACTTTTTCAGTTTCTTCACTACGCGATTCTGTAACTTGGGCTGAAATCGCCAAATATTGGCATCCACAATGGGAGGATTGAGTAGATGTGTGAGATTCACAGGCTCTCGATAATGCTGAAGCTGACCATTGTCAATACCCACTAACAGGGAACCGCAACAGGCCTCTCTTGTGAAGTGAATTGGGAAGTGATTATGTACTCCCACAACAAACTGAGTGGAATGCAGGCACTTAACAGCTGCATACTTATTGCCGTTGTCGGTCAAGCTTTCCACATGTTGCAGCATATAGAAATAATCGGGTAGATGACTGAAATACTTGGGCCTCTCCGAATAGCTGGGAAAGTAGACATTGCGGAAGCAGTAGCTCGCAAAGGCAGTGCAATTGGGGGTCTTCTGGTCCTGGTAAATGGGTGATTTTTTAGCTACTTCCACTAGCTGGGCCCAGGTGGTGAGATTACTTCGAGGCATAATAACCTCGTCAATGTCCAAGACAGCTACGTAGTCGAATTGATACATATTCCGGTAAAGACAATCATTGTACGGAATTAGCTCGTTCATACGACGAATTGTATGGTTCCGGGATAAAACATAGTTTTGGAAATTGCCCGGGCCGCTGGGTAGGCCGCTGCCCAGAGAGAGAGGCCTGAGTTCCACAAAATGTTGATTGGCTTGACGATAGTGCTCAATGACACGTGAGATATTGGGATGCATCAGGGCTTGGTAGAAGGTAACCTTTTCGGCACCCAAGATACGCAGCAGCTCTAGCCATTCGATCAGGCGCCAGGATATATCTTTGTAGGGGAAATTCAGAGATTTCACACAGACGGCAAAGCGGGGCGGAGGCATTTGCTGAGATTTATATGATCGGGGCTCGAAGACCACGCGTATTAGGTTGTGGGCTTGATCACAGGACCTTTGCACCAGGGATACCATTTCGGGCACCTCTACAATGTGCAGTGGTATGAGACAGGAGATGAGAGTTGGATAATACTCATGTTGTTCACCTTCCCAGTGCCACATCACCTTGTGATCCAGTACGGGCACAACAAGAGCCTCCGGCCGTCCGAAAAACCAAATCTGACAGAAGCTTTCTGTATATCGAGATTCATTCTGGCCCTTCTCATTTACCATGGCCAGCAAGCGCACCAGAGGAGCTTCGGGCACACTGCTCCTCATGTCATAATAAGCACCAAAGATATGAAAATTCAAGCCACCAATACGAGCCACTTGCCAGTAGTCGTTCAGAAACTCAATATCCCAAAGACTGGGCAGCTTGGCACAATTATTGTCACTCGCTATACGTTTCTGCAGCAACATTTCTCTCAGGGGAAAGGCTGGTAGCTCTTCTGTGATGAGTCTCAGGCGTTCTTCCAAAGTGGGTTCTGCCCAGAAAATAATTGATTTCTCAATTTATTCATTCAGAAATTTCCGAGGCTCGCTTACCCTTTCTTCGGTCGATGAGCAAGTGGTCAGGCAAGAGATCATCACTGATCTTTTCGGTACTGGCATGGGGCTCAGGGTAGGAAATACTCCAGAACATGAGCAGAAATGAGCTGCATATCAGAAGTAAAACAATTCTCAAGTAACCAAAATTTCTTATGACCATAATGCGCGATTCTATTCTAGCAAATAAGTCGAGCAGTTTTCATTCTCAATTGGATGGCTTGTCTTGAAAATAATTGATCTAGTCAGTCTTCAACGACTTGGAAATGCCCTCAAATAAAATATTCCAAAAGTCGTTGCTTTGACTAAAATTTTACAAGATTTTCTGGCGATTTATTTAGAATAAATATTTAATAATCTTTTTGAATGAGAGAGGACCCTGGTAGTCTGATGGAAACGAGTCTTAACTCAAGCTGCTGATTCGAGAGTCTATAAGGTATTACTCGATTCTAGTTTGGTTTCCTCTTTTTATTTTTTTATGTTCAATCAATATTTCAATTGATAAAGAAGCATATTTTTGTGAATAGCTTGTCGAAAACTTGTCAAGATAAAAGCCCAAAGTAGCTCTGTACTTTTCGAAACTGACAGTAAGACGAATTGATACTCCACACAAAGATAAGGAAATGAAGAAATTTAATTGTGTCTTATATTTTTAGAGTCTGTAATTGGTTTCTAATTCTGTCAATCAGTGTGTTCTATTTATAGATAATAAAAGTACATTTCTTTCTTTAATCGCAAGACTAGGCTAACATAGATTCAAGCAAATGTAGGAGGTAGCCAGGATTGTCTCTTTCCCAGTCTAATTTCAGAGACCTTAGAAATTATATCAAAATTCATATAGAATGAGGACCCAATCGACATCAGCTACTTCTTCAAAATATTAGAGATCTTCAGGAAAATTGTTTTTCCAAAGCGTCTCAACTTAGGCAATTGTATTCTTTAAGCTTTACGAATCATTTGAAGAGCCCTCAAAGTATTCAAGATCGACACCCAAGTCAGATAAAACTGCTTAAATTTTCAGAGAAAACATAAAATCGTAGGATGAGAAGAAATTGGAAAATATCAGTATTAAAACTTGTGGGTTTTTGAGAAGTAAAAGGGTATTACGATTTTCGAGATTCCGAGGAATCTAAATGAGATTGTCAGACCCCTTTTTTATTGGCAAAATAAAGAAACTCGAAATTCCACAGATAAAATGGGTAGTCAATTCATTAGAAGAGACCTTTTAGATGGGTTTTATGGGATCTCATCTTTTTTTTTTGTGGATTTGGTAAAAGCCTTGGGTAAATGTGTAAGGAATTAGTACTTTGCCTGCCAATAGAGAAATTCATACAGCTAGCAATGGCAGCCAGAGTCACCCTTGTGTTTGCCGAATTGCAGCAGAATTGGCAGCAGAACCACCCTCGGTCGAGTCAGAGTCACCCTGCTCACACACTGTTTAGGGGTGCCTGGGATTCTGGCATTCGAGTAATCAGCGTTTTAATAAATTCCCCCGGACGAGCACACAGCAAATAAGGAAAATTTATAATGGCTTCCTTTTTGGATAACTGCTTGGCAGGAAGCGGCAGGAGGAGAGAGTCGACGAATAAGAGCAAAAGGTATCGTGAGCGAGCGAGTCAGAGCAGACAGTTATGTGGAAGATAAACAGAGAGAGAGCGAGAGAAAGAAAAAGAGAGAGAGCAGAGTGAGAAAGAGAGAGAGAGAGAGAGCGCAAAACACAGTTGAGCCTTTTTGCAGAGCGAAAGAAATAGAGCGAGTGTGAGCAAGCGAGACACCAGGCAGGCTGAAGCAGAAGCAGAAGCGCAAATGCAATTCATAAAATGAAAATGAATGAATGAATGAATGAGTGCAAAAAAAAGAAAATAAATAAAAGGAAAAGCAAAAAAAAGAAAAATACAAATGGGCAGCTGATACTACAGAGCAAGAGCAAGAGCGAGAGAGAGCGAAACAGAGAGAGAGAGAGAGAGTGAGCCCAACAAAAACAAATTAACTGGGAGGGGCATATGACACACACACACACACATACACACACGCACACTGGCACAGAGCCAGGACGGGCAGAGAAAAAGTCCTGTCATGGATGATTGCAGAAATCAGCAGAGAAATTCAACAAAGAAAATAAATGAAAAAATAGAAAAAAATAATAATAATAATAAAAAAAAAGTCCAAAGAAGAAGAAGAAGAAGAGGCAGAAAAGTCAGAAGATGTGAAAAAAATGAGAATGACAGGAATGAAAACATTGCCAAGGTGGGCGGTGGTCGGCGCCAAAACTTTGAGGGTTGCTCAATGCTGTTGCTGCTGCTGCTGGTGCTGCTGCCTGTGCTACTGCTTGTTTAGCCACATGGCCACTCACTCGTCTTCAGGTACGACAAAGAAGCCAACGAGTGAAAAGGCGACAGAGGCTTGCGTCTGCTCCGTGGGCCCAAAAAAGCCTCCACACCAACGACATCATCATCATCAGCTGCCAGCCATGAGTGACCATGATTGAGATTGAGTTTTGGTTGGCTGGTTGGCTCTTTGTTGGACTCGTTACGATTGGAGTCGGGGTGGCGAGGGGGGGTGGGGGAGGAAGACCAGGATATTAGATTGGAAATATTGACTGTACATAATGATGCTTCTGCCACTTGTCTGTGCCAAGTTTTGGCAGGGCTCCTTTAATGACTTGGCCAAATACACACACCCAACCCAACCCAACCCAAGTCAATTCAATTCGATTGAATTCGTTTCGTTTGGATAGCTTCGAATCAAAGATTATTGGGGATTCCCAGGAATTGCTTTTTCCTCTTCTTGTTTTTAATGAGCAATATCAATTAAATTTTAAGTAATAATTTTTTTTTCTCTTTCAAAGAAATTCAATTTAGCCAAAGTCTAATTGATTTGTTTGATTTTCTACGAAATTAAAATTTCACAATTTTTCTTTTTTTTTCAGAAATTCTGACAAACTTTTTTGTCGTTCACAAAGTTGAATGAAATTTTTTTCTATATTTTTTTTTATGCAAAGTTGGTTCGTTATTTTTTTTTGATGGAATATTTTTCATAGCAGTTTCCGTTGATTATGGCGTTGTGGGAATTGAGTTTGGGAATTATGATGCGTAAAATATAAGGAACTCATACAAAAATCCACACATTCTCTCATACCCAAAAAAAAAATGCAAAAAAAAATGACGAAGAAGAAGATGAGAAATTCATATTCATATCTAGCAAGTACGTGTATCTGTGTGCGTTTGTCTATTTGAATGCAAATGTCGTTAGCGAGTTTGCGCCAGTGGAAGAATCAAATGAAACGTAACGGAAAATTTGAAATTGAATTTTGCAAAAAAAAAGTTTTTGCCATTCCCCCCCATCTACCTCGACTTCTTCTACCAGCACATATTTCTGTACAATGACATATTAATTTCAAATGTAAAAGGTCCTTCATAGAACGAATCCTTCTTCTCGCACACAAAAACACACGGAAAAGTGCTCTTCAATAGTGTTGAAATTCGAGTTGATATTTTGAATTTGGTTCGGGGCCCAGGGCTCTTGAGTTCTGTCACTTGCCGTCACTGGTTAACGAGTTGGTGCAGGTGCATTGGGAACGTTTCGTCCTGACCCATCCAAAGCCCACCCTGAGCTGGCCTGGGCAACCGAGCATCTCATTCATTATCCAGCGATTTGCAGTATTATGGCCTCGATTGGTAGAGCTGGTAGGGCTGGTTATATGAGAGGGAGGGGAGCGCAGGTTGTTTGCTCGGCTGGAAAGCTTGATTTGGTTGGCCCCAAGCCACGTTGAGCACTCATAATTTTTATGATTTTTTCTTTTTTTTTCTCTCTCTCTTTCGAAAATTTGCATTAAGTGAAGTAGTCATCAGTTATCAGCATCAACATCATCATCTTCGTCCTCATCCGCATCATCAGCTAACGACAACGCCGTCAACCAACACAGCAAATTTGAATTCAACGGGCCCCGCAGGGGAGGGGAGGGGAGGGTAGGGGAGGTAACGGTGAAGGGAATCCGCATCCTTTTGCCCTTCTCTGTCAAGTGCGTCGCCCTGGCCCGCTGTTAGCTGGCGCAGGAGGCAGTTTTCAGCATTGTTTGCGCAAGTAAACTCAAAACTCAACCTCATTTAGCATAGAAATATACCAGCATTCCCAGCCCAATCCAATCCAGCCCAGCCCAGCCAGCACTTGTCCTCCCAAAACATACCGAAAGGGAGAGAGACAAAAAATAAAATGATGTGAGTCGGCAAAGGAAGCCGGGCGGATGGTTTGAGTGTCACTGACTGACTGCGCTTCAATTGCTGTTAGTTTGAACGCAAAATCAGCGACATTATAATCGTCCTCATTAACATTCTACCATACCCCTGCCTCCCCACACCCACCGCACTGGGTTACGCTGCGTTAATATCCTGGCAAAACCTACCTCGTCAACTCATCAACGTCATTAGCGAAAGAAGCGGAAAAAAATGTCAGTGAATCTGGTTAGAAAAGCCCAAGTGAAGATGTTCTCTCAACACAATAAAAGCATGTAGGAGAATTGATTGGAACAGGGGGGACTGGGTGGACAGGTGATAGAATCTTAATAGATTCAGCTAAGAAAAAAAAAAAAAACAAACTAGATTTCCAAGAGTCCTCATACGCGTATAAATAGATGGCTTGCAAATATACTCAGTCTTGCAGAGGATTTCTTCAAAAACGGGGAAGAAGAGAAGCAAGTCGATTAAACAGAATTATTTGAGCAAGACAATCATCAATTCTCTAAAACTCAAACGACTTTTTCTTCTTAGAAAAAAAGCGAGAAAACTTGTCAAACGTAGGAAATAGAGTGGATTTTTATATATATGTATATATATATATATATATATATATATATATATATATATATATATATATATATATATATATATATGTTTTATAGGAACAAATCCTAAAACTTTGCTGTTAAAATATTTAACATTTCTCTAAAACTTTTTAGAGATTATCATAATGTCTCAGAATAAGCAGATACTCTAGGGAAGTATTTCAAGACTTTAGTGGACTTAAGTCTAGAAATAATCTCTCTGCTCTGATCGTATAATATATCCTGAGACAGATATTCTAGGAAATTTATCTAAAGACTTTGATGAACTTAAGTCATAAAGGATTTATGCTCTACTGTAAAATGTATAATGTATTCTGGGACACTTTTTTCGGGATTTGATATTCAAGACTTTGCTGGACTTAAGTCTTAAGTCTCTTATTCTCTGTTCTGGTGATATAATATATTCTGGGACAGATAATTCAGGAAAGTAACTCAAGGCTTTGATTAACTTAAGCCATAAGCTACCAACTCTCTGCTCTGATCATATAATGTGTTTTCAGACAAATATTTCAGGAAAGTATCTCAGGACTTTTTTAGGACTTAAGTGTCTCTGCTCTGGATTCTATTAAAATCATGTCTTAAGACCCAAATTTATCCGATATCTATGAAGTTTTGGGGTCTTGGGTAAATATATACTTTATATATTTTGAATATTTGAAAAAAAATTTCACAAGGCCCGTAATATTTGCCAAGAACCAAATTATTCCAAATATATTCACCTGGGTAAGGCTCCTAGCTTCCAGAAATTCTTGAGTATTTAAGAAAATTATCCAATATAGAGTGAGGCCTCTGGATTCTGCCATAATTCTTGAATAGCTCACAAAGTTCATCAATATAGAGTGGGCTCTGGATTCCATCACAATTAGGTCTTAAGACTCCAAGCTAGCTGAGATAGGGCCCTATCTCAATACAATATAAAATACTGTGCTCAATATTCTCTAAAAAATTTCAAGACTCGGACTGTTAGTAAAGTGTGAAAAATGCTATTACAATACAGACAAGGCAAATAATTTATTCAACCTCAGTCTTGATCCCAAAAGAGTCTCATGAATTCATTTCTTTCTTCCATTTTCAAATTAAAAAATGGTAGAATTTTCTTTCAATTAAACTTCTTTGGCATAACATAAAGATTACTCAGCAATAATCATAATTTATTTAGTCCTTGCACTCAGCCAGGCAACGAATCTCTATTGGCAGTCAGTGAATGGGCTCTTTGAGTCAACCAAGGCAAAAGGAAATTGATGATGCTCCTGATGACACAAGCACTTAAAATTGCGGAAGCAAAAGCCAAAACGAATATTATTATTATTATATTTTTTTTTTATTTATCATTATGCTCCTTGGCTGGGCAGGACTTGAAAGGGGTTGTGTAAATTATTCAGCTTAATTTTTATATTATTTCCCTCAACCTGCCGGGGGCTCTCAGCCTTGCTTTCTGGCTTCCTCCCACTCGTCGAGTTCAACTCCATTTTTCTTTTTCATTCTTTACAAAAATTTTTTTTTTCTTTGACTTTTTTCTGTACGTTTTCTTTTTTTCTTCCGAGCTGCTGCTGATTCGCTTTGGGTGCCAGGACTGGTGCTCATATTTCGCTAATGGCTGCCGGCTGGTCTCCTGTTCCTGATTATTCTGTTGTTGCTTTGTTAGAGAGCTCTACTCGAGAGGGGGCAGCGGTAGTGGCAGGGGCAGGGGCGTTCCCATAAGAGGAGGAATAGGGCTGAATACTTTTGGGGTCTGCTCGCAGGAAGTCATTATTGTGCACAACTGCAATGATGAATTATATTGACTGTTTTTTGGTTTCTCTGATTCACTTTGCACTCGCTTGCTTACTTCTTTTGTTCAAATATAATCAAATTACTCAGAATTATGTAAAAAAAAAAAATAACTGATAAAACACTAAAAGTCTTGAAAATACTTGTCAGGTTTTTGGTGAATTTATTCTAAATAAATTATAAACAAACAAATAAGACTAAATATACATTTAAGTAAGGAGGCCATAGAGAGGTGCTTGGGATACCTACGTACACCTGTGAGGTTTATCGGACTTGAATGAACTTGTTCATGAATGCTTTATTTAAAAAACCAAATCAGACTTTTAAGCTGGTATTTTCGAAAGCGAAGTTCTGGAACTTTGTTTAAAGTTTTTCTACTGCTTAAAACTTCTAATCATTATGGGAGCTTCATATGGTAGAGGCATTCCATATCATTCAAATTTGGAGCCGTGGTAACTAACCATATAAAAAGCTAAAATTATTAAGTAACCGAAAGGCAAACGTGACCCTTAAATTGGTTTAGAATATCTTCGAAAATAAAAGAGCTATGATCTTAGAACGTGGTAGGTATATGATATAGAAACACGAGCTTAACATATATATTAAGTACTTTATTACCCTTAAAATTAAATACAAAATTTTAAGAACTTCTGAACAATTGAGAATTTGGAATTGAGAACAATTGAGAACCGATAATACCCAAGTTAAATTTCACAGCTTCTTATGGGTCTGAAAGGGCTAAGCAAGTATTTTATGATCTCAACTATATTTCTTTATAATCATTAAAATATTCTGTAATATTTATATAAAGACACTAAAGATTATTTTGATGACAAGCTCAATTCCCTAGTGTCCTCTGAAACTTATACAATTATTCGAAAAAATAAAAAAATGTATGTAAAATAGATATTTCCTATTCGATCAAAATCTAAAAATGAAATCCTATACTTAGTGACAGATTTTTCTATGATTCCATTGATTTTAGTCTTATATCAAAGCTGGTTAGAAAAAATAAATATATAAAATAAATAAAATGGTATACGGAGCTAGCTAGATATTTCCCATTGGAACAAAATCTAAAAATGAAATCCTATACTTAGTGACAGATATTTCTATGATACCATTGATTTTGGTCTTATATCAAAGGTAGTTAATATCATCATTAACACAAACGATCCCACATAAATCTTACCATTTATCTCTTATAAGAATTTAATTAGAACAAATAAGCTCTTACCATATCTGGAATCCTGGTTCTTATATGGAGATACGGAAACACAGACCGTCTTGGCTATATAATTCTTATCATTCTGTTTATACTTTAGTTCACTATCCGAAACTATCGAAATATATAGTCCAGCCTCTTCTAACTTTTTCTATGGAAACTAAGTAATTGATAGATTTATCTGAATTATTTGGAGAGCTCGAAAGTTGCAGTGCATTTGAACTTTTATTGAAGCAAATGAAATGAAGTAAATTCTCGATGCTCTAAATCAAATCCAAATATTTATTCTTCTACACTTGCATTTTCCCCAACAGCAACGAGTGCAATATCAACAACAAACAGTTGACATCAACAAACTGGAAAATGTAATAGAAATCGAGACAGAAATTCGTTTAAGGAAGCTGTCAGAAGCCAGAAAGCAGACCGAACCCCAACCCAAGGCATCCTTGCAGTAATTTCAACGCTCTAGTTATGTGTGTGTATGGGGGTATGTGTGTGTTATTATGATTGCACAATAAATATTGCGCAAATACGCAACAAGCCAGCAGGCTGGCAGGCTGGCAGGCACCTCAACAGGACGACTAGGTCCTCGTTTAATGTTGTTACCGTCAGTTTGCGTTGACTCGATTTAATAACTTCTGTCAAATACAGAATGGAAAGCAAATGGTAAATGGCGAATGGCAAATGGTAAAAGCCAAACGGAAAATGGGAAAGAAAGAAGACAAGAGAGGCCAGAATAAAATCGACTTGAGCAAATCTCCCGGAGACATATGTAAGTCAACTCCTTAGACTCTCGATTGCCGGTGATGACTGCTGACTGGATGCCAATAGTGTTTGCCCTGCTCAGTCGTTTCAGTTGCCGGAGTTGTGTCATTGTCAACTCCAAACAACTAAACGATTTAGTTTGTCATAGGTTTAATTTCAATTTATTTGAATCCTTTATCAAAATCCTTGAAGGACTCGGAACATTTCTAAAGCTTTTATTTTGCCAGCTGCAACTGATTCTATGAGAAGAAAGACTCCGATAATCTCAAAGTATTTCGATCATCCTTGAAAAAACGTTGGGTGAGGTTGAATTGGTTCGAAATTTTTCTTTAAGAATCTCTAGAAAGTCTGGCATCGAGTGTGTTCCAGAATCTTCAAATCATCTTGGACAAATCATCCTTTGGGTGTGTTGGTTCCAATTGATTTTATATTCAGGTTTCAATCAAGCTTTGGCTGAGTGCAGAAAGTCACAGAAACTGCAGATTGAATTGGTTCCAAGCTTTTGTTGAAGGGTTTCAAGAGCAACCAGAAAACCTGGCATCGAGTGTATTCCAGAATGTTCAAGTCATTTTGGACAAATCATCCTTTGGGTGTGTTGGTTCCAAAAGATTTTATAAGAAAATAGACTCAGATATTTTCAGGTTTCAATCATCCCAGACAAGTCTTCGGGTGGGTAGGAAAATCACAAAATCTACAGACTCCGAGCTTGTCTCCAAGGTTCTCAAGAACAACCGAAAAGCCTGGCATCGAGTGCCTCTGAGTTTGTAGAAAGCACAGAAATTGCAGTTTAAATTGGTTCCTAAGTTTCGGGAGAGGATCCTGAGTGTGTTGTCATCCTAGGCAAATCTTAGTACGAGTTGGTTCCAACTTTATTTAGAAGGCTACCAAGATTTCTATCTACTTTCTCTCGAAATAAAGTACTCCCAATTGTCTTAGGAGTTCCTTAGTTCAATTGATAAAATAAAAATTTCCCAGGCATATAAGAGATCCCCATAAGATTTCTTATTAAGAAAAGCTCAAGAGTTGTAGGTGAAAATGTTTTTTAAATCTCAAGAATTCTTTACAAGAAACCTGATCTTGATTGTTAATGGAATAGGAGAGTTCGATTTGATTGATCCTCTTCCCGATTCTCAAGATTCTTAACTGTTTTAAGGGATCCTGAAATGATTTGCTTTTGAATTTATTAGATGCTGAAAGGTCGATTTGATTTGCATAAGTTTTCCTGGACACCCAAGAGATTTCTTGGAGCATTTCGAAATTTTACTTTGAAAAGAATTGATGGTTTTATCTTTGGATTTTTATTTTCATTTCGATCAATCGTTTGGATTGATAAGAGGAAACTTGTTGTTGATAGACAGGATGATACAGAGGGCCCAGGTGTTGGCGTGTGAAATTTCAAGTGCGGTTGGACTGGTGGACTGATGGACGGATGGCAGCGAGGCCCATCTGCATTTGGCTGGTGGCCCGGCAACCCTGGCAACTTATGCAATACCAATGAAATAAACTGCCAAATAAGATGATTCAAAACGATAATAGACCAATAATAGGTCACCCTCTCGCCGCTCACCACTCACCACTCACCCATCAGCCATGAGCAGTCGCAACACTTGAAATTCTGGAAATGTGTCAGAATTGGTTGACATGTTTGCCTGCTCCTGCTCCTGCTTCTGCTTGAGCCGGTTGACATGCAATGTTTACACTTCATCCTTTGTTTGCTGTCAGGCAGTCATCCAGGTTGTCTGTCTGCCTCTCTGCCTATCTGTCTGTCGTCTGTTTGTCTATTTGCCGATTATTGGGAAAAGGAAAGAACAGAAGAAAAAATCGGGCATTGTATTTCTCCCATATGAATGCATGTGTGTGTGTGTGTCTTCCTTTTATTTCAGCCCTGACAGATGTTGCATTATTATCACTTTTTTTTCGAATAATTCGAAAGACTCTAGCAAAACAGGGCATATACAGTTTTGGACCAAATGAATCGAGCTTGCGTAGAGAATCTACCAATTTCTTTGGCCAGTTTTTTAAAGTATATGCAAAAAGATGAATAAGAAGAAGAAGAAACCAAATTATATAAGCTTGTGAAAATAGCAGACGTAGTCGCTTTTCTTGGGCTCTTTCATACGACTGGATGAGTGGGTGGGCCGGGGTTTCGTTTTTGGCCAGAACGGAAATGAAATGAAAGCGGGCAACTGTCTCGCTTGGTTGGGGGTGTGAATTATGCTGGCAACATTTGAAAATCGCTCATCGTGAAATTTTGTGCCCTCAGCGAAAATTCGTGATTTGCATATGAATAGAAAAAAAAAAACTGAGAAAATTTCTTAATACCGCAAAAGAAAACGAAAGAAAATCAAGTCAATTCAAAGGGACGGCCAAATGAAATCTTTTTATAAATTTCCCAAGAAAGAAATCAAAATGTTCACTCGAAACTTTTTCATAAAATCTCGAGGAAAAGAGTATATAGTCTTTAGGGGGAAGCGGGCGAGGGGGGAATAAATGGGTATTAATTCATTTGTAAGAAAAATTATAAAAAGCATAGCAACTTTCTTTCTATCAAAATCAGCAATTTCTATTCGAAAGTTGTATTCCTTTGACCTGAGACAATTTCAATTCAATTAAAATATTCAAAAGATTTTTAACAACTTAAAAAAAATAATCAATTTATATTTTTAGGGAAAGTTCGGATTGGCTGGTTTGATTTGTTCGAAGAAGAAGAAGAAGAATTGGGTTTGCCAAGGGTGAAGGCACTTAATCATTTTCCATTTACTGATATCGCAATAAATCTATTCAGACAGACAGAAGATGCTTCCCCTCCCACTCACTCTCTCTGTCTCTCTCTCTCTCTCTCTCTCACACTGAATGGATTCGTTTGGAAATGTCAATACAATCTAAGTAGTAAACGATAACAACAAAAGGCAACAACAACAACAACAACAACAACTTGGCGCATGGTAAAGTGGACTCTAAAGCTTTTAGCTTAAATACATTTTCATGGGCCACTAAAAAAAAAAAAGAAGAAGAAAAAAACTTGGCCAATGTCTGGCCAGGCGATGAGGGGGGAGGGGGAGGGGGACGGGCTGTGAAGAGGCTGCGTCTGTTGAAAGGGGCCGGAATCTGCCATTGACATATTTGGCTGACTGCAGTTGTTATGAGCCAGCCGAGTTGGGCTGGCTCATCCACCCCCCTCCCCCCAGGCTGGCTAAGATTTATAAAATTTATCTTTGGGCACATGGGTAAAAGTGTAATTTAATTTATCGTTTTGATTGTATGTGTGTGGTGTGTATCGAGTAAATTGTAAGACAGTTTTGGCCCTAGGAAGGGGCTTAAATGCAATTTAACTAAATTGCTTAGCCGAATAAAAAAAAATAAGGGAAAATAAATCGAATTAAGTCATTTTCATAATGAAAATAGGCGTAGCTAAGTTAGTTGGAGAAAGAGACAGGACGAGAGAGAGAGAGAGGGAGAGGACAAAATAAGAATTGTACAATACGCACTGTTGGCCTGGTGTGTGTATTTGTGTTTGTGTGTGTGCAAAAATGCAACCCTTTTTTTTGCAAGGCAGCAAAAAAAGCTCACCGCTTGAAAGGGGGCGCATAATTTGCATGTGCTTGGCTTTTGTTTACCCTGCAAAAGCTGCGTTGTTTGCAAACAAGCCTGGCAGCTGGCTTAGCCGGGACATGAACCCAAATCAGTTTAGCGATTGCCAACATCGCCGGCCGACGTTTCGTTTCGGGCGACATTTCGAAAAATTACCGCTGTGGTCGTTTTCGAATTTACTGCTCGCTGGCAAAGACTGCGCCGATGTTTTAAGGATTCCTAAGAGAATCTTTTTGATTTTATTTAAAAAAAATTTGAGGTGAAAAATTTTTTTTTTCTTCGTTTCGAGGAATTCATTTGGTTCCGATTCATTATTTTCACTGAATTCTGAAGAGCATTTTTGTATCATTCTTTTTTTTTTTGAAAGAGAATTTCCTTGAGAAACCAAAATTTCTAAACTAATAAAGTCTCGAAATGTTAAAGATTATTTCAAAGAATCTTGGAAATCTTGGAATCTTCTCAAGGAACTTTTTGACTGACATCTTCTCAGGCTAAGACTTTGATCAGACTAATGAAAGGAAATAATCAAATTACAAATTAAATGAAACTTTAAGCGATCATTTAGTTAGTTCTGATGGAATCCGTTTCTGGAGAGGTCTTGGGCTGGCAATGTGTGGCAATTGCATTTATATAACATAAATAATATGCAGGTGGGCGTGACAAAGAGGCTTATGGGCTGAGAGGGCAGCCACTTGAAAGTGCAAATGCGCCATCTGCTACGGTGGCTCCTGCCTCTCAGCCTGATGAGATTGGTAAGAATGAGTCTAAGAAAGACGATGATGATGCACTTAAGAGTCGACCGACTGAAATCGAAATCGAAATGCAGCTGCAGCTGGAATTGCAAATGGAGCTGGAGCTGGAGAGGACTACTTGGGCATTAGAGGCAGCAGTCATCATAATCATAATCAAACGGGGCACAGCAGTCCGATTGTCGCGGCTTGATTACTTATTTAGCATTTTTTCAATTTCCATCAGTGCCAGGACAATAGACAGCACTTGGCACTTAACACTTGGCACTTTGCACTCGGCACTTGCCGTTTTGGCCTCTAATTGCAAGGCCAGAATTTTTGCAATTTGCAGTCTGCAATCTGCAAATTGCGGGCCAGGCCAGGCCACCCAGGCAGGCAGGCAGGCGGCGTGAGTGGCGAACAAGGATCTTCATTGTCATCGGCCTATTATGCAATCAACAGACGGATGGGCAATGATGAAGAATGAAATGAATCAGCCAGCAAAGGAAGCACAACGGTGGCATATGAATATTATTTTTGTTTTCACGCCACTTGCACATTATTCAAATTTTGCAATTTTGAAATGAAAAAACAAAAGCGCCTCCGCCTCAGTCTCTGCCTTTGCCTCTGCCTCGGCCTCGGCCTCGGTCTCCGCCTTGGTCTCAGCATCAAATTGTATGCTCTACTCATTCTTATTCCCATTCTCATGGAAATGGTTTTGGTAGCCGTGGCAGTTCTTCTCGCCACAACCGAAATCCTTTTATGATAATTTCTCAAGAGTGTCGTCCTTTGATCAGGCAAGCGCCTGGCGCACTGAAAAAACTCATTCAAGCATGAATGTGAATATGATTTTAAAACCACACACACACACACACTCACTCACACACACAGACGTACACCCGCCTACGACAGCCCTTTCATAAAGGTATAATAATTCGTTAAGCGAAATTAATATTGCAAGTCATCAAGCAATTCAAATTGCAATAAACAAAAGGAAATCCAGTTAATAATGTTCTGAAGATTTCTTCTTTTTTTTTTTTTTTTATTTTGAATAATAAAGAAAATTGAGTAAGCATAAAAATATATACCCGAATCTACAATGAGAAATACCTTGCCAGATTTTCAATCAACTTGTTTGAAATACCAAGGAAATTTGTGGCTACTGTACCTTTTTTTAGGAAGCTCTTGGACCGATGCTACTGTACTCCAATTTATTGCCTGAACTCTTAGGAAGATTGTCTCCAAAATAGTACAAAATATGTTGGTCAATTCAGATTATATAGAAAGGCAATGGGGAGGAGTTTCAGTCAACTTGCTTGAAATACTAAGGAAATTTGTGGCTACTGTACCTTTTTTTAAAAAGCTCTTGGACCTAGTGGACCTAGTTATGGCAACTGTACTTGATTTTATTACCCGAACTTCTAGGGAAATTTTCTCGAAATTAATACAATATTGGTTGGTCAATTCAAGAAACAAAAAAATAAAGGCAATTGGTGGGTACTGTACTTTTCCTTTTTCTGAAGCCAAACCTTTGGGATCTTACGGCAACTGTAATTATTTCAAGGTCGATCTGCTAGGGGTTAAATTAGTAAATTAACTATTCAAATTGCTTAAAATTAAAAAAAGTTCTGATCTAAATTTGAGAACACAAAAAGCGATTAAAGGGATTTCAGCTTCTTCATATTTAAGCAATTTATCTATTTCTTTCTGGTGACCAAAGACCATGTCACAAATTCCAAATGGATAATAATATATTCCGAGTTTTTGTTGTTTCTAAAATTTAAAATCTAATTTCATCAAGTTATTTGGTTCTCTCACCTACCCGAAAGTCCTGATTGCCTGTAATTCACATTTATGGCTTAATTCTTTTCAGGACAACTCTGGTTGTGTGTATGTGTGTGTGTGTGTGGGTTTTTGGAACCCTTTTCTTCCCTGGGAAATCATTGCAATTACTCTATAGAATTTGTAGTTGTCTTTCATGCATTTGTCCGGTGGCACCGAGCTGGGAGCCTCCTGGGCCCCCCCTCTGCCCGGACAATTGGTGCTTAGCCTGGCTCGTGCCTTTTCAAGTGAAAGCAGAGTGCATAAAATGTAGAAAATAAAATCAAGAGAAGAGCGGAGAAGAAGAAGAAGAGGCAGCTTAGACACTCACACTCACTTGCACATGCAGCTAAATCCGCTAGAAATTAATTTACAACATTCATAATGCGCTCAGTGCCACAGCCACAGCCAGAGCCATCGCCATCGCTATAGCCGTTGCCGCCGCCATCAGTGGGGCTCTTCTTCTTCTTACTCCAGCTTTATTTGTACAGTGACGCGAAAGCTAGAAAAACTGAGTACAAAATGAAACCTTCGCTAACCTTTAGGATCATCAGGTTGGGTTGGACATTTCTGGACCTGGAATTTACTCAAATTCCTAAAAATTATAAATTTTGATTTTCGCGGAAAATTAAAAAATTCAGATTTGAGTATTCCACTGTGAGTGGGAGTACGGTTTGATGGGTGTGGCGCTGAAGGACAAAAGCAACAATAACATCAGCAAGAAGAGAGAAGCCATATACACAGCAACAACAACAACAACAACAACAACATGAGCAAGAAAAAGAAGAAGAAGAAGCAGCAGAGAATTATAAAGAACAAATGTTGGAAACGGCAACAGCGAATACGAATCCACGAATTCATTTGCATAATTTTTTAATACTCCATTTCAGGGCAGGTGCGAAAAACACACACACACACACATACAAACACTCACACAGAACATGCTCCGCAGGCGCTGCTAACGATGCTTTTTGGATTTGTTTGGGTGGTTTGGCGGTGGGCTTTTTGGAGGATTCAACAGAGCTCTTGGGTACTTGGCTAGAGTGCGTGTGTGTGTGTGTATGTGTGTGTGCGTGTGCCATGGGTGTCCTCATTATTATATTTCAATTTTGTGTGTGGTGTACTTGGTCTGCTTGCCTGGACCGCTCTTACCCATTCCCAGGCGCACGGGAATCTTGTCAAGCAAAAGCGCTCATTTCATCGGCTTCTTCAGTTTTTTTTTTTACTTTGGATATATATTTTTTTATTATAATTTTTTTGCACGCAGCTTTTAGCTCATTTGGACCAAGGATTTCCGTTTACTCGCCGGTTGCTTTTGCCAACCGAATTAATGTTCAAATTCGCTGATCTCTCTTTTGATTTGTGCAAAAAACATTCCAACTAAATCATTTTAATTATTTCTATCGAATCGGTAATGAATTTAATAAATTTTATTAAAAAAAAAGTAAAACAGAATCTTTTTCAAGTTTCTTTTCCCTTCAATCAGATATTCCTAGGACCGATTAAAGTCCTAAATTATAGTAGCCCAATCCGATTAAGACTTGAAACACTTGCAAACTTCATAATATAAATCCTTAATACCAATTTGGATTGAGATTTGTCAAAAAATGTTCAGGATACTCCTAAGACCGCTTTAGTTTCATGTAACTCCTCTATATATTGCAGTGGTCCGATCCTAATGAACTTTGGTACATATGCATTTCTCTGCACAAGAAATGAGTATTTCGAACTTGAAGGTAACCAGTCCATAGATATTGAAGTTATTCCTCAAACCGATTTAGGTTCTTATGATATACTGGCTGGATCTTAAGATATCTGCATTAAATGTTTTTATTCCAAATTTAAAAGAGTTCAATCAATAAATATAGAAGCTATCCCCAAAATCGACTTAGGTTCTCAGAATAGCTAATAGATATAGCGGTTCAGTCCGGTCCGATCGGTCTGCAGTCTCCAGATAATAGAAGTCTGTATACTAAGTTTTATCACGATGGTCTCAAAACTGAGAGACAAACAGAGCTCAATCGATTTGTCTAGCGATGAAGACCAAGGTGAAGACAACTTCCTGGGACCTACGATGATTGGTTCTGTGGTATACAAACATTCGGGGAATCCTAAGCTTACCACTGAATCCAGCAATTTGAATAGCCTCTGGGCGGTAATATTGAAATGGGTTCCACCACAGATATCTTTGGTGAATCCAACCAGATGAGTATATCAGACTGCCTTTTTGCCATGTCATAAGCAACATGTCTTAGATGAATATAGCTCAGATCATCAAACGAAGTCTCTGAACATGGCAGTTGGCCTTATCCTTAAAGTCAGATATATCCTCTTAATTCTGGACATTATCCTGACCCTCTTCCAAGCCGTAGAGAGCTGGTTTCTAGGCAAAATCACTAAGGTACCTTCAGCGTTGGACCAATGAATTTGTTATTGCCATAATTATTACCAATCAGAATGTGACAACCAAGAGACCCATACGACCCGTGTCTCCACCAGACTTCCATATCTTTGATAAATCAAGGGGAAGAACAGAATCTGTGGAACCTACGACTCTCTCTGTTTGACTAAATCAGAAGCCAGTTAAATTAATTAAATTAACTTAATAGAGAGAGGCTTCTTTAAATACAAAAAAAAACACACACACACACACTCACACATTGCCAACTTAATAGGCAGCATCTCAGGCTGCCGACCACTTGGATTTGCGGCTTGAGCTGCAATTATCCCTTCAAAGAGGTGTTGGCAGCTTAGCGCTCGAAATTCGGCCCGCCCGAAATGAATTAATTTAATTTGTGCTCGTGTAGTTTTGCTTATTGCCATAACCCAAAATAAACTAAATACACAGGGTAATGTGTGAGTCAAGAGGCGGGGGCATTCAAGAAATCGAGGGCGTGGTGAAGAGATGAAGAAAAAAAAAAACAAAAATTAATTGGTTTACGTTGAACTGAGCTCAGTCAGGCACTTGAATATATTCTTGTTGTTGTTGTTGTTCTTGTTGGAAAAGTCGTTAATAAATAAATTAGAGGAAAAATAAAGAATAAAAGGTGAGCAATTTGTTGTTTTCACGCACGCCTCGTGAAAATAATCGAGCAACTCTTGGCGAGTGAGTGTGTAACTTATAATTGGTCCTGACTGCTAAATGGACCATTTACCAATTAAACGTGATTGCCAGGCAGGCAGCCAGGCAGGCAGGCAGGCAGGCAGGCCGGTACACTTATATATGCCTTGAGCTGGGCTGGTGGCTTCTGCCTGCTCGTTAGCGGCTTGTTAGAGAGAAACGCTTTAGTCACGCTTAACAACATAGCCAGAACCCAGACCCGGCTCTGAGCAGCCCAAGAAGTGGAGTGCCACCAGCTAACATAGAAAACACAAAAACACACACAAAAAAAAAAAAAAAGAAAACATGCAAAAGGTGCAAAGTGGGCAAAGTGTCGGTACGTGTGTGTGTGTGTGTGTGTGTGGAAAAGTGTTGGGAAAAAAAGTTGCTGAGCCATTCAGGCAGCACCTGTGCCAACAAGGCAGCCAGAGTCAAGTTGCGGTCCCTCCTACTCGCCCCCTCCCTGGCTAAGCTGCCATTTGCTATCTTCGGCGGTTTTATTAACGTCGAAAAAAAAAAATAAGAGTCAAGTGCTCTCCAAGCATTCGACAGATCAGACAATCTGTTCTACAAATGTCGCTTCAGAATTTCTGAATATTGTGTGATGAAATTGATTTTAATCACACATTTTATTGGGCTAACTAAAACGAATAGAAAAGAGAAAGCAACAAAAAAAGGGAAACTAAGACGAACAAATTGAGCAAAATTAGCCAAACAAAATTTGCTGAACATAATTTTAAAATCAAAAATAAATCAGGAATGAATGCAGAGCTTTTACTCAGCTTTTTCTGTCTCTCCTCCCTGTGATCGGTAATCAAAATATTTTCATTTGAAACCAATTTGTCTTCTTTAATGAATGTATGAAATGTTTGACCTAATAAGGTATTAATAAATATATGAAATGCTTGACTCACCTTATTCAAAAGAGACGCTCAATTTAACCAAAAACGGAAATTTTCACAAAAGCACTAAAAATTCCCGAAAGAGGAAAAAAATGAACAGCATACGGCCGACGCACAGCGCAGCGAAAATAAAAAAATTACAAGGCACAAAGCAGTGAAAAAAATAAATATATTACTCGTTGTTTCGTCGATTCGTTAATTCCACTAATACACAAAAAAAAAAAGAAAAACAGGCGCCACTCAAAAACCGCTTCATAATTTTAAGATTTTCAATTGATCACAACACTCTTTGTCCTTCTTTTTTTGTATATTTATTATTTTTAAATGCCACGGTCACAATTAAAATTTTAACAATTCCAAATCGATTAGTCATCGCGAGTGAAAAAAAATAGACTAATTCTTGCTGGTGTGCTTTTACCTTCATAGTACACAAGATCAGCTTTTGCAAGTTCGGCAAGTGCAGTTGTACCTAAAAGGAGAGAGCTAATCAAGCGCGGCTTGTTGTTGCTACATTTTACTCTCTCGGTGCTCTCATTTCTAAGATTACTCTCAGACGGTTAGGCGCTCACAAATACACACAAACTAGCCTAGCTCATGACTAGGAATTTTTCTACGCAGTTTGTGTTTTTTCCTTGACGTTGTTCGGTTTCGGTCACGTAATTTTCTTGGTTTAATTGTGAAATTATTGTTTTCAAAGTGATATTTTCAACGAAATTGATGAAAAAATGTAAAAGTTTCTTAAGATTCATTAAATTAGGTAAAACAAGGACTCGACTGTGATCAAAAACGAAACGGTCATTGTTGCAAGTTCAAAAAGTGTGTGGCTTGTGTGTAGAAAGAATTTTAATTGATTTGAATTTAATCTGTTTCATCTTTTTATTTGAGAATTCAAAGAAAATAATTCTTATTATATCCTGGGATCGGGTGCTCCAGAGGACAAATTCTGCATTAACCTTTTTCGCCACGTCGTTTAAACGCTGCGCTAGACGATTTCATTTTTTCTTCTTTTTTTTGCGTTGCTTTGCCTGTGTGAGTGTAAAATTTTATATGCGTGTAAATAAAGTGCTTTTGCCTACAAAGCTCCTTTTTGTAAGCTCTTTTCGTTTAGCCTAGATCTTTCTGATTGTGAGCTTTGTGAATTTCAAATTTAAATCGAATTTCATGAAATAAAAAAAAAGAATATTTCTGTAAGAATCAGGAAATTTCTTCAAGCCAGTCTTGCTCATTTGGGTTACTTTAAAATTCGGTTTCCACCTTCTCATAAGGCAAACAAAAACTGCTAATCTTGTCAGATGTTGGCCACTAATCCGATTGGCCTGAATTCACACTTGCCAATAGTCCAGCCCGATTCTGAAAATATTTATTTACATTGCCACTTCTCGAGCACTTTGTAATCGTGGGCGTGGGATAGGCCGTCTTTGACCTGGCCTCACCATGTTTGGTCTCAAAATAATGCGAATATAACCAAAAGTAATTGAGAGGAATAAGAAGAAGAAGAAGGGCAAACAACCGATGATCCCAGCATAAACAATGAGCCTCTTGGAATGTCCGAATGTGTTTGTGTGTCCGCAGCCAAGTCCTTGTCCTGCTTGTTCAGAGATCGAGTATGCCTCCTCCTTGTCGCTGTGATTGTCCAGCTGACAACTCTTGTGTCAATATTTTGACAGAGGAATGCTAAAAATTTCAAGCCACACAATGCAAAAGGAAACCGAGATCAGTAGCAACTTGTTGGATGCCCGGCTAAAAACCCAGAGGTGAGTCATTCCATTGTCTTTCCAACAGGAAACTCAACCGAAAAGCATAGAGTTCAGTGAGACCTGAAAGCTTAGGAAGTTATTCGGGTTCCTGAAATCGATCCAACAGGCTTTATTATATTTTTAAGCTTAAAGGGGACTCACAATTCTGAAGAGCTCGGAATTTTCTTGGCTAACTGTTAATGTTTTTTCTATTCGGGTTCCTGAAATTGATCCAAACGGCTTTATTATATTGTTAAGCTTGAGAAGGACCTTGGAATTTTCCTGAATGATTCCTGAAAGCGCTTCAAAGATTCTAGAACTTGGCTAATTGGAAATATTCCTCCCAGATTCTTTCAAATCGAAAAGATAGCTTTCATTTTTATAAAATATTTTCTCATATTTTCCATCATTTCCCTTTTATTTGGAAAGCAGCCTTAGGTATTTGGCCATAGGCCATAATAATTACACTCACAAAAAAAATCCAAATAAGAAGAAGCAGAACAAAAATATAAACAAAAAGCGCAACAAATTAAAAAAAAAGAAAAAAATTCAGGCGAAAGATCAAAGATACTTTTGCAATCGTTGGATTGGTGAGGCGAGGGCTAACCCAACCGGTTTGGTCCCTGGAATGCCAGCATTTTGTTAGTGGCAGAAAACAACAACAACAACAATAACTCCTTAATGCCAAATGTAGCAATTATAATCGGCATTACAATTCAGGCAGAAACCAAGGCCTACCCCCACGGCCACCCCTTCCATCCCCCACATCTCCTGCCCAGTCCCTTTGACTTTATTTCTTTTCTTTCTTTTCATCTCCCTTGCACATTTGCCTTCATCATGCATATTTATTCATTTTTTCATTTTCACATTTTAATTTCAATTCTGTGTACCAAGGCAGTAAGTACCTCCCACACCCACGCCCTCTCTCCCTCTCTCTCTCTCTCTCTCTCGCTCTTTTTGGCTCAACCCTCTCTGTGCCCGCTTCATCCTTTAATTCTTTCTTATTCTCACACTATATTCACTCATTTCCTATGACAATGGCGCTGCTTTGGCGCATTACCCCCTCCCCGCATAGGCTTTCCCTCATCTCAAGTGTGTGTGTGTATATGAGTGTATATGAGTGTGTGTGTGTGTAATTGTGTGGGCTTTGCATTTCCCCACTTTGGCTCAGTTTGCTTTATATGGAAATCAACATACACTTAGTCGTTGTTGTTGTTGTTGTTGTGCTCCTCTGGCTGGCATTGTTGTTAATACTGCTGATTTTTAATGAAGTACTTTTTCATTATATAGTATAAACATATACATAAATACTCAAAGCCCCCCGAGGGTTGCTCGAAAATAACACTAAAACTAAGTCAAGACAAACCTTTGTTTTTTTCGTTCTTCGAGAAATTCTTGAGATGCCTTAAAATGTTTCGTTCAAAACTTTTCGATCCACCCTCTTATTATACTCACTTATATGGATATGTCAGTAGAGAATATATATCCCCCCCCACTTCCCCCCCCCCCCCTTCTACTTGGTATATGAGTCGCATTTTATGTTCATTGTTTTTATAAAAAAAATATATATATTTTTTTTCTATTCTGTTTTTTTTTCTATATTTTTTGCATTTCTCTTAATTTTTTATTTAAAATGCTGTTTATGTTGTTTCATGCAAACATTGTTCGCCATATACTTCAGCATTTCTTAACATGTCACATGAATCTCTAGAAAATACTGAGCACACACACACACACAAAAACACACACACACACGCACACATGGAAGACAAAGTATGCCGTGATTTAGTTTGGTTTGATTCAACTCATCATTTCAATTAAAAAATCTCCAAATTATTGAAATATTTTTAACACTTTTAGAAAAAAAAACTAAAGTCCTTAATTATTATTAAGTTTTATTTTATTTTTTTTTTTTTATTTTTGGTTTGAAGTCAAGTTAAAAGTGTCGTCTTTCTGGTTGGTTGAGTCCGCAAAGCACTCAGGTGCTGGGATTACATTTGATGGGGGAAATGCATAATCAGACCATTGCATAATTTTAGGCGCCCCACACCTCACACACACACACACACGCATATGCATACGCATTCCCACTTAGACCTGCGCCATATAAGTTCATAATTAAAATATATACCGACCTTCTTGGGCCCCCAAATGAATCGCAGCTTATAATTATATAAAGTCTGTGCCAGTCTACCTTTTTCTTTTTTTTCGTTGGCCAACAGGAGCCGGCAAAAGGCAAAAGGAAAAAATAATAATAATTCCACAAGTAAAAGAAAAAAAATGTTAAAAAAAGAAAAGAAGAAATAATTGAAAATTGCGCAATTCTCACAAGTGGGAAACAGAAACGACCCCATGAAAAAAGAAGAAGAAGAAGAGAAGAGAAAAATGACAAGCAAAACCGCAAAGCAGGCCCCAAACCACTCAGCTGGGTAGGGGAGCATTTAACGGGGTGTCCAAACCACCACAATTAACCAGACATATAACATATCCACACACATACACACCCAAACACACTCACACACACACATACATGTTACAGCGAGAATGGTGGGTTTATTTTTTTTTTTTTTTTTGTAGTCATCATCTCTTTGGTTGCTTTTTGCTCAACTTTTCTATTTTTCTTACTTTCAACTTTTTTGCATACTTTTCTTTATTTTTGATATACCCTACAGATCTAAGCAGTTCTGAGATTATCTAAAAGTCTCGAAACTACTCAAGGAAACAAAGAAAAGCAGAAAGGAAAAAATCCTGAGAATATCTAAAAGTCTCGAAACTACTCAAGAAAACAAAGGAAAATAATTAAGAATTCCTCACAAATCCCAAGCAAATCTTAAAAGTTAGAGCCGAAACTAAAAAGTTATATATATTATATATATTCTTGAACCTTAACAGGTCGGCTTAGGAACCCATTTCGAACCATCTCTAAATAATTTTTGGTAAATTTCTCAGAATTTGAAGAGCTTCAAATTATCTAGCAATGCCAACGCCCTGCCCCCTGGGCAAGGCTTTATTGGTGTGCTTGTGTGTATGCGTATGTGTGTGTGTGCTGGGGGGGTGCTATGTTATGGGGGGCGTGTGCGATTATTATTATCTTGATTATTATGCGCAAATTGCGAAATTCCGCGACAACAGCAGCGGCAGGCAGGCAGGCAGCCATGTGAGTTGGCCTGACAGGAATATCCAAGTATATGTATATATATGTATGTGTGTGTGTGTGTGTGTGCATTGCAGTTGAACGAGCGGGTGCCACAAATTGCTGTGGTTGCTGCTGCATTTTACATTGTTTTACAAAATGGCGAGAAATAGATCTGAAAAACAGAGAGAGAGTGGGAAGATATGCATATAGGCAAGGATGGTGGAGCGGGGGTATGGAGCGGTTTATATAGTCTGTCGTTTTGTCCCACTCACTTGTGGTATTTGCATAATTAAAGTGAAATCCACTAACAAAAACAAAAACAACAAGAATTTGCAAATGCAATGGGCACAGATTCTAGCAACAATTTCTCAACGCATTTGTATCTATGTATGTGTGTGTGTGTGTTTGTGTGTGTGTGGTGTCTATGGGCTAAATCAGCCTCATCATTATCATTATCAAAACGTCACCAACCGCACAGAAGCGACAGACCTGCTGACAACAACAACAACAGCAACCGAGTTGAGAGTCCCCAAACTACAATGTGCCACCTACTTGGCCCATCCCCAGCCCCTGCCCCCTTCCACTATAGACAATGAGTGCAGTAGTCGGAGATTTGACCTGATCCGGTCTGGCTCATTCTGGTTTGTTCTGGTCTGAGTGTGTGTGTGTGTGAATTCTGACTAAGCTGGGTGGGATTTGCCCTTTGCGGAGTCAAACTCAACTCAACTCGACTCGGGTTGGCGTAGTTTTCATGTGGCTGCAATTATGTTTTTCAACTTGCCAACAAGACGATTACACAGATTAGAAGTGAAAATTCAACACATTCGTTAATTGAAAATTAGAATTTTTAATTAAAACTTAAAGGAAAAAAAAGTTAAAAGAAAAAAAATTTTAATTGAAAAAAAATTAAAAGCGAAAAAAAAAAAATTTTAATTGAAAAAAACAAAATCGTTTTTTCATCAAAATCTAAAATTTGTGGCTTTTGAATTTCAGGAAATTTGTCTATAAATTTCCACCTCTACTTTTAGGCTTGATTAAAAAATCAAAGACCTCCTTTTTGATAGATTTATTCTCATTTTTTTGACCTTTGTTAACACATCTGCCAACACACCTGCTGAAAATTAAGCCACTTGACTGGGCTAAAAAAAAAAATAATCAAAAAAAAATCAGAAATTCTTTGGAATTTTCGATTTTTGTGTTGTTGGGGAAAATACAAAAAAAAAAAAAAAAAAGAAATTCGCTGGGATTGCATTTTGTGCATAATCTCCTTTGTGCCAGAAAGTGCAGAATGAAAGATTAAAAACCACCCACTAGGAGGCGTGAATGCCCACCTACTCCTTGGGCCTCACAACATTTGCCAGCAATTTCAATTGCAATCTCACAATTTTGTTGTACTTTCGATTCCTTTCCGACGCGCTTAATCAAAAGCAATCAAAGCAATCAGGGCAACCAACCAAGCCCAAAAAAAAAAAAATATTCCAAAGAACCGAAAGGCTTCATTTTCGGATTTTGTTTTTGATTCTTTTTTTCCTTTCTTTTTACTTCTCTGTTAATTATTTTTATATATTTTTTGTTTGACAAGAGAAAGGAGTGAATTGAATAATGAGAAAGGAAGAAGAAGCACCTTTGTTGGGGAAAAAATCGGCTAAAGGTTTTACTAACATTTTTGAAATTCAGAAAATAATTTAGTTGTTTCTTTAATTTTAATATATATATATTTTTTTTTGTACAAAGGAAGAAAGGTACTCGATTAATTTGGTAGGAAGAAAAAGCAAGAGAAAGGAATGAATTGAATAATGAGAAAGGAAGAAGAAGCAGCTTTGTTGCCAGAAAAAATCGGACAAAGGCCTTACCTCAAAATTTGAAATTATTTTTATTTGATTCAGAAAATAATTTCATCTTTTCCTTTATATTAAAATTTTTACTGTCCAAAGAAAAAAGTGACTCGATTAATTTGGTAGGAAGAAAAAGCAGCTTCGCTCGGGGGTTTTTCATACCCAGAAAAAATCGGCCGAAGGTTTTACTTAAATTTTTGAAATACTGAAATATTTCTGAACTATTCTACAAATACAAATAATTTTATTATATTTATTGTCCAAAAAAAAAGTGACTAAATTAATTTGTTAGGAAAAGAAAGATTTGTTGAGGGTTTTTTCATAACCAGAAAAAATCTTCCCAAGACTTTAACTGATTTTTGTTATATTTTCTGAAATTAATTTCAGTTTATTCAGAAATATAAAGAGTTTTATTTATTTTTTTTATTTAATTTTATTATTTTTATTGACCAAAGAAAAAATATGTGGAAGCTAGAGGAAGTTTTTTGGAAGAGTATAGAAAATATATTTATTTTACCTTCAACAAATTTTTTTTAGCAACTCCCCAAAATCATTTAAAATAACTGTTAAATATTATTCTGGTAATTTTTTGTACTTTTATTATTTTGTTTTAATTTAATCGAAGTCATGTATATGTTTTTCAAGGATCTTGGGCCAATATCTTTTCAGAGGATTCTTTATAAGTTTTACAAGTTTTTTAAACTATCCATTAAATGGACGGAAAATGCCGTAGGCCAAACAATAATAAGCTTGAAAGCAGATGGAAGCCGGATAGAAGTCAGCAACAAGACAGATAGAAGTTCTTTTTCATTACATTTTTTTTAGGATATTTTTGAATTTTATTTTTTATTTTAGTCATTTTATTTATTTATCAGCCATTTAATTTTAATAATTTATTTATTTGATTTTGATCTGTTTTATGATTATATCTTTTTTTATGATAAATTTTTTATTCATTTACTTGCTTAGTTAGGCCCTGAAAATCCTTTGAATAATATTTTGGGTACCTTGTTTTATTGATTCGCAAAATTTCCTGGCAAAAAGAAAATTAAAAAAGATGAATAAGTATTTTTTTAATACTCCTTCAAGCCGATCTGACCAGTCAGAAATGCCAGGGATGAGCCTCATCCAAAGAGCCCAATCCAGAGCCCAATCCAGAGCCCAATCGAGAGCCCAATCGAGAGCCCAATCCAGACCCCAATCCAGAGCCCAATCCAGAACCCAATCCAGAACCCAATTCAGAGCCCAATTCAGAGCTCAATTCAGAGCCCAATCCAGAGCGCCAACACGGAGCACCTGGGCCAGATTTCAGTTTTCTGTTGGTCAGAAATATATTATTTTTACATAGAAAAATTCCCTTCTCCCCCTCCGACTCTGAATGTATTGAAAAGTATTCAAAAAAGCATGTTTCTCTTTTTTGAAATTATAAAAAAAAAATATCTTTTGAATGGCTCATTAGCAAATCGGGTATTTTTTTTCGGAAATAAAAGGACTAAGGACTGCAAAAAGTCACCCACCCTGCCGGCAGGCCAAGTTGCTCCGCCCTGCCCGACTGGCGTCCCACCCTCTTCCATTTGGTTAGGTTTGCTTCAGTTGGTTTTATACTCCTCCCTCCATCCCTCTATCCCTCTCTCCCTCCCACCGGGCTACTCGCCTTGCCTGCCATATTGAAGTTCAGTGCTTGTGTTGGCTTCTGGCACAGCTTGAGAGCGATATAATCAAATTTGGTCGTTATGTTGGCGGGCACTTCACTCGTCTCCAGCCCAGCCCAGCTCAACCCCTGGCCAAATTCTGAGCAGCCACTCCAAGTGATTCTGATTTGAAAATTAACAAATAAAAAAATGCCACAAAAATATTTAAATGAAAAAAGAATTCATGTGCGTGTGAGTGTGAGTGTGTCGTTGCTTAATAAAAAAATAAGTAATGATGGCGCAGCCGGCTGATGTGACCGTAGCCGTGGCGGTGGCCATAGCCGGAAACGCCTGCAATTTGCCACAATTGAAAGTGGCTCAGCCGCCGAGCCGCCCCTGCATTGAATTTCTCGATGGTGTCGACGGCAATGGCAATGGTGATGGTGATGGTTATGGTTATGGTGATGGCGATAATGATGATGGGCCCTCGCCCTCCTGCTCCGACCTTTTCTTCTTCTGCTTCTTCTTCTTCTATAAATGAACGCTCAATTGTTCCCTCTCACAGATGCAAAAGTTCTTGTCGCGCTGCCATGTTGGATATATATATATATATATTTTTTTTTATTCATACTTCCTCGATTTATACAAAAAAAAGAAGAAGAAGCAGAAGGAAAAAAAAACATTTTATCGCCCCTTTTATGTTTTTTTATTTTTGGGCTGATGTTGGTTGGCTGCACTGAGGCAGCCGCCCCTCTGCCCTCCTGCAAAGTCATTTCTGTTTTGCATAATGAAAAGCCTCACACTTACTCCTTTTTACTCCCTCCCTCTCTCTCACTCCTTGAGGCCAACTTACATTGGCCTCTGTGGGGTGGCCAAAGGCAAGGCAAAGCAAGGCAAGGCAAGGCCTCAATCAAAAGGTAAAAGCAACAATGCCAAAAAAAAAAAAATCATAATAAACAAAATTAAACGTTTTGAATTTTTCTTCCCCTCACAAAATATGAAAGAGTGGCAAAATTTTCGATTTCAGCCATTTTGAAAAGTTTTCGGTTTTGTTATTAGTTTTTTTTGTAACTAATTTGAAATGATTTTACTACCCTCGAATTCCAGGCAGCCAAGCCAACCCTGGCAGACAGTTTGGTCTGATATTTTCCTGATCATCTCAGCCCCTTTTTTTTATTTTTTGGTTCGCTTGTAGTGTTTGCTTTTCGGTTTGTTCAAGTGCCGTTTTAACACCCGGCTCTTCAGCCTACCCCTGCCCCTTGGCGTGCCCCCGACTGCACAGAGTTTGTCTGTCCTTTTGCTTACTCGCCTTTCCAATAAATTGGTTTGTCTTCTTTAGAATGGCTAAGCACATTCTTAGCCACTTCGGTGGCACACACACTCACGCACACACGCTGGCACACACTTAGTGCTGGGGCCTTTCACATTCAAGTGGTCTCAAATGACAAATCAATTTTTTTCACCTTTTCACCCTGGCCTAGAAATTATAGAGCAAATCACAAGATTTTTTCCAAAAAAAAAATAATAATAAAACGATAAAATTATCCTTGCCCAAAAAAAAGAAAAAAACAAAAACTCACCTAATTGCTTGGCTTAAACTTTTAATTAACTTTCGAATATGCTGGCTGCCGGCTGGGTTTAGCCGAGACACGAACCAAAAGGGCAAGGCTGAGCGAGTGCCACGTTGATTGCCTTGCAAAATTAGCCATAAAATGCACTGGCGCCATCTACCGTTTAAAGTGAAAGCGAACTTATTTTGAAGCCAATTAAGGAGAGACGAAAACTAAAACCAAAATAAAAAGATTTCTTTTTAGATTTTGGGGAAAAATATTTTCTTGGATTTTTTGATACTTACAAATCATTTGATTTTCTTCTTCTTTCTTTCATTTTAGTTTTCTTATTCGAGAGTCGAATAAATTTTCTCACATTAGAAAATTATAAAAAGTGAAAAATAATCTGAAATTATCATTTTTTTTTTTTTGTCACCAAATAATTGTCTGGCTCCAATCTGCCTCGGGTTTTTAGAATTTTTGACTGCTTTACGGTTAATTTAATTTTACTTTGTCTACTGTTTTTTTTTTCTCACGAGAGTGACTAAATTTTTTGGCACCTTTTTTGGTTTATTCATAATTAAACTGACCAACAAAATTAAAGTATTGATTTTTTCTCCCCTCCTTTTCCCCTTTTCTTTTCAGAACCCCTTGAGAGAGAGCGAGAGAGAGAGAGAGAGAGCTATGAATTTCCGTCGGTAAGTGAAAACTTTGAAAATCATTTTTTTTTTAATTGAAAAACTGGTTGGATAGTGTAATTTCAATGTCCACTTTAACCATTTAACGTCAATTAAAGTTTCGAACTAATCATAAAAATTTAATAATGAAAATAACAAAAGCCCACAAGAGCCCCACATCAAAATGGTTGTGACAATATTTTTCATTGTGTAAAAATTTTCAAATATTGTTAACTCAAATTTGGCACTCAGTTAGTTCAACCGGACAGCAACAACAACAACAACAACAACAGCGCTCATTATGTCTGACAACGAAACAACTTAATTACACAACAATAGACAACAACAATAACATTTGAAATCATAATGAGTTTTGGCAAAAGTGTTACAACGGTCTTCAAAATCTTTATTTTTATTTTTTTTTTCAAAACTCTACGAGTTGATCAGCCAACAAGCTTGAAAAAAAAAATAAAAATAAAAAATCTCAAGAAACTTGTTGGCTTCTCCTTTTCATATATAAAGAATAAATTATACTCTTTCAAAGGTTATTTCAAATTTTTTTCAATTAAAAAAAAAAATTCTAAAAATTTTTATATTCCAAAAAAAGAAAAGGAGAAATTTGAAATTTAATGCAACAATTTTTTTTTTTCAAAAATATTCGAAAATATTCCAAGAAGCTCTGAGCAGGAAATATGTGGGTTCTTGGGATTCTCATCGAAATCTGACAAACCAAATTTTAAAAATTTAAGAAAATTTAGATGTCTGCAAAAATGACTTCATCAACTTCTGAACACGAGATATGTGAGTTCCTGAGATTCTCATTAAAATCTGAACCACCAAATTTTAAATCTTCAAGAAATTTTGATATTTCAAAATATTTAAAAATAAGTGGGCTCCTGAGATTATTTAAATTTTACGAAAATTTAGATATTTCCAAAAATTACTTTACCAACCTCTGAACAGGTGATATGGGGGTTCTTGAGATTTCCATAGAAACCAGACAAACCTACGAGCCGGAGATAGCTGATACCATGACCTAAAGAGTATTGAAGAGAAGTGGAGGAAGAAGAAGACGAAGCAGTAAACCCATGAGACAATATAACTGATCTTTAATTGTTTATAATTAAGTCTGTCCGAGCAGCTGGACCAGTCCGAGCACCTGGTTCGCTGTCACAAATAATAGATAAATAAATGTTTCCATTGTGTGTCAGCTCGACACTTAATTGATATCCGAATTCGAATACTTTGACCACTTTTCAACCAATTTGGGAAGTGGCAAGCGCTCAGCTTTCCCTGCACTTCAAAATCGAATCAAAAAAAAAAAAAAAAAAAAAAAAAAAAATGTTTTCAAATAATTAAACCATCTGATGGACACCCTGTATATTCAGTGATTTTTCATGAGAAATGTGCCAGTTCCTTCTGGTCAAGCAAACTGCTTCTTTATTTTTTGAGCAGGACACGTCAAAATATTTGCAAAACAAAAATTCAAAAAAATATCTCAATTTACCTGAGCTCTGCCAAAGTTGAAGGACACTTTGGAATGGATTTAGCTTTTGCAAAAAAAAAAAAAAAAAAAAAAATGTATATATATTTTTTTGTAACCAAAAAATTTCCAAAAATATATTCTTCTTCTTCTATAAGAAAAATTCCTTTTTGGGATAATTCCTAGTGAGATTTTATATTCTAGAAACTATGTCAAAATATCAGATTTCAAGGTACAAACGATCCCTCAAAAAGTCCTGTAAACATTTTTATTGGAAATTCAATATTTATTTTGACAGCTATAAACCATATTCAATTCACACACACACACACACAGAGTGAGACTCTGTAATTGCAAGTTAATTAACAATAGATGAAATTGCTAAATATGTTTAATGAGAATTTGCCATGAATCACCACAAGGAATCCTGAAACCAACCTGCTCAACCAAAATCTTAAAAGAACCAAGAAAAAAAAACAACAAACTACATATTAAAAAAAATATCAGATTACCAAAGCGAATTCCTACCCCGCCTCTTCTATTTTCAACAAGACTAACAACAACAACAAAAGTATAAAAAGTTCAATTCAATTTAAAATCCTACGCATCGCGCCAAGAGGCGACGGCAACTCCAAACCGTTCATACGGCAAACCCAGGCCAGGCAGACTCACAAATCTTCGAACTTTGTTCCTGAATTATTAACAACTATATAGATATAAATATATATATGTGTAGATATATATATATATAGATATATGTATAGCCATCTCGCTTGTACGCCTGCGCGCTCTGATTTTTTCGGTGGCAGACTGCGTGGCCGCCGTTGCTCATTCTCTCCTCCTTCCCCTGTCTTCTTCTTCGTCTTCTTCTTAATTTTCTTGTTTAGGGAATAATTATTATTGTAATTTAGGCTTTGACATTTTAATTGTTTAATTGTTAGCAACAAAAATCTAGCCAAGAACTGAAAGCCACCTAAAATGGGCAAAGATTATTTTCTAGTTTCGGTTTCAAGATCATTCAACTCTGAGGTACTTTTTTAAGATATTTCTGATCTTTCCAGATGAGGAAGAAAAAAGTTTTCCTAATTCTTCTTAGAATTTTAGGGTTCTGAAATTTCCTTAAAACTTTCTTAGCAGACCTCGTCAACGTTTTAAAACGATCCACACACACATGGTTGGAGCAACCCATTTTTGTTGGCCTGTGTAAATGCTAATTTACGCAATTTTAATGGCAAAAGTTGAAACAAAATTTTTAATTAGACTGCTTTTTGCTGCTGCTGCTGCTGCTGCCGCTGGAGAGTCCTGGCTCCTGGCTGCTATTGTTAGTGTTGCCTCTGCCTGCCCTGCCCTGCCCTACCCTGCCAGTACCTGGTTTTGGCAGCCGGGCCGAGCCGATTCCCAAGAACAACAAGAGCAAGCGAATTTAGTTTTTCGAGCATTTCAGCTTCACATTCTTTGGTTTTTTTTTTTTTTTTTTGAGTATAAATTGGCGTCCTTCATTGAATGGTAGACTTCGGCTCCTGGGTCTCTCTGGCCATGCCCACCCCTGTGCAGCACAGCGGCACACAAAATGGGTGCTGCGCCGTCAAAGGCACGCATACAGTGGCAAATGGCTCACGCACACTAACAAACCGGATCGGCCAGCTGGAAGGCGAGGGCTTCCAGGCTGGAAAGTGGCAATGAGTGCGAGTGACTAGCGCAATATTCCATGATTCGTGCACAGCAGTTTGGCTGCTCGCACTCGAGCAGCTGGCGACCCACACATGCGCCATGTTGCGCGAGTGGTCAGCAGGGGAAATGATTGAATGCTCTCGCTCTCTCATCGGTCTGGGCGTGTGAGAGCGAAGAGAACGAGTGTCGCGTGGTTTTGAGACCGCCCCTGACACTGCGACTGCTATTTACCGTTGCGAGGCAGCGCTGCAACGGCGAAGCGAGCAGAGCACGCTGACGCTGACAGCGCTGGCGAGGACGAGACACCGTTAGCCGCTGCATTCGCCGCTGTCGCCGACTTGGACCCACAACCCCTTGGCGAGCTGGGCTATGCTCGCTGGAACTCTCTGACTCTGACTGTGTGGTGGCGACGGTGGTGATGATGGTAATGGTGATGGTGGTGCTGCTGGTGCTGCTGCTGTGTGATGTGGCGACCAAAGCCGTATCCAAAGTCGGAGTCGCATAGCCACATGGAATTGTCGTGATACCGTGTTCAACACTTTTTGGCTTGGCCCAACCACCAAAACGGCCAACAACGTAAGCCAAAGCCAAAGCCAACGTTGGCGATGGCGATGACGATGACGACGGCGGCGACGACAACAAAACTCTTGGTGCACATTAAGTCAGGCAACAGTTTAACGTGGAAATTATTGCGAATTTGTTGTGTGTTTTTGCGACAATCAAAACGAGTAATCGAAAGGCAAAAAGAAAAAGCGTCGTCAGCCTGCAACTAACTGCACACCGTCGACCAGGCCGCATCAGCCAAATAACTGTTTTCTCTTCTTCTGTCATTTATTTTTTTTCCTCCTCATATTATATATATTTTTTTTTGACTTGTGATTTTTTTTTTGTTGATGAGATTAACAAGTGTTAAATTGTTAAATAAAAATAAATTTGAAAACAAAAAAAAAAATCTTGAAAATTCCAAAATAAATAAAACGCGGGCTTGACTTCAAAGTTCAAAAACATGTGCGTGCAGGCACAAACACAAACAGACAAGCACATAGAATCACACACACAAACACACACGCACAAACACTCTCTCCAACTCGACACGCACACAGGCATTTAATAATCAGCGTGGCCAAGTGAAGCCGGCAACGAATCAGCCCAGCCGATTCATATTAGCCTCTCTGAGAGGCTGCGTATGTGTGTGATTGTCTCTATTTGTGTGAGTGTGAGTGTGTGTGTGTGTGTGTGTGTGTGTGGGCAGAGACAAAGGCAAACACAGCCACACATAGAGAGCTTAAAAAAGAAGGAGAGAGAGAGAGCGAGAGAGTGAGTGAGAGAGTGGCTGAGTGTGTGAGCGCCGCTTAATTGAGTGCGTAAAATCATTTTGTGGGTAGACAACAAAAATAACGGTAACAAGAACAACACCAAAAGCAACAGCCAACAACAACGACAACAACAAAGGAACAGTGGCTAATATAGAAATTATTTTTGGGCCATTCATGTGAAAATAAAAAAAAAACAAGAGAGCAAGAGACAAAGGCAAAAAACAATAACAAAAATGCCGCAACGCTCGCCATTCGCCATACAAGAGCTGCTCGGCTTGGCGGTGGCTGCCGTGGGTGGCAATACGACCATACAGGCAGCGGCGGCGGCAGCGGCCGCAGCAGCGGCAGTCACCACAGCAAGTGCCTATGAGACGCCTACCGATCTGACAACAACGCCAGCTGGCAGCACACCAACAACAGCTCCGACAAATCTGACTGCAACAACAACAACAGCAACCACAACGACAACAACAACCACACTCGGTACTAGTCAAAGGCAGACCCCAACGCCGCCGAAAATAAACACAACCACCGCACCGGCGGACACCACAATGGCAACCACGACCGCACCAGCAGCAGCAACAACAACAGCAACAACAAATGTGGCCGGCAGCAATCTAGTCGAGCAGCACCAGCAGCAGCAGCAACATTATCGCGACCATCACCAACAACAACAACAACAGCAGCAGCATCAGCAGCAGCAACAACTGACCATGGCCGCCGCCTCCAGGATGGCCTATTTCAATGCCCATGCGGCAGTGGCGGCCGCCTTTATGCCACACCAATTGGCCGCTGCAGCGGCTGTGGCACAACATCAGCCAGCGGCACTGCATCATCATGCCCAACATCATCATCATGCACACCATCACACACACCATCATCCACACCATCACACACACCATCATCCGCATCATCATCCGCACCATTCGCATGCTCAGTTACCGCCAAGTTCGGTGACAGCACCACCACCGCCACCGCCGGCCCTGCCGCCCCACACACATCATCCGCTGCTGCATGCCCAGGGTAAGCTATCAAGTCTTTTTCCAACAGTCTCCCCGACCCCCTCCCCCTCCGCCAACTCTTTAAGACTTTCTTTCGGCTCGCGTAGACACAACTGGTTCTGGCTCCCTGGCTTCTCTGTCTGACTCCCCGACAGACATCGATCCATCCATCCATCTAGCCAGTCAGTCAGTCAGGCAGTCAGTCAGTCGGTCCTCCTGCTGCTGGTGCTGCTCTCCATTCATTAAGCCATCCGCTTAGTTTGCATAAAAAACAAATTAATCACCGAACCATTCCAATTCCATTTCACACCTTCACTTAAGCTCAACTGCTAATTGCAATGCCAATTGCTGTGAGCATGTGTGTGTCTGTGTGTGTGTGCTGGTGTATTTCAGTATGTGTGTGCAGCAGCAATAGTATCAATGCCACAGTGGGTAGAAAATGATTTGCTATTTAATTAAATTTTCGATTTGCCGTAAACTTTGAAATCGAACTGAAATTTTTTCTATCCTTTTTTTTAATGAAAATAAAATCGGTATGGACGTTTCTTTTAAAATATTTCCGTTATTTAAAGGAATTCAATTCTAACTAATTTAAAGAAATTCTTATATCGAAATATTTCCTAGAAGAATTAATGAAGAATTAATTTCCTTCAATTTCAACTTTTTCGAACAATTCAATTTGAAAGATTTTGAAACCTGAAAATGCATCTAAGATCAGCTAAAATTTTTTTGTTTAGAATATTTAGAATTTTAAAAATTTAGGAACCTTTTATTCACTCGATAAAAATAATTAAGCTTCTCTTTATTTTATTTATTTAATTAAGATAATAATGATTCCCAAAATTAATCAAATTGAAATTAAATCGGAATTTAATTGCAGTTTCCCAAATTTTCAAAAAAAAACTTGACAAAATTAAAAAAGAAAAATAATTTCTCAAGACGGAATTTTCGAAATTTGTTTCAAAATTGATTTAGCCTCACAGTCAAAGTAAAGTTGAAGACGATCACGATTCGATTGCTTTACAAGTGTGAAGGAGAGTGAATCAGATTGAACCAGAAAGCTGCTTTGACTAGGGTGACGGGGAGCAGAGCATAGCAAGCGGGAACCAGGTGCAGAGAGAGAGAGAGAGAGCGAGAGAGAGAGCGCGGCTTAGGCAAGCTTTTCAGCTCATTTGCGAAGCGTTCCAAATATCAAAACGAAACATTCACACACACACACACACATACACACACACACCCATCTAGCTTAGCTTCCTTGAGTGCCGAAGTGCTGAGCCACTGTTATTTTCTTTTTGTTATTGTTATTGTTGTTGTTGTTGTTATAACAGTCATTGTCATCGTCGTCGTCGTTGTCGTCGTCATCGTCATCGATGATTTTATTATTGTTATTTTAATTAGCGTAAAACGAGGCTGATTCAAATTTACTGTTCTCCACTGTGCCAAATTTATGGGCATAAATAAAAAAATAAAAGAAAATCGAAAAAAAAGAAAAAAATGTTTTATTATTTTTTCCTATCATTTTTTTTTTTTTTTTTAATATTTTTTTGCTCTGTTTTTATTTAACCGCTTCCGTTTTGATTTAACCTTTTTGTGGCTTTCTCCTAGCTTCTATTTCATTGATACTTTGTAATGAGCTGGTCAGATACTATATATATCATAGTTTTTGTTGTTGTTGTTGTTATTTTAATTACTCACATTTCGGTGTGCGCACTGGATTTGTTTAATAAATGTGAGAAATAAAATTAATAAGGGTTTTTTTTTTGATAGCAAATTTTTTTTTTTGTTTTTTTGGTTGGTACAGTCATGCTCAAAATAATATTGCCTGAATCAAATATTATAATTATTTCGTTATTTTTTTTCCAGAACGGAATTATTTTTGTTGTTGTTGTTCTCTCACATTTTATCCCGCGTCATCTTATTTAATTTTTGCATAATGTTTGCTTACCTCTTGTTCTTTTTATAAAGTTTATTTTTATTTATTTTGTTGTTGTTGTTGTTGGTGTTGCTGTTGCTGTTGTTGTGTTTCTTTCTACATTTTGGCGCTCTCTTGTTACCGGATTTCCTGGCCCACAAAAGCCACCCAGTCACTCAGTCACAGGTCGCGCCAATTTGCTCCTATTGTGGACACTCATTCGCCAGCAGTCAGCCAGGAGGGCCCATTAAGTGCCTTTGATCTTTTACATTCCAACAACAACAACAACAATAACAAATTCAAAAAATTGTTTCACGCTTTTTTTTCTCGTTTTCTTTCTTCGCCATTTAATTGACAATTTTCACTTTGGCTTTGGTTTCCTTTGTTATGACAGACGTTTTTGATGTGTTTGCATACACACACACACACACACAGAGGCACATAGACATGGGTGCTTCCATTACTTGAAGTCTTTTCTTTGATTTATTTTTATTTTATTGGCAGCTGCATTTTTTGGCACATTTCATGTGACTCAAATTAACCATTTTGAGCAAAGTGAATCTGGCCAAATTGACGCCACTGTGTCGCTGCCAAAAATACACACACACACACGCGCGCAGAGAGTGAGAGAGAGATATTCAAATTCATTTTATTTTTTAATAATTATTTGGAAATGTTTTTTTTTTTGGTCGACAAGTTTGAAATTTAATCGCGGGTAACATAAATAATCAAACCGATATCAATTAAATTCATTTAAAAAAAATATTTATCAAATAGAGAGAAAAAAAACAGTTATTAATTTGATAAAATGAAAAGATTGAAAATGATTTAAAAATAATTTCCAAAAAAAAAAAAAAACAAAAAACTTTTCACAAAATATTTAAAATATTTCAAAATCTCAGCCCATATCATACCATGGCAATCATTGGAGCAGTCTCGATTCCTTTGTTCTCTGACGAGATACTTGGATGTTTTGGTTTTACAGCTGTCAAAAGCTTGATTTCCCTGGCTCTTTGATATTCGAACCGTTTTGCTAATAGCCCAAAACAAGCGCAGATAGGAAATCTTCTTAATTGAATTTTTTTCGTTTACCTCGGAAAATTTCAAAAATAGATTTACCCAAGCAAAAAGAGTATTTCGATAGCGAAGTTTTTAAGGGTTTTCACCTTTTCTCTTCTTCTTCTTCTTCTTCATGTTAATTTTTTATTATTTATTTTTTGTTTTTTTGCTTTGATTTTGCCTTGAAGAGTAATTTGAAAAAACAATGAAGAGATGCCTCATGCCCTCGCCCAGGTCGCCCTGCTCGCTGGTGAGGTGAGCTTAGTGCCTTGCCACTTGGTGTGGCAGTGCCACTTGTGTCCATTGTGTGAAGGTGTGAAAATTTTTAAATCTCACCGCCGTCGTCGTCGTTCTCACCAAGTGCCAAACTCGAAGAGCTCTCTCGTCTCATTGTTGTTGCAGTTACTACACCCCCTCCCTCCCCCACACACACACACAGCCGGACCGCTTACACTTTGTCGCACTTTGTGCGCTTTGATTTTATTTTATTTTTTTGTCTTGCAATTTTAAAAGTCAATTAAAGCAACTTGACGCTACCGAGTGGCACTCAAGGGGTTAATTTTGCAAAGCTGAAAATCACTGGCCCCGAACAGGCCAAGCCAAAGGGTTGACTCACTCACCCACTACCCCAGCCTCTTTGCTCAGTTGTCCCGAATTAGCCCTAATTATTTTAATTTATTTATAGAAAAAAAAAGAAGAGTAGAGTAGAAAAAAATAATAATAATAATAATAAGCAAAATCGTGTGCAGCCAAATATAAAAATTGTTTGAGCCAAAAAAAAAAAAAAAAAAAAAAAAAACATTTCTGCCTTGTCATGGGGATTGATCGTTGCCGGTCACAATCGTCAACCCCACAAAGCCAACATCAATCACAACAACAACAACAACAGTAACAGTTGAGATCAATGTGCTCAAAGTTAACTACAGAGAGTTAAACAGCTGCAGATACAATTGTATCTAGATACAATATATGTATATACAGACATTTATAGTATATATTTGCCTTGGCTGGCTGTGTGGTTTCTAGTGGCTGCTTCACTTGCCTCACTGCGCTAATTTTATAACAAAAATAAACACGATTTGACACTTGAGCTTGCCAAGCTTAGCTCTCTCAAGCTTACCGGGCTCTTACCTAACCAGACCCCTCACCCCCACAAACCCCCTGCCTCTCTCACTCTCTCTGTGATTTTTTTTTTTTTACTTGACTTTTTGGGGCCACTCTGGCTTTCATTTGAATATTTCTGTATGTGTGTATTTTTGAACTGCTAATTATGCCGGACCCAGAGTCGTCATCTATATGCCCAACTGACCAGCCACTTGAGTCGGCTTTCGAACGATCGTGTGTTACCGTCTGCTGGCCTCTACCAAATACTCCGATATGTATGTAGATTAGGGCACTTTCGACATCGGCTACCTACCGCCTTGTCCACTTCGAAATGGAAGAGCTACTTGGTATGGCGAAACCAGCAGATACTCAGATCCCGAAAGTCCAGATTTCCTGAGAGTCCCTGCACTTTCCGACTTACACCTAGAATGATTTCTATCTGTTCAGATTTTGGAAATGGAAGAGCTACTTGGTATGGCCAACTAGCAGATACTCAGGTCCCGAAAGTCCAGATTTCCTGAGAGTCCCTGCACTTTCCGACTTACACCTAGAATAATTTCTCTCTGTTCAGATTTTGGAAATGGAAGAGCTACTTGGTATGCCCAACTAGCAGATACTCAGGTCCGAAGGGTCCAGATTTCCTGAGAGTCCCTGCACTTTCCGACTTCCACCTAGAATAATTTCTCTCTGTTCAGATTTTGGAAATGGAAGAACTATTTGGTATGGCCAACCAGCAGATACTCAGGTCCGAAGGGTCCAGATTTCCTGAGAGTACGGCTTACACCAAGAATACTTTCTCTCTGTTTAAATTTTGGAAATTATTTTGATTCAGTCAACAGTCGGTCATTCGCTTTATTCGAGCCTTGAAATTGCCGCTATGATGACAAGCCCTCTCATTTTTTTGCCCTTTGGGTTAATTGTGGTCGCTTCCCTCATATATCGACGACCTATATCAACTATTGTTTGCCGTTAATCAGTTTATAAATACATCATCACTTCTGCCGGCTTTGTATGTTGGCTCTTTGTTATACCCTACAAACTGAGTATTCCAAAAGGCATTTCGAATTCGTAGAGAGATTTTTTTTTTCAATTCTTTAAATTATAAAATAAGATTCCAGACTTTTCGGAACTCGAAATTGAATCTTTCAAATTGATTAAAATTTTTTTTTGAGACTTGAGAAAAGAGTATCTGGTGAATATGTTGTAAATTGCTGGGCTTGATTCTGCGCAATTCTTTTTGTATTTGAGAAATTTGCGAAATATCAAATTTCGAAATTCCCAGTAAAGCTGGCAGACCCGTTGGAAGGCCTCGTTGACCTCCCCTCACCAGCAGATCCGACACGGGTCGAAAGCTAATAAATGAACTTGAATTGTTTTTGTTATTGCTGTTGTTTTAATTCTTTATTTTTTTTTTTGTTCAATTAGGATTGGTGTTGTTGTCATTGAAAATGAGCGGCGTAGTTGGCGATGTCTTCATCATACGTCGTCGTCGTCGGTCGTCGTCGGCGTCGTCATCGTTGTAGTCCTTCAGCGTCATCGCCTGCTTGAAATTTGATTTGATTTTTATTGTTTTTTTTTTCGACATATTTCTTTTCTGAAAAAAAAGCAAACAACAAAAAACATAGAAGAGCACACGAGGGATCGGGAGCGCGCGCGCTTATTCGTTTGCGTGAAAGGCGTGAAACAATTAAAGGAAATACTCTGCCTCGGCATACCTTGGAGCAACAATAACAACAACAACAACCCTTTTTTTCTTCTTCTTTCTTTTGGAAAACAAAGCTGTCACCGCAATTGCGATTCCCTTGAATGAGAAGGAAGGCAGTGTTAAAGCGAGCGAAATAAACGAAACGCCTTGAAACAATGCAACATCGACCAGAAATTAGCGCGGTTGTCTGTCAAATTTGCTACCCTGCCAGCTCGGCATATGTAGACATTTGTCCAACAAGATTGATTAACTTCTCTTTCGCTGTCTTCTTCCTCTCATCGAAGAGGGAATATGCCTCAAGTCTTGTAGGGTATAGAACACACAAGGATTTCCAATCCAGACTCAAGCTTAACGGATCGCCTGACCCTTGTATAGCTAATAAATGTCAGAACCTAAAAGAAGAAGATTCTTCAGAGGATGGACAGTGCTTGATCCAAGAAAACAAAAAAAAAAAACTAACTCCCCTTTACACTGAGCAAAAAAATCTATTAATCAAAAAAAAATTCCGAAAAATTCCGCAGAAACCAACTAAAAATTGTGTTCTCTTTTCTTTTAGGTTTCCCACAATTGAAGAGCTTGACCGGCAGTGCCTCTTGCCTGACTGGTGAGTATATATATATTTATTTTCTTCCAACCCTCCAATTAGATTCTGCCCAGGTGCAGAGTGCAAATTCTGGGGGCGCCTAAAGATAGGCAACACAAATTGTCTTTCGCCAAATAAAAAGGATATGCAAATCCGATTATCACCTATAGAGGGCAGCAAAAACCTACCCAAAAAAACTTTACAGCTTGAATTTAGCTGGGTAAAAATAAATAAGTTGAAATAGATTTAAAGGATTTGAATCAATTAATTAAGATTCCACAGTTGCTCGACACTTCAAAGCGTAACGCTTACTCCCTCACTCACACACACACACAAACACATTGTTACATATATATGGAGAGGACAGAGTCACATAAGTAGAAAATGCGTTGAACGTAAATTTACTAAATTGCTAATAAAACAAACAATTTGGCTAAAAAACAAAGGCAGCCGAGGCAAGTGAAACGAACGAAAAATCGACACACGTAACCCATTCAAATGTAAAAAGTGTTAGAGTGTATGCGTGTGTGCGAGTGTGTGTGTGTGTGCAAGTGTATGTGTGAAAGTCAAATAACGAAATTTTCATTTTGTTGCATTCGCGACGGGTAATAAATATTTTCAACATACGCTTTTATACGCAATTTACACGCGCATACATCTCACGTCTGTCCTCATGCCAAACAACAACAACAACAGCAACAACAAGTAGTAGAACATGTGTGAACTTCAGTCAGACAGATAGGCAGCACATCCACAGTCAGAATGAGGCAGTATGCCGTGCCTGGCTGAACCCTTTTTTTTTGTTCGGGGCCCAGGAGCAAGTGTGGAAAGCTAGAGCAGGGCAACTAACAACAAACATGATGACGAAAAATATGTAACACACTCACACACACACACTAAACATAAACTTGTCCAATAAGAGTGAAAGAGAAAGAAAGATATAGAAAGAGAGAGAGAGAGCAACTAGCTCCAGCGAGGGTGGAAGTGCGAAGGTGTAAAAGTGTGAAACTCTAACCGAATGGTTGGCGGAGGGGTTGGGGAGGGAAGGGGGGTGTGTGCCTGAAAATAGAGCAACGGAATGGGTAACAAAACACGACATGTCGTAGACCAAATGAATAATGATCAAATGAAGAGAGCAATAAATTGAAAGACCTTTTAAGCTGTGCAACCTTGACACCAAAAATGGCTTCACTGATTCGCTAAACACTTGCAAGCTTAGCGGGAAAAATTCGGAGATTTTTACTTTAATCTTTTGGTTAGTTTCTTCTCAAGTCAATGGGAAAACCAAAGAACCAAGTAAGGCCTGGAAACTAACCTAATCAATTAGTGAAGCCCACCACGCCAAAGCTAGGGCTAGCCAGTCGACAAGCTCTGATGTGAGCAGGAACAGGAACTGACTTATTTTATGAAAACACTCAAAATGTGTACAGTTGTGTCAGAAACACTAGTTTCAACCTTTGATAGGTTTCAAATTACTTTCGTAAATTAAAGTTTTATAAATCCTTCAGGCTCAACAAATCGAAAAGGTCTCAAGATTATCAGCCATATTTCTTTGCCTTTAAAAAAGTACAGTCACGCAATTTGTTAGATTGGCTTATTAAGTCCGATTTAATATAAAATTTTTTTTTTGTAATTCTTTGGATTTGATGCCCAGGGATAGAATGGGTATTCCATGTATGATTTGTCTGAGCTGCCTTGTGGTAGGGCAATTGAATGATTCAGCAGGCAGGCAGGCAGCCTGGTGGCCACTTGGTTGCACATTCTTTCCTATTCTGTTTTAATGAGCAAAGTGCCCTGCTTAAGTCTTTTAGTGGCTGCCACTTGACATTTGCATTCTTCTGTTGCACCAACAGAAAGGAAAATAAAGACAAAGCAAAGGCAGATGACTTAGACGAGAGGCCAGCCACTTTAGGCACTCTTTCAAGAAGATTGCAAGACGAGATTAAATAAAAAAAAAAGAACTCAAAAAGAAAAGAGGGCCAGGAAAAGAGAAAGCCAAGAGAGACAAGTGAGGTAATTTGGTTTAAAAGCACCACCCAGCCAAGGCCAATCTAAGCCAGCCAGCCCCGAGTTCTCTTCTTCCATTTTTTCTCTTTTCCTCGTGTATTCTCAGGGGAGGGGATGAGCTGACTGCCTAGGGCCGACTTAACCCTTACATGCTCGCATGCGTGTCTAAGTTTTATTTGCTGGCCATGCCAAATGGGACAGTTGTCACTTTATTGCCTTTTCTGCTTAATTGAAACACACCAGCCCACTCATCCGCCGGCATTCCACGAGTCCCAGCCACACATATGTGCACATGTGTTTCCCTGATGGTGGAACCAATCCGATTTAACACGAGTCAAGCAGGAATTGCTTTGAAAATTTCAATTGTCAATTAAAATTCGTATTACCAATAATATCAATTTCATTTGCTTTTCTCCTCCCTCTGAGCTATTGAAATAATATCAGTCAGAATCTTTATGACCCGACAAATATGAGGTGGCTGAATTGATAGAATTATAAATTATCCGTCGGCATTTTAGGGGCTTCACAAGTGAGGCGTTCCAGGCTCATCTACTTTTTCAATTCCTTTGATTTGAAGAAGTTAGCGAAGTTCATCTACCTTCTCACACTCTTTGTAGACATTCGAATTATCGTGGATGTCCAAAGAGCCTTGTCCAAGTTCTGATATCCTTATAGACAAGTCAAAAGTCTGTCATTACCTGAACCGGCAGCTTCATGAAAAGTTTGACTTGTAGTGGGTGTATCAGAATCAAGACCAACTAGGGTCCTTTAGATCCAGAAATATTGTCTCGGTTCCATTGGCTTCTCAGCTTCCCCTTTATAGTACCTTCCTCATCCCAATGAAGGCCACACCGAAACAGCTGAAACTTGATAAAATAGGAAACTTTTGTGGTTAACATTTCATCCTTCCGAATTTCAAGATTTTCAGTTTTGGAAATGAATTTGTTAATTATTTAATAAACTGTGAAAATGTCTAAACAGAAACAGAGGAACCGTGCGAGGCCTTGCTTTGACTTTGTGGCAACCAAATGCAGTAACTCACTTACGCATAGCTTCCTTGGTATTTCCTGGACTCGTTACCGTTATGCCGGCACACACACACGCGCGAGAGAGAGACAGGTCAGGGCTGAGCAGATGGAATCATGGTTTTTGCCGTTGTGCAATTTGCCCCTAAAAGGCTTGAACAGATAGCGCGGAAGGTTACAATTAGACAGTGCTGTAAGGAGACAAGCTCAGAGAGAAATAGAAAAGAAGAGAGTGAGAAAGAGAAAGAGATGAAGACGACAAGAGCAATCACGCTAACCAACTTTGACATAAAGCTTGGAAAAACGCTTCACTCGGTTAAAGTGCCGCCTGCTTAGAGGGCAGAACAATAGGCGAGCGCCCAAGGCAAGCAGAGACAAGGACTGCAGCGGTTATGATGAAGACGACAAAGACAACGGGACAAAGTCATATTGCATGCAAGGAATCTAATTAACAATTTTGCATTGAGTGTGCAAATTACAACGAACAGGCCCTACCCTGGCCTGGCATGGCCTGGCATGGCCTGGGCTGAGCAGAAGAGATGGGGCTGAAGCTGGAAAATATTTAGACAATAAAATTTAATTTTTCAGGAATTCATTCGGCTCATTCAGTGAAATAATTGTGCATAGCAAATTATCGAACAATTTACTCAACTATTTAAGACTTTGTTGGTTAAGTCAAACTAACTTGGCTTATCGGCTATCGTTGTGAGTTTCTCAGCCTCTTTAAATAACCTGAAACTACCTAGATTTTTCCTAGCCAAACTATGAAATAATTTTCTTAAATAGTCAAAATTTTATTGATGTCAAAATTACCATTTAATTTGTCCAATACCCAAGACCTTGTTAGCTGTGAAGATCTTTTATTAGCTATCGGTTATTGAAGTGAGCTTAACCATCTTTGATTATCTTTAAATCACTTTAGTTTCTCAAAAAGGCTACAAAAAATTGCTCACCTACAGAAGACCTTGTTAGCTTAGTTATCGGTTATCGATGAGAACTTCGGTTCCCTTGAATTACCTAAAAATCCCTAGATTTCTCTTAAAGAAGAATCGAATAATTTCCTAGGAAATAATTACCGTTAGCTATCAACTACCGATGTCAGAACTACCACAAAATTTACTTAACCACGTGGCACCTTTTCGGTTAAGAAGAACTTTCATTAGTTGTCGGTTATCGATGGGACCTTTAGGTGCTTTTAATAACCTGAAATTTCCTAAATTTTTCTAAAGGAATAATTATAAATTTTCTGGAGTTACTTATGATCTTATTCAACTATGAAGACCTACCATTAGTTATCGGCTATCGTTCTGAACGTAAACCCCTTTGAATAAACTGTACTTTCTTAAATTTCTCACAGTCTTTAAGGCCTCTTAAGCTGAGCTGCTCTGGCATTATTAATGTGCTTCTAAATGGCATAATAAAATAAATATATTTCTTGTGACTTTATCCAATTTGAATTGTCTGAATCTGATTTGCTTGTGTTCTTCGCTCGCTGTTTCGGTGTGTTTGAAGGTGTTGTGTGCCCATTTAGGTTTTTGATTTCTCATGCAAATAATTAAATTGAATTTCTAATTAGTACAGAAATCCAAGCAAAAATAAGGTAACATTCAAATGGCAAATGAAGGCACACATACTCAAACACCCACACACACATACACATTGACACAATCACAAGTAAGCTGACACACTCACGCGTACACTCACAGTTGCAGAGAAAAATGCAGCCACTTTGATGCTAAAGTAAATTGCAATGCCAAAACCTCGTGGACAGCTTTCCACCCGAGCCGGTCCCCATACCCCTCTCCTCTCAAGCTCAACCAATGCTGCCATCATTCTATTTTCCCCAACGACAACGACGCAGACGCTGGAAACAGCAGCCTCAACAACAACAACAACTCAGCCACTTTATTAGCGTATTTTGCCATGCGACTGATAATGCGACACACACATACACACACACAGACACAAACACACAGATATAGAAACGTCTATATCTGTATGTGTGCTGTCAGGGAATTAGTCATTTTGTTGGTTACTTGATGCATATATCTGTTGCCCTCTGCCGCACTTTCCAACACTCCCGCCCAACCATTTCCCTTGCCAACACTCTTTTTGTTTTATCCAAACCCCCCTCGCTCCACCGGGAGCACCCTGATTTGGCTGCGTCTATGTATGTGTGTGTGTGTGTATTTCTTTAGACAAGCTCACACATGCAAATATTCTAAGCATAAAATTAACGCATACCAACTAAACACACACACACACATGCAGACAAAAGTCAAGGCAATTTTGGATGGGTGTGGGTGGGTGAGGCTGGGATCCAGCCAACAAAAATGGCGCGCTTACAAAATGAACAGCAGCAGAGTTCCCGTTAGAATGGAGAGAGGAGAGGAGTGGAGTGGAGTGGAATGGAGGCGAGAACGACTGCTATACGACATTTTTTATGCGCTTTTGAGCAAATTAGATTTCCTAATTAAATTGTCTAGTGAAATGCGCATAAATTTCATAAAATTCACAACGACACCCGCCGCTAAGTCCCTCCCCCTCAGCCCCTCGCTACCGCGCCACCTCGTCGGATTGCCCCTCCCATCTGCCGTGCCAGGCTCTTTGTCTTTGCCAAGACTTACAAGCGTAAGCAATGAAAGTCCAGGAAGCCAGCATTATACACACACACACACACACAGACACGGACACAAAATGCAAGTATTTGTGAGTGGTCCCAGAATTGCGCAGCCCGTCAACTTTAATTTGTGTGACATTTTTCGTAGCGGAATTTTCGCTGATGTTGCTCGACGCGAAACTCTCTCCCTTTCTCTCTCCGTCTCTCTCTTTCTTTCTCTGGCTTTCTCTTTCAGTCAATTCCATTTCTGGCATCAGCATAGTCATTCACCATGTCCTCGAGGCCCCAAGCTCAACGTCCTTTTTTCCATTCTGGCCATTTTCGTCGTCTGCTTAAAGTAATTAACTAAGAAAATTTTAATTGCTAATATGTTCTGATGCATGTGCGTGTGTGTGTGTGTGTTTGTATATGTGGGTGCAAGTGTAAATGTGTGTGTGCGTGATTTTGTGTTAGCATTCATGTTGGCATGCTGCTTTCCCCGTGCCACCCGCAGCCACTTGGCCGAAGCTCTCGGCCCTAGCACGACATCGCGTGTGAATTTCTCCCCACTCTCTCCCACCCCTTAAATCGGTGGACTTTCATCTGGCAACTCATTAAAGGCCCTTCAAAACTTTTACTCAAAACATATACACATGCATATGTGTGTGTGGGAGAGAGAGAGAGATAGAAGAACCTCAAATTAACTTGAAATCCAATTCGATAGGCAAAACATTTCGAAATCCCCAAACTGAAACAGGGTCAGGGTCACCATATACATATATATAGAATAATAATAAAAATCGAAAGAAGTATGGGAATATATCTTGGTCCTATTCGAATGGTAATTCAATCTGCTTTCTTTTGTGAAAGATGTTGAAATGCTCAACACCTATTTCAAGGGGCGGAGTGGGGGGTAGGGGGAGGCTTAGGAATTCAAGGAAGTTGGTTAGTTTCAAGTTCAAAGGGCTCCGTTAGCTCCACTTCAGATTTTAAGACAACAAGCAGAGCCACTTCAATTTTCATATCGAATTTCAATGCAAAAAAGAAAAAAACTTGGATAGTTTTTTTTCTCTGAACGCTGGCTTGTTTTTTGTTTCTGTTGCATTTGCGCTTTCCCAAAGAAGAAGAAAAAGAAGGCAGCACGGACTCCTTCAGCCACCGAACACTGAAATTGACATTGACGTTGCCACTGAGACGGAGACGGCGACAGAGACGTGAGACGGGAGACTGCGACTGAGACTGTCTGGCTCATCCTCATCATCATCCGAAGACGATCGGTGGTACTTGTGGTGTGTTGATTTGTGTTTTCCTGGTGCTTCATTTGCAGCAGTGAGGCCCCAAAGCATCTTCATCTTCAACTTTGTTGTTGGCTGAGAGTGGCGATTTGAGGCACAAGTGGATTACCCGTCGATCGTGTGAGCTTTGTCAAGTGGTTTCATTTTTTTTTTTTTTTTTTAATCTTTTTCATTTTTCGCATTTGCATTGGCACAAAACTGGTTTCTTTGTTTTTTTCAGAAATATCCTAAAAGCAGGCCAGAGATCCTCACTTGTGCCAATCATCAGCTCTTTTTTATTTCAAGAGAAACTGTCATCATCTCAACACAATTTCCCTTTTTTATTTTTGTTTTTTGTTTTTGTTGTTTTGGTTTCCTGGCTTTCACTTTACCAGGAAGTCTGAAACTAGATACAACTATTAAGTATCTTAGGCAAATGCCACAGCCACACAGACACACAGACCTGAGCCACACATGTTCCTTCTGACAGCTCACTCAAAAAAAAATAAAAAATAAAAAATGAATTTATTAAATTTTTGTAAATTTTGTTTTCATAATTTTCAGCTAAAGACTTTGGCCTGGAGGGTCTGAATGGCTTTGGTGTTACTGTCGGCGTGGGACCAAATAGCAAGAAAAAGAAGAAGAAACGTCGCCATAGCCGTACCATTTTCACCAGCTATCAGCTCGAGAAACTGGAGGAGGCCTTCAAGGAAGCCCATTATCCCGATGTCTACGCCCGCGAGATGCTCTCGCTCAAAACGGAACTGCCCGAAGATCGTATACAGGTGAGTGACCACTGACCATTGAGTCCAGTCATCAGGTAATTCAATACCAGACAATGCCCCTCAATATGAACTCGACTCTTCGCTCGCAATGAACTCAGACAAACTAATTACACATCCGCTTTGGGGCTCGGGCTGCAGCCCCTAACTGGAGGTGTCTCTTGTTGGCAAAACATTCTACCTGACTGGATCATTGTCTTTTGATTTTTCACACCTCGTTTTGTTGATTTAAATTGAAATCTTCAAGTGAAGATAACGAGGCATTTCCATCATCTTGTGGCATCGATTTGGGGCACTTAATGCCTGGCAAGCCACTTAACGAGCTGTCTCCTCCCTACCCTCCCGCTCTTCATACAGCTCAACCCTTGCCATCGAATTGGTTTTATTGTTTGCCTTGCATTCGCGTTAATAAGCAATTTGAGCGCCAATTGCTCGAAAATCACATTTAAGCCAATGCAGTCTCAAGTATCTCAGCACCATTGCCAGCTGCGCTGCCACGGAAGAGCTACTTCTGCTGCTACTGCTGCTGCTTCTTCTTCTTCTTTTTCTGCCTTTCCTGTTATACACCGACTAGACGAAAATTGTAGGTACTCTTTCAATTAGCTGGGGGAATTCGATATGATTCGGAAGGAGGATATTTTACTGGAAACTAAATATATATTGATTCCTTAACTTTTTTTTTTTTTTGAGCAAAATATTCATTCTCATTTATATTTCTCAAATAGATCGGGGAACTAGTCTGATTTTTTATATGTTCTTATAATCAGGTTCTGATCAGATCTCCCCCCTCAAATATAGGGATCTAACCTTATAGGTGATATAGTCTTGGATTTTCTCACTTTGTTATTGAAACCATTTTAATTGCAAATTTTGAACATATCTTTAGGTCTTAAAATATTGGAATTTTCCGGTCAAAAGTCTGGTGAATCTTTTTTAAAGGATTTTTAGACTTTGAGGCGGGTTCGAGGATCTTCAGAGAACATCTCGACTCTTTTAATACTCTTTGCTTTTTTGACTGATTTCATTTGATGCCAAGTCTGTGACAAGTCTGAGCACAATTCCGAGAGGCCCTGCTTGTCCAACTCAGTGTGTGTGTGTGTGTGTGTTTGTGTGTGTGTGTGCCAAGAAGGATAACAAGAAAAAAACAATGGAATTTAGTAGTAGAAATTCAGAGGGACGATGTCAGCGCGTTGACAATACAACTCAAGACGGCCTCGTCCTTGTCGTCAACGTTCCTAGTCGATGATGTCCTCATGCTGGGATCTCCAGCCATCATATAAACAGTCACAGGGTAGCCAGAGGAGGGGCAAAAGTCGATGGAGACGAGGTGGCTGACAACAAAAAAAAAAAAAAAAATAAGCTACGTTAGCGAATTTATAATTAAGCATTTTAATGGCCGTTATTGTTCTAGCCAAACGAGCAAGACGGGCAGACAGAAAGAGACACAGACAGAGAGAGAGAGAGAAAGAGAGATGGAGAGAGCAGTGTGTGTGTGTGTGCTTTTATCGAGTGAACTTGAACGCCGCCAAATTGCCACCCTTAAAAAGCACACGAAAAAAAGGAAAATAAAAAAAAAACATAAAAGTTCCTTCGATTCGCTTTTTGTAGGGCAAGTCAAGGCTCCTCAGCCGGCCAGGGGGGGCTGGATTGTGCGTGTGTGTGTGTGTGTTTGATTATAAAAAAAAGAAAGAAAGAAAAAAATGAGTAATTATGGCGTGGTCTGGTTGCTCGGGCAAATTTGCCTTTTTACCCGCATCGAGTGCACCACTCAGAGCGAGTCTGGCTTGTCAGGCAGCAGGACCCCGGGGAGTGAGCGAGATGCACAGAGATAGACCCAGCAATGAGACAGACAGAGAGAGAGAGCAGCCCAACAGAGACCAGGGGGGGCAATCAAGGGCAACGGGCTTGGATAAAAGCCATTCAATTGGCATGGCCAGCTTAGGTCTCCAGATCTTATTCGGATACCATTTCGAGGGCCTGGAAATTGCGTAATTTTATGGATTCTCTGACAAAAAAAAAAAAAAAATGAACAAAAAAGAAAATGTAATTCAAATCGGCTTTGTTATTGGGGTTTTTGCACATTTTAAGCAACTTTTTGCTAATTATCCAATCAAAAGTTATATGAAGCTGCTTATTGGTGAAGGGTGAAGCGGTGGTGGTGGCTGTGGCGGGTGCGTCATCGAGTGCATCAAGTGCAGTGTCAACCTTTTGGGGGGATAGAGACCCCCCTAAATAAGCACTTTCTCTATGCTCCCTTTCCTCTCTCTTTCTCACTCTCTTCGTCTCTCTCTCCCCCTGTCTTCCTGTGTTTCTTGCAGTCTTGAGCATTCCAGGAGTTTGGTCTTCGGCTGGTTTACACTCTGCCACTACTCCGAGTTCAAATTGAATTTCGAGTGTGTAAAATTTTCCAATTATAGACTTTGCGTGGCACACACACACACACATGCTGGCACATACAGTAGCAGGCGAGAGTGGTTTCAAGACTTTCTTCCCCTGCAAAAAAAAAAAAAAAAAAATTATAAATTTAATATTTTTTTTGAATTAAAAAAAAATATATATATAAATTTTTTTGTGTAATTTCTCAGGTTTTAGTTAAAATATTAAAAATCTTTAAGAACCACCCTCGCTTTGTGTGGCACACAACCATGGCTACCAAGGAGCATTTGGCTTGCTCTAGTCTGGCTGTGGCTAGTGGTAGGAGTGGTGTGGGGTGGGGGGGTTAAAGATCTGGGTGGTTGTGAGTTTCTAGCTATGCCTGCTCGGGGGCATGTGGCACGTTGCTAAAAGCGAGTCCAATTAGTAGCATTACTACCAACACTTCAATTCTGGTCAAGCTGTTCGCCTTTCTCTGTCTGGCCTAGCCCAGCCCGGCATCTGTCTATCCCACTTTGTTGGCAATAATGGCAATAGTCATTCACAGCAACAACAACAACTACAACAACAAGAGTGACTAAAAGGACGACCGACTGGCGGACGGGCTGACTGAGGCAATGGCGCCAAAGTACAGCCATTTTGTGTGTAACTTTGTGCAGATTAGAGGCTTCGAGGGTGCGAGGGTGCGAGGGTTCGAGGGTTAGGATGGAGCTGAGCCAAACTGTAAATGGGGGGTTGTGGAGTTGGGTGAAATTTGGATCTATGAATGGCTGGGGTCGGTCGGTCGGTCGGTCTTGAGGGGGTTCGGGTGGGTCTTGAAAAATACACACTTGGCGTAAATTTGCATTTAACGTTGTTTGCGGTGCCCACAAATAGTCGATGACTGTGTGGCTCAAGCTCACTGCTTGTCTTTGTGTCTGCGTAGCCAGCGGTAGGAGGGACGAAGCTAAGCTAAGCTAAGTTAAGAGAGAGTGAGAAGGAGAGAGACAGGCAAATACACAGCCACTCACACTTGGGCGGTTCAACAGTTTAGACAACCACAAAATACTCTAAAGACCGAAAGACCGCAACGACCCGAGACAAGTAGAGAGAACGACTCTAAAACGAGCACACACACACACACACACACACAGAGACAAAAGCTCACACACACACACACACATAGACAACTTGCAAATGTCATGCAAAATAACTGCACTATTTGTGTTTAAACACATTTGCTTTCTCTCTTTTTCTTACACTCCATCTATTCTATGGTGTGCGTGTGTTTGTCTGTGTGTGTGTGTATGTGAGTTGGAAATTCGTCTAAAAGCTCTGAAGTCCAAAAACTAACGGTCACAATAAAAGCAACTACAAAAACAATGAGCGCAAAGCCCGAACACAGTGAAGACTTGGCCCATAGAATATTCAATGTTTCTGGTATTATCCGATTTTTTCTACCTAATCAATGTATAGGGCAAAAAGATAGAAACAAGTCGGAGAACCAGGAAAATCTACTTTCTTAAAAAATATCAGACTTAAACTGGTATTTTGATATTCGAAATTTGTAGAAATACTGAGTATATTTTGGGATTGATGGAGATATGAGAGTATAAATAAATCAGATTCCCTGATCATTTTTGAGATCTCTGAACTGATCGGTCTTACTTAAAATAAATCAGACTTGGTTGAGAAATAAACCAGCTCTTCCACATATCCAAAGATTTTGAGATTTTCAAGCTGAAGTCAGCAATTCGCTTTTGCCTGCCCTTTGACTTACTTGAAATAAATCAGACTGGGCCGGGGAAACCCCCCAACAATTTCAGATATTCAAGCTAAAGTCAGGCAGTCTGGTAATTTCATTTCTTATATTCTTAAATTCCTTTCAATAAATTAAAGTAGACTTCCAGAAGAACCAGTAAAATTGTGAAATCTCTGAAATCTCCTAACTGAAGTAAGTCAGTCTGATATTTCCAATTCTTTTATGAACTTCCCTAAAATAGATCCAACTTGACCTGGGGTAAGTCCTGTGCTATCCAAGATCAACCGATTTTATGGACAAAATCCAAAACACTTGGAAATAGATAACCTTTTTTTGGGCTCTACTGTACCAACTACTAGCTAAATTATACAGACATATACAGACATAGCACACATTGGTCTATGTGTATATCATGATTATTCACTGTTGCACAGTATCGAATACGTTGCATATTTTCAGGCACTTAAGCTATTTTCGTGAAATGTACATAAAAACAAAACCAACAATTTTCGCACTCAACCAGACACACTCATACATACATATATGCATGCATGCATGCATATGTATGTATGTATATCTATTATATGGACTTGTATATGTGCATGCAGATTACCCTACAAAGCACCAACGGCCACGCCTAGACAGAAGGCTGTAATCTCATTCCCATTCTGCACTTCTGCACATTCCTCACCATGCCGCTTGCTAGCTGGTTGGCATTTTCGTCTGTGCGTTGCTTTTTGACTAAAACCGAAAAAAGCACTCGGTATTGATTTTAATTGAAAAATTGTTAATTTTCCATGCCAGTAACGTCACCCACAACCACAGCCAGTGCCAGAGTGCCAGGCCAACTGCCACGCCCACACTCACACACACACATACACAGACAGGCAGGCAGGCAGGCACACAAAGAGGTCGACAACGACAACGGCAACGGCAACGACGATGCTTTCGTTGCCGCAACTCTTCAAACTTTGCCCAGGGAACTTTTTTGTGCTGCCAATTTTGCATTTGTGTATGTGCCAGTGTGTCTCTTTCGTATGCGTATGTGTGTACGTGTGTGTGTGTGTGTGTGGAAGTTTTTCTTTTTCTGTTTGTTTGCTTAAGGACTTTTACATATTGGCATGTGTTTACTGGCCTGTATTTCTACATATAAGTAAGTGGTTCTCAGTTCTCGCCTTGCCCCTGCCACCTTCCCTGGCCATGTTGATGCTGTTGTTGTTGTTAGTGTTGTTTTTATAGCTATCGTTGTTGTTGGTTTTGTATGTGGGTGCTTGTGCTTGTGCTTGTGTCTGGGTAATTACACGTTTTTGTGTGAATAATTTTCCAACCCTGCCGACTGAACACATTTAATGGCTAAAATGTTTTCTTTTTCCCCACCTTCACACCTTCTCTTTCTTTTTAGTTTATATAGTTTTCTTCAGAGAAATTCAGAGACTCGCTATAAAGCGAAACTCTTTGGCTTGTCTGATTTCATTTCAAAATGGATCAAACTGAAATTGAATGGACCCTTGATAGGCCAAGTTTCAGGTTTTCAGTTTAACTCAAGAATTGAGGAACCGTCTGGCTATTCTCTGGTATTCTCAAGAATCTAGTTTTGCAAAATCCTTTAACATCAGAACCACCCAATCAGTTTGTTGAGATTTTTTTTTTTTTTTTTGCTTTGAAGAACTCCAAAGAAATCTTTCTACTTAGTTAACCAAAGTAGTTTTTAGGAAATTATTTTCATATTGCTTCAAGTGTTCTACGAATTTGAAAAAGAGATAATTTCCCAAAGATTTCTTCAAAAATCAAAAGATGAAGAAGAAGAAGAATAAGAAAAAGGGGAAAAACAAAGATACCAGCAACTCGGGCAGCCCACAAGTTCTACGAAACTAATTTACTCGCACTTGACTGCCGATGCCACCGTCACAGTCACAGTCACCAGAATCAGAGTCAGAGTCAGGGCCCAAGCCAAGACCATCACCATCACCATCACCAACCAACATCATCACATTTGCCGTTGTTTGTTGTAATTAAAGCAAAGCCCAGGAACATGTGCTCCACAATGGATTGGCTTGGATTGGAAGAAGTAGAGTCTGGCCTTAAAGGGGGCGGAACGGGCCAACAGAACAGCACGGTTGTGCCTCAAGTCCAGCCTGTCAATTTTGAAAAGCAAACAGAGAAACAGAGACGAAGAAGACAAAGCCAAAGAGAGAGAGAGAGAGAGTCCGAGAGGGAATAAAATATGCCAGCGTCATTGCATTTTGGAGTCTGGAGTAGCCGCACATTGGCAGAACGATTCGGGCCTGGGAACCGTTCGGACCAGGCGGCCAATCCACACAGACAGACAAGCTGACTCGCCGCTGATGCTGCCACTTGACGCAATGCCGTCTGGAACGGCAGACAACCAGCGATCCGGTTACCCAACTCTCTCTCTCTCTCTCTCTCTGTCTCTCACTCTGTCTTTCTTAGTTTGCTGAGTGGATTTTTCTCAGGCCCCAAAGATCATCCAAAGTACACAAGATCTACACGAAATCCACCGCACTCTCTCGCCTTGAGAACTTCTTCATTTTGTTGCCGCTGATTGAGTACCAATTCGTTTAAAATGGTATCAATTCTAAGAAAAATATTATTATTTTTGGAGTGCCTTAATCTGTCGTCTTCTCCAAGCTGGCCCTTCCCGTCCCGTCTCTGCCCCACCCGACTCGGCCCGGCCAGGTAGTTGTTAGTAGTCGTGGGTCGCATAGTCGTCTCTGCACCGAGGCAACTTGTCGATCGCCTTGGATTGTGCTTTATCACTTTGCCCTGGGTCTGGGTCCGGGCCCAGGCATTCCCATTATTAATAATTTCGCCCCCTCATCACCTTTTTATTTTTGTGGTGAAACTCTTGAAAGATTCTCTCTCTCTATCTCTCTGATTCTCGGTCTGTCTTTGTGGCTTTTTGTCAGTGTTGTTGGTGTTGACGGGCGCAGCAAAATGAAATGTCAATTTCAAGAGTTTTTCCTGGTAATAATTAGTAGCTGAGGTGGGTATTTAAATGCTTGTTAGTCTCCTCTCAGAGCCCCCGAACATTATCATATTCCAATTTTTTTTTTTTGTTTCTCCTCCTTCTTTCTTTCTTTCATATTTCTTTCTTTTCATTTTTTTGTTATATTCCACGTATTTGTGTAAAAATACAACATGAAGGAAAATAATGCATATAATTGCATTTTGAATAGTGGTTGTTGCTGTTGTTGTTGCTGTTGTTGTTGTTGTTGTGGTTGGTATTGTGTTACTTCAGTGGCATGATGCTTACTCCTTCACTCACTCAGCTCATTTGTAAAAATCTTAATATGTTTTCAGTTTTGGCCTCCGCCTAACCGCGCGACCACCTCTGCTTTCTAAGATTCCGGGAATTTCGATTTACAACGGAAATGCAAGTGGGTGGCTCAGCTAAAATTTGACGTTGATTTTTAAATGGCAGGGCTGGTGGTTTGACGCAGGGGGGGTAGGGGGCTGGTTAGCTATAAAGTCTTTTCTTTCTTTTTTTTTTTTGAGAAAATTAATTAACACTAAAACAATTAGTGGAACCCTTCTTAAAAAAGGTGTAAATTTTTTTGGGATTCTACATTTCCTTAAACTCGAAATTTAAAAAATAAAAAAAAAAGTTGTAAGCTAAATCTGAAATTTCACAAAGCAGAGATCGAAATCAAATCTCAAGGAAATTTTTGAGATCGTCGAATAATTAATGATCGGACCGTTTAGTATTATCCAAGCCCTCTAATGTCCTGCTAACTGCCCAAATAATTACAGCAAATAGCAAGGGCGAGTTTGACTCAAAACCAGACAGACTCGCCTTCGGAGACATGTAAAAGTCAATGGAAACATTGTGTAGCTCTCAACCCTGGACAGAGGGTGCATCATTGGGGTGGCTGTGCTGCCAAACAACAATAACAAAATACTTACAAGCCCATACCAACGATGCTAAGGATGTTGATGATGGAAATGATGATGATGATGAGGTTACCGATGACACGTGTAAGTGCAGCAACATTGTCGCAATTATCCTTTTTTTTTTGCGGTGGTTAAGCCGGCACAGCTCAGTGCGAAAGAGATGGAAAATGAATTTGCTCATGCTATTGTTCTTGTTGTTGTTGTAGTTGTTTTTGTTGCTTATTAATTTGCCTGGGCTTTGTTATGTTAGCTGTTTATTTCGACTGGTTTGCCTTACCACCCACAGCGACAAAACGTGACCTTAGCCCATTTCGTGGCAAACGCATGACTACGCTGATAATAATGATAATGATTTTTGTATACATATATATATATATATATATATATATATATATATATATATATATATATATATATATATATATATATGGTTTATATATATGGTTTATCCCTCATCATCTGCTTCTTATTCGTCTTTTTTTTTTTTTTTTGTTGAACTTATTAGCGCAAAATGAGCACAGTTCGAATGGTTTCACTTTGGTCTCTGTTGCTTTAGGGAAATTCCATCTTCTCATTGTTGGCTTAGCTTACCTTTTTTTTTCTTTATTATTGTTGTTGTTGTTGTGGTGTTTCAAAGTGGGAAAGTAGCTTGTTAAACACTTAACGCTTCTATTGGCATAAGGTAAAGCCAAGGAGGGGGTGCAGCAGGCGGGGAAAAAAAAAACTTGAAAGAAAAAAAATTTAATTAGTGAAAAAAAAAGTTTTGGAATTTGAAAAAAAATCTTACCAAAAACCCTAAGACGGATGCATCACTATATTTGTTAGCTTAGAATTATATATAAAAAAATACTCTATAAACAATTTAAAATCCATCAAGCAATTAAGGCACATTGCCTTGGCCAGTTTAGGCCTGGAATTATCGGCCTCATCAACGCCCCAAAGTCTAAGGAAGAGGGCAATCTCGGTCTGTCTGAATGATGCCTATTATCTGGTCGGGTGAGTTGTAATTATCACATGACAAATCAAACGGAATGTGTTATATTTATTCAATAAACATTATCATTGCCCCAAAACTACTGAAATTTTCGAAGCAGCCGTCTCGGTCGCTTGGGAAAATCTTGTCTTGTCTTGTCCACATGAACAGACGACTCAAGTGGCCAACAAATTATTGTTATTATTACAATCCGAGAGATTGGAATGTAATGTGTGATTCGTCTCGAATCAGCTCAAAGAATTGATTTAATCAACAAAAAAAAAAAAAAACAAAAAAACAAAAAAATGAGAGTGAAAATAATTTCAAAGATTTTCTCAAACTTCGAAAAAAAAGAATGAAACATTTTTTTTTTTTAATCTCGAAATTATTTAAATAAATGCTAAAGACATATTAAAATATTCCGATGCTCCGTTTCAGATTATGTATATGAATTTTTTATTTAGAAATTTTCTACATCTTCTTCTTCTTCTTTTTACTGTTCGGGTTGCCTTGTAGCTGGAGAGGGCTTAAATACGTCAATGAACGACCGTCGGCGGCGCGGCTATGGCAAAATTGCCGAATCATCAAATTAATGGTTTGATGTTGATTTCAACAACCTCCGCCAAGTAAACGCGGGCGGGCCGAGTCGGCAGACCGGCAAATAAGCGACCACTGACAGGGCCAGCGGGGGTGGTGGAGGTGTTGGGGAGAGTGCTGCCTTGCCAGTCTGCCCGGTAGACCAATGAAATCGAAAAGTCATCCACAGTGGCAAAGGCAGGCATTGTCCAGGGCACCTACGAAAGTCACCAGGTGCCGCATGCCTCTCCCTCTCTCTCTCTCTCTCTCTCCCTCACGCTGTCCCTGTTGTGCTGGTCTCAGTTCAAGGGAGAAGTTTTACCCTCTCAAGTGTCTTGTGTGTAATTTTGGTACGATTTTCTGGAATTGGCCGTCATAAGATTTGAGTAGAAAATTGGTCTGTCCTGAACAGCAACAACAACAACAATTATAACGAATTTCTTGTTGTTAACAAAAAAAAAAAGAAAAAAGAAAAAACACTCAATAAAAAGGATTCCAGCACTCGTCGATTTCTCCATAACGATAGTAAGCTATACGCTCCTACCAAGTTCTTGTCCCAATCTTCAAAGATCTAGAAAGAACCCCAGCACTTGGCCTCTCTTGGTAGACAATATTAGCTTTACATGGGGAAAAAATTAAAGATGGAAAGAGGTAATCCTTGGAAAAATTCAAATCCCTTTTATATTTATTTTGACTCACTGAGTCAAATTCTGAATATTACTCTAGATTGATCAATCCACTAGATTACAAGCGAAATGCTCCCTGAGTCTCAAGAACCCTGGAATGAAACTTTTATTGAAACCGGTCAAATAAGCACACTATATCTGAAAATTGTCACTTTGGATTATCTCTGAGATCTATTGATAGACTTCTTTTAAACTTCATATGTAGGATGCTTACATAAATACAGATAAATATATCAAATTTCATCTCGATTGGACCACTCCAAGAAGAGAATATGTTGAGAATATCACCAAGATTTATTGAGCAACTTCTATATTTGAATATTTGAATTGTGACTAATAATTAACATATATCTATCGAGTTAAGCTTATATAATATTATATTAATAGACTCAATCAATTTGAGGTTTATCTTCTGAATTAATTACCAATCTCTCATCTAAATTGGTTAGGTCGGTTGTGTTTAGCTAGATATTTCAGTAGTCAGGTCTTCCTACTTTATATATCTACCAAGTAAAGTCGGAGCTAGATCTTGGAATTCTATATCATATAGCTCATATCTAGAACCAAATCGTTTTAAGGAAAATCTTCAGAATCTATTGACCAATCTTTACCCAATCAAATGATTGGAATAATCAGATTAAGATGGACACAAGTACCCAGTTCCACTTGGATCACATTACTATATTATATAGCTATGATATAGATCCAAAAATTTTATAATCAATCTTAAGAAAAATGGCAAATTGAAATAGTAAAAATATAGTTTTAATGAATTGAAAGTTAACAAACAAAGCGAACTTCAAAGAGACTTGGCAATCCTCGGCACCCCGTGACCCTCGTTTCACTATTTACAAAGTCTTTTATAAAATAAATAGCAGAAATTCCGACATTTTCATTATTGGCGTGAGCAGAAACAAAAAGGGTTGGACAGGACAATGGGGCAGTCGGGTAATGAGCAATTATCGAGTAACTGGAAAATAGAATTGCTCCGTGATTGATGATGGAGTAAGGAATGTGGCCCTGTTTTGGGCTATGATTGATTGGTTTGCCCTCCTCTCTCTCTCTCTCTCTCTCTCTCTCTCTCTTTGGTTCTTTTATCTTTGGAAAAGGACTCACCCCGACCGGGACTGTGGCTTTGAGAACTTCCTGGTCTTTCAGGTTTGAGCTACCATATTTTTCAATTATGGCTAAGCCGTGCAAAAGCTCTCTATGCCCGCCCGACTACAGTATAGCGCACAATTGACATTATAAATCGCATTTCACGCTAATTTGCAACAACAAGTGGCGCGGCAGCTCAAAGGCGCTCGCTGCTGCGGTTTCTGTTTTGGCCTTTGAAACTGCTGATTAGTGTTCCTATCCGGTGGTTGGGGGCCAGAGACAGGGGCCTCAGACTAGCCTCACTCCTCAAAACAACAGCAAAGGAAATATTTTACAATTTGTTTGGATTTTTGTTAGTTGTACGGCAGCGTCCTGTATCCCCAGGGGAGTGACGCAATGAGTGCCAAACTCCTGGAGGGCGAGTCAAACAAAGCACTCGACAATAAGGCGCAAATAAAAAAAAAAAAAAAACGAAAAAAGAGAAAAGATTTTCGAAAATGAATTTAATAGATTAAAATGTTTGTTCTTGTTCGGCTTGTCAGTCGTCATTTGAAAAGCGAGAGTCCTGAAAGCAGGGGGCGGACGGGTGGGCCATGCCACGCCACGCCACGCCATGCCAGGATGGGCGTATGGAAAAGTAACAGTAAAGCTTTTCGCAACGCCCACAGCCCGGATACAATATGTGTGGGCGCAGAGGATAAGCCATCTCAACCGGAGCACCCGGACACCCAGACACACCCGACCGAGATTTGTGCAAATTTAATTTACACAAAATGTTCAAAAGCTGGCCGAGGCTGAGTCTGATGAGAACTCCTTGAAAAGACGGAGTAACAGCTTCCTTTGAGTCATAAAAAGAGAAAAAAAACTAGCTTCATAATGTTCGAATCAAAGATTTGCGCAATCCCAAAATGAAAGAGTGCTGGAAATAAAATCGACTCTCTGACACCGGCAATGAGCCTGGTCTTGGCAGGGCCGAGGCAGACTGGCTGCCTCAGCTTCGCTTTGTAAGCGAAACAATTGCCAGGGAATTATTTATTTGATAATACGTCGACACAAAACAGCAATTTCGTCACTCTGTTCAGACCGCATTAAACTTGGCCAGAAAGTTGTGCACTTTTCCAAATGTTGCCATTGCTCTGCTCTGCTCTGCTCTGGTCTGGTTTGGCTTCGTCTGTGTAGATCTGGCCTGGATGATGAGGGGGAGGAGGAGGAGGAGGAGGCCGTTTTGGCGACAACACGCGGTGCTGCCGTCAATGACGGCATCCTTCGGTTTTCGTATGTGTTTGACACTTAAATTGGTTTGTCGTCGTGGTGAGAATTGGCGTGAGTGCGGCGGGGCGGGGCGGGGCGGAGTGGTGATACAAAGGTGGAGACAAAACTCTAACCGGCCGAAAAGGAAATTGTTCAGGAGCATAAGTGTCAGCGGCAAAAGCCTACAAGACCAGGTGGCAAGTGTGAAAGCTATACAGGCGGGGCCCAGGGAGCTGGGCAGATGGCAGAGCAGCAAAGGCAAAAGGCGGCAACGCACGCAAATCAGACAATTTGTATCCAGCGGCGAATATAATTGAAAAATGATTGGTTTACCATTAATGAAAATGATGATGACAATAACAACAACAACAAGTGTGCAAGAGAGAGAGAGAGAGATGGAGAGAGATAGGGCAAGCCACAAAGAGAAAGAGAGACAGTGAGGCGGGCAGCTGTCATTTGCAGGCAAAGTGCATCTTTGTTGGGTCAATCGGCCATCAAGGGTTCGATAGACGATAACGATAACGGCGATTCAGTTGAGTGCTTTCAATTGTTGTTGTTGTTGTTGTGTTATTCTTGTTGTTGTTGTTGTTGTTAGTGTCTTTGTTGCCATTATGACTGTCTGCCCGAAGCATTTGGTCAGGCCTCTTCAAAATTTAAACACTTGCAGGCTCGTTCATTCTGGGCCAGATAAATTTAAATTCAACCAATTGGACAAGTTCGATTGTGGCTTTTCTCTGCTTCTTCTTCTCCATCTTCATTGTGGCAACCACCCCCTACCCACAAAAATAGACTAACAAAAACCCCTTTCGAACCGAGAATAGCAATCGTAATCTGTGTCAGCTGGCAGGGAGCCTTATTCGCCTCTTTGCATAGCCTCACGTATCCCTTGGAATTTATATTTTTGCCTAGCATTCTCACTGACTGACTGACTGAATGGTACCCCCCAAATGGAACCCGGGCGCCCCAAAGACTGAGCATTATTGGCGTTTAGACCTTATTAACATTAAATCGCAAACACTCTTCCAAAACAGAAGAGGGAGCGGATTCAGCCAGTAAGCCAGTAAGCCAGTGAGCCAGCCACGCGTAGTTCTTTGTTGAAATTGGAAATTCCTTTATTAATTCTAATAACATTATTAGTTCCTGGTTGGACGTGACTGCTCCAAATGCGTACGCCTCACCATTCTCTCATCTAATAATCAAATAATGTCCTGGCAGACGACGACTGGCCAACGGCCACCTTAAGCCTTCTTTTTTCACCGCCGGTTGCCTTGTATTTTGACACCTCAAAGTCAACAATAATCAGCCAGAAATGGGCCGAGTGGTTGCCTGGCTGGACCACAACCACCACAACCACCACAGCCAACACGACCATCAACCAGAGCCATTTCACTAAATTAGGATGAGTTATTTGCGGTTCTCTTCGTGTGAACTAGCAAATACTATACGAATTTTATTAGATCCCGTGTAGTCGTGGTTACCCCTCCGATAAATCTGTAAGCCGTAAATCCAATAAACACAAGTGTGCTCTGTCCCGCGAGACCTGCCAACCGACCGACCGACTCATCGAAATTAGCGCGCGTTATTCATAAACAGGGGAGGATGGGCAGGGCGCCGAGGCGCCGGCAGCAGGCAGCACGGACTGACAACACTCATTCAGGCGGTCTAGCAACCCTTCTGCCGGCATCATTTACCACTGCACTGAGTGGGTCATTCATAACAAACAAATTGCAACAGTTCCCACACGCGACTCATCGCCACTCCAAATGACTAGGAAATCGCCGGGAACGAGAACCTGCTGAGCGCACACGCGCCACACCAACCCACGCACATCTTTGCACTTGCCTGTTTAATGATAACAACACAACAACGACACCCAAACAACACACCATCAAACATAAAATACAATTACATTTAAACAAAACAAGACGAATCTGGATGGGTAGCTAGCTGGCTAGCTGGGTAGCTGGAAGCTGGAGATGATGAGTAAAAGTCCCCAGACAATTTGGTAAATTTATTCGAACATCAAAAACTAATGGAGCACGAAATCTTCTGTTTTGACTAAATAAAAAATTGTTTTTCAAATCACACACACACACACACGCACACACAAAATTAAATAGCGGAATAATATTTTTTCAGATTTATTGAAACCCAGAAAAAAGATTTTTGAAAATTTCATCAACGGAAGCTAAAAAGAGTTGATCAAATAATTTTTTTAAATTTGAAATTTTTCTGGAAATAACTGAATTTCTTAAGTTTTCCTTATACACAAAAAAAAAATCGGTGCCTTGGAACCACTTTATGTGTGTTGAAATAAAAAAAACACATGTCAGAAATCCTGAACAATAAAATCACAAGAACCTAGCCAAGTTAATGTAAAACAAGCAGATTGAAAATGTTTTATAAGATTAACAAGAACAAGAAGAATACTCAGAAAAATGCTGAAAACAAAGGCTGAAAGGAAATAAGGAAGACACCGAGAGAGCTCAAAGAAATATATAAATATAATGAAAGAAACTGACCAAAAAAAAAATCTCAAAAAAAAAAGAACTCCTTGAAAATTTGAAAAAAAATTAAAGAACAAAAATAATAATAAAAAAATCAGGGGATAAAGATTAGTTTAGTGATTTTGAAAAGATAATAATAAATTAATAAAAATATACTTACAAATTCTTGAAAAAAGAAAAAATTGAGAAAAAAAAAAAATAAAATTGACCAGCGTACACACATAAGGAGTCCGAATCCCAAGTTTGGTTATCCTAGCTCTTATAGTCTCCAATTTCTAGGCGTTCACACGGACAGACGGACGGACATGGCTTTATCAATTTCTTTAATCACCCTGATCAAATTGTGGGTGACTTTGGGGGCCTCCGACGTCTCCTTCTCTATGTTACATACATTTGCACAAACTTAATATACCCTTTTACCCTGTAAGGTACAGGGTATAAATATAATAAATATTATAATCTGAACGCTGGTGCCCTTGGGGTGTTGATGATTATATCCTGTTTCTAAAGTCTTTTCGCATTGCAAATCATATAAACTAGTTTGATCTATAAATGACAGAGATATCCTAGTTTTATCTGTGTGAGAGCTACATAAATTCGGCTCTAATGCTAGTAAAATTGAAAGAGAGATCGGTTTAAGAATGAAGACCAAAAGATTTCTCAAGATATTGTTGTACGATCTGAAGGAAATTTGATACCTGTTTATTTTACCCAATAACCACTCGAAGTGCCCAATTTGAGCAAGATCGGTCAATGAATCAAGGAGATATTTCAAAAACCAAGATTGGTCTCTTTGACAGCTACAAAAGGGGGGGTTCCGACTAGCTTGATTAGCAAGTTAAAGACTAAGGGCTCAGTTGGCCTAGGAACAGGACAGGGTTCAATTAAGACTGACCAACCTGGAGATAATCTCTAAGCCTAACGTTCTTCAAAACAAACTCAAAATACTCTCTCAATTTCATTGAGAAGAGCATGAAAATATTAATAAAAATTAGGAAGATTTCAAATAATTTATCAAGTTAATAAACAATTTTAATGGAAAGCCAAAGTAATTGATTTTGGTCTTGCTCACTGTTTACTCGCATTTGGTTTGTTTGTTTATTTGTTTTGTAATTATTTTGTAATTCTTTTAATTGAAATTTTCTAAACTGATTTGGCTGTGGGCATTTTTCACACACAAACCCACACAATCCCAAATACAAACACACACACACACACCCCTTGAGAATCAGAAGCCAGAAGAGCCGCCGCTTGGCATCTTTGGCCTCAGCCGGCCCGGGCCGCAGCCACTTCCGCTGGCACTTTGACTGTCCCAGTTCGACGGTAATTAGAAAATCGCATTTCATCATTAATCAAAGTGCATTTAAGATATCGTTTAATTGTATTGGCAATCGTTATTAACAACCGAGGGAGCGGATATGTGAGCTCACCAGTTTACCAGTTTACCAGTTTAGCAGTTTACCTCAATATCAGGCAAAGGTCATTTGGTGGCAAATAAATGATTGTTTATTGTGATTTATTAATTGTTTTTAGCTTGTCTCGATTTGAGTGGTCCGAAGAGCTTTGTATGCCATTTTAGAGGAGCTGGGAAAATGGGCTCTTTTTTTATTTCTTTTTTGTTTTATCCAAACTGAAATTGCATTGAACTGAGCAGTTTGGATTGGAAGCCAAGCCGAACCAAGCTGAGCTGAGATGAGATGAGTTGAGTTGCTTGTGAAAAAAACGAGAAAAATTCCGCGAAATGGTATCCACGGAAATGTCAATTGAATATCGTATATAAAGAAGTGAGCTGAAACAGGAGACAAAATCGGGTCGGTCGGGGCAGGGTGGTGCTTCAATGTCGTTATGAAATATCCACACGCCTGGGATGATGCATTCGTGCAATTGGTGGACGGAGTGAGTGACTGACTGACTGACTGGGAGCCTGTCGAGTTGATGAAGTAAACCAATAAAGGCCGCATGCCAAGCCAGGTGAAATCCTCTCAAACAGACACACACACACACACACACATCCACACTAGCAGACAGAGAAAGAGAGAGAGAGAGAGGATGTGCTCATATGGTGCAATGGGCCAACTGAAAGGACTGCCGAAGGACCATTGTGAAAGGGCGAGGCCAAAGGGGCCGGCTCTGTGAGTGAAATGCATTTTCAATTTGCGCAATTTTGCAGCTTCAATGCGCAAATATTTGATCCACTGCCTCACGCATACACGCACACACACACACGCACACACACACCTGAGCTCTTCCGTAGAGCCCATTGATTGGTTACCAATATTTTAATTATGGCCTATCGAAAGCTGATCTTTGTTACAGAAAATTCGGCAAAAGTTGCATGGAAATTTCCAAAATAACTTTTACCACAAAGTCTTCAGTCCTGAGACTTCCACCATCCATAATACTCATCAGATTAAATGTAACTACAACAATGGACCAAGAAGTCAAGGAAAAGAACGAAACATACATACTTAGAGATTCTGTCAGAGACAAGAAGAGGTAGGCGTGTCTGGCGAGCAGTCAACCGCAAAGGGACCAAGTCTGACCAGCTTGTCGCCAAATTGACCAGAGGACATCGCAAAGTGGTTGAAAAGATGAGTTCCACTTGCATTTGCCACCCATAAAAACGCCCACGCATTATAATAAACTTTCAATCAGTAAATTGATGTCGTGATTCCATTCGATTTCATCATCCATCCTCAAACATCTTTTGTGCCGCCGCACTAAGCAATCATTCAGACTTAAATGGCCAAGCTGTTATCTATATTAAAGTAAAAGAGCAGTTTCCTGGGAATAGCATTTGTCCCCTATTCACGCTGAACTCGAAGCAATTGAATAATCTGGGCAAAATCAAAGATTTTATTAAGATTAACTCGAGATAATTTCCTGACCTTTTAGCTTTGAGGTGAAACTCGGAAGATCTGTTTATCTGTATAAAAGTATTTTAATTATTAAATAAGATTCAGATCGGCTGGATATATCCCTAGACTAGCTTAGACCTCAAATAGCACAATGCAAAGGAGCTAGTTTGCTAAGAAACTTTCAACTGGACCTGACTAGGTCGATTCTTTTTCGGATATTAATCTGAAGATAGCTCTTAGGGGGTCAATATGATTTTAAGAACCTTTGGAGTTCTTCTGGCTCCAAGATTTTTGGAATTCTTGGATTCCTCGAAGAGATTAAGTCAACCCAGTCAGCCCGGTTCTAAGTTTTGAGGTATTCTTGGATTCCTTGAAGATATCAAGATTCCCTATATATAATTCTCAGCCAACCCAGTCTTGAATAGCTCAAGCATTTCGAAGACCCCAAAAAATACTCCCCTGAAGAGTCTGTCCTGGTTTCAAGAATAAATGGAATTTACCAGTATAACTTCCAGAACCTTTGTTCTTTTGGATTGGCTCTTAAGATAGATATGATTTTTTGAATTCCTTTAGTTGATTATGTCCAAAATTTCTGGTCCCAATTTCCTTAGAGTCCAGAAATATTTCGCAGCCAACTTAGTCAGTGATTTGCCGAAAGCAGCCTGAAAAGCTTAAACATTTAGAAGACCATAAAATCTGGTTTGTGTCTTTAATCAAACTTAAATAAATTAAAGAACTAATCTGGTTGTATTCCCCACCCAAGAGAAGAGAAGCAAAGCTTCCGTCATCAAGGAGATCCCAATTACAAGTCTTCAAATGTCGCAACAAAGAGAAAATGCTTGATTTGGATTGATTAATTTACATTTGAAAACATTTGTAGAAGTGATTTGAAATTTGCAATTGCTTAATGAAATCTATACACCTATGATATGCCAGGCTTAATTAAAGTTTGATTCACCACAACTGGACCAGGTGAATGGTTCGGTTGTGTTGGATTGTGTTGGGTTGGGTTGGGCTGGGCTGGTCTGGTCTGGCTTAGTTTTGCCCAGCCAAGAGAATCTTGAAGCTATGAAATTCTCAATGGCTATCGATATGCCTAGAAATTATAATGAAAAATCCAAGGAGTATGGGTTTGGGTTGAGTTAAGTAAAACGGTAACTCGACCGCAAATACATGAGGCACACATTGACATTTGGATGGTTGGTGGCGGGATTGGATTGGTTTGGTTTGGTTTGGCTTGGCTTGGATTGGATTGGTTTGGATTGCTTGGAATGAATTTCCGTTTTGGAAATTTATGGCATTTCCTATTTTGATTTCCGCACTCAAAATGGACACTCGGTCCGACAAGTCTTATAATGAGTCAATGTTAGAGAGCGGATGTTGTATTCGATACACACACACACACACACACCCAAATACACAAGCACACACACACAGATACACTCTCTTTTATGGCAAAGTCAAGAGAGCTGACTGAAATTGCAAAATGAAATAATTCAATGAGAGTTTATTAAATTATCAATGTTGCTGTGTTTCCATCAAACGATGGCACAGACCAGCCTGCTTCTTCTTCTTCAGCTTCAGCTTCATCATCATCATCGTCATCGTCTTCACCCGGCATGGCGTCTCTGGCTTTCGGGTCCATAACATTGAGGTTGACACCGCCACTGCCAACGGAGCCGCAGCGCCTCTCCTAACCCTTTGGAGTGCTGCCAATGTTGTTGTTCCTCTTTCTTATTGTTGCTGTTGTTGTTGTTGTTGTTGTTGTTGTTGTTGTTGTTGTTGTTGTTGTTGTTGTTGTTGTTGCTCCTGTTGATGGTGGTGACGATGATGTTGGGCCTTTTCACTTTGTCTCACTGTGTGATTGGGTCTGGTTAATGCAATTTTCCGCTCCTTTACGGCAGCCTGTCTGTCTCTCTCTCTCTCTCTCTTTCTCTCTGTGCATGTGTGTATGTGTGTGTGCGTGTGTGTGTGTGCTATTTATTATTGAAAATTGTTGTTATGGCTTTTTGTCTGTTGTTGCAACTGATGATGATGACTTTGACGTTGCATGATGAAATAACAACCCGGATTAATTTGATTTCGATGGCAAGAAAAGTTTGCTGAAAGCCCTTTTTGTCTCTTCCTCATTTGCTTAGCTTGGCTTGACTTTGATTTGGTTTGTTTGGGTTTCGTTTATCCTGCCAACATTATTTGTGTACACTTTTGCCTCGGTCTCTCTAAATTAATTTAACAACAATTGGCACTACTCTTGTCCAGATTCGGCTCGACCCGCTTCGACTTGTGTGCTCAAGGCTGAGCGAGACTCCAAAGATGTTAACCTGCTAAACTAACGGTACACAATGGTTGATACTTTTTGACTACATTTTTGGCACTCGGCAAATCAGGCTGAATAAGTTTCTCTAGGATTTCCTAATTTGCTTTGGAACTCTTCCTTGTCACCATAAAGGTCTCTCCTCTCTCTCTCTCTCTCTCTCTCTCTCTCTCTCGCTGCCTCTCTCAAATTGATCAGACTTAAGCTTATTTCAACTTAACCTCACTTTTCTTAGAGGAACTCGGCTAAAACTTCGGTCTGAAGGCGTCGAAAGCTTTCCGTTTTAATGGATTTTTGCAATTTTCACTTTCCATCTTTTGACCAGAAGAAGAAGAAGAAAAAGGAAGACGAAATCCTTACCACCCCACTTTGTTGCCCCCCCCCTTACCATGGAACTGGCTCTTGGCTCTTGATTGGGCATTTTGCCAACTGTAAAAACCGAATGATAAATTTTCTGGGGTGCAACCAAGCGCTCTGAGTGGCTCTGGACTTTTTTTTATCTTCTTTTCTTTTCTTTAGCTTTGCCAATTTTTTGTTGTTGTCAGAAATACAAAGGCAAGCACGGGAGAGAAAGAAAGAGATAGAGAGAGAAAAGAAAGGGAAGCAATGGAAAAAAATGCCATCTTCAAGCTGAAGAAAATTGGCAAAAACCAAAGCACTTTGTGTACCCCCCCCCCCCCCTTCCCCCCACCATTCAGATTTTTTTAACCCATCCAAGGATTTAGTTTGGGTTATTTTTTTTTCTTTTCTCTTCTTCTTCTTCTTTTGCAGGGTTGCTTGGTCTTTGAGCTCTGTTCGGACATTTCCCTCAATAATTTCTACGCCTCCAAGTTTGAGCATCGTTGGCCTGTGCCAAAAAGAATTTCGACAGGGATAACTTGCCACATGCCACCATGCCACCCGCTCTCCCTCTGCTCATCTGCTTTCCATTTCCATTCGAAGTTTTTTTTTCCATTCCTTTGGTTTATTTGCAAACTGTTTTGCATATTTTGGTTTTATTATAAATTTTTATTTGGCTTCGCAGTGAAACTGCCCGGCTGCCTCGGCCACTTGAACGGGCCAAGGGGAACGGCGCGGCAGGCAAACAGCCTGGCAAAGAGGCAGGCAGGCGGCAAGCGGCAGGGCAAAGCGACTGTCGTCGATTTCACTTTAGTGGGCAATATTTACACACCTCCCCCCCGGTGGCAGCACAGCATAGCACAGGCCAGACCAGGCCAGGACAGGACGCATCGTTATGTTATTCATGCCCTTCAGCCCGCACATGACTAATAGCTGAACTAAACGATTTGATGGACCAGAAAAATGATGACTTCCTTTTCGGTGCCCAAGAGCACCACACTCGCCCTCTCTTTCACCCTCTCTCACGTTTGCTATTTCGCTTTCATTCTAACTCGTGTGCGTACAAGTTTGGATCAGTTCAGCTTGCTCTTTACTCCAACCCCCGCAGGCGTCGCATATTTTGTTGTTGTGCGAGGGTTGCAGTCAAAGTTGAATCCTTTGGCTGGTTTGACTTTACCAACAAACAAAGGAGAGAGAAAAGATAGTTCCCCTCCACCCTCCGGCTCATCTGTATAAACTCTTTTCTGTCCATGTGCCAAATCTTTTTATTGTGACAGTTGTTGTTGTTGGTGTTTCCTTCTTTCCGTTTTTTTTGTGATCATCATTTAATGTTTTCTCTTATTATGCTCAGAGTCAGTCTAGTCGATGGCTCGCACTGTTGTTGTTGTGGCCCGGAAAATCGGTTTAATGTCCTGGAAGATAATCCAATTTGGTCACTTATATGCGAATATGTATATTATTTGATTATATGTGTGCCACTGTGTATGTGTGTGTGTGTGTGTGTGTGACACAGAATATGCCCTCCTTTGTGTGGGAGCGCCGAGTCAAGGCTCGAAAAAATTCCATTCTCTGCATCCTTTAGATTCTCTCTCCCTCATCATTTCTTTTATTTTTTGCTTGGTTTCTTTCATTCATTCCTTTTCTGATTTTTGTATTAGCATTCAAAAAACATTTTATTTACATTTTCCAATTTAAGCGATTTTCATTTTCATATTAAATTTGCATTTACGACGCCAACACACACACACACACACACTGACTCAGTGCACAACAAAAGCATATCTTGGACAAAAAATAATAAATGCTTACTTTTTGTGCTCAAGCAAATCAAGGACGAATGAAATTTGAAAGACAAAACTAGGATGATGATGATGAAGAAGAAGAAGAAGAAAGATCAAACCTTTTGGTTCACTTTTTTCAATGTCAGGGTCAAACAAGGTCACGCCAGAGTTTGAAAGTTCCCCTAGATCTTTGCAAGCAATTTCATTTGCGAGAGAAAAAAAGTGCAACATACTTTTAGGCTGCCGCTGAAAACCAAGCCAAGCTGGGCCACTGCTATTTAAGTGCTTCGGCTTAGCCAAACCAAATTCAAGGTTGATATTTTTTAATTCAATTAAATTTTTGGTATTTTGCAGGTGTGGTTCCAGAATCGTCGAGCCAAATGGCGCAAAACGGAAAAGGTGTGGGGTGGCAGCACCATAATGGCCGAATACGGCCTCTATGGAGCCATGGTGCGCCATTCGCTGCCCCTGCCGGACACCATACTCAAGTCGGCCAAGGACAATGATGCAGTGGCGCCCTGGCTACTAGGTATGGATCAGAAATGTAAATGCAACAATCATATCGAAACTACAATTAAAATCAATTTATTAAAAATTACTTCGGCTCGCTCGAAGGATCGCGGGTGCTAATGAAAATTTCAATAAAACCGAGACAGGCCTAAGAAGTCGGCCAGAGGATTAGCTAGACAATTCGGCCCGGCCAATATCGGGCTGCGAGGTGGAGTAGATAATTTCGTGACAATGGATTCTATCGACTTTGGCCTGATGCATATGTTGCATCAAATCCCTGAGTATCGGGGGGGCGGGGGAAATCACTTTGCGGATTAGCATAGAAGGGGATGAACCCCGGCGGAGGTGGTGAAGGGCGTAAGAATATTTTGATAAAAACTGAGGAAATGGGGTGGAATGGTTTGGGTGCTTATAACAAGTGCCACCACCAGCTCTAAGGGTGATGTCCGTGTCCTCCTCCTCCCCATCGTCCTCCTTCTCATCTTGTTGGTGTAATTGTTGTCGTTGTTATTGCCGCTTTTGACTTTGCGTTCTTCCACATCCTCTTTATTTGTTAATAATCGCTTAATAAATGCAAAATGCACTCCCGACTGGAGTGGAATAGAGAAGGGTGGCTGGGCTGAGCCGGGCAAATGCTTCCTTTATTTGACATTTATTGTTTATCTATTCTCATTGCGGTCGTTGTTAAGCAGATCTGCTGAATGGGATTCCATTTTATTGGCAGTTGTCTGAGACGGCTAAGCCATCCGTGGGTAGGAGGGGGAGGCAAGCAAATTGACTGCGATCCTTTAATTAAGCGAATCTGTCAAATTAGTGAAAGCCCGAACCACCCCGAAGAAAATGATAATAATTTGTGTCGTCTTCCTTCTATCCAACTATTTCAGGCATGCACCGCAAGTCCATTGAGGCCCAGTCGGCGCTCAAGGATGACTCCGGAGTGAGTGATCACGAGGATTCGGCCGGTTCCAAATCAGCCCATTCGGATGAACTGCGTTCGCAGTCGCAGGCCCTGAGCTCTTCCACAGAGTCACTGAATGTGGTGAGTCCGGCCCCAAGCAGTTGTCCCACCACAGGTTCCAATCCAGCACCACCAGCCACCAGCTTGGCCGGCGCCTCGGCACTTCATGGCAGCAGCAGTGGGTACACGCATGCTGCCTACTCCGCCTCGGTCTCCCCGGCGGCCACCACACCCACAGGGGCCACCACAAACAGCTCCGGCTCGCCACACATTGAGCTGAGTTCCCCCTCCCCGCAGCATCACCAGCCACCGCATCATGTCCACCTGCTCCATCTGCCATTGCCTCATCTCCAGTCGCAGTCGCAGTCACAGCAACAGCAGCAAGTACAGCCGACGGCCCAGCACCCTCACTACCTGGGTCCCAGCAGTGTACCTCCCAACACTCCCTCGTATCACCCGCTACTGGATGCCGCCAATGCTGCCGGGGCTGGAGCGGCTGCCTCCAGCAAGGACTTTCACATGATTATCAATACGGCCGTGGCAGCAGCAGCTGCCGCTGCCCAACAGCAACAGCCTGCGGTGCCGCATCATGCCCTGCACGCCCACCACCTGACGCCGTCGGTGAACACGTCGGTGGCTCTGCTAGAGCATGATCCGGATGCTTTCAGGTGGGTTAACCAGTTCGTATTCTTTTCTTTTTCGTGTCTCAAAAAAAAAAAGATTTCTCTTTGCAGAAATAACTCGATTGCCTGCCTCAGGGCCAAGGCTCAAGAGCATCAGGCGCGTCTGCTCAACAATGGTGGACTCTTTTTGCAGGTGCGCAGCTTTGCTGCCCAGGCTCAGGCTCAGGCCCAACTCCATTGTGATATACTCAAGACAGATGAGCGTAACAACAACAACAACAGCACCAGTGGTGTCAGCAACAAAAGCAATAACAACAAAAACAATGAGAAAGAAATTTACGGACGTAGTCCCTCCCAAAGAGAAGTCACTCCATCCCCATCACAAGCGCTGACCTCGGGACATCACATCAAAATGGAACTCACCTCAGAGCTAACTGGAGCCAGTGGAGTGGTTACCTCATGTGAGCAGGTCTAAGGCATTCCCACCATTTCAATTGTTACCAGTTACTTAGGCTAACAATAAATATAAAAATTAATATTTTTTTTTTTCCACAAAGTGTAAGCAAAATATTTTGTAAGCTATAAAATAATAAATATTATATATAACGATGTGTGAGGTGCGATGTGAGGTTCATTTTATCTGTAAAGAAGTAAAATAAAAGCATATTTTTAATTAAATGTAAGTTTTCGTTTTCAAATTTCATTCAAATTGGCCCGCTCAAAATTTAAAAATATAAGTGACGTGGCAGCACTGGCAGAAACAAAATGAAGTGAACTGAACTGGAATTGAAACCAAACTGTTATACGGCATAGGCCTGCCGCAAGATGGCGTTGTTGTATCGCATAATAAAGTCGAGATATAGATGGCGCTTATGAAGTTTTCGCAAAGACGCCATCTAACGTCAATGTAATTATCGATCAACTCTAAAAATCATCGATAGCTCCTACCAAATTGGCGGCAATAATAATTTTGTGCAAGTTAATGTTATAATAAACAACTAAAACGTGTAAAAACTATATAAACTATATTACAATAATAAATTTTCATAGTTTTTTGATTTGACAAGAGTGAAACCGGTGTAAATGCAAAAAAAATTTGTTTTCACTAAACTAAAGGCTTATTCTCCCATCATCACATCTCTCAGAAATTTGCCGTAATAGAAATTTCCATTCTCGTCTATTGAATCACCCACCATCTGCGTCAAATCCTCTTTGGTATACCTCGAGCCACTACTATTTACTAATTTGAGCAGACAATCTGACGAGATTGCCCCACTTCTATTCTTATCCCATCGTCGCATCAAACCGATATATTCATCACGCTTCTCAATGTCCACCGTCAGATTACCCATAGCCTCCAAGTACTGCATTCCCTGGGTGATTTTCTCCTGCCTGGAGTCATCGGCCTTGATCAGCGAATGCACAAAAACGGCATAGTCCACTCGGCCTTCTGAATCCATTAAGGGCTTCAGAATAGTAGCAACCTCCGGCTCTGTCAGCGGTTCTCCCAGAACGGTCAGCATACGCATCAGTTCCTCGCTGTGGAGGAGTCCCGTTTTCTTCCTGTCCCAGCAACTCAGGACTTTAATCATGTTGTCAGTGTCCTCGTTGCATATAATCTGTGCCACGGCACAGAAGACGGCCAGCACCGCCTCGAACTTCAGACGGCTCGTCTTTGTCTTCGCGACTTCTTTCAGACAGGCCATTATCACGGACTCCGTGGGATTCAGGCCCATGGTACGTAGGCAGTTACCCAATGAGCCAACGGGTATGGTATCGTCATCGTCTTTCTTCCACAAATTAAAGTCCTGTCGCAACTGCTTGACATGAGGCAGCATTTTCAGGAGCTCGCCGTGTTTCAAGAAGAGCCCAATGTTTCTTAGGCTCTTTGGTTTGGCTTGGGTGCCCGAACTTGATGTCATTCCTGACTCAGAATTCTGAGAGCTACAACGGGGTAGGCCGCTTTTTATGTTCTGCGAATGGGTAAAGCTGCTCGATGTCGATGTGGATGAAGCCAACATATTAGTGCCTTGCTTATGGTCTCGGCCTCTGGTACACGAGGAGGATCTTGAAATGGAATCATTGTCACCTTCTGGGGGCTGACCGGTTCTTAAATTCTCTGTATAGGCATCTGTATAGGCTTGGCCACCTGAGACCATTAAATAATGTGATAAGTTTTTTAAGTTTTGATAGGTTTGATTCCTCGGACTCAAGGCCGATCCTGAAAAAGGAGTTCGATTGCTGGCAGAAGGTAGACCGAATTGTGTGCAGGTTTGGCAACTCGAACCCGACGTAGATGGTGAAGTGGATCTGATACTCCTTCCAAAGGTATGATTCCTCGGAGACAAGGCGGTCTGTGAAAAGGAATCCGGATTCCTGCCAGGAGAGCGTCCGAATGTTGTGCTCTGTACACAAGTTTGGGAACTAAAACCCAAAGCACATGGCGAACAGAATGTTATGCTACTTTCCAAGGACTGGAACCTCGAATTCGAGAAGGATCCTAGAGTAAGAGCCGGATTGCTGTCAGGAAACTCCTCGGCCTCTTGCGACAAGGATCTTAGTGCCCTTCCATTGGTTTGAGTCGAAACAGGAGCTTGACCTTGAGCCGGACCAGCTGAACCCGAAGCAGATTGCGAATAGGATCTCACGCGATTCTTATAGTTTATGACCTTCGCAGTAGATTGTGTTCTGGGAATAATTTTTATGCTCTCGAAGGTACTTTTGAAAATCGGCATATGGGAAGGGTGACTGTCTTCATCAGAGAGAGGTTCCTGGATTTCGAGCTTATTCTGACATTTTGAATTCGGGGCGGATCGCGATTTGGTATTTTGATGGTTACGACGGAGGAACATGACCGTTTATTATTTTGACTTGTAATTTTGAACACGAAACTAAATTTGAAAATTTATAGAAATTCGATGAGGCTGTTTCCTCGTTACTAAAAACTAACTGAAAAATTTTCTAGATTTAAAAGCAAAGCCAATTAGGATCAACATTTTATTGTTTGTATTCAAAAAAATCTGCAATTTATTTTACAGTTTTTATTAAATTCGATTCTTTACGCTTTTGTACAAAACTTAAATAGTTTAGTGCGATTCGAGAAAATAAATAAATAATAAATATATAAAAGAGTAAATTCAATAAATGTTATGATATTGTGATTTTTGCTTAGAGTAAATTTTTGGTAGGATTGGAATCGTAATTAATAATTTCATGGTTCTTCGATAAAATCACTGACTTAGCTCTAGTCTTATTTTTAGTATAAATTATTTTGTTCTTTAAAAGGCAAAAAAAAAAAAAAAGAAATGCTTATGAAACGGCGATCCGATCGCCTCTTACAACTAATTTACAATTTAAAAAGGAACTCACACTGAATCCCTATTTTTAAGCTCAATGGGAACAGGAGAATATTAAAATCTATGAATTTCATGAATCTTAAGACGAATGAAAAGTGAAAGTCAGTCAGAGACAAGGAGAACATTTCTCTTTCTCTGTCTTGCTTGCAGTATTAAATTGATTGTCCTGGATTTCTGGTCAACCGAAAATAGTCTTGCAGTTGGTGATCAGCGTTGAGAGCATGAAAATCTCCTCTGTTAGATTGGTCAGGTGTTGAGGCGTGGCTATCAGGGTGGGCGCAAAAACTGTGGCCAAATTGTGCTCGTTCATTTTGTTGACCGCATAATGAGAGGCCACGCTGAAAAATGTGAATTGTTTTTTTTTTAGAAAAAGAAATTTCAAAATATTTAAATCAACACAAAGTACCGATTCAGATGCTCGAGCATAAACTTGAGGCTGTTGTAGTGGGCGGGGGGTAGCTGGCGTGCCGCCTCGGACATTAGGCTGAGTTGATTGGAGGGGCCCGCATTTCCTGAGAATTATTTGAAAATTGAAAAATCTGACTAAGCGAAATGAGCCTATAAATACTCACGCATGGCAGCCATGAAGCTGGGGTATGCTTGGAACGTGATCAGTGGCACGGGCAGCAGACGTAAATATAGCTTCAAGGTCCCGGCTATGACATTGACATTGCCGTAGGCGGCTTCGGACATGTCTGTCTTTTCGCCGTCGCGATCTAGGGCTGATTTGAGGGCGTCGATTTCATCGGCAAATCCGGAGACTCGGTAGATGCCCTCTTGGAGCATGCCACGGGCCTCGACCTCTTCTACGCAACGGCGCACCACAAAGGGTATGGAGGTCTGGTGGAGTTGGACCATGGTGGTTAGGTCGGTGCCAAAGACGCCGCGTATGCGCTTGAGGTCGGGCACACATTTGGGAGGAACTAGCTCGGAGCATTTTGAATGGGCGACAAACCCGCAGGCATCACATTTGACGCCCTGAGCTGTGAAGCCCCACAGGAAGTTGGCACAGAACTCGCACCAGTTGAGTCCTTTGAAGGTGTGTACTTTGAAGTTGTGGAATTTTTTGTAGACCGATGGCATGGGATCTGCCAGAGGAGTGGTTGAGTTATCCTTTTTGGTGTTACTGGGCGGTGATTGGTTGGGAACATCTGGGAATTCACTTGTTTGTACGAAACTGGTGGGCGAGTCGTTGGTGATGCTGGGCTTGGCCTTTGCTGTCGTGGACTGCTCTAGTTCGTTAGAAAGGGCACACAATTTCCGGCGATTGAGTGTCATATAGGGGCTTTGCTGATAACAGTTTTTGTCTTGCTGATTTATTTGCTGCAAGACTGAACCGCCATGGAGCTGCATGTGATATTTGACCAGTCCGTCAGCTACCATTCTATTGACGGTATCATAGCGCTTTTCCTTGTCTTGGAGGTAGTGGCCTTGGCCCTCTTCGTAGAAGATTTTGAAATGTTTGGTCTGATTGTTGACCCGCATACTGAGTGAATAATAATCCTCAGCGGTGGGACTGCGTCGCAGCAAGTAGCTTCCGTCGGGGGCATTGGCTAACAGATTTTCCGCCTCTACATGCCCCATCGGACCATGGTACTCTGTGCCATAGATGTCAGCTCCGATTGAGTCTGTACGATTGCGTAGACAACGCACCGGCTTTGGCGTCGGTGCATCCAATTGTATCTTATACACTGCAACAGAGAGAGAAAGAGAGAGGGGCACACCTAAACAATGCTCTTGCACACATACACACATGCACACAATTTTAAATAATTTGAAATGACTCACATTCGGGTTTCCATAATTTTTGCACTTGCATATTTTTGGATACCGTTACAAAGGAAAAATAAAACCTATAATTTAAAACATACAAGAATAAAAACAAACTAAAAATGCTACCGATGACTTTGTCTTCAAATGCATCGATATGTGTTATGAATCGATAACACTCGTTGGCAAGCCAGCTGTTTCAGCTGAGCGGGTCTGCCAACTTGCTGATGTATATTTAAAATTTTAAACCTTTTCAGCAACAAAGTATTAGAACTTTAATATAAAAAAAAACTTTCAATTATTTTGTATCTTCTTTTTGTTATACCACCCCGAATATTTATTAGACGGTTTCATGTAGTTTTTTTTTATATATATTTTTTTAATAACTTTAAGTACATTTCTTTTGTAAAAAGACATACTTTTACTTGGTTTATTCATTAAATACAATACATTAAATTATCTTTCCTTTGGAAAACCATGTAAAACTTCGAAATGCGTTTTAATTTCATTACAATGATAAATTTTAAATACAAAAAAAAAAAAATACTTTGAAAAGTTCAGCTCAAACGAGCATGTGTGGTTTTTAGAGAAGAATAAAATCGTTTAGATAACTCACGTTAATTTAGAATAATACGCGTAATATTTTTAGTTTAAGTATAACGACACGGCTCTGCGTATGTAAACAAAAAAAAAAAAAAAAAAAAAAAACAACAAAAATATGTAGTGTTCAAAAAGTTGTTAAAGTTAGCTGCCGGTCGCACTGGTCAATCATGTCTTTTTTTATGAATATGTACCAGGAATCCAGGAATAGGAAAGATATATAAATAGATAAGATAAATATGCAAAGTCTTTTGGTGGGCAATAAAAAGCGTTGAATGAATACAATTAGATCTTGCACATATATCCGAATCCGAAATACAAAATATACCAAATGTCGTCAGTATGGAACCTTGATATGGCTATCTCTTTCTTTAAATTTTCTGAGACATCAGTGTTGCTGGAATATTGGAATTGGAGACTGCGGAATGAACAGCTAGCTAGTTTGGCAGGTGTTTTGTTTGTGTTGTGTTCTCTTGTTGTTGTTGTTGTTGTTTTTATGTGGTTTATGTTAGTGGTGTAGAGAGGGTGTGCTTTTGGTAAGACTTGCTACGATTGTTAACCGCTCATGACCATGCGGACAAACTCCTCGTAATTGATATTTCCCTGCTGGTCCTCCATATTGGCCAGAAGCTGCTCAACCTCTTCGTCGGTGAGCTTCTCGCCCAGTGTGGTCAACAGATGACGCAGCTCAGCCGAAGATATATAGCCACTGGCGTCCTTGTCAAAGTGACGCAAGCCTTCAATGAAGTCGTCGGCCGTATCACCCGAACGTGCCTTTGAAATGGCCTGGTAAATGGGCAGGAAGACCTCAAACGAGATCCGTTCATCAGGTTTAAGCTGATGTGTGCACTTTTTCACATCCGATTCGGTGGGATTTTGGCCCAGAGCCCTCAAGCACTCGCCCACCTGGCTCAACTGGATCTTTCCATCCCCACGATTGTCAAACAGATTAAAGGCCTCCTGGAATTCTACAATAAAATAAAAAAAAAAAACACAATTAGCCAGAGACCAGAGTGAAGGCTGCCTCCCAACCTTCGAGCGTTGTAAAAGTTGGCTTCACATGTGCCGTGTAATAATACATGATGCCGGGGCGATTGGGAATCTAGAACCGACTGCTTGACTGCATCAACTGCTACTAACCTCGACTGCAGTTAATTGAATACTCAGACACGGCCCGGGCGTACGCCGATTGAATAACTAACAAATATGTATAGACGGAGCACCTGGGCAATGTAAAAACCGCAGCAATGTGTTCACTGTAGAGTAAAGACTTTCTGGCTATGATGGATCGGAATTTCGCTCGCAAGCTAGTCTTATAGAGAAGAACCTTTAGAGATCCCTAAATATATACAAATTACCAATTGTATATAATTTTTTAAGCTAAATAGAAGGATGATTGGCTAGGGTATAAGGAGTTCGATGTAGCATAATTGCGATGCCTGGTGACCCCAAAAATCAAAGCCATTCATGTTGTGCCGTAAAAGGCAGTAAATGAAAACAACAACAGAAATTTGCCCATTTTAGGCTATGACTACAGTGTCGCATGCCTGCCGATCGGCACAGTGCGTTTGATTCGGCGGTGTAAGTCGATCGGCGAATGCGGTCAAAATCATTGACGTCATCGACCATTTAAAGTCATTATAAATGCCGCATAAGCGTCTTAAATTTCCGTTAACAACCATGGATGTGATCAACTTTGTTTGGGGACGTTGGGGAGTCTACAGGGTAGAAGCAACTCAACTTATCGAAAAGATTTCTACAATCTCGCACTCGACCAACCTGCCAGTTCGGGCAATAAATTGATTAAGTTATCAATATATATAGGCATTCCTTTCTTTGGTTTAGCTTATTGCATAAAAATTTTGCAGATTTTAGCAAGAAAAAAAATAATAATATTAATAATAATGGATCTGATGGAAGTTATGGTGGGGGGCACGCATTGACCCACAAATAAGCCATTTACGGCAGTCACTGTAGATGGATATGACAAGCCCGTATATGCGTTTATAAATTAATTGAAAAGCAAGAAAATACTGTCGAGCTCTGAAATTCATTGTAATTGTTGGCGATTTGCAGTCCAGCGGGGCTGGTGCTACGTAGCTGACAAGAAGCGCGCGACTGGCAGATTGAGAGAAATTTTAAGAGATCAACTGAAGTCAGCCGAAATCAATTTCATATTAAAGTGTGTCGTCTGCCAAATAATATTTGAGAGCGGTGAGTCATTCATAAGGCGGTACGATCGCTGTATGGCAGCTACCCAGCGTCATCGCTTGTTTGTTTTATCAATGATTCATGAGGTACCCGATTTTTCAGTGTGTCACTACTTGAAAATTTTAATATGGCGTCGTCGGGTAATCTTTGCTAGCCTTGGGTATGCACTTTTTAAATAGTGCGCGACCCACGTCTTCTCACTTCCTACCTGGGCGACCATGGCTGCCAGCGCAGCAATTTAATCTGGCATACCCATACACGAACATCAAACTCAACTTACCAGCTAATTGATCCTCGCTATAAGCAGCCTAGAATATAAAACAAATTGCTCAAAACGCTTTTAAATGATTACTAAGACGGCTATCTTACCATATTGATTTGTTAAGTGACTTCCGGACAACTGCTCTAAATAAAATTTGCGTTGGAAAATATAAGTTTTCGTCGAATTGAAGAGAAGTAGGGTTGTTGATTAAGTAAGGGTTGCAAATGATAGAATATCGATAGATGCGTTGTTCGTTTAACATTTCTCAAATACCTATCGATATTATTGCAGCTGCATGTTTGTAGAAATTATTAAAATTTATTTTACACATACAGCACCTTAATTTATTTTTATGTATTTATCTGCTAAATATATTTATGTGATCTCAAATCAATTCCATCGAATATGCACACCTTGAATTCCACTACATGTGAATGGCAAATCCCCAGCTGATTGCATTGTTTACACAAATCCTATTTGAATTCAAAAGAAATGCAAGAAAATAGTTTTATGTAAATACATTTTTTTTTTAATGTAATAAAAGTGAATTGTAAATTTTAATAATGAAAATATATAAATGTTTATGTTTGTTCTATAATATATATATATATACATTTAGTTCAATAAAGTTTAAAGTTAAACATGAATTTATCTTTTGATAGATTAGAATGTCATAAGATGCCCATTAGTTCAGTATACTATAGCCATTATCGTTCTAGAAGAAATATTATTACACATATAGTCTTTGTGATGACCGTTATTTCAAATTATTTGATGCAAATTTTTCAGTTGACCCTACCTTATAGATTTAATATTTATATTTGCTGTTTAATTTATTAAAGAGTTTCAATGTCTGCCGAAATCGAAATGGGTGAGTGAAAATAATTTGTTGTTAAAAATTTACGTAAAAAAAAACTATATAATTTGTGCTGGCCTGCGTTTTTAGAAAATAACTTGGATTTGTTGTTCAAAACAGGGTTGTAATTTATTGGTGATCGATAGGCGCATACGCATTTGAATGCGAGCTCACCAGCGCGATTTCTTTGCTTAAATTTAGTTTTAATCGAATTTAAACAGACTTAGGAAAACGGCAGCGATTTTTTTAAATACACATAATTTTTTTAGCCATTATTAGAAGCATTAGTTCGTTTACTTAACATTAAAAATATGTAAATGAATTAATGTATAAATGTTTCTAAGCTAATGAAATAAATTGCAAGCTACAAACAATAGGCTGGGCCAGTCAGGTCCTCTGTCAATAATGCGCTAAGTGATTGCCAAGTTTATCGTGAAATTCATCCATGTCTCTTTAAATTGTTTCTGTTTGCTTTTAAGCAAGCTATCGATTTTAATCCAGTTTTGGATTTAAATTGGTTACATTTTTCATTATTTTAATGTCATTTTAATTTTTTTAGTATTAATTTATATTTAGATATAGAATTCCGAAGAAATTCAACAGTTCGTAGTGCTTTAAATTTTGAAAACATCTTTCCAGATAAAAATTTATTCAAAGAAACTTGTGCTGCAGGCATTATAATTTGCATATTAAGTTCGTATTATTATATCATATTATATTGTTTTTTTTTTTTTTAAGGGTTTCAGAGGTTTTCTAAAAAGATTAATAAAAAAAAACATTTTAGAAGAGCATACATGATGGAACTGGTTCAGTTCATTTCATTTCATGTGGGTCCACAAATGCATTTTAGTTTTCATACCGTGTTTTCATCATTTATGCATTCTATGGTTTAGCATAAATATTCACAGGCTAAGCCTTGCTTATATTTGATTTGAAATTTGTTGAAAGCTGTTTCGAAACTAAACTAATTCCGCATCCAATACACTCTTTATGAGTTGATTATCACCTTATAATATTATTAACATTTAATTAAAATATAAAAGTCCAACCAGTTTTTTCGTTAACAACAAATAAGCAAAACAAAACCATTAGATTTTTTGTATTGAATTACGAAGACATAAGTCAGTGAAATCGATCAGTGGGAACTGACGCGAAAAAAGTCCAGTGGAAGCTCGCTATGACGACTACTGCAAAATGTAAAAACCCACATTTGTAGCTCAAGTTATTTATATATTGTTATATAATTTATTAAAGTGTTTCATTTCGCCATACCCGAAAATCTGAGGAATTTAGATTTATAGTCTTAGTAGGCGACTTATGCCAACGTCAGCGCAGCGCAGCACGGCGCCCCCGCCCGCGCTGTTCGTTTGATGCTCGTCGCCGTAGCCCTCGCCTGCGATCACTTGTGTTCGTGAATTTTGCGATCGCGTAAGTTTCTGTTTTGCGTGAAAGAAGAAAAAGAGAAACAACAAAAAAACGAAGCAAAAGCAAATCGTTGGGCAATGGTGAGTGAAACACATATTTGTTAGTAAAAGTTTACGTTAACCAAAAAAAAAAAAAAAACAAAATTAGTCGTGCAGTTGCTGCAAAATATTTTATAGGCAATGACTAGAAACTAACATAGTATGCGTATGTATTTTCAGCTGCAAATCGAAGTGTTCTAAAAATAATACGAAATTAAAATAAAAAAAAAAAAGAAAAACAAAAATTCGAGTCTCATATAAAAGCGAATTTATTTGTGTGTGTGTGTGTGTGTTTCAACAAAATTAATCAAAAAAGTAATAATAATTTTTGAAATTGTGTTTGTAGTAGTTACCTGCTCTCGGGAACGCAATCGAATTGCGTATGTGCTCTATCAATAATAAATTTATTGCTGTACATGGTGGTTTGGTTATCAGCCAAACTTTGCACTGGCTTCCCCAGCCTTGGGTGGGCTGTCGTCACCGTCTACTGCAGTCGTCGTCGTCGCTGCTTCTGCTTCTGCTTCTTGCCTTACTCATTGAGTAAGGTCTTTGACACAAACATAATAGGTAGTTTGCGGTTTGGCGATAAGAGCAACAACGTTCCATAACGGAAGCACAACTTCAAGATGCCCTCTGAGGAGGATCAAAGGTTGATTACCGGCCTGAACAAACTCCGGAATGAGGATAAACTGACCGATGTAACGCTCATAGTGGAGGGTAAACGATTCAAGGTGAGTCTATTGTGAATTAAAATCCAAAAAAAATAATTCAAATGACTATGTTATTTGCAGGCGCATCGTGTGGTTTTGGCCGCCGCCAGCGACTACTTTTGTGCAATGTTTGCGGATTGTGCCATGATAGAGTCACGGAAGAAGGAAATCGCTCTGTACGGTGTAACCGCACGGGCTATCGGAGCCATCATTGATTTTATCTACACCTCCGTGCTTGATCTAAATGTAGATAATGTTGAGGAGATGCTGGCCGCTGCCTCCCATGTCCAACTTAAGGAAGTCATAGGTCAATGCACTAGCTTCCTGGAGCAGAGACTGATTATGGATAACTGCCTGGCCATAGCAGGACTAGCCGATATTTACGGGATAACCGCATTGATCGAACGTTCCTACCGCTACATTTGCGCCCACTTCAAGGAGTTCTCCAGCACAAGTGATTTTAAAGACCTCAAGGTGGACCAAATGCGCTATATATTGTCGTCCAATTACCCCATGGATGTAACCGAAAGCGAACTGGTTCGTCTGCTCTGCCATTTCGGAGTCCAACAGCAAATTGATGACACCATCATGGGGGAACTAATACATCTCATCCACTGGCAGTATATATGCTTCGATGATATGAAGACTTTCCGCCAGCTCACCTTTACTTTGGATGATGGCAAGCAACACACACTGCCCACCACATACTTCAATCGACTGAAACAAGAGTACCTGATTAAACTGCGAGGGAGTAGCTCACAGAGTGAGGATATGGTGGCCACCGATTCGGGGCCCACAAACATGCGCGGCATGGAACTGAGCCTCCTCAAAATCGGTGGCTTCGAATGGAAGGGTCTGACCAATGAGATTATGTGCTTTTCACCCTCAAAAATGAGATGGTATGAGTTGACTACCATACCACACATCGATCAATGTAAGAAGCAATATTTTGATTTTCCGTATTTTTCTCCAATAATTCGATTTGTTGTCCAGGCAACTACGGCACAGCCGTGCTCAACAACGAGCTGTTCATAGTAGGCGGAGCCTACGATGTTTGCCTTAAGGAATACATACATCCATTTGGCTTCCGATATTGCCCCCTGCAGGACAGTTGGGTAACTATAGCGCCAATTCAATTGGACCGCTGCCGCTTCACGCTGAATGCGGTGGGAAAACAGTATCTCTATGCCGTAGGTGGCATCGTCGAGACTGACGATAACTCCGAGGAGAGCTTGCGTCGTATCTCCAACGTAGAACGTTATGATGTAGTCAACAATGTGTGGACGTTTATGCCCAACCTGGTCGAGAATCGTAGCCAACATGCTGGAGTTGTTGTGGGCGAAAAGCTCTATATATCCGGTAAGTTTTGGAAGGCCGTTTAACTGCTGCAATAACTGACTTTATTATTCTCAATAGGTGGCATTCATCTAGCTAATATATTGGACACCATGTGGTGCTTCGATGTTAAGAGTGAAACTTGGGAGCAACTGGCATCCATGCCCTCACCTTGCTGTGATCACATACTTGTGGCCGTAGATAACCGCATCTACGCCTGTGGAGGTTGGCATGAGAGCCTGACCGAGTCGCGGGTGCTGGTCCAGCACATCTATGTCTATGACATTGCCACCAACATCTGGAGTATCGAGACCAAAATACCAACTCCGAAATTCTATTCCGGAGTGACTGCCCTCAAGCGCTCGATAATCTTTGTGGGTGGCCTGGACTCGACTGAATCCATTGATCGCGCCTCCTCAGAGACCATGGCCTATGACCTGGACACTAAAGACTGGTGGCATCGAAAAGACTGGTGGAACACTCCCAATGATGTCTGGGAGTCGACATGTGCTACCCTCTACGTGCCCACATGCTAATTTGATCGAGTCGAAACAAGTCGACGGGAGAAATCGAAAATTCGCAAAAAAACACAAAAACAAACTACCAAACAACAGCTAAAAGAGAAAGTTAGAAAGTGAGAGGGGTATTTAAACATTTACGTTTTATATATTTAATATCAAAGCACAAGGAACTTGGCATAACATTTTAAAGAAACATCTCGAATTTAGGCTTAGTGAAAGAAAATGAAAACCATTCCTATGTATACGCATATACACAAAAATGGTCGTCAAACACTCATTTTGTTAGTCTATACGACTACCACACCCACCCCGCCCATTGTACACTATAGTTTTTTATTGTGTGTACTTAAAAATTCAATCATCTTGTGATTCATAAAAATAAAAGGATGAAGAGAGAAGCCAATAATTTAGCCGGCATGCAGCACACTTCACTCTTATATGTCTGGTCATTTGCCGGCATTCGCCAGTGACTGTGTGTGTGTTTTGAGTAATATTTTATGTGTTGAAATATTTATTGATAATTTAATAATGTCTTTATAATAAATCGAATACACAAATTGTGCCAATATTGGCAAAATCTTGTTGACTATTTATCAAATTCAAATCTAATTTTTATTAAAAAAAAAAAAAACTGACCCAGACAATACACAAATCGAAAGCGGGTACAAAAATGTTTTTTTTTTTGTATTGATTTAAATAAAAGGCATAATTGTTTAATAATATTGTTGTATGCTTCGACTGATGCAGTCCCATGTTCCGCGGTCTTCATATAAGTGTTACCCCAAGTCTTAAACCTTCAGAAGCATCGAGAAGCGTCACTGCCGGTAGAAAGTTCTAGCAACTTCCCGACAGGCCTCATAACTGCAGGTAGACGCTTGCTTGCCTTGTTCATGTTCATACATGTGTCTGGATTCTTGTGAAATAGGTCTATAGACGCTTCCAGACTAATGTGGAACAAAGCGTACGCATTTTCAGTCGCAAATCGAAGTGCTTTAGAAATAATAAAAAAATAATACAAAATTTCAACAAAAATAAACAAAAAATAATTTTTAAAATTGCTCTCGGGATCGTAATCAAATTGCGTGTGCATTCTATCAATAATAAATTTATTGGTTTAAATTTGGTTATCAGCCAATCTTTGCACAGGCTTTCCCAGCCTTGAGTGGGCTGTCGTCACCGTCTTCTTTAGCCGTCGTCGTCGCTGCTTCTATACTTCTTGAGTAAGATCTTTGACACAAAAATAATAGGTAGCTTCCAGTTTGACAACAGCAAGAAAAACAACGTTCGAAAAAATAAAGCACAACTTCAAGATGCCCCCTGAGGAGAACCAATGGTTGAATACCGGCCTGAACAAGCTCCGGGATGAGGATAAGCTGATCGATGTAACGCTCATAGTCGACAGCAAGCGATTCAAGGTGAGTCTATTGTGAATTAAAATCCAAAAAATAAATTGCAATCTTATTTGCAGGCGCATCGTGTTGTTTTGGCCGCCACCAGCGGCTACTTCTGCGCAATGTTTGCCGATTGTCCCATGATAGAGTCACGGCAAAAGGAAATCACTCTATACGGTGTAACCCCACGGGCTATTGGAGCCATCATTGATTTTATCTACACCTCCGTGCTTGATCTAAATGTAGATAATGTTGAGGAGATGCTGGCCGCTGCCACCCATCTTCAAATTATGAAAGTCATAGATCAATGTACTAGCTTCCTGGAGCAGAAAATGATTATGGATAACTGTCTGTCTATAGCAAGACTAGCCGATATTTACGGAATAACCCCATTGATCGAAAGTTCCTACCGCTATATTTGCGCCCACTTCAAGGAGTTCTCCAGCACAAGTGATTTCAAAGACCTCAATGTGGACCAAATGCGCTATATATTGGTGTCCCTTCACCCCATGGACGTGAAGGAAAGCGAACTGGTTCGTCTACTCTGCCGTTTCGGAGTCCAACAGCAAATTTGTGACACCATCATGGGGGAACTAATACATCTCATCCAATGGCAGTATATAAGCTTCGATGATATGAAGACTTTCCGCCAACTCACCTTTACTTTGGATGATGGCAAGCAACACACACTGCCCACCACATACTTCAATCGACTGAAACAAGAGTACCTGATTAAACTGCGAGGGAGTAGCTCAAAGAATAAGGATATGGTGGCTAACGATTCGATGCCCACGAACATGCGCGGCATGGAACTGAGCATCCTCAGAATCAGCGGCTTCGAATGGAAAAATGTGACCAATAAAATTATGTGCTTCTCACCTTCAAAAATGGAATGGTATGAGTTAACTAACATACCTCACAGCAATGATTGTAAGAAACAATATTTTGATTTTCCATATTTTTCTCCAATAATTCGATTTGTTGTCCAGGGAACTACGTCGCAGCCGTGCTCAACAACGAGCTGTTCATAGTGGGCGCTGTCTACAATGTTTGCATTAGGGAATACTTTAATACATTTAGCTTCCGATATTGTCCACTGCGGGACAGCTGGGTGACTATAAGGTCCATTACATTTGGCCTCAGAGGCTTCACGCTGAATGCCGTGGGAAATCAATATCTCTATGCCGTAGGTGGCACTGTCAAGTCTGGCATTGACGACTCTAACATTGTCGGATCCCAGGAACAATTATTTCCTCCTTTTAATGTAGAACGTTACGACGTAGTCAACAATGTGTGGGAGTTTATGCCCAACCTGGCGGAGAATCGAAGCCGACATGCTGGAGTTGCTGTGGGCGAAAAGCTCTATATATCCGGTAAGTTTTGGAAGGCCGTTTGACTGATCCAACAACTAATTTTATCTTTCTGAATAGGGGGCGTTCATGTAGCTAATTTATTGGACACCATGTGGTGCTTCGATGTTAAAAGTCAAACTTGGGAGCAACTGGCATCCATGCCCTTACCTTGCTGTGATCACATACTCGTGGCCATGGATAACCGCATCTACGCCTGTGGAGGCTGGAACGAGACTCCAACCCGTCCGCGGGTGCTGTGCCAGCACATCTATGTCTATGACATTGCCATCAACGTCTGGAGTGTCGAGACGAAAATACCAAAGCCGATATTCTACTCTGGAGTGTCTGTCCTCAAGCGCTCGATAATCTTTGTGGATGGCCTGGACGTTACTGAAGCCATTTTGCGCTCCTCCTCAGGGACCATGGCCTATGACTTGGACACTAAAAGCTGGTGTCGTTGCAAAGACTGGTGGAATACACCCACTGATTTTTGGGAGGCGAAATTTGCTACCCTCTATGTGCCCATACGTTAATTTTCCCCGAGTCGAAACAAGACACAAAGACAAACTACCAAATAACACCAAAAGGGGAATGTTAGAAAGTGATAGGGGACATTGGTGTTGAAACATTTTTTGGTTTTATATTTAATGTCGAAGCACATATCATTTTAAAGAAACATCTCCATCTTAGGCTTAGTGAAATAATTATTTTGTTGGTCTATCCGACTACCACATCTACCCCGCCCATTATAATATAATAAAATTTTCATTGGTCACGAAAAAAACTCAACGCTATCTTCGGGGCTGTCGCAGATTATAATCTTCGAAGTTTTTTTTTTTGCCGATTTAGGTTGGTAAGACAGCTATATGATATAGTAGTCCAATGCTAGTGAATTTGAGCCGATTTTGGTTCGTATGGCTGTTATATGACACCAGGGTCCGATCCTTATGTAATTTTTCACGTAGGATCAATTCTCAATTGAAAATCCGGTATCTTAAAAGTGTTTTATGTTTTGTTTTAAATGAAAGACATAATTGTTTAAAAATATTTACAATTTATGTATTTTGTGATTTTTGGTCAGGGTTTTCTTTCCATCAGTTCTACATGGAAAATTCTATCCATCGGGCATGGAAAGAGCTTAGAAACTAAAATCTCTATCAACAGTTTAAGAGGCTTAGAAACTAAAATTTTAAAAAGCACACAAAGTAAAATAAACAAGAAGAAGAGCTAGACAAATTTTGTCTCTCTTTCGACGTCGATAGTTAAGAGCTATGAAATTATGACTAAAACACTTGAATCGGCTTGAAAGAACAGAGACACAGAATTGATGTGAATTGCCTGATGATTTCAAACGATTTTAAAAATTAGGTAGAGCCTTTCTAGCCCGCTTGTCATTGTTAACTTTGACTGGATTTGAGGGGGCTACGTATTCTGCTGAGGTGCTATGACCACCCAACCGTCGTCGGCCACAGTTTCACCAGGTGTGCCACTATTCGCTTGACTAGAGTTCAGATGATCCTGAAGTATGTCGTTCTGCCGGTTGCTCAGGACATGGGCACCAGGCTGCTTCAGCCACTGCTGCTGCAGACTATTGAACAGGCTCTGCAGTTCTTCCTAGTATGGACAATGAGAGCAGCATTTAATAGAGGTCTGGTGCAGGGCAGGATTTAGCTACTTACTCTGTCTTTGATTTTATTCAAAATGTCCTGTTTCTTTTCGCGCTCTTCCGGTTCCATTTCGATGATCAGCTTCTTTTTAAAGTCTTGGGCATAGTACAGGTCAGTGTCCACGCGCAAATACTCCTTGGCCATGTCCCTGTGTTCGCGATAAATGGCTTGCGACTCGGGATTGTTGGGTATGGGAGCCTCCGGTTGCAATTCAGGATCCAGCATCATGGCCAGCGACTGATCACAGCGATCGTCATTCTCATCCTCACTCACAAGGGCCACCGAATCGTTGCCTTCCGTGAGGGTCTCTTTATTGTCGGTCAAGTTTGCGGGCATCACGGCTTTGGTATCAGTCACTGAAAGTCTTTGCTTTCCATCACTTTTGGCTGGAAAGACAAAAGACAGCTTATTAGACAGCTTATTATTGATTTAAATAAAAGGCATAATTGTTTAATAATATTGTTGTATGCTTCGACTGATGCAGTCCCATGTTCCGCGGTCTTCATATAAGTGTTACCCCAAGTCTTAAACCTTCAGAAGCATCGAGAATCGTCACTGCCAGTAGAAAGTTCTAGCAACTTCCCGACAGGCCTCATAACTGCAGGTAGACGCTTGCTTGCCTTGTTCATGTTCATACATGTGTCTGGATTCTTGTGAAATAGGTCTATAGACGCTTCCAGACTAATGTGGAACAAAGCGTACGCATTTTCAGTCGCAAATCGAAGTGCTTCAGAAATAATAAAAAAATAATACAAAATTTCAACAAAAATAAACAAAAAATAATTTTTAAAATTGCTCTCGGGATCGTAATCAAATTGCGTGTGCATTCTATCAATAATAAATTTATTGGTTTAAATTTGGTTATCAGCCAATCTTTGCACAGGCTTTTCCAGCCTTGAGTGGGCTGTCGTCACCGTCTTCTTTAGCCGTCGTCGTCGCTGCTTCTATACTTCTTGAGTAAGATCTTTGACACAAAAATAATACGTAGCTTCCAGTTTGACAACAGCAAGAAAAACAACGTTCGAAAAAATAAAGCACAACTTCAAGATGCCCCCTGAGGAGAACCAATGGTTGAATACCGGCCTGAACAAGCTCCGGGATGAGGATAAGCTGATCGATGTAACGCTCATAGTCGACAGCAAGCGATTCAAGGTGAGTCTATTGTGAATTAAAATCCAAAAAATAAATTGCAATCTTATTTGCAGGCGCATCGTGTTGTTTTGGCCGCCACCAGCGGCTACTTCTGCGCAATGTTTGCCGATTGTCCCATGATAGAGTCACGGCAAAAGGAAATCACTCTGTACGGTGTAACCCCACGGGCTATTGGAGCCATCATTGATTTTATCTACACCTCCGTGCTTGATCTAAATGTAGATAATGTTGAGGAGATGCTGGCCGCTGCCACCCATCTTCAAATTATGAAAGTCATAGATCAATGTACTAGCTTCCTGGAGCAGAAAATGATTATGGATAACTGTCTGTCTATAGCAAGACTAGCCGATATTTACGGAATAACCCCATTGATCGAAAGTTCCTACCGCTATATTTGCGCCCACTTCAAGGAGTTCTCCAGCACAAGTGATTTCAAAGACCTCAATGTGGACCAAATGCGCTATATATTGGTGTCCCTTCACCCCATGGACGTGAAGGAAAGCGAACTGGTTTGTCTACTCTGCCGTTTCGGAGTCCAACAGCAAATTTGTGACACCATCATGGGGGAACTAATACATCTCATCCAATGGCAGTATATAAGCTTCGATGATATGAAGACTTTCCGCCAACTCACCTTTACTTTGGATGATGGCAAGCAACACACACTGCCCACCACATACTTCAATCGACTGAAACAAGAGTACCTGATTAAACTGCGAGGGAGTAGCTCAAAGAATAAGGATATGGTGGCTAACGATTCGATGCCCACGAACATGCGCGGCATGGAACTGAGCATCCTCAGAATCAGCGGCTTCGAATGGAAAAATGTGACCAATAAAATTATGTGCTTCTCACCTTCAAAAATGGAATGGTATGAGTTAACTAACATACCTCACAGCAATGATTGTAAGAAACAATATTTTGATTTTCCATATTTTTCTCCAATAATTCGATTTGTTGTCCAGGGAACTACGTCGCAGCCGTGCTCAACAATGAGCTGTTCATAGTGGGCGCTGTCTACAATGTTTGCATTAGGGAATACTTTAATACATTTAGCTTCCGATATTGTCCACTGCGGGACAGCTGGGTGACTATAAGGTCCATTACATTTGGCCTCAGAGGCTTCACGCTGAATGCCGTGGGAAATCAATATCTCTATGCCGTAGGTGGCACTGTCAAGTCTGGCATTGACGACTCTAACATTGTCGGATCCCAGGAACAATTATTTCCTCCTTTTAATGTAGAACGTTACGACGTAGTCAACAATGTGTGGGAGTTTATGCCCAACCTGGCGGAGAATCGAAGCCGACATGCTGGAGTTGCTGTGGGCGAAAAGCTCTATATATCCGGTAAGTTTTGGAAGGCCGTTTGACTGATCCAACAACTAATTTTATCTCTCTGAATAGGGGGCGTTCATGTAGCTAATTTATTGGACACCATGTGGTGCTTCGATGTTAAAAGTCAAACTTGGGAGCAACTGGCATCCATGCCCTTACCTTGCTGTGATCACATACTCGTGGCCATGGATAACCGCATCTACGCCTGTGGAGGCTGGAACGAGACTCCAACCCGTCCGCGGGTGCTGTGCCAGCACATCTATGTCTATGACATTGCCATCAACGTCTGGAGTGTCGAGACGAAAATACCAAAGCCGATATTCTACTCTGGAGTGTCTGTCCTCAAGCGCTCGATAATCTTTGTGGATGGCCTGGACGTTACTGAAGCCATTTTGCGCTCCTCCTCAGGGACCATGGCCTATGACTTGGACACTAAAAGCTGGTGTCGTTGCAAAGACTGGTGGAATACACCCACTGATTTTTGGGAGGCGAAATTTGCTACCCTCTATGTGCCCATACGTTAATTTTCCCCGAGTCGAAACAAGACACAAAGACAAACTACCAAATAACACCAAAAGGGGAATGTTAGAAAGTGATAGGGGACATTGGTGTTGAAACATTTTTTGGTTTTATATTTAATGTCGAAGCACATATCATTTTAAAGAAACATCTCCATCTTAGGCTTAGTGAAATAATTATTTTGTTGGTCTATCCGACTACCACATCTACCCCGCCCATTATAATATAATAAAATTTTCATTGGTCACGAAAAAAACTCACAACGCTATCTTCGGGGCTGTCGCAGATTATAATCTTCGAAGTTTTTTTTTGGCGATTTAGGTTGGTAAGACAGCTATATGATATAGTAGTCCAATGCTAGTGAATTGGAGCCGATTTTGGTTCGTATGGCTGTTATATGACACCAGGGTCCGATCCTTATGTAATTTTTCACGTAGGATCAATTCTCAATTGAAAATCCGGTATCTTAAAAGTGTTTTATGTTTTGTTTTAAATGAAAGACATAATTGTTTAAAAATATTTACAATTTATGTATTTTGTGATTTTTGGTCAGGGTTTTCTTTCCATCAGTTCTACATGCAAAATTCTATCCATCGGGCATGGAAAGAGCTTAGAAACTAAAATCTCTATCAACAGTTTAAGAGGCTTAGAAACTAAAATTTTAAAAAGCACACAAAGTAAAATAAACAAGAAGAAGAGCTAGACAAATTTTGTCTCTCTTTCGACGTCGATAGTTAAGAGCTATGAAATTATGACTAAAACACTTGAATCGGCTTGAAAGAACAGAGACACAGAATTGATGTGAATTGCCTGATGATTTCAAACGATTTTAAAAATTAGGTAGAGCCTTTCTAGCCCGCTTGTCATTGTTAACTTTGACTGGATTTGAGGGGGCTACGTATTCTGCTGAGGTGCTATGACCACCCAACCGTCGTCGGCCACAGTTTCACCAGGTGTGCCACTATTCGCTTGACTAGAGCTCAGATGATCCTGAAGTATGTCGTTCTGCCGGTTGCTCAGGACATGGGCACCAGGCTGCTTCAGCCACTGCTGCTGCAGACTATTGAACAGGCTCTGCAGTTCTTCCTAGTATGGACAATGAGAGCAGCATTTAATAGAGGTCTGGTGCAGGGCAGGATTTAGCTACTTACTCTGTCTTTGATTTTATTCAAAATGTCCTGTTTCTTTTCGCGCTCTTCCGGTTCCATTTCGATGATCAGCTTCTTTTTAAAGTCTTGGGCATAGTACAGGTCAGTGTCCACGCGCAAATACTCCTTGGCCATGTCCCTGTGTTCGCGATAAATGGCTTGCGACTCGGGATTGTTGGGTATGGGAGCCTCCGGTTGCAATTCAGGATCCAGCATCATGGCCAGCGACTGATCACAGCGATCGTCATTCTCATCCTCGCTCACAAGGGCCACCGAATCGTTGCCTTCCGTGAGGGTCTCCTTATTGTCGGTCAAGTTTGCATCACGGCTTTGGTATCAGTCACTGAAAGTCTTTGCTTTCCATCAAGACAAAAGACAGCTTATTAGACAGCTTATTATTGATTTAAATAAAAGGCATAATTGTTTTATAATATTGTTGTATGCTTCGACTGATGCAGTCCCATGTTCCGCGGTCTTCATATAAGTGTTACCCCAAGTCTTAAACCTTCAGAAGCATCGAGAATCGTCACTGCCGGTAGAAAGTTCTAGCAACTTCCCGACAGGCCTCATAACTGCAGGTAGACGCTTGCTTGCCTTGTTCATGTTCATACATGTGTCTGGATTCTTGTGAAATAGGTCTATAGACGCTTCCAGACTAATGTGGAACAAAGCGTACGCATTTTCAGTCGCAAATCGAAGTGCTTCAGAAATAATAAAAAAATAATACAAAATTTCAACAAAAATAAACAAAAAATAATTTTTAAAATTGCTCTCGGGATCGTAATCAAATTGCGTGTGCATTCTATCAATAATAAATTTATTGGTTTAAATTTGGTTATCAGCCAATCTTTGCACAGGCTTTCCCAGCCTTCAGTGGGCTGTCGTCACCGTCTTCTTTAGCCGTCGTCGTCGCTGCTTCTATACTTCTTGAGTAAGATCTTTGACACAAAAATAATACGTAGCTTCCAGTTTGACAACAGCAAGAAAAACAACGTTCGAAAAAATAAAGCACAACTTCAAGATGCCCCCTGAGGAGAACCAATGGTTGAATACCGGCCTGAACAAGCTCCGGGATGAGGATAAGCTGATCGATGTAACGCTCATAGTCGACAGCAAGCGATTCAAGGTGAGTCTATTGTGAATTAAAATCCAAAAAATAAATTGCAATCTTATTTGCAGGCGCATCGTGTTGTTTTGGCCGCCACCAGCGGCTACTTCTGCGCAATGTTTGCCGATTGTCCCATGATAGAGTCACGGCAAAAGGAAATCACTCTGTACGGTGTAACCCCACGGGCTATTGGAGCCATCATTGATTTTATCTACACCTCCGTGCTTGATCTAAATGTAGATAATGTTGAGGAGATTCTGGTCGCTGCCACCCGTCTTCAAATTATGAAAGTCATAGATCAATGTACTAGCTTCCTGGAGCAGAAAATGATTATGGATAACTGTCTGTCTATAGCAAGACTAGCCGATATTTACGGAATAACCCCATTGATCGAAAGTTCCTACCGCTATATTTGCGCCCACTTCAAGGAGTTCTCCAGCACAAGTGATTTCAAAGACCTCAATGTGGACCAAATGCGCTATATATTGGTGTCCCTTCACCCCATGGACGTGAAGGAAAGCGAACTGGTTCGTCTACTCTGCCGTTTCGGAGTCCAACAGCAAATTTGTGACTACATCATGGGGGAACTAATACATCTCATCCAATGGCAGTATATAAGCTTCGATGATATGAAGACTTTCCGTCAACTCACCTTTACTTTGGATGATGGCAAGCAACACACACTGCCCACCACATACTTCAATCGACTGAAACAAGAGTACCTGATTAAACTGCAAGGGAGTAGCTCAAAGAATAAGGATATGGTGGCTAACGATTCGATGCCCACGAACATGCGCGGCATGGAACTGAGCATCCTCAGAATCAGCGGCTTCGAATGGAAAAATGTGACCAATAAAATTATGTGCTTCTCACCTTCAAAAATGGAATGGTATGAGTTAACTAACATACCTCACAGCAATGATTGTAAGAAACAATATTTTGATTTTCCATATTTTTCTCCAATAATTCGATTTGTTGTCCAGGGAACTACGTCGCAGCCGTGCTCAACAACGAGCTGTTCATAGTGGGCGCTGTCTACAATGTTTGCATTAGGGAATACTTTAATACATTTAGCTTCCGATATTGTCCACTGCGGGACAGCTGGGTGACTATAAGGTCCATTACATTTGGCCTCAGAGGCTTCACGCTGAATGCCGTGGGAAATCAATATCTCTATGCCGTAGGTGGCACTGTCAAGTCTGGCATTGACGACTCTAACATTGTCGGATCCCAGGAACAATTATTTCCTCCTTTTAATGTAGAACGTTACGACGTAGTCAACAATGTGTGGGAGTTTATGCCCAACCTGGCGGAGAATCGAAGCCGACATGCTGGAGTTGCTGTGGGCGAAAAGCTCTATATATCCGGTAAGTTTTGGAAGGCCGTTTGACTGATCCAACAACTAATTTTATCTCTCTGAATAGGGGGGCGTTCATGTAGCTAATTTATTGGACACCATGTGGTGCTTCGATGTTAAAAGTCAAACTTGGGAGCAACTGGCATCCATGCCCTTACCTTGCTGTGATCACATACTCGTGGCCATGGATAACCGCATCTACGCCTGTGGAGGCTGGAACGAGACTCCAACCCGTCCGCGGGTGCTGTGCCAGCACATCTATGTCTATGACATTGCCATCAACGTCTGGAGTGTCGAGACGAAAATACCAAAGCCGATATTCTACTCTGGAGTGTCTGTCCTCAAGCGCTCGATAATCTTTGTGGATGGCCTGGACGTTACTGAAGCCATTTTGCGCTCCTCCTCAGGGACCATGGCCTATGACTTGGACACTAAAAGCTGGTGTCGTTGCAAAGACTGGTGGAATACACCCACTGATTTTTGGGAGGCGAAATTTGCTACCCTCTATGTGCCCATACGTTAATTTTCCCCGAGTCGAAACAAGACACAAAGACAAACTACCAAATAACACCAAAAGGGGAATGTTAGAAAGTGATAGGGGACATTGGTGTTGAAACATTTTTTGGTTTTATATTTAATGTCGAAGCACATATCATTTTAAAGAAACATCTCCATCTTAGGCTTAGTGAAATAATTATTTTGTTGGTCTATCCGACTACCACATCTACCCCGCCCATTATAATATAATAAAATTTTCATTGGTCACGAAAAAAACTCACAACGCTATCTTCGGGGCTGTCGCAGATTATAATCTTCGAAGTTTTTTTTTGGCGATTTAGGTTGGTAAGACAGCTATATGATATAGTAGTCCAATGCTAGTGAATTTGATCCGATTTTGGTTCGTATGGCTGTTATATGACACCAGGGTCCGATCCTTATGTAATTTTTCACGTAGGATCAATTCTCAATTGAAAATCCGGTATCTTAAAAGTGTTTTATGTTTTGTTTTAAATGAAAGACATAATTGTTTAAAAATATTTACAATTTATGTATTTTGTGATTTTTGGTCAGGGTTTTCTTTCCATCAGTTCTACATGCAAAATTCTATCCATCGGGCATGGAAAGAGCTTAGAAACTAAAATCTCTATCAACAGTTTAAGAGGCTTAGAAACTAAAATTTTAAAAAGCACACAAAGTAAAATAAACAAGAAGAAGAGCTAGACAAATTTTGTCTCTCTTTCGACGTCGATAGTTAAGAGCTATGAAATTATGACTAAAACACTTGAATCGGCTTGAAAGAACAGAGACACAGAATTGATGTGAATTGCCTGATGATTTCAAACGATTTTAAAAATTAGGTAGAGCCTTTCTAGCCCGCTTGTCATTGTTAACTTTGACTGGATTTGAGGGGGCTACGTATTCTGCTGAGGTGCTATGACCACCCAACCGTCGTCGGCCACAGTTTCACCAGGTGTGCCACTATTCGCTTGACTAGAGTTCAGATGATCCTGAAGTATGTCGTTCTGCCGGTTGCTCAGGACATGGGCACCAGGCTGCTTCAGCCACTGCTGCTGCAGACTATTGAACAGGCTCTGCAGTTCTTCCTAGTATGGACAATGAGAGCAGCATTTAATAGAGGTCTGGTGCAGGGCAGGATTTAGCTACTTACTCTGTCTTTGATTTTATTCAAAATGTCCTGTTTCTTTTCGCGCTCTTCCGGTTCTATTTCGATGATCAGCTTCTTTTTAAAGTCTTGGGCATAGTACAGGTCAGTGTCCACGCGCAAATACTCCTTGGCCATGTCCCTGTGTTCGCGATAAATGGCTTGCGACTCGGGATTGTTGGGTATGGGAGCCTCCGGTTGCAATTCAGGATCCAGCATCATGGCCAGCGACTGATCACAGCGATCGTCATTCTCATCCTCACTCACAAGGGCCACCGAATCGTTGCCTTCCGTGAGGGTCTCTTTATTGTCGGTCAAGTTTGCGGGCATCACGGCTTTGGTATCAGTCACTGAAAGTCTTTGCTTTCCATCACTTTTGGCTGGAAAGACAAAAGACAGCTTATTAGACAGCTTATTATTGATTTAAATAAAAGGCATAATTGTTTAATAATATTGTTGTATGCTTCGACTGATGCAGTCCCATGTTCCGCGGTCTTCATATAAGTGTTACCCCAAGTCTTAAACCTTCAGAAGCATCGAGAATCGTCACTGCCGGTAGAAAGTTCTAGCAACTTCCCGACAGGCCTCATAACTGCAGGTAGACGCTTGCTTGCCTTGTTCATGTTCATACATGTGTCTGGATTCTTGTGAAATAGGTCTATAGACGCTTCCAGACTAATGTGGAACAAAGCGTACGCATTTTCAGTCGCAAATCGAAGTGCTTCAGAAATAATAAAAAAATAATACAAAATTTCAACAAAAATAAACAAAAAATAATTTTTAAAATTGCTCTCGGGATCGTAATCAAATTGCGTGTGCATTCTATCAATAATAAATTTATTGGTTTAAATTTGGTTATCAGCCAATCTTTGCACAGGCTTTCCCAGCCTTCAGTGGGCTGTCGTCACCGTCTTCTTTAGCCGTCGTCGTCGCTGCTTCTATACTTCTTGAGTAAGATCTTTGACACAAAAATAATACGTAGCTTCCAGTTTGACAACAGCAAGAAAAACAACGTTCGAAAAAATAAAGCACAACTTCAAGATGCCCCCTGAGGAGAACCAATGGTTGAATACCGGCCTGAACAAGCTCCGGGATGAGGATAAGCTGATCGATGTAACGCTCATAGTCGACAGCAAGCGATTCAAGGTGAGTCTATTGTGAATTAAAATCCAAAAAATAAATTGCAATCTTATTTGCAGGCGCATCGTGTTGTTTTGGCCGCCACCAGCGGCTACTTCTGCGCAATGTTTGCCGATTGTCCCATGATAGAGTCACGGCAAAAGGAAATCACTCTGTACGGTGTAACCCCACGGGCTATTGGAGCCATCATTGATTTTATCTACACCTCCGTGCTTGATCTAAATGTAGATAATGTTGAGGAGATGCTGGCCGCTGCCACCCATCTTCAAATTATGAAAGTCATAGATCAATGTACTAGCTTCCTGGAGCAGAAAATGATTATGGATAACTGTCTGTCTATAGCAAGACTAGCCGATATTTACGGAATAACCCCATTGATCGAAAGTTCCTACCGCTATATTTGCGCCCACTTCAAGGAGTTCTCCAGCACAAGTGATTTCAAAGACCTCAATGTGGACCAAATGCGCTATATATTGGTGTCCCTTCACCCCATGGACGTGAAGGAAAGCGAACTGGTTTGTCTACTCTGCCGTTTCGGAGTCCAACAGCAAATTTGTGATTACATCATGGGGGAACTAATACATCTCATCCAATGGCAGTATATAAGCTTCGATGATATGAAGACTTTCCGCCAACTCACCTTTACTTTGGATGATGGCAAGCAACACACACTGCCCACCACATACTTCAATCGACTGAAACAAGAGTACCTGATTAAACTGCGAGGGAGTAGCTCAAAGAATAAGGATATGGTGGCTAACGATTCGATGCCCACGAACATGCGCGGCATGGAACTGAGCATCCTCAGAATCAGCGGCTTCGAATGGAAAAATGTGACCAATAAAATTATGTGCTTCTCACCTTCAAAAATGGAATGGTATGAGTTAACTAACATACCTCACAGCAATGATTGTAAGAAACAATATTTTGATTTTCCATATTTTTCTCCAATAATTCGATTTGTTGTCCAGGGAACTACGTCGCAGCCGTGCTCAACAACGAGCTGTTCATAGTGGGCGCTGTCTACAATGTTTGCATTAGGGAATACTTTAATACATTTAGCTTCCGATATTGTCCACTGCGGGACAGCTGGGTGACTATAAGGTCCATTACATTTGGCCTCAGAGGCTTCACGCTGAATGCCGTGGGAAATCAATATCTCTATGCCGTAGGTGGCACTGTCAAGTCTGGCATTGACGACTCTAACATTGTCGGATCCCAGGAACAATTATTTCCTCCTTTTAATGTAGAACGTTACGACGTAGTCAACAATGTGTGGGAGTTTATGCCCAACCTGGCGGAGAATCGAAGCCGACATGCTGGAGTTGCTGTGGGCGAAAAGCTCTATATATCCGGTAAGTTTTGGAAGGCCGTTTGACTGATCCAACAACTAATTTTATCTCTCTGAATAGGGGGCGTTCATGTAGCTAATTTATTGGACACCATGTGGTGCTTCGATGTTAAAAGTCAAACTTGGGAGCAACTGGCATCCATGCCCTTACCTTGCTGTGATCACATACTCGTGGCCATGGATAACCGCATCTACGCCTGTGGAGGCTGGAACGAGACTCCAACCCGTCCGCGGGTGCTGTGCCAGCACATCTATGTCTATGACATTGCCATCAACGTCTGGAGTGTCGAGACGAAAATACCAAAGCCGATATTCTACTCTGGAGTGTCTGTCCTCAAGCGCTCGATAATCTTTGTGGATGGCCTGGACGTTACTGAAGCCATTTTGCGCTCCTCCTCAGGGACCATGGCCTATGACTTGGACACTAAAAGCTGGTGTCGTTGCAAAGACTGGTGGAATACACCCACTGATTTTTGGGAGGCGAAATTTGCTACCCTCTATGTGCCCATACGTTAATTTTCCCCGAGTCGAAACAAGACACAAAGACAAACTACCAAATAACACCAAAAGGGGAATGTTAGAAAGTGATAGGGGACATTGGTGTTGAAACATTTTTTGGTTTTATATTTAATGTCGAAGCACATATCATTTTAAAGAAACATCTCCATCTTAGGCTTAGTGAAATAATTATTTTGTTGGTCTATCCGACTACCACATCTACCCCGCCCATTATAATATAATAAAATTTTCATTGGTCACGAAAAAAACTCACAACGCTATCTTCGGGGCTGTCGCAGATTATAATCTTCGAAGTTTTTTTTTGGCGATTTAGGTTGGTAAGACAGCTATATGATATAGTAGTCCAATGCTAGTGAATTGGAGCCGATTTTGGTTCGTATGGCTGTTATATGACACCAGGGTCCGATCCTTATGTAATTTTTCACGTAGGATCAATTCTCAATTGAAAATCCGGTATCTTAAAAGTGTTTTATGTTTTGTTTTAAATGAAAGACATAATTGTTTAAAAATATTTACAATTTATGTATTTTGTGATTTTTGGTCAGGGTTTTCTTTCCATCAGTTCTACATGCAAAATTCTATCCATCGGGCATGGAAAGAGCTTAGAAACTAAAATCTCTATCAACAGTTTAAGAGGCTTAGAAACTAAAATTTTAAAAAGCACACAAAGTAAAATAAACAAGAAGAAGAGCTAGACAAATTTTGTCTCTCTTTCGACGTCGATAGTTAAGAGCTATGAAATTATGACTAAAACACTTGAATCGGCTTGAAAGAACAGAGACACAGAATTGATGTGAATTGCCTGATGATTTCAAACGATTTTAAAAATTAGGTAGAGCCTTTCTAGCCCGCTTGTCATTGTTAACTTTGACTGGATTTGAGGGGGCTACGTATTCTGCTGAGGTGCTATGACCACCCAACCGTCGTCGGCCACAGTTTCACCAGGTGTGCCACTATTCGCTTGACTAGAGCTCAGATGATCCTGAAGTATGTCGTTCTGCCGGTTGCTCAGGACATGGGCACCAGGCTGCTTCAGCCACTGCTGCTGCAGACTATTGAACAGGCTCTGCAGTTCTTCCTAGTATGGACAATGAGAGCAGCATTTAATAGAGGTCTGGTGCAGGGCAGGATTTAGCTACTTACTCTGTCTTTGATTTTATTCAAAATGTCCTGTTTCTTTTCGCGCTCTTCCGGTTCCATTTCGATGATCAGCTTCTTTTTAAAGTCTTGGGCATAGTACAGGTCAGTGTCCACGCGCAAATACTCCTTGGCCATGTCCCTGTGTTCGCGATAAATGGCTTGCGACTCGGGATTGTTGGGTATGGGAGCCTCCGGTTGCAATTCAGGATCCAGCATCATGGCCAGCGACTGATCACAGCGATCGTCATTCTCATCCTCGCTCACAAGGGCCACCGAATCGTTGCCTTCCGTGAGGGTCTCCTTATTGTCGGTCAAGTTTGCATCACGGCTTTGGTATCAGTCACTGAAAGTCTTTGCTTTCCATCAAGACAAAAGACAGCTTATTAGACAGCTTATTATTGATTTAAATAAAAGGCATAATTGTTTTATAATATTGTTGTATGCTTCGACTGATGCAGTCCCATGTTCCGCGGTCTTCATATAAGTGTTACCCCAAGTCTTAAACCTTCAGAAGCATCGAGAATCGTCACTGCCGGTAGAAAGTTCTAGCAACTTCCCGACAGGCCTCATAACTGCAGGTAGACGCTTGCTTGCCTTGTTCATGTTCATACATGTGTCTGGATTCTTGTGAAATAGGTCTATAGACGCTTCCAGACTAATGTGGAACAAAGCGTACGCATTTTCAGTCGCAAATCGAAGTGCTTCAGAAATAATAAAAAAATAATACAAAATTTCAACAAAAATAAACAAAAAATAATTTTTAAAATTGCTCTCGGGATCGTAATCAAATTGCGTGTGCATTCTATCAATAATAAATTTATTGGTTTAAATTTGGTTATCAGCCAATCTTTGCACAGGCTTTCCCAGCCTTCAGTGGGCTGTCGTCACCGTCTTCTTTAGCCGTCGTCGTCGCTGCTTCTATACTTCTTGAGTAAGATCTTTGACACAAAAATAATACGTAGCTTCCAGTTTGACAACAGCAAGAAAAACAACGTTCGAAAAAATAAAGCACAACTTCAAGATGCCCCCTGAGGAGAACCAATGGTTGAATACCGGCCTGAACAAGCTCCGGGATGAGGATAAGCTGATCGATGTAACGCTCATAGTCGACAGCAAGCGATTCAAGGTGAGTCTATTGTGAATTAAAATCCAAAAAATAAATTGCAATCTTATTTGCAGGCGCATCGTGTTGTTTTGGCCGCCACCAGCGGCTACTTCTGCGCAATGTTTGCCGATTGTCCCATGATAGAGTCACGGCAAAAGGAAATCACTCTGTACGGTGTAACCCCACGGGCTATTGGAGCCATCATTGATTTTATCTACACCTCCGTGCTTGATCTAAATGTAGATAATGTTGAGGAGATTCTGGTCGCTGCCACCCGTCTTCAAATTATGAAAGTCATAGATCAATGTACTAGCTTCCTGGAGCAGAAAATGATTATGGATAACTGTCTGTCTATAGCAAGACTAGCCGATATTTACGGAATAACCCCATTGATCGAAAGTTCCTACCGCTATATTTGCGCCCACTTCAAGGAGTTCTCCAGCACAAGTGATTTCAAAGACCTCAATGTGGACCAAATGCGCTATATATTGGTGTCCCTTCACCCCATGGACGTGAAGGAAAGCGAACTGGTTCGTCTACTCTGCCGTTTCGGAGTCCAACAGCAAATTTGTGACTACATCATGGGGGAACTAATACATCTCATCCAATGGCAGTATATAAGCTTCGATGATATGAAGACTTTCCGTCAACTCACCTTTACTTTGGATGATGGCAAGCAACACACACTGCCCACCACATACTTCAATCGACTGAAACAAGAGTACCTGATTAAACTGCAAGGGAGTAGCTCAAAGAATAAGGATATGGTGGCTAACGATTCGATGCCCACGAACATGCGCGGCATGGAACTGAGCATCCTCAGAATCAGCGGCTTCGAATGGAAAAATGTGACCAATAAAATTATGTGCTTCTCACCTTCAAAAATGGAATGGTATGAGTTAACTAACATACCTCACAGCAATGATTGTAAGAAACAATATTTTGATTTTCCATATTTTTCTCCAATAATTCGATTTGTTGTCCAGGGAACTACGTCGCAGCCGTGCTCAACAACGAGCTGTTCATAGTGGGCGCTGTCTACAATGTTTGCATTAGGGAATACTTTAATACATTTAGCTTCCGATATTGTCCACTGCGGGACAGCTGGGTGACTATAAGGTCCATTACATTTGGCCTCAGAGGCTTCACGCTGAATGCCGTGGGAAATCAATATCTCTATGCCGTAGGTGGCACTGTCAAGTCTGGCATTGACGACTCTAACATTGTCGGATCCCAGGAACAATTATTTCCTCCTTTTAATGTAGAACGTTACGACGTAGTCAACAATGTGTGGGAGTTTATGCCCAACCTGGCGGAGAATCGAAGCCGACATGCTGGAGTTGCTGTGGGCGAAAAGCTCTATATATCCGGTAAGTTTTGGAAGGCCGTTTGACTGATCCAACAACTAATTTTATCTCTCTGAATAGGGGGCGTTCATGTAGCTAATTTATTGGACACCATGTGGTGCTTCGATGTTAAAAGTCAAACTTGGGAGCAACTGGCATCCATGCCCTTACCTTGCTGTGATCACATACTCGTGGCCATGGATAACCGCATCTACGCCTGTGGAGGCTGGAACGAGACTCCAACCCGTCCGCGGGTGCTGTGCCAGCACATCTATGTCTATGACATTGCCATCAACGTCTGGAGTGTCGAGACGAAAATACCAAAGCCGATATTCTACTCTGGAGTGTCTGTCCTCAAGCGCTCGATAATCTTTGTGGATGGCCTGGACGTTACTGAAGCCATTTTGCGCTCCTCCTCAGGGACCATGGCCTATGACTTGGACACTAAAAGCTGGTGTCGTTGCAAAGACTGGTGGAATACACCCACTGATTTTTGGGAGGCGAAATTTGCTACCCTCTATGTGCCCATACGTTAATTTTCCCCGAGTCGAAACAAGACACAAAGACAAACTACCAAATAACACCAAAAGGGGAATGTTAGAAAGTGATAGGGGACATTGGTGTTGAAACATTTTTTGGTTTTATATTTAATGTCGAAGCACATATCATTTTAAAGAAACATCTCCATCTTAGGCTTAGTGAAATAATTATTTTGTTGGTCTATCCGACTACCACATCTACCCCGCCCATTATAATATAATAAAATTTTCATTGGTCACGAAAAAAACTCACAACGCTATCTTCGGGGCTGTCGCAGATTATAATCTTCGAAGTTTTTTTTTGGCGATTTAGGTTGGTAAGACAGCTATATGATATAGTAGTCCAATGCTAGTGAATTTGATCCGATTTTGGTTCGTATGGCTGTTATATGACACCAGGGTCCGATCCTTATGTAATTTTTCACGTAGGATCAATTCTCAATTGAAAATCCGGTATCTTAAAAGTGTTTTATGTTTTGTTTTAAATGAAAGACATAATTGTTTAAAAATATTTACAATTTATGTATTTTGTGATTTTTGGTCAGGGTTTTCTTTCCATCAGTTCTACATGCAAAATTCTATCCATCGGGCATGGAAAGAGCTTAGAAACTAAAATCTCTATCAACAGTTTAAGAGGCTTAGAAACTAAAATTTTAAAAAGCACACAAAGTAAAATAAACAAGAAGAAGAGCTAGACAAATTTTGTCTCTCTTTCGACGTCGATAGTTAAGAGCTATGAAATTATGACTAAAACACTTGAATCGGCTTGAAAGAACAGAGACACAGAATTGATGTGAATTGCCTGATGATTTCAAACGATTTTAAAAATTAGGTAGAGCCTTTCTAGCCCGCTTGTCATTGTTAACTTTGACTGGATTTGAGGGGGCTACGTATTCTGCTGAGGTGCTATGACCACCCAACCGTCGTCGGCCACAGTTTCACCAGGTGTGCCACTATTCGCTTGACTAGAGTTCAGATGATCCTGAAGTATGTCGTTCTGCCGGTTGCTCAGGACATGGGCACCAGGCTGCTTCAGCCACTGCTGCTGCAGACTATTGAACAGGCTCTGCAGTTCTTCCTAGTATGGACAATGAGAGCAGCATTTAATAGAGGTCTGGTGCAGGGCAGGATTTAGCTACTTACTCTGTCTTTGATTTTATTCAAAATGTCCTGTTTCTTTTCGCGCTCTTCCGGTTCTATTTCGATGATCAGCTTCTTTTTAAAGTCTTGGGCATAGTACAGGTCAGTGTCCACGCGCAAATACTCCTTGGCCATGTCCCTGTGTTCGCGATAAATGGCTTGCGACTCGGGATTGTTGGGTATGGGAGCCTCCGGTTGCAATTCAGGATCCAGCATCATGGCCAGCGACTGATCACAGCGATCGTCATTCTCATCCTCACTCACAAGGGCCACCGAATCGTTGCCTTCCGTGAGGGTCTCTTTATTGTCGGTCAAGTTTGCGGGCATCACGGCTTTGGTATCAGTCACTGAAAGTCTTTGCTTTCCATCACTTTTGGCTGGAAAGACAAAAGACAGCTTATTAGACAGCTTATTATTGATTTAAATAAAAGGCATAATTGTTTAATAATATTGTTGTATGCTTCGACTGATGCAGTCCCATGTTCCGCGGTCTTCATATAAGTGTTACCCCAAGTCTTAAACCTTCAGAAGCATCGAGAATCGTCACTGCCGGTAGAAAGTTCTAGCAACTTCCCGACAGGCCTCATAACTGCAGGTAGACGCTTGCTTGCCTTGTTCATGTTCATACATGTGTCTGGATTCTTGTGAAATAGGTCTATAGACGCTTCCAGACTAATGTGGAACAAAGCGTACGCATTTTCAGTCGCAAATCGAAGTGCTTCAGAAATAATAAAAAAATAATACAAAATTTCAACAAAAATAAACAAAAAATAATTTTTAAAATTGCTCTCGGGATCGTAATCAAATTGCGTGTGCATTCTATCAATAATAAATTTATTGGTTTAAATTTGGTTATCAGCCAATCTTTGCACAGGCTTTTCCAGCCTTGAGTGGGCTGTCGTCACCGTCTTCTTTAGCCGTCGTCGTCGCTGCTTCTATACTTCTTGAGTAAGATCTTTGACACAAAAATAATACGTAGCTTCCAGTTTGACAACAGCAAGAAAAACAACGTTCGAAAAAATAAAGCACAACTTCAAGATGCCCCCTGAGGAGAACCAATGGTTGAATACCGGCCTGAACAAGCTCCGGGATGAGGATAAGCTGATCGATGTAACGCTCATAGTCGACAGCAAGCGATTCAAGGTGAGTCTATTGTGAATTAAAATCCAAAAAATAAATTGCAATCTTATTTGCAGGCGCATCGTGTTGTTTTGGCCGCCACCAGCGGCTACTTCTGCGCAATGTTTGCCGATTGTCCCATGATAGAGTCACGGCAAAAGGAAATCACTCTGTACGGTGTAACCCCACGGGCTATTGGAGCCATCATTGATTTTATCTACACCTCCGTGCTTGATCTAAATGTAGATAATGTTGAGGAGATGCTGGCCGCTGCCACCCATCTTCAAATTATGAAAGTCATAGATCAATGTACTAGCTTCCTGGAGCAGAAAATGATTATGGATAACTGTCTGTCTATAGCAAGACTAGCCGATATTTACGGAATAACCCCATTGATCGAAAGTTCCTACCGCTATATTTGCGCCCACTTCAAGGAGTTCTCCAGCACAAGTGATTTCAAAGACCTCAATGTGGACCAAATGCGCTATATATTGGTGTCCCTTCACCCCATGGACGTGAAGGAAAGCGAACTGGTTTGTCTACTCTGCCGTTTCGGAGTCCAACAGCAAATTTGTGATTACATCATGGGGGAACTAATACATCTCATCCAATGGCAGTATATAAGCTTCGATGATATGAAGACTTTCCGCCAACTCACCTTTACTTTGGATGATGGCAAGCAACACACACTGCCCACCACATACTTCAATCGACTGAAACAAGAGTACCTGATTAAACTGCGAGGGAGTAGCTCAAAGAATAAGGATATGGTGGCTAACGATTCGATGCCCACGAACATGCGCGGCATGGAACTGAGCATCCTCAGAATCAGCGGCTTCGAATGGAAAAATGTGACCAATAAAATTATGTGCTTCTCACCTTCAAAAATGGAATGGTATGAGTTAACTAACATACCTCACAGCAATGATTGTAAGAAACAATATTTTGATTTTCCATATTTTTCTCCAATAATTCGATTTGTTGTCCAGGGAACTACGTCGCAGCCGTGCTCAACAACGAGCTGTTCATAGTGGGCGCTGTCTACAATGTTTGCATTAGGGAATACTTTAATACATTTAGCTTCCGATATTGTCCACTGCGGGACAGCTGGGTGACTATAAGGTCCATTACATTTGGCCTCAGAGGCTTCACGCTGAATGCCGTGGGAAATCAATATCTCTATGCCGTAGGTGGCACTGTCAAGTCTGGCATTGACGACTCTAACATTGTCGGATCCCAGGAACAATTATTTCCTCCTTTTAATGTAGAACGTTACGACGTAGTCAACAATGTGTGGGAGTTTATGCCCAACCTGGCGGAGAATCGAAGCCGACATGCTGGAGTTGCTGTGGGCGAAAAGCTCTATATATCCGGTAAGTTTTGGAAGGCCGTTTGACTGATCCAACAACTAATTTTATCTCTCTGAATAGGGGGCGTTCATGTAGCTAATTTATTGGACACCATGTGGTGCTTCGATGTTAAAAGTCAAACTTGGGAGCAACTGGCATCCATGCCCTTACCTTGCTGTGATCACATACTCGTGGCCATGGATAACCGCATCTACGCCTGTGGAGGCTGGAACGAGACTCCAACCCGTCCGCGGGTGCTGTGCCAGCACATCTATGTCTATGACATTGCCATCAACGTCTGGAGTGTCGAGACGAAAATACCAAAGCCGATATTCTACTCTGGAGTGTCTGTCCTCAAGCGCTCGATAATCTTTGTGGATGGCCTGGACGTTACTGAAGCCATTTTGCGCTCCTCCTCAGGGACCATGGCCTATGACTTGGACACTAAAAGCTGGTGTCGTTGCAAAGACTGGTGGAATACACCCACTGATTTTTGGGAGGCGAAATTTGCTACCCTCTATGTGCCCATACGTTAATTTTCCCCGAGTCGAAACAAGACACAAAGACAAACTACCAAATAACACCAAAAGGGGAATGTTAGAAAGTGATAGGGGACATTGGTGTTGAAACATTTTTTGGTTTTATATTTAATGTCGAAGCACATATCATTTTAAAGAAACATCTCCATCTTAGGCTTAGTGAAATTATTATTTTGTTGGTCTATCCGACTACCACATCTACCCCGCCCATTATAATATAATAAAATTTTCATTGGTCACGAAAAAAACTCACAACGCTATCTTCGGGGCTGTCGCAGATTATAATCTTCGAAGTTTTTTTTTTTTTGCCGATTTAGGTTGGTAAGACAGCTAGTAGTCCAATGTTAGTGAATTTGAGCCGATTTTGGTTCGTATGGCTGTTATATGACACCAGGGTCCGATCCTTATGTAATTTTTCACGTAGGATCAATTCTCAATTGAAAATCCGGTATCTTAAAAGTGTTTTATGTTTTGTTTTAAATGAAAGACATAATTGTTTAAAAATATTTACAATTTATGTATTTTGTGATTTTTGGTCAGGGTTTTCTTTCCATCAGTTCTACATGCAAAATTCTATCCATCGGGCATGGAAAGAGCTTAGAAACTAAAATCTCTATCAACAGTTTAAGAGGCTTAGAAACTAAAATTTTAAAAAGCACACAAAGTAAAATAAACAAGAAGAAGAGCTAGACAAATTTTGTCTCTCTTTCGACGTCGATAGTTAAGAGCTATGAAATTATGACTAAAACACTTGAATCGGCTTGAAAGAACAGAGACACAGAATTGATGTGAATTGCCTGATGATTTCAAACGATTTTAAAAATTAGGTAGAGCCTTTCTAGCCCGCTTGTCATTGTTAACTTTGACTGGATTTGAGGGGGCTACGTATTCTGCTGAGGTGCTATGACCACCCAACCGTCGTCGGCCACAGTTTCACCAGGTGTGCCACTATTCGCTTGACTAGAGTTCAGATGATCCTGAAGTATGTCGTTCTGCCGGTTGCTCAGGACATGGGCACCAGGCTGCTTCAGCCACTGCTGCTGCAGACTATTGAACAGGCTCTGCAGTTCTTCCTAGTATGGACAATGAGAGCAGCATTTAATAGAGGTCTGGTGCAGGGCAGGATTTAGCTACTTACTCTGTCTTTGATTTTATTCAAAATGTCCTGTTTCTTTTCGCGCTCTTCCGGTTCCATTTCGATGATCAGCTTCTTTTTAAAGTCTTGGGCATAGTACAGGTCAGTGTCCACGCGCAAATACTCCTTGGCCATGTCCCTGTGTTCGCGATAAATGGCTTGCGACTCGGCATTGTTGGGTATGGGAGCCTCCGGTTGCAATTCAGGATCCAGCATCATGGCCAGCGACTGATCACAGCGATCGTCATTCTCATCCTCACTCACAAGGGCCACCGAATCGTTGCCTTCCGTGAGGGTCTCCTTATTGTCGGTCAAGTTTGCGGGCATCACGGCTTTGGTATCAGTCACTGAAAGTCTTTGCTTTCCATCACTTTTGGCTGGAAAGACAAAAGACAGCTTATTAGAGGGTTTTTAATTTACGTTTGCTTTGATTCTCTGGGATCTTGGCCGGTCTCTCAGCACCTACTGTATATGATCCAGCAACTGTGGAGCTCTGTACTTAGGGCTTGCTTGGTGGTGATGTGGGCGCGTGTGTCGCACATAGCGAATTTTTTAGCTCGATAGGTTTTTGGATCTTTGGGGGACTACTTGGAGATCATTTTAACAAAATTCAAAAAAAAAAAAAAAAGAACCTATTGTTTTTTTTTTTTTTGGCTTCGCAGGCATAAAACTTATGCACATCTGGGGAAATAAATCAACATTTCGTGTTAGAGTGAAGAAATGAAAAAAAGAAAAAAAAAAATAAAGAAAACGAAAACACAAACAAAAACTTGGCCAAATTCTCACTTCTGTTGACACAAAAGAAATATAGAGCCAAAATCAGACACAAAACATGCACGCACACGCACGCACACATACACGAATGCAAATGTATTTATTTATTGTTTTTATATTGAATAGTTTGATTGAAAATCTTGTCTGCTGATCGAGTCGATTTATAATGAGCTTTGGAATTAGAGACTGGCCGCCGGCATTGATGATGACGATTTGGGTGAAAGAACACGATCTTTGGGATCTCGAGGCATCGATCGGTATTGCAGTAACATTGCGATCGAAAATGGCGGTACTCAAGACAAGACGGCACGGCTTTCGAACGCTAACTAAGAAAACTCTGGGGGTGCCCAAATGGAAGAACAGCGCAAATGAGCAGACGTTTTGGTTGCTTGGATGCTGCCGATGACGTGGCACACGCCACTCGAGGTCGATTGGCTATGGGGATATTATAACTGTATGTCTGCATATGTACACGTTTTTTGTTTTTGTTTCTTTTCATGTGCGTGTATAAGTGTGTGTGTGTGTGTGTTGTAAGAGGCTGAACACCCTGGGACACTACAAGTGAATTTTGCATTCGATTTTCACCCACTAAAACGGTTCGATCGATTAAGTAATCCCTTTTCCCCTTCTAAGCTCTTTAGACAATCGATCATTCCTCTAAAAATTTGGGTAGTTTTTAAATCTTTGAGAAATTATTCATCACAACAGGGAATTATTCGAAAAGAGATTCGAATCTATTCAAGTACAAACAGTTTCGGCCTGCCGCTTGTCAGTGTGCTTGGGGATCGGATCGTGATTGCGTTGCTCATCGGCTATTTGTCTGCCCATACAAATTATTTTTGTGGCTGCGAGAGGGAAACTTTCTCATATACAGACACGACTCTTATTTATACATAAACACTTATACGTATCTATCTATATAAATATATATATCTGTATATATATTTGTATATTTATACACTATATACAGATGAATAACGCATATGTTTATATATAAAGGAAAAACAACAGAAAAAATAAAAAAAAAAACATTAAAAATTGGGATTATTTCTGAATGAGTCATGTGGAAGGCTTTGCAGGGCAGTTGAGACGTAGGAGTGTATACCACGAAATCGGCTGTGGCTGTCTCTCGGGTCTGGTAATTTATAATTTATCTTAATAGAACCAAAAAAAAAAAAAAAAAAAAAAAATCTAAATGATTCTCAAAACATTGAGGACTTTTATTTTCAATGTTTGGAAAGAGTTTTCTCAGACAAATGACTTAATTTTTAATGTTTATTATTCTTTTGGCATTGATAAAAATATAATAAGAGCAAAGACATTCGTCACGAATATATTTGATGTCATTCACTTGGGATTATTGTTGTTTTCTTTCTCAAATGCTCCGAAACCCTTTCCCGGTTAATCTGAACTCTACTTAAATTTCGAAAAAAAAATTTAAATTTCGGATTTTTTTTTACAGATTTTCGAATGCCAAGAAAACTTGAATTGCGATAAACATTTCGAGCGCCACCACAAGAAAGAAAGAAAGAGAGAATAGAGAGAGAACGAATGTATGAGAACTGAAGCGTAAGAAGAATATGGAATGCAACAAGTGAATATTCAAATATAGAAATTTTTTAATTTCCAAAAAAAATTCCTATTTGCTGACTCTGGAATCAGTGGCAAATTCAATTTGCAGCGCAACACCTAAGCATTTTTTAGAGGCTTCAGAGAAGCAGGTCGTCAGACTGATTAAGATACAATGTTAAAATGGTAAGGAAAAATAAATCACCAGGGAATCCAGAAATCATCAATAGGGCAAAGTCAGATCAAAAAGTTTGGAAAGCTTACCTTGAACGCTATTGGTGCTTTTGAAAGGTTTCGAATCGAAATCATTCTGCAAATGGAATAAATGTTAAAGTGTCTTCGTTCAATTTCGGAGTGGACAAAACGTACTGATTCTATGTCAAGGGTGAGCTCTTTCAGAGGCGTACAAGCCATTTGGTCCATGCCGTTGCGTATGGTCGCAAAGCGTTTGATAGCCTCGGCCGAGGGAGTCAGATTGAAGCTGTCGGTGATGCTCTCCTCCTGCGCGTCTTCTTCGGGTATTGCATCGCACTGGCTTTTACATGCTATGGCTAGCTGTGGAGCATAGCTTGGCGTCTTTGTGGCTGGTGGGATTTGGAAGTCTGTGTTATTGTCATTGCTGCCTACGTTGGTAGGCGTTGAAGCGTTTGAGGTATTTGTGGTTATTCCGGCCTCGTGAATTTGACGATTTGTGGGCGTCAGCTGTGTGGAGGTGAGACTAAAATTGTCGGGGCTTAGGCTAAGTACATTTGAATCCAGTACATCATAGTATGTGGCATCAATACCACCCAGGCTGTCTTTGGTAACAATCTGTGAAATAAACAAATTAATGATTAGGTGGATCAATAATCTAGGGCAAATTCAAATTGGGGTACCTGTTGATTCACAAAAGTATATTCTAAGGGCTTGTCGGCACCTTTATAGTCAATTGTTATTGCGTTCATCACGTCCACAACATATACCATGGCGGGGCGTTCATCGGGCGCAGTTGCCCAGCAGGCAGTCATCAGTTCTTGAATACGCTTGGGGCAGTTCTTCAGCAGGGGCGGACGTTCACCTGTTTAGTGAGTATGGATTATAAAGAATTGATTTCCGAATGATATCAGGTTTGACCATACCTTTGTGTATCTTCCACATGATTGAGTAGGTGTTGTCGATATCCTTGAAGGGCTGTTTACGCGTTAGGACCTCCCAGAGGACAATAGCCCAACTGAAAATGTCGCATTTTTCAGTATATTTGTTGCCTTCAAAGACCTCTGGAGCCATCCAAGCGGCACTACCACGATTATTTGTCATCATGGTGGCCTTGTCGGCTACAGTGCCAAAATCACAGATTTTCAGGTTGCGGCCCTTGTTGGTGAGCAGCAAATTGAGAGGCTTTAGATCACGATGAATTAGGGGCTTGGGAGTCATAGCGTGCAGGTAAGCCACACCCTGAAGATATAAATGATTTATTCAATTGGATAAAATTTAGGAGATATTTTTCTACTAGCCTCGGCGCATTGCAGTGCCCAGTTCATTGCATGAGCAATCGTGTAGGGCGGCTGGACTTTTCCATGCAGAAAATTATGCAGAGAGCCACCCTCTGCATATTCCATTATTAGATACTTTGACTTATCGTCGTAGGAAATGCCGAACAAGGCTATTATGTTACGATGTTTCACCCGTGATAGTTGCTTGACCTCTGTTTCTATTGCCTTCTGGTCCGCACCGGCTCCAAATTCTTTGACAGCCACAGGCTTGCTGTTCCATGTGGCTTTGTAAACAATGCCATATGAGCCATGCCCGACTTTCTGTAAGACATGACTAAAAATTTAATGATACTTCGAAGAGGGAGCAAGAACAGACCTCCTCCAGTTTCACTTCCTTGAAGTTTACATCAGGTGTAGTGGCCATGCTCGAAGTACTGATGACACGAAATCCAACAGCTCAAAGTGTGTGTGTATTATTATCAAGTCGTTAGTGCTACTGCTATTAAGGGTAATCTTTAACATTCGTTTTATGTTATGAGGTGATCTGAAGAGGAATGTGAAAACTTTTAAATGCGCTGCCGATGGACATTTACGTTACTGTTGGCCTGCGTCCTTAAGAGGAGAACTTACAGAGCACAATAGTTACTAAGTAATATATGTTAGACATCTGAAGTATATTTAATGCACATACTTTCTTTTAGTTTCCCAACAATTATTTATTTCTCATTTTTCGCTCTTAGTGCCTGCCAACTTGATAAATATATCAGAAGTAGTGTTAGATGGGTGAGGAAAAAGAAAAGAACTTTTGCGTGTCAAGCTAGCGGCCAAGCGAAAATCGAACTTGAACAAGCGAGGCTGGAATGGCATAAGTTTATGGGCAAGTAAATGCAAAAGGTACCGTACATTGTAGTACAAAATATTTGAAATGTTTTGTACTACATATGGCTAGCCAATGATACACAGATTTAAAGTTTTAATATTTTGTGGCACCTTGCTATCTTCGGAGATTATATCTTAACGTAAGGTTCCCAAATGGAACTTAACAGTGCACGGATTCAGTACTGAACATTACTGGTTCATTATCACCTCAATATTTATGGATACATTCTAAGATATATAATTCCCAAAAAAAAAAAAATATGTATAAATTTCTTGTTTACTAACCGAAGAGGGTTGGTATCACTAATTATCTGTTATTCTACAAGTATATACAAATATTCATAAAATGAAACATAAGTTGGCAGGCCTTGGTAGTCTTTTTGGCAAAGCATGGCGCCAAAAATTTTTTTTTATAAATCTATGCAATAACTTAAATGGTATGACTTTTGTAAACGCCAATAACTTAAAGCTATTATGCAATTTCTTATTTATACTAATTTTAATTTATCATGACCATTGATGTGAATATAAGTCAGCGTTTTTGCATTCAACTATAACCACTTGTGTACATTGGCATATACATAGTTCGATCGAATTAGCAGTTAAAATATGCAATTTAAAAGAATTGTAATTGTATATTTAAATTTATTGTGTGATGCCAATTAATGGGGATATCAAAATTGTGAAACTAAATTTTTAACTAATAATTCAAAATTGCTTCCTAGGGACGGATGATTATTTAATAATCGCAGTTATACTCTCCATAATACCTTGCTCTTGCCATCACCAGCAGAGCGAGGTCCGAATCTGGTTTTTGAGACATCTCGACGGATTCCAGAAGTATATTTACGAGACTCACTCGACTGTTGTTCCCCATATGTCTTGATTTGAATGGCGTTTTCTGTATTTTGACCCGTGAACATTGAGTTTCCAGCCACTCTCTTTGGCATGCCCATCTCATCATAGTCTGTCGGGCCTACAAGTATGTTTTAATAAGCAAATGAGAATATATAACTCTTCACACTAACCGTGAGCCCTTTTCATTGAATATGTATTAGCCGTTCGCATTGATTGCCCAACGACCTCAATTGGTAGGACGGACATCGAGTGCTCGTTTGCTGAAAGTGCCGTTTGCTGTGCAGCTGCATGCATTCTATCAAAAAAGGTGAGATAGGTATTCTTTGAGAAAGGAGCATCTCGGCGAGGCGAAGGCGGAGGTGCGCGCACCTCAGGAGGCTCTTCACGATTCAGCTTGGCCAACCACATCTGGTCTAGCTTGTCGCTCGCCGTGAATAGCTCTTTTTGCACCTTTTATTGATTTTCTTCTGACATTAGCAATTTTATTTTGTAAAACGTTCATTTGGCTTACTTGAAAATCTGTAGCACGAAAAGACGAGAAAAAGCACCCATTTGGTCCAGTTTCCTGGAAATTAGTAGCATGTGGTGGGCTGGTCTTTTTATTCAGAAACTTTGCTTGCGAAGGATAAAGATGAGGAGTTATACTATTCAATAGATCCATCTCCTCACACTCGCTGAGACTCTCTGAACTATTCATTTTTAATACAAATCTTTTTGAATAATACTAATGAATTTGTTTTGATTTAACTGATATGTGCCTTAATTTCAATGTAATTTTTAGACTACTAATTATTTCGCCCTACTATGTACCTACTTTGCCTAATTTTACAGTTAAGCCGTTTTCGTGTAAGACTTATTTGACAGTAAATTCAAAATACTTTCCTCAATTCAGGTTGGTATGGAAAGATCTCAGACCAGAGGATAGTGAATACTTTTTGGATTTAACAAATTCTCAGGCCTTATAGAAATGACTTCCTGAATTTATTACAGCATGGAAACAGTTCGAAGCTACGGTATGTACGCAATAGCATAGAGCAGAGACTGGTGCATCCATTTTGGGTTAAAAAGAAATATATGAGAAAATCAAATGGCTAAGAAGTGCATAACATTGTTTTGGATCTCCCAAAGCACACAACTTCCATAAGACCACGATCGAAGCTTGAATTTGGAAATTAAAATTATTGTAAGACTACCAAAAACTACGCTATATCGAATCATACGTTTCCTAAACTCATTCCTTTTGTCTTTTCAGGTAATTCAAGGTATTGCCTTCCATTCGGTTAGATCGATTGGATTGATGCGAAGATCGCTTATCACAAGCATTAGTAGGCATTGTGGTATTTGTTCTATGTGTTTTCAATCTGATAACTTTTTACAATTTGTACACATGAACTACCTGGCTAAAGCGGCGTCCTCACGAATTTAGGGTGATGGTCGAGCTTCTCTTTTCATTAACAAATTGTTAGTGACATATTGGTAAGCCGATGGACTAACAGCATTTTTAATTATGATCTTAATTTTTTTCTTTCGATAAAGCGATAAATTCGTAAGCAAAATCAAACAAGAAAATTTTAATAGACACAAACAAATAAAGAAGTTTTCATGTCGAAATTGACAGAAGATGGAGCCCCTTCATGGGCAGCAGTTGTTATGCATGGCTTAGCCGGTAGCAGCAGCGAGTCTGCCGCTGTAAGTCCACCACTGGGAAGACTTCGAGAACCGATTCGTAAAGGTTTTGCTCCCAAATCCAGAAAGTCTTCAACGCACACTAGGCCATTTCAGTCAAAACAGTGCGAACTCACCGCTAACACTCGAACTCCCAAGCGATCCTATCAGTTTTCTAATTTAAACAAATCCAGACAGACCAATAAAAACTCCCATAGCTCATTCAGACCAAGCCCTACTCAGCAACCATTAGATGGAACTAAATCCAATATATCGTCCAATTCCCGAAATCACCACAAAAAGCGCCAAGTCTCAGGGTCAAAGCATCAAAGTACTGCCAAGGCTAAGCAAGTTCCAGACTCACTAATAATCAGCAAAATCCGTCCTTGGCATAAAAACTCTCCACGGCCACACAACCGATGCTGTAATCATTTCGGTTCGGTAGGTTGCGAATGCAAACACACTTTGCACGTAACCTGCCCAAAACAGGACCTCGATTCTGGAAATCAACATGATAAAATAGGAGTACAGTTGTGCAGCCGGACAAACGTGCAAAAGAAGATCAAGAAAAATCCTTCAGAAGATGCAAAGGAAGGTGCAAAGGAAGGTGCAAAGGACGGTGCAAAGGAAGGTGCAAAGGACAGTGCAAAGGAAGGTACAAAGGAAGGTGCAAAGGAAGGTGCAAAGGAAGAAGCAAAGGAAGAAGCAAAGGAAGGTGCAAAGGAATGTGCAAAAGAATGTGCAAAGGAAAGTACAAAGTCGATAGAAGAAGATCCTGAGGAAATCCTAAAGCCCTCTGGGTTGCATATATCGGATTCTGTTTCTGAATTACAGTTTCTGGGACCACCTATGGAGCCCTTGTCATGTTCTGACCCCGAAAAACAGAGTCAGCCCACAGCTAAGGTAAACACTCACCAGGAGGATTCAGTAAAATTGGTACCACGCATAATACCCATTTGCAATGAAGTGGCCGTGAGTGTACCGATAGGTGTATCTCAGCCCATGCAATCGCAGCATTGCCGTTTTCAGGCTCAAAAGTTTCAGAGTGAGTCCAGGCAGTCACAATATCATTTATCCGATGTCAATGTAAAGACCAGGAACTGGCGCCGGGCCTCGCAGTACAAATCAAGATCAAACAGATATAATTGGAGTTTTAAAAAAAGTACGATGATTTTGATTTTTGTCTGAGCAACGACTAATTTCATTTTAACATCCACAGAGTGGTCGGTGGCTGCAGAACAGGCTCAGAAGAATTACTGTCCTTCGGAGGGCACTCATTTCCCTTGCGTGAAGACTACGCCAGAGTCAAGCAAGAGTAACTGCCAGCAAGAGCACAGGACTGTAAGTATTCGAGAACTTTAATGGGTCCGATTCTAGATTTATGGTTCTTATAGGAAATACCGCAAAATGTGTTCTACAACAACGACTTGAAGGCCCCGACTTCGATCAATTGGCTGCCATTAAGGGCGGTACGCCAATCCTGGGATCCTCTGGCCGTCGAGAATCAGGGCTGGGATCCAACTTATCCTCGCCGTAAGTAAGCCAGTTATCAATAGATCTGATCTAATTTCTCTTTTGCCCATCCAGCTTCACCTCCGCCTGGCTTCGAAAACGTAATGCCACAGGTGCAGCGGGATCAACTTAATCGTCCCATTTACTATAACTGCCGGGAGGGCAAACATTCGCTTTCATCACGGGCCAGAAAGTTAATGGGTGAAGAAATTAAGGTTGTCCCACACACCGACTATCCCACCCCAAGACCTATGGCTGTACCGGAAGTGGAACTCAAGGAGCAGAAGCATTTTATGTGTACGAATAATAATATAAACGAAAAAGAAAACTTTTGCTTAACAATTTCCAAAAATCTCTTCCTTAGATTCAAAATTTGTAAGTCCATTTACATATGATTCTCAAGTCGTATTCCCTATGAGTCAACTGACAGTAATAAATGGATCTACTGGTGACGGCTATTTTGTGATGCCCGTAGGACCCCCCTCTCTGCAAAGCCAATCCAATCAAAATCCAGAACACAAGCGTATCTTTCAACCCGGCGTTACCTATTGGGATCTCTTGCGGGCCAAAGGACAACAAATCAATCAGAAAGAAGAAAAGAAACCAATGGCTTCAGATGTCAAACAAATATACAAAAATTATGGAAATACTTTTCCCGATCCTCAATGTAACCCAGAGAATGCCAAAGTTGAAGTAACTAGCTTTAGTTTTACTCATGAATTCACTGAGGCTTAAGAGTTTCATTCTTTTGTTTACAGAACCCTCAAATTATCACATCATGCTCAAAACAGTCCATTCCCAAACATAACAGCAAAGAGGAGTCTTCTGCCAAGCAAATTAATTTGGCAAGCAACAAAGTCTCCCCGAAGTCTCAGATAATGAATGGGCATAACAGTGCAGTCCCGTTATGCAAGGATAGCCCAGACTTGGCCGTCTGCACAGACAAGAGGTATCCTGTATTGACTGGAGATGAGCCAGCACTTGGCACTAAATTTCAGGTCTCATCGATCACAATTGCTGCAGACTGTGAGACTATGGTTGCAGGATCTGATGGTGAAAGTCCCATAGGGCCGAATTTGCTGAATGCCTTATCTGAAACCTAGTAGAAGCCAACCATGACAATCGGCCCAAGTGGTTGGGCCTCCCAGCAAATTAATCTAAAAGGTTGCCGCAAAAAGAAACGGGTGTATTTTCAAAGATGTAAGGTTCCAAATTCGCTTTTATTTAATTACAACCTGTCATTTCAATTCAACACACACACACACGCATACACACACACACACACGCACACACACATACACTGACACTTGAAGTACACCCCAAATGGAAATTAAATAAATGAAAATTAGTGTCGAAACGCAGAGCATCAGCCAAAGGGTTACTCACTTCCAGTCACTGAAGTCGCCGAACCGAACCAAACCAAACCAAACCAAACCGAGCTGAGCCAAAACTCGAATCAACTTAGACGGACATGTGTAAAGTTCTCACATTAGACGCATAAAATTACTCCTCCCCCTCCACCTTTTCACGTCACCACGTCCTCGTTCCTTTTCAGTACCACCTGCTCCTGCCGCCACATTAATGAGCTTGGATAGGCAAATGTGTGGATGGATGGATACTCTAATGTGTATGCATTTGTAAGGTCCGAGTATCCGTATCTTTCGAATCCTTCTTTTGTAAAAGGGCAACTTGAAGAAACAAAGTGGTAGCAACAAAACAAAATAGTTCAACTTGTTTGCATTCAAATGTAAGGGAGGTTGGGGCACGGGGTTTCCAGATAAGGATACAGTAAGATATGGTACGGGTGCGATGGTGTCCTAAGCTCGGTTCAGCCAAAGACAAATTCATGTTGCATTTGTAACTTAAGGATATTATTGTCGTATCCTTTGTGCTTCTCTGCTTCGTGTGTGTGTGTGAGTTACTTTTTGTTTTACTTTTTGCATACTTTATTTGCCATGTCGTCGATTGCTTTGTCTAAAAAGAGTGCTCCAACAAGAAGGAGCATAAAGCTTCGAAATACTCACACAGTCCTTATGCTCTTTTTGTAGTATTCTGTTTTTTTTTTTTACACTTTTCATCAAGAGATATGGTTTTTCTCTATTCTTAAAGTATTGGAATCTTAAAGTATTGGAATCTGGTTGAGTCAATTAGTTGACAATTACTTTCAGGTCCATCTGACCCATGAAATTGAATGGATGCTGTTGTCCAAAAGAGTATATAGAAGGCTCACAAATACATACGGATATCAAGTAAATACAGAAGCAAAGGTTATCCACACATACATACGTACGCACAGGGACGATACATAATGCATGTGGGCATGTAAATGGAAAATAAAACTCGGCGCAGCGGTAGTGGCCAAATGTGGCGGACCCGCAGTCTCTTGTCAGATCTAAATGGGTCCGAGGCTGGGTCCACAGTTCGAGTCGTTCGAATCGCTCGAGTCCTCTGACTTTAGTCAGTTCTGTGGAATCGTTGGGTCGGCCGTTGTTAGCCATCAGCTGGTGCGGTATACGCTGCCCCTTGGCTTTGAGAAATGTGCGAGCTTTAGATTTATTTGTAGTTAAGAAGAACAGAACGGCAAATTCAATTCAGCAAAATGGTTGTTGAATAGGTAGAGACAGAGGCAGATATGCATATATATATATATATAGAGGGAGGGCTCCCAGCTGCCGGGGGCGTGAGAGGATGCCAGCAGAACTTTATTTTAATTTTAATGTGGGCCCTTCTGTCTGTGTGGGAATGCGTGTGTATGTGGGTGTATGTGTGTCTTAATGCGTGTGGGTGTTGTAGCTGGGGCACTGGAAACTCACTATCTCAAATTAAAATATATGCAAAAAGGTTTAGAAATTGTAAAACAAAATCCAACAAAAACAAGAACCAAGAAAGTGCTTTCCTTTGCCCTGCGGCCAAGGGCCGAGTTAAGTCCACTGGCGAAGGGGTGGTGGGCTCTATCAAATAGATTTGTAACACACCATACGTCTAGGATTACCTAATTTATACGAAATCAATATATGGTAAATCTATGAAACTAAAAGCTAAATGAAATTCTAAAAAAAAGGTCTGATTTTAATCTCACAATTGTACTTTTCAGTTACGAGAGCAACAGAGCACCAGCATTCCGGAGTAATACGAAGTTTTCTGTTTTTGCTGAACTCAAGACTGACAAATTTCGTCTTACTACCAAGCCACTTGATTTTGATCGTCTTTGGCATTACGGATTTCCAAAATATAAGAATACTATAATCTCTGATTATCTCTGGTATGTAGCCTCTTAGTTCCTTTGCTCTTTGCCTGATCTGAAAAGAATGCATATAATTCATTTCCTTTTTTGAATTTCTATAAAAATAACATAAACTAATGAATCTATTCGAAATGTTTTTTTTTTCCTTCCAGCTCTTGATTCCCCAAATATAAGTGACATTGGTACAGAAATGTCATAATCCTAGGTGTCTGATACAAATAAATTAAGCAACCCTAAGCGACTCATTAGAAGTCATTCAAAGAAACTGCTTTTCATTTCTGATGTTTTGCCTATCATCTTATTTTTATTTCTTCGTCGGACTGACTCAACTTTATTATCAACTTGATTCAAGCTTTTCCTGTCCCCTTGCCTACTCTCCTTTTAAACGAGCACTTTTCCAACGCTTCCCTTTCATTTCAAAATTTGCGATAGAGAGTTCTATGAAGCCAAATCAGAGTTCTTAAAAATAAGTAAAAAGTGTGTAGCGCAAGTTAGAGTTCTTATACTTTTGACTTTAAAGTAATTAATATTATGCGATATTGATATCATTCACTTAAGGCGAACATGGGATATTCATGTTATTCACCCAAAAAAAAACCCGATGTGCCCCATACCCAAGGCCCGAGGTGGATGACATTAAATGGACTGGTCGGTCTTTAAAAATTGGCTCAATTGCGAGTTTATGTCATACCCTGCTCCCGAGCTGATTTGCTGAGAGTCTGAGCTTGGGCCTGACTTGGTTTGGGCAGTCATTGTTACTAAAACTAATGCTGCCATATGTGTCCGTTGTCGCCGCCAGATCGTTATCCTTTTGATTGTGTGGAGGTTACATTTTTTTGTTCTTGCTATTGTTGTTGTTGTATTTTTCTTGTGCCTTTCGATAGCATTGTTGGGTATCATAGCAAAAAATTGTATTACACCTCAATAACAAAGCCAGGACATGACAATAAGCGGCCCGGTCTCGCCTTGGGTGTGGGTGGGAGAGCGTGTGGTTCGGGGTCATTCCGAATATCGTAGCCGTGTGTCCTCTATATTCTGTCTGGTGTCTCACGTCCCACGTCCCACATAAGTATGTACGACAAGTGATGCGTGTTTTGTTGCGGCGACCGCTGTCGCTCCTTAAGTGCTGCTGTCCACATGTGATGTCCTTTTTTATGGCCTGGCTATCATTGTCGTGACGCGAGCGCAAAAAAATAAAAAAAAAACAGAAAAAAATAAAATAAAGAAGCAACAACCAAAAACACACGCTCTCGGAGAGGGACTGGGTATATTTTTTTCATGCTTAATTGAATGGGTCTTCAGAGCCGGGCATGCCAATGACCGTCGCCAGTGTCCTTGCTGCTATTGAGCCCGGGCCGTTTGTAGTGGTTCAATCAGCACACCCACATGGTTGCCGCAAGCGCCTTCCTGCCGCTGTCCATCAGTCCAGTCAAATGTCCGCTTCTACGTCCATCGTTCTTTCTTCGATTTCTTTATATTTGTGTGTGAGTTTGTGTGTGTGTGTCGGAAACGTTCAATTCAATTTTTCCGTTAGCCTTCCCGAAAGTGTGCCCCAGTCGAACTTTCAATTCCTTTTTCACCCCAGTTTTCCGACTTATAAGTGGAAAATAAAACAACCAAAACTCTAAGGCATACCAATTACCTAGACTCTTAAATACTCTTTAAAGATATGCTTAAGATATAGAAAGATATAGATCAAATCAAATGAGCCTTAAACTTTTTCTTTAATCAAAAATCAACCAAGTCAAAGATTTGGCATAGTCAACTTTTCTGTCTAAAGTCTTGGATTCTTCATAATCAGATAATATTTAATCAAGAAAGGTCTCTAGATTTAAACTTCGGAATATACTTCTTCATCATTTTAGATATTGAATTCTTCTTTCAGAGCATCGGATGGTCGAGTAGGCTCGACTTATTTTCTCACTCTTCTTAACGTGTTTTCGTTTTTTTCTTTTTTTTTTCTTTTTTGCATCAATTTTATTCTGCCTTTTTGGCTTTGGTCATTATTGACGTTATTTGCTGGGGTGCTTAGTCAGTTACTCATTCACTTAGTCCCTTGTTGTTATCCTTATGGTTATTGTTGTTCCACCCACATCGAAGTCATCTGTTGTCATGGCTCTACTCTTAAAAAATATTACTTTCCAATGCCGCTCACGCACTACCTAGTTGGCATTTTCTGCACTTAAAATGTGCATAAGCATCAGTTTTTTGATAAAAGTTTTTTATTGACTGTTTTACTGAGTATCCTGCAATTGGGGCATATCAAAGTGACAACTCAAGCTGAAATATGGGTAAAACGATACGGGACGGGAATTCTACATGAGCTGCTAATCATTTTAACAGCTTAATTGAGATAACTCAACGAATCTGTTGATCTCTAAAGACTCAAGGCACCTTCATTCATATAAATCTTGATCCTTGATATAACTTATCCTACCCCTAAAAAATTCAAAAGAAGGCAGATCAATTTGGCACAAAGAAGTCCAGTTTTTGTCTGGTTGTCAGTTATATTTCATATATGCATAATGTTATATGGCTTGTTGTTGGGACATGACAAGAAATCCTGTTTATAACAAATTGGATTGAATGAATGAAAACAAACCGTAAAACGCGGTTTACAGCTCCCATGTGTGTAATCGCTGACGTTTAACGTTTTGCAATACTTTTAAGGCTTTTTTTTCTGGGATTATGTGCATGGTGGAATGGTTTTTTTTAGGGGGAATTTGGAAGCAGGAGGGTTGGCCTCATACTCACCACCAGTGCCAATTTAGTTGCTTTTTTTTTTTTGTTACTGAGAATAAAGACAGCAAGACCGGGGCTAATACATCGCGAATTTATGCGTCTGGGGAATTCGAGCGAGTTCAAAATTTTACAAAATGAAAAAAAAATTGCTTGTTCTTGTGTTATTATTGGACTTTTGTTTCATTTTATTTTTGCAATCTCAGCTGTCTTGTGACAATAAAATAAACATCTACAAATGAGAAATATAAAAATAGGGGGAGATAATTTTTGGATATTTCAGATCTCGCAAGGGGTACCAGGATATTTAGAGTTAGTCCAAACTCAGAGAAATTCTAAGGTAATTCATATCAATCGGAATAAGGCTTCTCAAATCTCAAGATATATGTGAGAGAAGGGCTAAGAGCTTTATGGTGATATTGATAGATTAAATGGAGACAGCATACTCCTATTTTTCTAAAATCTCTTAACCAAAGTCTTAAAGGTCTCTTAAGTCAATGGATATCAAAAGGCTTTCCAAATCTCAATATTATTGTTATATAAAGTCTAAAATCTTATTGATAAATTTATTATTTGAATAGAGATTGAATTCCGATTTATTTTTTACCCTTTTCTATTCGGGAGAGAGTTCAATTTTACTTTACTTTAATTTTACCCACCAAAGTTATAAGCTGTGTAAGCTGGGACTTAGCAGTGACTTGTCAGACTGTACTTGTACATAAATTCTTAAATTCCTTTAGTTTTGCATTAATTTTAAAGTGTGTAATAAATTTGAGTCAACTGTACCTTTCGCCCACCTGCTGCGGGTGTGAGTCTAGGTCCTCTGTGATAAATGAGGCACTTTCTGATGCCCGATATTATGAAGAAGTGGACATACTTAAGCGCTCGCTCAACTCTCACGGCTGACACACACGCAAGCCAGAAAAATATTTATCTTCTTGCCAGAGTCGCTCTCAGTCCTTGGTAGCCAGCATTTCATTGCAAAAGTGGACACATGAAGCACTGGAGCAGTGGAAGTGGAAGTGGCCAAGAGTGTCACATTTGTAGCGTACTGACAAGGGTTTTTGACACAAATTCGCGTAGTTTTTCAGTTTTGACAGATGCCACTCAAAACTCTTGTAACGCATACTCACAATTTGGAGACAGTAGAACCTCGCTCACACTCCGCTCGGCTCAAGTGACAAATGACTTACGACAGCGTTTATTATTATCCCAAAAGGCGCGGCTTGCGTTAACCCTTGGCCACCCTTCTCGCCCAACCCATCCCACCCACTCACACACTAACACACACACACACACACACAAACACACACACACACACATATGTGACGCAGTGCGCGTTAATGCTAATAAATAATAAAAAACTCTTTGCCACTCGGCAATTGTCTGAAGTGAGCTTTGCCTTGCCGTGCCTCGCCTTGCCTTGCCTGGCCTGGCCTAGCCGCTCCGACTCGCATCCCTGTCGGCCACTGTGCTCTCTCCGGTTGCCAGCCATCAACCTTTGCAGCCCCGTAGGCAACCCTTTGTGCCACAACCGAGCGGCTAAGGCTGGCGTTGAGGTTGACAAATGTGTCAGAATGCAAATCCGCAACAATTAAAAGAAAAATCAACACAAAAGCGTCGACCGACGACAGCTCAGCTTTGTCGTTGTTAAAAGTATTGTATGAGTGGTCCTCTGCCCCATCCTTTCACCTTATCTGGTCCATTCTCGCCGCACTCTCACGCCTGTTCCTTTGCTACTTTTGCCGATGGCACACTCAGAGCGTTCGTTTATTTTTCTGTCACTTTTGTATTATTTGCACAAAATCTTCTAGCAAGGATTTATATTTTTTATACTCTCTAACATAAGCGAAGGGTATACTCAAAGCACCGAAGTACTTGCCAAAGGTTTTCGGATATTCTAGAGCCTTTAAAATATACAATTTACTTACTTAAAATTTACAATTTTAGGGTATTTAACGATCGTCTTGGAATATTCCGAGATTGCTTCGCTTTTTTATATGCCTTTTTTCACGGCGCTTCTTTGTTGTTTTTGTTGCTTATTGTTGATTTGTAATTGCTGTATTTTGTTATTGGTGGCACAGTGGCTGGAATACTCACAAAAATTTAACTCACTCAAACATCGAATTCAAATAGGGAACATTTAAAATGCTGAAAATAATAAAAGCTTTCTTGATTCTTTTTATAGAAAATTGAGGACTTTATTGTCCTTGATAATTGAGATGATCTAACATTATTTTTGTATACATTTCAGAAAAATATTACTGAGAATTTACATCAAGCCTACGATTCTAGGAACTACAAAAATATATCCCCGATTTTCCTAAATTTCAAATATAAATTTCAGAATTTTTGACCACTGTTTCGACCAACTCATTTGGGGAGCTTCTAGAGCATCCGCTAAATGCGAGGCTCATCGTTCTCTGCTTCTTATTCAACTCGGTATTTTGTCATTTCAAAATCTGCCCAATACTTGAGCTCTTGTTTAATCAGGCTCGACAATTGCTGGGTAAGCTCGGGTAACATCGTAATTAGCCTGTCTTGGTCCTGTCCCAAGAACTTCTGCCCGTCTTGACTGTGACCGATTGGCTTAAGGTAATATATTATTTCTGATTAAAGCAAAAGAAAAATTTTCTGCTCTCAATTTGAATATGAGGGGTATTATTTACTATAGCCCTTTAAGTCTGTGTTGAGTGGGGATCGGTTGACTTGGAGATATAGGTCTAAATTTTCATATATAATCACTTCAATCATAAATACAAGTATTTCTTCAGGGAATCAGACGACTGCTTATTGCTCAGTCCTACAATTTTAGAATATTTTTTTAGACGGACGGACAGACGGACATGGCCCAATCGATTTCTCTAGTTACCCTGATCATATTGTGGGTATCTTTTGGGGGTCAACGGCGTCTCCTTCTGGGTGTTACATATATGCCCTTTCCCTTCGGTTAGAGGGTATAAAAATTAACAAAAGGCAAAATATTTTATTTATTTTGATAAAATATAATAATTTATAAATAATAAATAATAAAAAAAATTTAATAAATAATAAATAATTATTAATAAATTCTAAAAAATAAATATTTTCTAATATTTAAATTGCAAATTACTTAAATAATAAATAATAATTAATAAAACATAATATATTATAGATAGTAATAAATGATTAATAATAAATAAATAATTATTAATAAATTATTAGAATTAAATAACTCTTTAATAAATAATCAATAATAATTAATAAAAAATAATACATTATAGATAGTAATAAATGATTAATTAATAATAATTTATAAATAGTAAATAATAAATAATTATCAATTAATAATAGATAATAAATTATTAATAATAAATAAATAATTATTAATAAATTATAAGAATTCAATAACTCTTTAATAAATAATCAATAATAATTAATAAAAAATAATACATTATAGATAGTAATTAATATTAATTAATAATAATTTATAAATAGTAATAAATAATTAAATTATAATAATCAATAGATAATCAATTATCAATAATAAATAAATGAATTTTGAATAAACATTTTCTAATATTTAAATTGCAAATTCCTTGACTTATTATTGGATTATCGGGGGATCAGAGCTCAATTAGGTTTATTTGCCTTGATAACAGGAATATTTAATATCCCAATAATATCGGATTAAATTTTGGTCATTGGCAAACTCAATTTTACTATGAATCAGCCTCTGAAGTACCAGGCGAACAGAAATCAGCAGTAGGTAAACTTACCAAAAAGTGTGGCATACTTTTAGGCGCACGTGAATTTTGTAAATTATTTCTTTTTATTTTTATAGTATAAAATAAAAATAATAAAGAATTTAAAAAAATCTATATTTTTTTTTAGAAACCGTTGATGATCCGCTGTCCTCCCAACCAGAAAGGATATTTTCAACCAGCAAGGACATTGCTAACAGCAAGGATCCCATAATTTAAATATTAAAAATAAAAAAAGCAAAGTATTTTATTTCGATTTATTTATTTAGATAATAAATTAGTCAAATAATAAATAATAAAAAATAGTTAATAATAACTAATAAACAATAAATAATACGTGATAAATAATAATTAATAAAAAATAATACATTATAGATAGTAATTAGTTAATAATAATTTATAAATAGTAAATAATAAATAAATAATAGATCATCAATTATCAATAATAAATAAATTAATTAATTTATTTATCAAAAATAAGAAATAAATAATTTTTTTATAAATAATTTCTAATATTTAAATTCCAAATTACTTGACTTTTTATTGGGTGGATTTAGGATTATTTGCCTTGATTGCAGGAATAATTAATATTCCAATAATATCGGATTAAATTTTGGTATTGGCAAACTCAATTTCACTATGAATCAGCCTCTGAAGTACCAGGCCAACAGAAATCAGCAGAACCACGAAATTAAAAAACATAGCATACTTTTAAGCGCACGTGAATATCGTAAATTATCTCTTTTTATTTTTGCCAGCATTTTATAAAATTAAATAAAAATAATAAAAAAATTTTTTTTTTATCTGTATTTTTTTAGAAACCGTACCTACCCTCCGCTGTTCTCCGAACCACAAAGGATATTTTTATCATATAAGGACATTTCTAACAGCAAGGATCCCCTAATTTAATAATTAAAAATAAAAAAGCAAAGTATTTTATTTCGATTTATTTATTTAGATAATAAAGAATAAATGATAATTTATAAATAATAATTAATAATTATTTATAAAAAAATAAATAATAAATAGTTAATAATTAATAAATAATAATAATAATGTATAATTTATAATTAATAAAAAATAATATATTATAGATAGTAATTAATAATTAATTAATAATAATTAATAGATAATCAATTATCAATAATAAATATATTATAAATAAGAAATAAATAATTTTTAATAAAGATTTTCTAATATTTAAATTGCAAATTAATTGACTTATTATTGGGAGTATCCAAATCTGCTGATCATCTCACTCTCGCGCGTGACGTCATTAAAATGGACCTTTTTGCAAGTCAGTCAGATTTGGCTTATCATTGCCTGTGACGTCACCAAAATGGACCTTTTTGCAAGTCAGGGCAATTTTTGCATGTCAGCCTCTTATTAATTTCTGTTCGCCTGGTACTTTCTCAATGAAAATTGGCGAAATTATCAAATCTGATAAACAAAATTTTTAATTTTAAAAGCGAATATGGCTTTAGCTTCTCATGATCTAGTATGGAATTAGCGATGGCTGTTCTGGTCTGTTTAAACTATCCTGAACCTACCTTTGGACTTAGTGAAGCTCCTTTATTAACCTCTAAGTTTTTGGTTCCCCCTTCTTTTAGAAACTCCCCTAACCGATCTATTTACTTACCCCTCACCTACAAAGTACCCAAAAAAAATTCACTTGTCTTGCAAACTCTGGTTAATCGACAAATATCTCCTAATTTCTTCTAATCAAAATTAATCCCAGGCGAATGATTTCCTAGAATACTTGTCCCTGTCTTTATTTACCCTTATTGCCCTAATCCACTTGAAAATAATAAAGCGTTTATTGAAAGACTAACGAGAATAGAAGAATTTTCAATATTTCTAAAGCTTTGTGGGTACAAATTATTTTGTCAAGAAATTATTTCTAAAGCAAAAGTCTAAATATTCCCTGAACAAAGATCGAATACTCTATAAGTTATAGCCTAAATAGATCCGAGATAGCTTATAAAGACTGACTGAAGTTAGCATAAAAATAAATCAATTAATTAAATATATTGTGAAATAAGATCTAAGAATATTATAGTCTGCATATTTCCTAAATTCATATAATAATACTATAGCCTAGATATATCCAAATTCTATAAGAGATTTATAGATTACTATGATTGATTAGCGCTATCAGCCTAAAATTGCACTGGCTGAATTGGGACTTTATTCTATTTTGGTCCGCCTTCAGTCTTTTGATTTAGTAGGCCAGCAGTGTTGCCAGACTGGAGCAAAAGGTTAGGCAATCTTTTTCCTGTGAAAAAAAAGGGAATTATATTAGCTTCTTATTCTCATTATCTAGTATGGAATTAGTGATCGCTGTTTTGGTCTCTTTAACCTATCCTGAACCTACCTTTGGATTTCATTACCCCCTCTTCTAGAAATTCCCTTAAGTGACCTATTTACTTACCCCTCACCCACAAAATTCCTAAAAAACTAACCCGTATCCCATTTCTTGAAGACTCTGACTAAGTGACCAATGTCTCCTAATTTAATCCCAGCTGAATAATTTCCTAGAGTACTCGGCTCTATCATAAAAGAAAATATATGCCAATCAGTTGACCAGGAGCCGAACATCTCAGCCGGCTCTCTCCGGACTCTTCTAAAATTACGCATTTAATTGTATCCCTAAATTGGGACTGTCCAAAAAGGTGACAATTTACAAACGAGTAATTGCTCCAATGTAGAGATACGGGTGCCAAATCTGGAGCCTAGCTTGAGACAGCCAAGTCAACAGGCAACCCTACTCGATATCCGCAGGACACTTAAGTTTCTCCAGGCTGGATTATTCTTAATTTTATGTTCCACTGCTATCAAGAATAGCCGGCGCGCCTTCTAAGGGCAGAATTAAAGGTCACAAAGGGGTTCCAGCTACCCCGTATGTCTTAATAAATGAATAAAAAAAAAATAAAATAAAAGAAAATATTTTCTCATTATCGAGTCGATTGAAAAGAATTTTGATTTTAGATTGGTTTATTCCGGTTCGAATCATCCCATTGGTTGACTTCTGGTTGGCTGTCTTTTGGTAGTTTGATAAGATTTTTGATATACTAATCGACCGCAGCATATAATTCGTGCGGTTTCATAATGCCACACACACAAATACACATACACATGCATATACACCCTTGTGAGTGTTTACGCATACGCTGACCGAATTTGAAGTCACCACCACCGCCACAGCCACAGCCACAGCCACCGACACCGCGACCAACTGGAGCAGCCCTTTTTGTGCTTGGGCGTTTGTGCTAGCTACTAAAACCGCAAAATGGAGGAGGGTTGTTGGTTGAAAAAAAAAATATACACGAAAAAATAATACGAAGAAGAAGAAAAAGAAAAATGCCCGCTTCACAAGAAAACTCCGCCCTGGCGATGGAAAGAAAAAAATCAACTGAAGAAAGAAAGAAGCGAATTAGAATTGAGACCGTCTCCGAATATGTGTATGTGTGTGTATCCAAAAGGGGGCGTCTTACATGTCGAGTATGCCACTCATGTGGTTATAATTTTTTTTTGTGTATGAGAGTGTGTGTGTGTGTGTGATGGGGCAACCGAGCTAAATGAACTGAGCTTAGGATGAAGTTGTTGCCTCCTACCTGGTCGCAGTTGGACAAAAATGGGTAGCAAAAAATATTGGTTCGTCTTCGGCCACAAATGGCAGCCACAAGATTTCACCGCTGCCGCTTGCCGCTTTCCCCTAGCGTAACTCCAACCCGCTCACCCCCGCTAACCGAAAAATTCACTTTCTCTGTCACTCTGTCTCGCTCTGTCTCTCTCGCGCACACATGCAGATTTTCTCACTCTGTTTTTTCCTTTTTTTTTGTCAAGGCTTTTCTATCCCTCTTTCTTTTGGCTAGTGTGTCTCTTTCACTCACACACACACACACACACACACGCACAGCCTTAGAAGCCGAGTCTCTGAGGCTTGCCACAAGCCAAAAGCAACACCAAAACGGTTGCCCCGTCTTGAGGTGAGACGACAACGGCGGCGGCGTCGCCTGTGCGGTGAGTTTCTTTTTGGCTTTTCCAATTTTTTCTTTTCTCATTTTTTTTGTTTCGTTTCTGGTTCTCTTTTCTCAGTCCCCCTTGCTGTTGGCCAACGAATTTCTTGAGGTTGGCCCGCTTATTTACCACGTTGAGATTTTTTCGCTTTTGCCGCTTTGAGTCAATTCCATTTCCAAGAAGCTGCCAACATTTCTTAGGGGTTGCTACAGCCGTCCTCGTCGTTGTCGTCGTCATCATCATCGTCGTCGTCGTTTATTCCGGCTCGAAAAAAAGCAGCGCACAAGACGCGAACCAAATAGAAGAAGATGAAGAAAAAAAAAGGAACTCAGCGTTGGCCGCGCAGCAGGAGAAAGTGGGTAGAAATTTCCCAAGTCGAAATATATTCCAAGTCGTGGGCGTCCTCCTCTTCGGGCTGCTGTGTTGCTGGGTTGCTGGGCTCTGCTTAGATGCCAAGTCACTTCCAGCATAAAATTTTATGCTCAATTTTTTGTTCGTTTCTTTTTTTCCAGTCCACTTTGCTTAAGGTGTTGCTCTCCAGAAATTGAGCGGTTTCTTTTTTTTTTTTTTTTTTTTGTTCACCACTGAGGGGTAGCACGGGGTTGCCTGGCCTAGCCTGGTCTGGCCTGGTTTGGCCTGGCCTGGCCAGGGGTCAGGCAAATGGGAGCTGCCTGTCTGGTTGGATGGTTGGCTGGCTGGATGGCTGGGTGACTGGCTGACTCTTGAAGACATCGTTGCGGCGTTTCTGCTTGTGGTGTAGTTGACGTTTTTTGGTTTTGGTTTTTGGTCTCGGTTTTGGTGTCCTAAACTCTGCCCCACCAGGCCATACCGACCTGGCCTGCCCTGCCCAGCTCTGCCCAGCGCTGCCGTGTGATGATTCTACTCAAGCTTCTGGAGCCTGAGCAGTCGCTGAGGGTGTCTTTGTGTTCGTGGGCAACTCAGTTTGCTTTGGCTGTGTTGCTTGCGTCTTCGTGTATGGCTCGGATACGGCTGCGGCTGCGGCTGCCACATTCATGGACGGGGGCAGCCGCCCTGGCTTTTTCCTTCATTTCTTTTTTTTCTTTTTTTTTTGGTGCTTCGGTGCGGTATTGAGCACACCACAAGCGAAACCACTGCTACTGGTTCTCGCGGTAAATGTTAAGCCAAGAAAAAGAATTATATACCGAGTGCGGACTCAGTCGCTGGCGTCGTTGCTGCCGTCGCCGTAGCCACTGGAAGACGAGGCAGAGCGCCGAGGCTGGCTCTGCTGGGTGAGAGAGGGGCTAACATTGTTGGTGGCGGTGCTGCAGTGCTGCTGTTGTCCTCGTCGCCATCGTCGTCATCTCGTAGTTACAAACTGTTGGCTCGCAATTATCATCGTTATACACTCGCTGCACACACACACACACACACACACATACACATACACTCGAGCACACACACACACACACACAAACACGCACGTTTGGGGCTGTGGGCTTGACGTTATCTTAACCATTTTTGTTATTGCTCTTGCTGTTGTTGCTGTTGTTGTTGTTGACTACAATTCTACTGCGTTCCGGTTACGTTACCCAATGATTATGATGATTGCCGAGGAGTTGCCACCATCGAGCAGAGCTGGCGGTCGACGACGTCGTCACCGCTGCAGCCACAGCCACAGCCTCTGCTCGTAGTGGTCGCGTTCATGGTTACCGCAAAAAATAGTTTAATATCTCCGTGTCGTTTGATTCGATCGCCAGTCCAGCAGCCAGCCAGCCAGCCAGACCGATATTCTTAACCAAAAAAATAAAAATAATATAAAAAAAATTAAAATAATAAGAAGAAGAGATTCTCAATTCTCAGCTAAATAATTCGAAATTGCCAAAAATCAAATTGCGCTGGTGTGCGTGTGTGTGTCCGTGTGTGTTACTGCGGTTGTGCGTATTTCGGTCGGTTCATCTTTGAGACGTGAAAAAATCTTATGGTTTCCCAAAAAGAATCTATTGATTCGTCGAGTAAATTTCGCTTTTCCAACACTTTCGATTTTTGTTAATTTTTTTAAATGTGTGCGAAATCGAAGAGTTCTTTTGTGATATTCCAAATGTGAAAGTGATGCTCAAATTAACAGTCAAAAGTTAATCAATCTAATTGGTCATGTTGTTGTTGGCTCAAATGCATAAACCAATCAATTCAAAATCAAATCAAATAATCTCAATTTCGATAAATAAACTATTCGAAAATATTCTCAAAAACTAAAGGGATGCGACTCTAAGCTGAGATCAGAGCGGAATTGGTAAGCAAAGGATATGAATGTTCTCTGAAAAGTCTGAAGGAGTCCTTTCATGAAATTCTTAGTATTTTTTTTTGAATATTTCATCGAATTTAATAGAACAGATTTAAGAAAGGTTTGAAGATACTTTCGAAAAATGTTGAAATCAACTTTAAAACTTTGTTTCAAGTTGAAAATCGAAACCAATTTCTGATTGATCTCCGACATATTTCTAATTCAAACGAATCAATCTTTTGAAATCTTTAAACACTCGTTTTATTCACATTATTATTTTTTCAATATTTTCAAGAAAGTTGTGGAATTTTGGCCACTCTTATTTTCGAAAACACGTTCACACGTTTTGCCATTTTCCATTCCCTTTGAAATACCAACAACGCCAACCCAATTACGTGAAGTCGAATATTTGAATATTTTCAATGTGGCCACATATGCCACCGCATTGCTGAAGGGGTAACATTCAATGCAAAAACAAACGGAAATTGTACAAAAAAAATATGAGAAAAAAAATGGAAAAAAAAACATGAATATGCTGATGTGTATGTGAAAGGACGACACTTGCGCCTACCGGAGGCTGTGATGATGTCAAGTTAAAAAAAAAAAAATAAATAAAAAAAAAGATCACAAAGACAGCCATGTGGGTTTCACTGGGTGTCCACATGAAACGGCAAAGAAGAAGAAAAAAAAAATATATGCTAAAAGTGTACACATAGAATATTTTTATTCATACACACACTCGCAGGATTTTTTTTATTTTTTTTTTTATAATAACCCAGCAAACTTTGACGAAACAGGTGAATTAATCAATCACAGAACATTTTGGAAAAATCTGCTTCAAATTTATCCTCCCAAAAGTTAAAGTAGCTCTCAAGAACTTGCGAAATCCAACAATGGAATTTTAAGTCCCTAAACGTTTTAGAACCAATGCAATTTTAAGTCCCTAAGCCTTTTAAAACCTAAGAAAGTCTCCTGAGAGTCCAAGAAGTTTCCAAAGAATGTCTTATCTACATTTAATGAAAATTACCCAAACAGTCGAATTTTAAATTTCAAAACCTTTTAGAACCTGAGAAAGTCTCCCGAGAGTCCAAGTAGTTTTCAAGGAATTATATCTAAATTACCCAAACAGTCAAAAAATTTCCTAAAATTCCCAATATAATCTTAGGTTTCTTAGACTAAGAATCTAAATTTATTCTCCAAAGAGTCAGAGAGGTATCCGAATATTCCAAATAAACAGAAAAATTCATTTCGGGTTCCTAAGGCTTTTAGAAAAATTTTAAATTTAATCAAATTTATCCCAACAGAATGTCCGATATAATCTTAAGCCATTTGAGGTTCTTGCCCCACAAAATCTGATCAAAATATATATGTGAAGGACATCAGAAATACGGTCTTATTACATAATCAGATTGATCTTTTTATTTCAAGCTGGATTTATTTGTATTTATTTCTTAGGAAATATAAAAGTCTCTTTAATATATTAAATTATTCAGTATTGATCAATCGGAGCTTTCTTATTCATTATAAGCAAGATTAACATAGTATTGCCTTGGTTTTAGCTTTGAACCCAATTTTATCTTCCAAATTATTAAAGAAATATTAATTTATTTTACAGATACTTTTAGCTATTCTGTGTCTTACCCGGGAAAGAGTCAAAGAAGTTTCCCTACAAAATCTCTAATATACCCTTAGGTCCTTTCAGGTTTATAAGATTTGAAAAATTTTATTATTTATGGAAAATCTATTCTTAGCTTGGAGATGAAAAGTCTCACGGATCTTTCAAGTAAAAAGTAATGAAGTCATGCTTCATTAGTGAAATGATTGGCAAATGCTTGCTGGGTTATCTATGCGTATGTGTTTGTGCTTGTGCATATGCATTGTTGATTTTTTGGTGGCCAAACCCAAACGGGAAACATCTGGCGCATTTGTGCGGCGACATTGGAGGACATTAAAAAATTTTTTTTCTTTTTCTTTTTTTTCCACCATTTCGCCTTTTTAAATACTTTTTACATATTAATTTTTATTGTCGTTGTATATACAAATGAATGATGAATCCACATGTATTCACATCTGCATCGCAGCTCACAAATGTTCTTGGTAGCTGGGTGAGGATGCGGGTGTGATGGCGCTACTCATTGAAATCGAGAGATGGCCTTGCCGGGCAGGAGCGGTGGCCATTGTTGCTGTTGCTCAACATTATGCCAATGATTTTTTCATATTTAATTGAGTTTAACTGGCTACATCGGCCCAAAAGCAAATTGTGTGCAAAAGTGTGCGGTTGTCGAGGCCAGCAAAGAAACCAAAAACCTACCAATCCAAAGTGCACATGAATAAAGCAAAAATGCTGGGATTGTTATATTTTCGCGGAGTCTGAAATTGTTGCCTACTTTTTGGGGCACCTCAAGAATATCTGAATATCTTGAAAGTTAATTAATGGATTGAACTGTGAAAGTGTTAAAGGAAAACATGAATCTTAGCTATCTGTAAGATGGTTTATCTTTCTGTTTAAGTTAGTTGTTATATTAAGAGGTGTGAACCAAGATCCTTTGCTTTGGTCTATTCAAGTCAAATACTCATAAATACCTTGTTTTTTTTTGGAAATTTTTTTTATTTTTACACCTGAGAATGTAACCTCATCAAATATGGGAATCACTTTTAAGCTTGAGTATATCTGGAAATATTTTTGTTCAAGCCCGAAACAATCGAAAGAATAACCAAGTCTGTAATTCAATATTATTATTCTTGGATTCTATTGAGCTGCTTAGCAGAAGCCTCAAAGTGCCTGGACGAATGTCTGATTAAAAAAAGAATCAGGACAATAGTCCCTCATTACGTTGGTTAAATATTTCTATTTATTTCGATGAAAAGAAACTTAATTTTCTAGAAAACTCTTCCATCTATCTTTCAGGTCAATGACTGAGTGAAATAAATATAAATATAAAAAGTAATAAAAAAAAGACTAGATAAAAAATTCCAAATCATAATCGATAAATTACAAGAACAACAATAATGCACTTGTCGGCTGAAGTCAGTTCAACAACATCGAATCAGACCCAACAGCAGCAACAACAGCAACAACAACATTCACATCAGCACCAGCAACAACAACAACAACAACAACAGCAGCAGCAACAACAACAACAACACTCAACGGGAAACTCCACAAACTCGACTAGCACGCGTAGGCGCAATGCAGAATCGAATAATAATAACAACAACAACAACAACAATAATAATAATAACACCAGCAATAACAACAACAACAATACAAAATCACAAAAGCCCATCGACACAAGTCCTTATCTAACACCCGAGAATCTTATCGAAAGAACCGTCGATGTTCTGCTCGCCGAACATCCCGGCGAGTTGGTGAAAACCGGTTCACCACATGTGGTGAGTTTTTTCATATTTTTATTAATTTTTAAAATTGATAAAATCTTTTGTTAGGTTTGCACCACACTGCCCACACACTGGCGTTCCAATAAGACGCTACCAATCGCCTTTAAGGTGCTCGCCCTGGGTGAGGTTATGGACGGCACCATTGTCACTATACGAGCCGGAAACGATGAGAACTTTTGTGGTGAATTGCGCAACTGTACTGCCGTTATGAAAAATCAGGTGGCCAAATTCAACGATCTTCGGTTTGTGGGACGCAGTGGTCGTGGTGAGTATACGGAACCTAAAAAGTTATCGGTCGACTCTTTATTTGCTTCTTAAAATTTATACAATTTTTTTTAAGTTATTTTATATTTAATTTTTGTGTATATTTTTCAAGATTTGCTAGATTTGAAGGTGGTTTAATGCCTTGTTTATTTTCTTTTTATAAGAAACTTAAAAAAAAAGACAATGTTGTAGATTTATGGATCTAAGATTTGAAGGGGATATACTATCTCATCGGTTTGATATTAATTTATTTTATTTGAATTATCACAATAGTTGCTCTAAAAATATTGTAAATAGCTTAAGCAATTTTAGTCAAATCAAAGAAATTTCAAGTCCAACAGATTAGCTTTGCCCAGAAATAAAAATTACAATATATTTCAGAACTTTGAAAAATCTTTGAAATTCCCTCAGTACGTTTTTCTAATATATTTCGAGTCTGTGGAATTATTTGGTTGACCAGTTGTCTCAGACATTTACAAATTGTTGGCAATTTAGGCTTGGCTCCAAGCTGTATGTCCGTGAAAGGTAATACAATCAAGTGATTTTTTTTACTAGACACCTCAAGTCGAGGGGGGGAGAAGAAGTCGACCATGTCTATAAATAAGATAAGTAGTCTGTAGTTAATTTTTATATGCCTATTGAAGTGAGAATCAGTCTCCCTTTCTCGCATCCAGCCACTGGTAGCCATTGCTCATCAGCATCCATCCATCCGGCTCACTGACAGTTGTCAAATTCACTTGAAATTTTCTTGATTTTGCCGTTTTCCCCCAGTTTCTTAATATACCCTCTCTTCGGACAGGTATTTTAAAAAGCTGAGATGGAAAATGTTTACTCTTGAGACTTTTTCAGAGTTGCTGGACGAGTTTTCTAAAGAAATTCATATTTGAAATCTGATTAGAACACGACAAAATTATAGGAAAACCATATGACAAATTCCTTTTAGAAATTAAAGACGAACGCTTAAAGTCTAGTTAGATATAGCGTGGGATCTCTTGAGTTTGATAGGTTTACACAAGCCTGTGTTTAATGTGATCCAGGTCGCGCTTGCCTGAGAATATAAGATTTTTATATATAACTATATGAAGTCTTATTTTATCGATTTGTGCCATGGATCTATATGTTACATTCAATTTGGGTCAGACACCTAATCATATATAGATATCTCACAGCTATCATCTGTAAACATCCGATCGGTTCTATGCGAGTTATATGCTATAGTAGACCAATTTTGTTTAAGCTTGACTTCTATTAGAAAATTTAATTATGATATCTCCATAAGCAATAGGAACCAAAGATTTCTTCACTTGATAAAAGATATATTTGGCTATATAGACTACATTCCCCACCTGAGTCCGATAGAGAAAATATAGAATTAGGATGATCTGCTCAACAAGCCAAAACTTTCTGGGCTTTATCAACTCGAGGATAGAGGGATTCCTACCCATTGATCGACTTTAGCCTGGTCAAATTGGACATAATTTTTTGGAGATCATAGAAAAGTCTATATACTTTCTGGCTTAGAGTATTAGCAAGTCATTCCATCTGTGTACTTTCGAATCACTTGATTTTTGTTTTTTGCCAGATAATTTTTTCTTATTATTTATCTTTTTTTTTTGTCTCTCTCATTTTTTTTTTTTTTTGGGGAACTCGCCACATGCAACGGCGGGGCAGCGAATGTTATTGCTGTTCATTTCGTCAATTTATCACGAACGCAATTTAAAAATCAAATCGAGGGTGACAGACGACATACTGTGATAGAATTTTTTTCTTTCTTTTTTTTTTTTTTGCTTCTCTTTTGCTATTTACCCTGTGCGGGTGTGTGTTTCCCTCTCTCTCTCTGTGTGGATTTGTGTGTGTGTGTGTGTAAAGTCGCGGACGGCGGCCAAATTAAATCAGCGTAAATGTTTATTCAAATCTCCAAACATGGCCAACAACAACAAGAACCGGAACGGCGGCAACTTTCTTTCTATTTTCTTCTCTTCTTTTTTTTCGTTTTTTCTTTTTTTTTCTACTGTTGCGTAAAGTTATTTTTCTTTTGGCAAGTCGTTTTCCCTTAGTCAATGTCTTGCCCTTTGTTTTTTTTTTCTTTGCTTTTTTGTCATCATCATCTTGGTGGCAGAGCTGCCAAGGGTTGGGTCAGACGGGTCTGGGCCTTGGCCGGGGTCGGCATGTTTAAGTGCGCGCTTCGGCGAGGCAGAATTTGACAACTTGCTCATTAAGTTTGTCTGACCTCCCACTCCTTGGTAACGTTTGTTGGCTGGGTTGTTCTTTTTTTTTCTTTTTTCCTTTTGATGCTTCTTATGGGCAGAGCTTCGTTTCACCCTCATCAGCAACAGCCTGCGCCCCCGATGGCTCGGGGTTTCGTCAGCATCGACCGATTCTTTTTGGCATTTTTAAACGTTTCAAGTGGCAAATAATTCCTTGGGATTTACTTGCAAATCTTTTTTTAAACATTTGATTATGGGCTTGGCTTGACTCGACTTGTCCTGGCCTGGCCCGGCTTGGCCTGGCTTGGCTTTGCCTGGACAGGGCCCAGAACCCCAAGCAATTTGGAGAACCCAAGAGCCCAGACTTGTTTGATTTGATTCTCTTTTTTTTTGTTTTTTGTTTTTATTCGTTTGCTTTTTTCTTTTTACTAATTATTGGCGTAAAAGAGCGTGTCAACTTAGCAAGGCGAAGAGAATGATAGAGTGGGTGGGGGGAGGAGGGTGGCGCCAGCGGAACGGCTATGGAAAATGTTATACAAATGGATTTAAATTATCTGGCATACCCTTTAGACATTTTCATTTTAATTCGCTACAAAAGGGATTACTTGGGTCAAGTGTGACGGATACTTTTTAGCTTTGCTCCCCTCCCCCACACCAAAAAGGTCAGAAAAAAAAGAGAATATGTTCAGTTTTTAGTCGTTTCCAGCGTGCGTAGATTTTGCTCGATTTCAATTAGCAAACAAATGCAAATCAAAAAAAAAACTGAAGTTAATTCGACAATTGCTTCAGTTGTTGTTGTTGTTGTTGTTGTTATCGTTCACCTAATGCCACTTGCAGTTGTCAAGGCTTCAGGACTTCCCCTTCCTCACTCCCCACAACTGCCGAGCTTTCAGTGCAATGAACAAGTGATTCTCTGGATTTTCCATTGGATTCCTGATTTCCACATTTTTCAAGAGTGGCCAATTTATAAGTTTGTTTTTGCTTTGTTTGGGTTAGGGGAGGGGAGAGGAGGGGATGGCCGAGTGTTAGGGGGCAAGTGCGAGTTTGTAATATTTACAAATTATATTGCACAAGGGGGTGGGGGGTGGTTTGGGCGGCACAATGCCTTTTAAATCGATTGAGGTGGGCCTGCAATTTGCATTAGATAAAATGGCGGCGGGGAGTCTCTTCTCTTTGCCATTCCCTGGCTCCTCTGTGTTCTCTTTATGCCATGAAAGATGCACTGATGTGGAATCGCATAATCCACACACATGGGAAATGCATTTGGCCATTGCAATGGCCATGAAGCTTCTACTCTACTAATGAATTACAATTGCTGGCTGACTGGTTGGCTGCATGGCAACCATTTGGAGCAGGGGGAAGGTGGTGGTGGTGGTGGCGTTGGCGTTGGCCGTGGCGATATGCATATGGCTGTGACTGTTTTGTGGTGTGTCTGTTTGGGTGTATATGTGTGTGTGTGTAATTATTGTTGTTGTTGCTGCTGCTGCTTTATATGCAAATGAGTTGCTTGCATTCCCATTCGCATTGGAATTGATGTGTAAGCACTTTGAAGTACATTACCAAAGTGCAAGGCCAGCTTAGTTTCTTGTTGTTGTTGGTGCTCTCTATACGGATTTCCCTTAGAATATTTCATTAACGTTAATATGTTAATTAACTGCCCAGCTGTCTCATTGGACCAAACGCCCGAATGACTGACCCAGCCCATTGGCCCCCTCTAGCTTGGCTGAGCAGTGGGCTCAGAGTTTCGATTATTGTTCAAGTGAGCTTTGACTTTTGAATTCTGAAGATTTTCCAAATTTCCAAACTAAGCTAAAATGGTATACCAAGTTTAGTGTGGTTTCTGGTCCAACAGGCCAGGAGGGATCTGTGAGAATCTTGAGAGTATAAAGCTGAAATTTTTGAACTCGTCTCACAAGTTTTCCCTGTTGAGCCGGCTGATTGAGTTGCTTTTGGATTCTTGGAACTGCCGAGTCATTCTTAAATTGATTAAACCTAACAAGATCAGAAATAAACCCATCAATAGAGATGACTTTTCATTTCCAGAGCAAGAGTATAGCCTGTCATGAAAGGCCTATTCAAAGCTTTTGAATACTAAAGAATTTATGTTTATTTTTAAAATGAATAGAAGATTCTGTGCTTTTTTTTTTTTGGCCAGATATTTTATTCTGACAGAATTTTCATTAAGAGCCGGATTGTTATGCCAGGCAGAACACCTTTTGACTGACAAGTTTTGAATGCTCTTTTCTAAGTCCTACCCTCACCCCATTTCGCGCAGAACGGAATGAACTCCTTGGCTGATTTCAGCCTTCAGGCAAGGGTGGCAAAAAAAAAAAAGGAAAGGAAAGGCAGGAAGAAAAAAATAAAAGAAAGAAACCTTTGCTCTCACCTCGCTGGGGGTGGCTTTGAGCATCTTCAAGTTGATGTGGACCGACTGAAATGATGAGTGAAAATATGCTACTTCAAGGCAGACCAAATGATGATAATTAAATAATCCACTAAATAAACCCGAGCCAAGCAAAAGATAAGTGCCTCTTGTGAGATTGGAGTGAAGGGTTGTCACAGACCTCCGAGCGAGTGACTTAATATTTTAATCCCAAGAAATTGCATTGAATCTATTTATTTTAAATGCCATCGACTTTTATGAATACAAATTAAATGCCTGTCAGGCCCTAACTAAAATGCCCTGGATAATATTTTATAATAATTCTTTTAGCCTTCTCCATTGCATCGCTGTCCACTGGAGCTACTTTGGCTTAGAGCTTCCGGAGTCCATTAGGCTTCATTAAAAATTAAATATTTCAAGTGCAACATTTTTTCTTTCCCTTTCTGTTTTTTTTCTTTTTTGATATTTGTTTTCTTCAAAGCATTTTTCTTTGTGTGGGTTGAATGTGAATTTTTAAGACACAGAAGGTTTCGGGCGGAAGCAACAACAGAATCAGGGTTACCCAGAGACTATATAGTCCTGTAGCTTCAGAGTTGGGACCTGAAGAGTTCCCGGTTTTCCAACCTGTCTAATGAGATGGAGTGGAATTTGATTAAGTGTCTTAGGACCATAAGAATCTGGGTTACTCAGAGACTATATAGTCCTCTGTGATAGTTATGTTTAGGAATACTTGGATTGAAGACCCGAGTAGTTCTTGATTGTTTCCTTCAATCCCTTATCGCTTGGCAGTCCAAGAGAGCCTAACCTGTCTAATGAGATGGGGTGAAATTTCATTATGATTCTGGATGCTGTTCAGGTGGTGGGGTTGTCACTTTGCCAGCTTGTTGCCAGTTACTATTTGGTGTTGCCACAGCACCCTGAGACATTCTCGGAAAATGCCAGCTATTCTGAGCACTCACTGATCATTGAAAGACGGCCTAAGTGTCTCCGGTTAGTGGTGGTTGGTTGCTTTTGATGGGATAGGGATGGGGGGGGCAGACTGGCAGAGCTAAAGGGCTGCCAACGGAGCACGGCTGAGGTTTTGCCTGGTAACCTCGTTAAGCTTAATTAATAGCAGCAATGTGATAAACACCCGGCAAAATGGTGGAAACTGTGGAAATGGCTGAAACCTTGGCGTCGCCACCCACTCGCCCGGAGCCACCATTTTCTGAGCTCACCGGCAAACTTTGTCAGGTGTCAACTACAGCGTCACAGAGTTTTTAATGAGTCCGCCAAAGGTATGGGAATTTGTGCTGCTTGCACAAAGAAAGGCTCACTGAAATGGCATTGGCACTGAGACATTTGCTGGCGGTCCTCGCCTGGCCTGCCCTGAGGTTGACATTTGACAGATTCTCAAAAAGGCCAAAAAAATATCAAATGGGATTCTGTATACCCAAAAATAAAATATACAAAATTTTAATTAGATGCGCTTTAGAGACAACTTTGGGAATTAATTATGTAGTCAACTTGCAGTCTTCCAAACTAAAAAGTAAAACTGAAAACTTTCACTAAAATTTAAAAATGTTTGCGTTTCGATTTCAACTGAACTGGTTTGGGCTGGTTTGGTATTATTTTTTCGAATAAAATCAATTAAAGACTTTCTTTCTTCTGATTAATTATAAATGCGTTTGAATTTTTCCCTGGTAACCGCAAGTTGCTGGTCTCAAGTTGAGCTCCAAGACTCAATTGAGTCGAGTAAATTTCTCCTTGAAAGCATTTCAGGTTCCCTTTAGAGTTCGAAAAGGTAACTTACGTAGTGCCAAAGGGCCAGTTTAGATATTACATGCTCCTTTGATTCAGTTCACCCAGTCTAAGCCATGCTCTATATTTTTAGGGAGGGGGGGAAAGGAAGGAAGTATGCATTCAATTGGAGTGCTTGTTGGTTCGTTGGTTGGTTTGTTTGTTTGTTTGCTAATAAAGTTTATTTGCCGAGCTTTGGTGTGCCAGTGAGCCAGTATGTGTGAATGCCTGCGTGTGCGTGTGTACTGGTGCCTTAAATTCCTCATCGTTAAAATATTTGCTCCAAATGGCAACTAAGAAGCAAAGCCGAAGGCGGCAGCAAACACGCTGCAAATATTTACCGAGGGACAAGTATGCGCAATTAAAATTTGATTTAATACAAATGCTCATATTGTTTGTATGTAAGACTGCGTGTCTGTGTCTGTGTCTGTGTGTGTGTGTGTGTGTGTATATACACCCTCACTTGTAAAATACTTAACCCAGCAAACAATGATTAGCCAAGAAGCAATGCGAAATTTCTCTTGACAAGACTGAAATTATACCAGGCAAAATGGGGTGTAATGATTTTTTCTTCTCTTTTTTTTTCTTAATTTATCGGGGAAATATAGAAAATAATAGCTTGAAGTTTTATATAAAAGGTTAAGGGGAATAGGATACTAAGACTTATAAAAGAATCGGAAGTGTGTGAAATTTCTTCAGCTTTTGTTTAGTTCTAAGTTCAAAAATAAAGAATTATCTCTGAGTAAGAGAAACCAGGAAAAGGTATCTAGAATACCCAAAAATATATGGTTAACTCATTTGATAATTATGAGATATCAGATCCAATAGATAATCCCGGAATTATCTGACTAAAATATGGAACCGATTTTGCCCAGAATTATCACTTTATAGAAATTTCCAAAAACCATTGAAAAATATTTGATAAATTCGAAAGATATGAACTAGAAATATTCTCAAGAAATAATCCCAAATATTTCTTATAAGAATACCGAGTAGATACTGTCCAGAATCAGCACTTATTTGAGGATATTTTTCAAATTGTTTGCAAGGACTTTTGTTTGGTTATTTTTTTTTTCCTCCCTACATTTCACATACTTATTTCATACATACTCATATATGAATATTTGAATTCAGGCTATATGTATGTATACTTGGCCTTATGTTATATATCCGTTTGTTTATTTGTCCGTCTGTCTGGCTGTCTCAGTGTCTGTCTGTTTGTTTGTGCGTTGGATTATGTGTTTGCAGTTGGTATTGGCATACAGTATCCAATTTCGAAATTACTTGCGCATCATCAACTGAAATTCCTTGAGTATCGAATGGAATTTAATTGAAGTCACGATTTCACAAAATTCAAGCAATTTATTGTAAAAGCCAGACTTACACATATTCGTGTGTATGGGTATGTGTGTGTGTGTGTGTGTGTGTATATATATAAAGTTATCCATAAATAAATCAAATAACACATTAACACTTCTTTTTTGGGGCTCTCAAGTCGTTTGATGTTGGGGGTGTTTAAACCTATGTTATTTTCAAGCGTTATCTTTTTGGTCTCAGGCCCCTCCTCCTAACGCCCGTTTCCCATCCACATAACAGACTCTTGCCTTTTTGGCGACCCAACGCCAATGAGTTTGATGTTGAATTTTTAATTTTCATTAACATTTGTGCCACGACAGTGGCAGCCCCCAAAAGGGGCACTGAAATCTGGAGAATCTCCTTTATCGTCATCCTCCTCGACACCGTCATCAGTGTCGTCGTTGTCGTCGTTGTCTCAGTGCCCTTGTGAGCAGCTAAGCCTACTCGACATTTGCCGTTTGCCTTTTCTTCTTTTCTTTTGGGGCAGGGTGGGGGTGTCAAATCGGTGTCTGAATCTACCCCGCTAGCAGACACTCCGGA